>JAKWJA010002489.1:19526681-20249561 GCA_027704765.1 Solanum habrochaites | reverse complement strand
CCCCCCCCCCCCCCCCCCCCCTGTCCGCACCCTTTCCTCCCCTGTGGGCCTCCCTCCCCCAGCGGGTGCCGAGGCCTCTGGTTGGGGGGTGTCCCGCTGGTTGCTACCTGTGGGTGTTTGCCTAGCCACCGAGAGGACTTGTCCAGTTGTTTTCTCCATTTTAGGTATGGGTCTCGAATTTCTAATCATTTATCTTGCATTTTTGTGTATTAGTTAGTATTAGCTCGTTCTTTGTCGCTATGTTCTGTTGTTCCCTTTATATGGATTATGTATAAACTAGGGTCAGAATATTCGAATTTGCCATGTGGACAACCATAGACATAGGTGCTTTTGCATTGCTAGTTTTCCTAGGTGTTGGGATAGACCAATATGGTAGGTCCAAAACACTACAAGACCATGTGGGTTCATCGGGGACGATGGTACCCCCAGTCTGTCACTATTATTTACAACGAGACCCCGAGAAGGGGACGTCGTACCACGACGACCGTCGTAGGTTGTATCCAAAAGCCGTCGCACAATGTACCAACAGACACATGTGACGGACCGGCGTCTTCCTGCCACAACGTTCCGGTTGTCAGAGAGAGACCATGTTTCTAGGGTCTCTCATTTTTTCCAAGTGTTTCCAAACGGACACATGTGACGGACCGTCGTCTTCACGACGGTCCGTCCTTGCACCACCGTTTCTGGTTGATCAGAGACCCTGTTTTAAGGGTCTTCATTTGTTCTAAGAGTCATTCAACGGACCAAATGTGACGGACCGTCATACCCACGACGTTCCGTCCGGCACTACCCTAATGATGGTCAGGACCCCTCTGATAAGGTCTCCATATTTTTTAAGTTCACGACGGACATTCTACGATGGGACCGTCGTACCTGTGACGGTCCGCTACGCACATACTGTCATATAGTCAGAGGACTGGTCCTTCAGGGTTCTATATATATAATATAGTCCAAGTTAATAAGACACAACGGAACATTCATGACGGTCCCGTCATAGTTCACGACGATCCGGCACCAGGCCGTCGGGTGCCACTGTTCTATAGCAATTACTACATTTTCAAGTTTGAGTTAAGTATGTTTTGATAGTCTTTTTGCCCAATACGAGTACAATATTGATCTCTTAACAGGGTACGATCTAATATGTCACCCAAGCAAGACCGCATCACGCACGGTGCGGTGATCGAATAACTGCTCCAGTCTGCCCGCATGGTCATCGGTCTGATGATGAGCGACCCTGAGTACGTTGCCACCCAGCACTTCCGCCTTTCTCGTGCTTGCGCGTGCGCCCAGAGCCACACCCAAAAGGTGGTGTCCAGCGTTAGTCACTGCCTCCCAGTATGATGAGGAGCACACATGACGGCACACCCTCTGGGCAGCCACAAATGAGGGAAGGAGCGTCTGGCTCCTAGGAATAATTTATCATGTTCGAGGAAGCCTCTGGGCTAGAATATGAGATTCCCGCACCCGCCACCTCTGCAGCGCGACTCGTATGATGAGGATGACAGTTCAGACTCTTACATCGGCGCTACGACTCAGGTACCCACCCTAGCAATGACCAGCCAAACGGTGGGGTGTCGACGGGATGTGTTCAAGTCTACTCGACGCCAAGTTCCTCACTGATAAAGGAGTAAATGACTCGGACACTCACTTTGGAGCAACGTGGGTTAATTACACAGGGAGCCCTCCAACGATGCTGAAATCCACAATCTCTTCACCAGGCATCCGCTTTGAGGGACAACACGTCCGTTGGGACGATACAGCAAAGAAATGGTCCGGGAGTTCTACGATCATACGTTAGCGACTCTCGACACAGATCGATAGGGGGGCTGCCCCCTCTAAACAGGCCCCACTGGAGCAGGGCCGACGTCCGGGGCGTACAGGTGACTTTCCTTGCCAGCCATCACGGTTTTCTTATACAGGCGAGAGCTGATGCTCTAGGACCCCCCTACAACTGCCGAGTTGACTTAACGCGGCAGATAGGTAATGATGGCCAGTTCTTGCGCGAGCCAGCACCTGAGAGAGAGGACCACCAAAGAGTGGGAGTCCCTGCCACCTGTCAGTAGATGGAGAGGTGACGATTGGGGTGAATGAGCTGAAGGGGGCCATCAAGAAGGCCAACTCACTTCACAAACAAAGTTCTTGTGGCTGCTTTTCGTCATTGCCTCCCCCACAGTGCCAGACAACATCGTAACTTGGGAATGTCGCAGAAAGTGTTGATGGCGGCGATGATTAGCTGGGGATCAAGGTAGACTCTCATCGGCTTCTCCGAGGCAGTCATGCACGACAGGGCACTCTCAAAGGTCATAACACCTACCATTTCCGTGCATGATCTTTTCCCTTTTGTAGGTCGAAGGTGTGCCCATTATAGGTACGTTAGATCAGCTGAAGACCCCGCAGTGGGCACCGTTGACGTCGGCATCATCAGAGCGATGCAATGAGTGGCCCCCAATCAGAGGGCCCCGTCAAGAGCTGCCCCTATTTGCGATGAATATTGCTGATACGGTAGAAATGCCCCGCCACAACATACAAGGCGGCGTAACGTAAAGTGTGACACTACCCCGGTCGAGTCTATCCGGAGTCAAGTCGAGTTAGGGTAGGGTAGTAGCACTGCCCCGAGCTAGGTCTGCACAACCCTCTACCGGCACTGGTCACGCGTGATGGGTACAAAACAAGGCGCAAATGGCCACATTTGCATTCATACAGCCGTGGATGCAGAGAGTTATTACTAAGTACGAGAGCGCAGTAGAGAGGGAAAAATGGTCAAGTTACAGAGCGGAAGATTCGAGAGGTTAACCAGCCGCTTGGACGACTTTGGTTGAGGGTGGTGCTAGACCGACCAGCCCCTCAGGTGAGTTTGTGTCGGACTCTTCAAGCTGCATTCGACAGTATTCCGCTTGCAGATATCGCAACGATTCTATCAGGCTAGGGTGCCGGAGTCTGAAGCCCCTTCTATCGAGCCTGCTGATGACACAGTGTTGGCGGCCCTTTTTGCCACTTCAGAATTCCCACCACCTCCCCGAGAGAGTGCCAAGAGGAGTAGGGGGTCGAGCAGAGACTATGGCGGCGGAGCACGCGAAGAAGGAGCGACGAGAGATGGAGGACTACGAGGAGGAGCCCACTTGCTGAGGAGTGCGCGCACCCCCCCAAATGAGAGCATCAGAGTTACGGTTTTTGGGGGGTCTAGCTTCCGAACTTGTAGAGATAGCAGGAGGCATATGAGGTGCGATGGATGCTGAGGCACCCACTGAGGGTTATAGTGTCCAGATTGCCAGAGGACTGGGTTCAGGGGAATCGGCCACCATCTGGTGATCGACGGCGCTTGCGCCACAAGTTGTACTCTGACCCTCACTCTAGTATTTAGATTTTTATGCATGGGGAACAATTGCATGCTTTTTTGTTGGGGTGGGGTAAATGTATAGTGAGTGTTAGGGTGAAGTACTGAGTATCCCAATTCACTATCTCTTTTGGGGCGTTTCTTGCTTGTCTTTTTCCCCAAAAGACCTAATTACTTTGTACTTGTTGTTGAACCGGCATGTGTATATCTTTTGTACTTTATACATAGTTAATTCTTAAGCACTGATGGCTAACATGAGATCCTGATAAACTGGAAAAATAGCATCGACTAGGCATAGTAAATGATAATGTGTTTGTGTCTTACGCATGACAAGAGGACACCTTGCATTACCTAAGTCTTAAATTCGAACTAGGTGCTCATAATCTGGTATAGGGTATAGTGATGAGATGGTTCAAGTGAGTGGAGGAGGAAATTTGAATAGTCCAATAATGCACTGAGCTCGAACTTGCCTGGTTAGTCCTGCAAAAGTAAGCTTGTAATAGACAATAGGAAAGGATCATAGGCCTTATTCAATATAGCCCATTTCTAGCAGAAATAAAGAAACCAAACAAATGTATCCTTCTGTGATCATCAATAAATATCGAGCTAAATTAGACCTTTCTTTTTCACCCCGACTGATCTTCTGGGGTACAATGTGTGGCCCTGGTCCCTCCTTGGACATGTGCACCTCAGCTTATGCAAAAGCATAAGTTGAGGGTGGCTAATGACATTGTAAAAATCTGTATGTCCCTGACAAACTTTGGGTTATTGTGTACCTTGACTCATGGCAAAGCTATGCGTGAGGGTGGCATATTATGAGGAATGCCTGGAAAGTGGGGGTTGAAGAACAAAGAGAAAGAAAGACCAAAAGTTAAAGTGACTCAAGAATTAGTTGAAAAGGAAAGTAAGAAAAAAGTATAGCAAGAACTATAAGAAAGAAAAGAAGGAGTCACTTACAAAACTGAAAGAAAGAAGAGAAAATATCGTGGTGTGAAAGAATATGAGAAAACTGGGCAAGATAACATGAATAGAAACTGGAAGGTTAGCAGATTGGTCAAGGACGGGAACAAAAAAGTCACTAAAGTTCACCTAATACACCCTAACTGACCCTGAGCTATGTTACTAGCAAGAAAGTCATTATCGTGATCCTAAGGGTGTATAGCGAACTTAAGCAGCGAAAATAAGGGCAAGTTTTATGGCCAATAAGGTATGAATGATGTGTGACTTTGTTCTGAGAGAGCGAGTGTTTTGAAAAGTATCCTGATACTCGAACTAAAAAAATCATTGTGTGTGTGAAAAATGACGATTTTGTGTTAAAGTGTGGACAACAAGTTGCAATCCCGGAATTGTTAGCCACCGGTGAGAAATTGAAGAGGATAGGTGTTAATGCATGGAAGTCTGTCTGTGATGTCCACAAAATTCAAGCTACTCCCTTTTTACTAATAGTGATATCATGCATAGATGTGATGAGATAACGGGATTGATAGCCAAATGATTGCAAAGGTAAAACATGGATACTATTGTACAAAAATTGTGTAGTGAGTAATAGTGCGTCACTTGAGGACAACAAAGAATTTAAGTGAGGGTGTTAAATACGTTGGTGACGGGTATAATTAATACTTTTTCCTTAAGTTAGTGTGTCCAAAAGCCTTTGTTTGTGTAAATTTATATAACTTTCTCTTTATTTTGAGGAAATCTGTCCAAAGATGAAATGCGGAGGACTTTTTGAGAGAAGAGAAATGACCAGAAGAGACCACCTACGGGGGCTTATGACGGTCCGTAGTGCCTATATAATGTGACGGTTCGTTTCGGCAGCGTTAGTAGGCAGCTGCTGAAGGAAGATGGGGACCAAGTCCGGACCAAGTATGGGTGTTGCAGATTGTAACGGTCGTCAGTGTCTAAGCACAGTCCGCATGCCGGTTCGTCCTGAAGTTCAGAGAAGTAATCCAGTACCCTGATTCCAAGATTGAAGGTTTTGGGAGACGAAGACCTCGCCGGACCGTGGTTCCTATGAGGCCCCCGTAAATACTTGCCGTAGAGGGGAAGGAAGAGGCAGCAGAAGAAAGAAATTGACACAAGCTTTCATGGGAAACGGAGTCATGACGGGTCGTCGTCTTGACCCCCATGATGGTCCGTCGTGGCCATTGACGGTCCATGAAGACCATGACGGTAACAGTCGCGTGAGTCCGTGCGACCAGCCGAGTTTTGCAGATTCCAGCCAATATAGAGTCATTGTTTAATTAGGTTTTATTTTTTATAAATAGTTGAAAAACCTCGTTGTGAGGGTTTAGACTCTGTTAGGTTAGATTAGACTCGTAGCTTGTTTAGACACGTATTAGTAAACTATCATATATTTACTCTTGGATTATGGTCATTGTGATTACTTTGAGATTCTTGCAAGTGATTGTAGGGGATTAATCAAGCAAACTTCAAGATTTTACTCTTTCTATTGACAAGTAAGTACATTGACATTCCTTATCTATTATATTTTAATATTGTTGTTTATGCTATGAGTAACTAAACTCCATAACTAGGGTTGTGGGAACCATAGGCAAATAATGAGGATATAAACCCTAACTAAAATAACAATATAGAATGTGTGTTGCATTGTATTAATAATTCTTTCGCTTAGAAGTTCTTTTAACGCGATGGCCAACGTTTTAGAAAAGAACGCCTTAATGGCTACTGCCGGACCAAGGACTGGTAGATAATAGGAAAAGAAATTATAACATAGATTTAGTTGTATACTATCTAATAGGAAGTGGTGATTGGTATACGAGGTAATAACTTAGTCAAATATAGAATACGATGCTTAATTTGAAGGTAAAGATAAGGGTTAGGAAAGCAGCACACGTAGCCGGACCAAGGTTGGGAGTTGAGATTTTCTATGATGCCGACCAAGGATTTGAATACATTATTATCACTTTGCATGCAAGATAATAGGAAAGCATATTGTTTATTAGTTAGAATTATCAAGTTTTGGAACCTGTGGGGACACGTTAAACCCTAGAGTTACTTGGATTAATTGATAAATCCAACTTTCAAAGATGGAAGTGTATCTTTCATTTCGTAGTTATTTTCACTCATTAGAACTAGAAACCCCCCTTTTATTGTTTTTACTTTTCAGGAAGTCATTGACCTAACAATAGTTATAACAGAGGTTGAGAGTTAGTCTAGATATTTTCTCGTGGGACCGATCCCCAACCTCAATAGTGGGGTGTATTTACTTGACAGGATCGCTTACTCTTTTTGAGAAGTAAGTAAGAGGTATGAATGCGTTATTCCAAGTTTCAAAATTTAATCATAGTCACGTAATAGTGAATCAAGTCAAGTCTTGTTAAACTCATACCTAGGTGATTCAAACATGATCAAGTAGCATAATATACAATTGAATAAAGAAAATAAACTCAGAAATCAAATAAAATCACCATGATCACCTTCAACATCAAATACTAAAATTCTCCATGAAAGCCTCATGAAAAAAGCATATAATCATCAGATAGACATCATTGAATGCTACCCACTAGATTGATACAATCAAGCCTTACCCACAATACAATCACAACCCTCTCTAGTTTGGGGTTATTTGGATTCACAATTGAGGGAAACTAGGGGGTATTCATTGATGGAAGAATCCATGAATGAATAAGATTCACATACCTTAGATTAGAGCCTTAATCCAAGCTCCTCCTCCTTCTCTTCTTCTTCTTCTTCATCATCATCATCATCATTATCTTCTTCTTCTTCTTCTTCTTCTTCTTCTTCATCATCATCATCATCATCATCATCACCATCATCATCACCATCATCATCATCAGCAGCAGCATCATAATCATAATCATCACCATAATCATCATCATCATCATCTTTAAGGTTCAATTATATCAATACAAATCGTAATCAATCAAGTCTAGTTCAACCCATATCTAGGTGATTCAAACATGATCAAGTAGCATACAATACAATTAAATTTAGAAAATCAACTTAGAACCATAATCTAGTCTCTAATGGCCTAAAATCACCATGATCACCTTGAACATCAAATATTATAATCAGATAAACATCATTGAATGCTACCCGCTAGATTGAGATCATAATCAAGTCTTAACCCCAATGCAATCACAACCTTCTCCAGATTGGGGTTCTTTGAATTCACAAATGAAGGAATATAGGGGGTATTCATGGATGGAATAATACATGAATGAATAAGATTCACATACATTATATTAAAGCCTTAATCCAAAATCTTCTTCTTCTTGAAATCCCAACCCTTTCTAGATTGGGTTTTTTGGATTCAAAATTGAAGGAAACAAAGGGGTCTTCATGGAGTGAAAAAATCCATGAATTAATAAGCTTCATATACCTTATATTAGAGCCTTAATCCAAGGTCTTCTTTTTCTTCTTCTTTTTCTTCTTCTTCTTAGTCACAATTCAATCAGAAGCCTCTCTTGATCAGGGTTCTTTGGATTCACTATTGAATGAAACAAGGATGTCTTTATGGATGTAAGAATCCATGAAATAATAATCTTTATATACCTTAGATTAGATCCTTAATACAAGATCTTCTTATTTTTCTTCTTCTTCTTACTCACAATGGGATTCACAATTGAAGCAAACTAGGTGGTCTTCATGGATGGAAGAATCCATGAATGAATAAGCTTTACATACCTTATATTAAAGCCTTAATCCAAGCTCTTCTTCTTCTTCTTCTTCTTCTTGTTACAAACAAGGCAATCACAACCCTAGGTAGATTGAGGTTCTTTTGATTAACTATTGAAGGAAACAAGGAGGTCTTCAAGATTGGAAGAATCCATGAAAGAATAATCTTTACATACCTTAGATTAGATCCTTCTTCTTCTTTTTCTTCTTCTTCCTCTTCATCATCATCATCATCATCATCTTATTTGTCTTTCTCTTCTTCTTCTTCTTCTTCTTCTTCTTCTTCCTCTTCTTCATAATCATCGTCATCATCATCATATTCTTCTTCTTTTTCTTATTCATACCCACAAGGGGATTCACAATTGAAGGAAACTAGGGGGTCTTCATCCATGGAACAATCTAGGAATGAATTAGCTTCACATACCTTAGATTAGAGCCTTAATCAAAGCTCGTCTTGATCTTCTTCTTCTTCTTCTTCTTTTCTTCTTCTGCTACAAACAAACGCAACACAAACCCTCTAAGATTGAGGTTCTTTGGATTCACTATTGAAGGAAACAAGGAGGTCTTCATGATTGGAAGAATCCATGAATGAATAATCTTTACATACCTTAGATAAGATCCTTAATAGAAGCCCTTCTTCCTCTTCCTCTTCTTCTTCTTTTTCTTCTTCCACTTCTTCTTCTTCTTCTTCTTCTTCTTCTTTTTCTTCTTCTTCTTCTTCTTTTTCTTCTTCTTCTTCTTCTGCATACCCACAACGGGATTCACAATTAAAGGAAACTAGGGGGTCTTCATGGATGTAACAATCCAGGAATGAACTAGCTTCACATACCTTAGATTAGAGACTTAATCAAAGATCTTCTTCTGCTTATTCTTCTTCTTTTTCTTCTTTTTCTTTTTCTTCTTCTACTTGTTTTTCTTCTTACATGAAATGCAATCAAAACCTACTCTAGAATGGGCTTCTTTGGATATATAATTGAAGGAAACTAGGGGGTATTTATGTATGGAAGAATCCGTCAATGAATAATCTTCACATACCTTAGATTAGAGCCTTAATCAAATCTCATCCTTCTCATCCTCTTCCTATTTTTCTTCTTCTTCTTCTTCTTTCTTCTTCTTCTTCTTTTTCTTCTTTTTGTTCTTATTCTTCTTCTACTTCTACAAGGTTTAATTAAATAAAGACAATCTTAGACATTAAAGTTAAGTTCAATTCATACCTAGATGATTCAAATATGATCAAGTAGCATACAATACAATTGAATTAAAAAAATCAACTTAGACCCTTCATCTAGTCTCTAATGGCCTAAAATCACCAACATCACCTTCAACATCATATACTACAATTCTCCATGAAAACCTCATGAAAATACCATTTAATCATCAAATAAAAATAATTGAATACAACCCACTAGATTGATATCCCAATCAAGTCTTACCCACAATGCAATTACAACCCTCTCTAGATTAGGGTTCGTTGGATTCACAATTTTGAAGGAAAATACGGGGTCTTCTTGGATGGAAGAATACATGAATGAATAAGCTTCACATACCTTAGATTAGATCCTTAATCCAAGCTCTTCTTCTTCTTCTTACCCATAATGAATTCACAATCCTCTCTAGATTGGGGTTCTTTGGATTCACAACTGAAGTAATGTAGGGGGTCTTCAGGGATGGAAGAATCCATGAATAAATAATCTTCCGATATCTTTAATTAAAGCCATAATCCAAGCTCTTCTTCTTCTTCTTCTTCTTCTTTTTCTTCTTCTTCATCATCATCATCATCATGATCATGATCTTTAAGGTTCAATTCAATCAAGACCAATATTAATCAATCAAGTCTGTTTCAACTCATACGTAGGTGATTCAAACATGATTAAGTAGTGTACAATACAATTGAATTAATAAAATTAACTTAGAACCTTCATCTAGTCTCTAATGGATTAAAATAACCATATGATCACCTTCAACATTAAATACCACAATTCTCCATGAAAACCGCATGAAAACAACATATAATAATTAGATAAACATCATTGAATGCTACCCACAAGATTGAAATCACAATCAAGCCTTACCCACAATGCAATCACAACCCTCTCTAGATTGGGGTTGTTTGGATCCACAATTGAATGAAATTAGGGGGTCTTCATGGGTGGAAGAATACATGAATGAATAAGCTTCACATAACTTAGATTATAGACATAATCCATGCCATTCCTCTTCTTCTTCTTTTTCTTCTTCTTCTTCTTACCCAGTATTCAATCACAACCCTCTCTAGATTGTAGTTCTTTGGATTTACAATTGATGGAAACTGGGAGGTCTTAACGGATGGAAGAATCATTAAATGAATAATATTCACATACCTTAGATTAGAGACTTAATCAAAACTCTTCTTCTTCTTTTCTTTTCTCGTTTCTAGAGAGAGGATGAAAAAATAAAAAAAAATTTTATTTAAAAATTTTTGGAAAATTACAAAAACCTGAAATTTTAAATTATATTTAGTTTGGGAGGAGTTTGGAGTCGTTAGATGAAGTTAGTTAGAATGATTAATTTAGGGTTTATTTCGTTCTAGGGCTTATATAAGTTCGTAAATAACTATTACCAACCCACATTAATCCCACTAATTAACTAATAATTAAACCCCCAAACTCCTAACTTAAAACTTTAATTAGGAATCTGGACAGCACCTACGATTTTGCCCCGTCTAAGGACCGTATATTGATTACTGTCCGTGGTTTGTCTGTAGAGTTAATCTGAAACTTAAATGTTGAGGCCCCTAAATATTATATGTAGGGACCCCGAGGTCCACCACGGACCGTGGTTTGATCTACTGGGCGCGTTTGGCTTCTAGATCATCACAAAGGGTTAAGACAGAAAAGCGTCAAGGCAAAACATATGGGGATGTTTTTGGGGGTATTGTTCCAAATGAATACTGTTCAACTTATGATTGTTATACCTTAAACGGTAGTATTATTTAAATAAATAACTAAAAAAAAAAAACAAATATGCCTTAATAAATCAAACAACTAAACTTCAAAACACAACCTGGCAAACTAAGACTACACAGCTGGCAGCATCTGCCGATTTCCAATCACCACGAGTTCGTGAGGGGTCTACGGGCTGTGATGTGCCTCCGTGATGAATCTGGGGCTCATAAAGGAAGCGAAAATCTTCTACATTATTCTTCATCCACGAACAGGACCTATGATCTTGGATTATCTAGTGAACGTCGATAGCAAACAGTAGTTCAACCAATTGACAGTTTTTAGGATGTTTTTGTGGTCCCTCAAGGACCCTGGGTGGTATTTGGAAGTAGTATACCGGACATTTATACACCAAAAACGTAAATAGGTATTTTAGTTAACTCTTCCTAAAGTTGGAGCTCCAAAAACTACTTAAAACCTAAGCAACATACTAAGTCTAACTTCAAACGTCTGGACGTTTCACAAACAAACTCTTACATTGTTTAAATAATTACTCTTGAACACGATAATTAGTCATTTTACGATCTTATAAACTCAGAAAAATGTGAGGATATATTGGACCTAATTTATTTTGGGTCCTTTCAATGACGGACTGGATTGGCTTAGATGCAAGTGTTGGCCTCCTTAAACCTCTAGAATAAGATCCCTAAAAGCTGCAAGGATATTTTGTTTCTTCGCCAATGCTTTGGCTTGACTGTCTAGCCTGGCCCCGTCCACTTTCTTAACAACGCTTGTTACCTTATTAAATATCCTTCCTGTAGAGGTCATATAAACAGATAATACATGCAAATCAAAATTTTAGTCCCTTAATAAACAAACGAATCCTCTCCTTCCTCAGTAGTCACAAATAAGGTAGCATATCTAGACAAGGCATGAAAATGGGCCTCATAAGTATCCAAAAACATACCACCTTTGTCCATATTCATGAACTTATCTTTCTTAGGATGTCTCAAAGGTCCTAGGCACATATTTCTCACAAAAATAGGGCATGAAAGTAGTTCTATGTGAGTGGACCTAATTCATTTTAGACCTAATTCATTTTGGGTCCTTAAATTTGCATTCCATATAAACTCTTTACCACTGCTTCGTCTAACCTTGAAGTTGAAAAGTCAAAAACTCAATCCCATGTTGATGAACAATTCCAACTTATGCAGCCTCTCGTAGAAATCTAGGATTAACCTATATACATCCTCACTCTCAAAAGACATGGATAATCGGCGGTTTTTTAAACTAAAAGAACTAGTCACCTTTAAGTTATAATAGTCCATAACAGGACCTAACAAAGGATGGAAGAGAGAATCATTACCTCCAGTTCCACGCACCTTAGGGACACTGATAGCAATATGAGGATTTGCGGGACTTGAGTTGTTTGAATAGAAGGAAGCCCTACAAGACCACCCAACCCTTTCAAGAATGACATGATCTGCTAAGCTAACACTAGGTTGATGGGAGGAATTTATTTTACCTCAGCGTGCACATCTTCCTCTATTTAAACCTCCTCAACATTTTCAACATTAGTATTCTCTTGTATCTTTTCATGATGCACGGGAGGGACCTTGTTTCTAGGAGCATTTTTGACTGGTACTCTATATCTAGTAGGCACCACTCTTTGGTGTACTTCTTCCGGCCTCTATCCCTTAGACCTTCGTTAACGTTCTCGACAGCAAACCCTTATCTATCGATTCCACATCTAAAGCATTGATGAAAGATATGATCCTTAAAACCCATTGATTATAGTGTGAACCATTTTCATATAGAAGAGGAAGGAGGTTAGATACCAATCAAAATCGACAATACAATGAATCAAGTTATAGTACAAAAGGAAAAAGATAAAAACAATTCGTAAAGTCTGATAGCCTCTAGAATAAGAGACACAGTCTCAGAAACCATTAGAAAAGACATAAATTGACTCGTTTGGTATATTGATATAAAAAAATTAGGCTCGGATACACCTTGGGTTGTTACGACCCCGACCCATCTGATTGACACCCTCACTAACCCTTAGATGAGGGAACTACTCATTAGCTAACAAAATTTATTCAACATAGTAAGAATTTTAACCTATGAGGCAGTTTAAATAACCGAATACTGAAGTTGAGTTTTCATAAACATCCAAAAAGGTCTAACAAAGATATACAGAATATTAAAAAGCCTAGAACCTGTGAAAAGTTCAATGTCCAAAATTTGTAACACGATTCCATAAGTCTAAAATAAGAAGCGTTAAACCACAAAAAAGAATAAAATAATACTACTAGAAAGTCCCCAAGTCCGAATGTTGGACAAAAGACAACAAGAGAAACTCACCGTAGCCCAGAAAATTGGCTCACCCTGAATTCGATCGAAGATCATGATCTTCTAAATGAGGTATGTAAGTGCGTCGTTTGAAGATGCCTTATACTCAAAAAAAAAGAAAAGAGCTAAGTGAAGTAGTAATCAGTATCCACCAAGGTACTAGTAGATACACGGCGATCCCAATTACTGCAACATAGTATAGTCAATACAACTATAATTAATATGCATACCACCAAATATTATACAATGTCATTTCATCTTTTATGAAGAACGTACAATGTGAAATGTGTCAGATACAAAATTATATGAAGTCATTGATCTCTTCATGGAACTCAAACCCAAACTTGTTAGCACACCAGGAAAGTCGTATTGTCATCCATGTTTATGTGGAATCGTAGGCTATGATCCATATTTATGCCAAAATATGATATGAATCATGGTTAGCGTATTGTAAACGCAAGAACCTATCCATTAACACTAGACAACAATCACAATCACCAAGTACATTTCTCATAATATACAATAAAAATCATGATTCATGGGAATCAATCATTTCACTAATTATGTACATTTAAAAACTGTGATCAATAATGCAACAATCGCATACAAACCACGCATACAATGAAGCAAACAATAAACATTATACCACAACTAATGAAATCAAACCATACCTACATCAACAAAAAGATTTGAACCCCTAAGAAAAATTATTCCTTCACTTTCTGAATTCATTTTTTGTTGCTTATAAAAGATCAATACAAACAACAGAAAATCAATGAACCCCCCCCAAGACAATTACACAAACAACTAATAATTTTATCAACCCAGATCATACTCATGATCTCATAAAGATAAGGTGTTGGGTGTTTTTCCATTCATAATTTTCAAATCAAAACCTTTTCTCATCGATAATCACCCAATATGGTACGTTCTAAATATTGAAAAAAGTGATTCGGGGGAGTTAAAATATTACTTTTATCCTCAAGAATGGTGAAAACTGTTATGGAAACCCTTGGGTTCGTTCCTTAAATATCATGTTTTAAAATTTCAGAATATAATGTTTTTGGTTTTTATTTCCAACTTTTATTCGTTTGTGCTTCGCTATAGTGGCACCCACCCTGCTATAGTGTTCCCACCGTGGTGGAAAAAAATCCTGTCTCATAATATATCGTGTGTTTACAGTATTTTAAATACATTTCACTTAAGAGTTATGTGTGTCCAGGTCCATTTTTAATTGTATTAAATGCGTTTTTATCTTATTTTCAGGAAATAGATAGTTTCAGGAATGTTGCACAAAAATTAACCTACGAACGTGAACTACAGAGCGTAGGTCCATTCACAGTCCGTAGGTTAAGGGCGTAGAAGATGGGTAAATCCTAGAGAGGAAATCAGGGAAGTCGTGACTAACTGCGGAAACATGACTAGGAGAGACAAACCGTACTTCGGTCTATGGACTGTACTGCAGGCAGTCACATTATCCAGATGAGGTATTCTGTACTTGACATGATGAAAAAAAGTATGAAATCACGGAGGATATTGAGGGACCATGGGTTGAGTAATGGTTCGTCCGGCTAAACCATCATATGCCACTGATAGTTGATGATTTTTAAAGTAGAAAAATTTCCTAAGTCCCAAACCACGGAAGGAACATACAGATCATAGGTTAGTTCATTGTATGTAGGCCAGTCTCTTCAATAACAACCGTGTCATAAACTTTATTTCCTTATTTCTTTTCCTTTTTAATTAGAACTTATTTTTTAATAAATAGGGAATGCAAACCTGGTTTTGGGGAGCTTAGACATTTTTACCTATGTTCTAGTTTTTGTGTTTCGGGATTAATTTGCCACTTTAGGCAAGTATTGATTTTAAGGAAATTGGTTTTGTAGAGTGGCGTGGAAATGCAAGGGGAGAGGCGCGGTGGCAGCGGGGAGGATAAAAACGCATGAGGACGGGGGAGAAAAAGAGGAGGGGGAGCTGCCTCAGTACGGAGAAGGAAGCCACAACACGGTGAGCGTGGGGTAGTATGTATAACTAAAATCCACAACGGGGTGTGGGAACAAGAGGAAGAATTAACAAAGTATTATTAGCAACTTAGCAATTCTTGAATAGTGTTGTCGCATGAATTGATAATTCTTTTGTATCAAAGTCTTTTTAATGGTGGGCAACGTTAGAACTCACCTTTTAGTTTCTTGCTGGATCAAGGAGTTAGTTAATAAGAAAAGAATTATCAACATAGATTTCGTGTGATACTTCTAATAATCTAATGTCAATTAATGCGAAGGTGAAAATTAAGTTTTACATTGATGTGATGTCTAATATGAGGAAAAGATAAAGGTTAGTAAATGGTACACACGTAGCTGGACGAACGTGCAAGGTGAAGTTCTCTAGTTGTCGGAAAGCGAAGGAAGTAGAGATACCTAACTATCCACTTTGCATGTACGACACAGGAAAGATAATATTTACTAGGATACTGCGTTATGAGATTACGGGGAATAAGTATACCTTTGTTACTTTCTTCATTGATAACAACAATTTGAAATCCTTCTCACTATGAATAACCACAATTCAATTATTTGTTTTGACTAACCCTCCCCCTTTCTACTTTTCGCCAGAAAATAATTTTCTAAGTAATATAATAGAGATCCTTAAGTTTAAGACTAAAACCATATTCCTCGTGGGATCGAACTAACTAAAAGTTTGTTCTGAGATTACGTAACGAGCACTTATACTTTTAATATGAAGGTTGTACGTTGAGCTATCAAATTTTGCATCATTGCAAGGAATTTGTCCTTTAAAATTTACTTTAACTATATCATTGAACTTTAGTCAATTATTTGTATAAATTAATTTTTGTTTTTTTTTTTGTGTCTCTCAGATTTTTACTCTAGTGTATTCCAAGTACACAGAGTCAAGGTGAACCATTGACTCCTTACGATCCAGAATTGAACAGAACTTTGTTAAAGATGAACAATAAAGGGGTACAAGTTTATCAGTGGAGGAACTTTATGTTTTGAATTCGACTTGCATCCTCTTAGGGTTGGTAATGAGAATGTTGGAAGTCAAGGTGGAAATCTAATGGGAGATGCATTTAGGGTATAAAATCCACCAAACATGAGGTTGTGTGATAATATAGGGTTGACCTCAATATTGTTGAATTTGAAATACCTATTATTCTACCTCCTCTCCCTCCATGTCATACATTCTTGGTAATGAGAAGTTTGATGGAATATTATCGTACACGAGGGGTGTTTCTGGATGGTAGGGAGGATCTACATGGGAAGCACAGCGCTATAGGTGAGAAGTTTTGCAAGGAGTTCATGGTTTTAAAGGATTTATACACGAATTTCCTTTGGTGAGAGTATTTCTCTACTATTGACCAGTGATGTTGTTGTATGGATACTCAGCTACCATACAACTCAATTTAAACATGGGATCAATTGAATAAGTTGTTTGTGGCAATGTGTTTCCTAGTGTCTAAGAAACTAAACCACAAAGATAAACTCAATAAATTTATAGAACTACCTAAAGAGTATTTGTGCATAGGCCAAGATGATAATGGTAAGTTTATTCCTTATACTGTTGCATGATGAGCATATGGTGAGTGCACTATTTAGGAGATCACTATGGAACTCGAGAAGATTTCCTGGTACAATAAAGCATGTCTCAAATGAGGACTGAACTCAGGTTGGTGTTGACGCATGTGAGTGGAGGTACCAAAAATATAAATGTGGATAACTACTTGTCTACGAATCCACCACCGAGAAGAGTGTTAATATGAAGATGATACTTGTATGGTGAATGATCAAAGGGGGGGGGGGGGGGGAGGATTCGAGCCAACGCTCAAGGTTACAGTTCAGATAATTTGTGCACCAAAAGTCAGGAAACAAAGGCAGGATCTATGACCACCTACAACTAGAGGGTCAATATGTAAGGGACAGAATACAACCGACAACAACTACAACCAGAAAACAACTATAGAAGAAAATATCAAGTTAGGCATTATGTTCATCATCAAAATCAGGAATCTTGTAATAAGGAAGTGGAGTTCGGAGTTAGTATGTCACCAATGACGGATATGATGTCGAAAATGATGAGGAGGTTTGATCGATTGATAACAATGTGGAAAGAGATTTGCAAAGTGACTTGTCGGTCTTGTACAGGTTGGATGCCCATGTGAAGGTCGATTAAGAAACGCAGCAACAAATGAATCAGTTGTCTACTATAGTGAACCCACGTCAGCCTGGCAACTTCCTAGCAACACATCCAAAAATCCGGAAAATAATGGCATGTATATCAATAACAAAATCAAAAGAGTGTATAAGGCAGGACAATTAATCCACGTATTCCATGTGGGGTTGATTTGAGTCTATGAAAAGATGATGATGGATCAAGTTACTTGAAGGGAGTCCAAAAATGCCAATAGGATAAGGAAGGAAAGATAATATAGAATGTGTTTCCATGCTAGACCTCCACTAGTTCCCACAGAGGTTAGTGAAGCAGGACTAAGAGGAAGATATTGTAGGTTTATTAGATGTTAAGCAGTTCCGATCCATTGTATTGATAGAAGGTTGGAGAAAATGTATAGGTATACAAAGTTTATGAAGGATTCGTAAAGTAAGAAGCGGTCCGTAAGTTTTGAAGATGATTATAGGTGGCAACTTATAGGTCGACATTTCTACATGGTCCTTCATGTAGAAGCAAGAAGAACATGATGCCTTCAATATAACCTTGTACCTCTGGTTGTTGCCACATTGCTAATGCAGGAGTGATCGGGGGGCATGGGAGATTAATGTATTCCATTGTCATTTACAATATGATTATGCCTAGGATATCAAAAAAAAACTTCAATACGATTCTCTATGGACAATAGAATTACAAAAAAAACACATTCTGTTTACTACATGATATACTAATGAAAGTGGAGTTTTTTATCTTTCCGGTGGATGTTTAATACTGGATTGTGAGGTTGATTTTGATGTTCCCATTATCCTAGAGACCCAATCTTGCCTTTGGCGCGCATTGACTGATATGGAGAAAGGGTAGTTAGATGAAGTTGCTGTATAATGAATAAGTAAATTTTGATAATGTGAATCCATGAAGCAAAATAGTGATATAAGGTCGGATCCATGGTGAATCATATTAAAGAGAGTGGTTATGGGACGTGCCTATTAAATTGAGAGTGGGTGTTGGTTAATTAGGAAGAGGGTAATGATGAATTTGACCAGTGCTAAATGAAGGATTATGATGAATGAATTGTCTCCGCCCTTGATAAGTGTAAATCGTTAAAGCCTAAGAGAATTGGAACTAGACATGAAGAATCACGACTCTCCATATGCAAAACATCGTCTATTGGGGAGGCTCCATACATTGGATCGTAGGATCTTCCAATCAAAATTGAGGTATGTATTCTTAGAAAGAAATTGTAACTTTATCGGTCATCATTGTGAAAGAAGATCAAATAGACAGAAGTTGACTGCGTTGGTCTCCTGTTGAAGAGGTTCCGACGTGCTAATTGGGTGGAACTATTGAGGATATATTGGGAGTCCCTCCCGACATTTGTTCTAATAAAATCAACGCGGCCGGGAGCAAAAGCTCAGTATTAAGCACCAAAGGAGGCTAAATTCGCCAATGCCACAGGTAGTAAAAAAGGGAAAATGCAACAAGTACCCTCTCAAACCTATGCCCAAAATTGCCAGAGACACACTTATCTTATAATAGAAGTTTCTATACACCCTGAAAATTATTTTATAAGTAATTTTCTATCACTTTTAGGGCCAATGTGTCACTAGATCAATAAAAAGGGAAACGTGTTGGGGGCACACAAGATAGTGCTACGTGGCTGAATGGAAAGGGGTTAGAAAATTATAAGAAAAAATAGTTCATGGGGGGTAAAGGACCTTAGTATAGTGTAAGTGTGTCTATAAGATTTTTTAAAGGTGGAGGGTGTACTTGTGCATTTCCTAAAAATAAATCATGACTGGTTGGATGATGGAGTAATTTTCACATTGCAGATACTAGTTAGTAGGCTTTGTTCAGTGGGATGTGTGACCAAGAAAGGTGGGATCTACGTGTACTAACAAGATAAATGAGCTTCTTTTGATGGTCTTGTGACGGGATGGAGTGTCGGCATAGACTACCAAATATTACATGCTTGGACCAAAAAAGGACCATTTTCCTATGCGTTCCATTGGACCAGATATTGACGGAACTCAGAGTAAAGTTTGATATTGTTTTCTTGATGGTTATTCGGCCTACAATCAGTTTATTATAAATCAAAAGACCAATAGACGACCACCTTTACTTCATCAAGTGGGACTTTCACTTAACATGAAATGTAATTTTTAGCTGTGCAATGCGCTAGAGGACCTTGCGACAACCCTACCAGCGGGCATAATGTCAATATTTTTCAGATATGGTGGAGGACACTATTAGGTATATATGGTATGATGATATGTGGGAATGTAACTCTTTTGATCGTTTCTGAACAACCTGGCGACGAAGTACCCGTTACTTACACCAGTGCGAAGAGTGCACAATCTGAGCTCGTGGGGAAGACAAGTCATTTTAGTGAAAAGACAGGAATCCTGCTTCGTTTTTGTTTTCTAAGAAGGGTATGGAAGTTATAGGATGAAAGTTGAGGTAATCTAAAAGCTTTCACAAACTATCTTTGTTAAAGGTGTTAGAATATTTCTTGGGAATGCAAGTTTCGATAGGAGGTCTATCAAGGATTTCACAAAAAATTGCACACCTATTGTGAAAATTGGTTGAGAAAAAGGTTAAGTTTAATAGAGGTGTATCACACATCGCATTTTGGTAGGAATCATAGTTGCATTTGAAACATGTAAAAAATTTGAATGTGGGTACTATGTCCCACCATCAACCAAGATTGCTCATGATTTTGGGAATCGTGGTGACCGTGTTTGCAAAAAGAAGGAGAATTCAAAGAGGAAAGATATTATATGAATTGATATTGGTGATGATGTTTTTGATGTTTCGAGCATTGATTTTATAGGACATTTGTGAGTTCACATTGGACGAGTATATTCTTTTTGCGGTTGACTATGTGTTGAAGTGGATAAAGTAATTGAGCTTCCTAAAAATGAAGGGTAAAATGTTACCGCATTCTTGAAAATAAATCTTCTCAGGATTTGGAACACCTAGGGTGATGATCAATGATTGGAAGGTTCCCTCTTTTTGTAATAGTTTTCAAGAGTTACTTGAGAAAATATGGCATCCTCCATAATGTAGACACTTTACCATCAAGTATAGTAGGCAAGTTTGAAAGGTGAAGTGTCCCAACAGGAGATATCAAATGATTATGGCGAATACTCTGAATGCCTGTAGAATTGAATGATCAATGGAGGCTTAGATAATTGCTCTATGGGCCTAAGTTAACCGCATTCACGACTCTCATGGGTATGTCTCCCTACAAACTTGTTTATCGAAAGTCTGCATTTTCCAACATAGCTAGAGACTAAGGCTATTGGGCGCGTAAGAAGCTAAATTTGGATTGGGTGTGCCTGCATCTAATAAGAGAATGAGTGACTTCAATGTGCTTGATAAGTTTCTTTGACAAACTTATGAAAGTTCAGCCTTTTAGAAAGAGAAGATGAAGAAGTATCATGATCAAATGATTGAAAAACATGAATTTCTTGTTGGTGTTCATATGCTTCTATTAAACTCTAGGTTGATCTTGTTTCCCGGAAAGATCAAGTCCAAGTTGGCCGGACAACTCTTAGTCACACAAGTGCTCCTACATGGAGCGGTCGAGCTCGATAACCACAAGGGAACTAGGTTCAAGGTATACAGGAAGTCACTCATTCTCTTATTATCTTGATAAAGTCATAGTAATCAAGAAGAATTCTTCATGTCGTGACGTCAAATCAAGTGCTGCTTGTGAGGCAACTCGATATGTACAATCTAGCCAACGATAGGTTTTTCTTTTTGGTTTAGTAGATTTCTTTGTTTATTTGATTTTTGTATTCCATTAGATAGGTGCTTTATTTTTTTCTTAGTGTTTAATAGATATAAAATAGGGTTTATGCCTAATAAGTGTCCAGAAAATATAAAAATGAAGGCCTAATAGGTGCTACATATGCAGGAATGAAAAGCAAAATATGTAGAAAATGTCTGATGCAAAGGTCTACGAGGACCATTGACAGTTCGTAGGTCAAACTATTGTGTGTGAATGGTATTTGTATACCCCAGGTAAGACTTCTAATATTTGTAAGTAAGAGAGTGACCTAAGAAACCCATCTACGGCCCGTAGGTCAGCCAACAGACCGTATATGGGGTCTCGTGGGTCCACACCCTAGTTCTGCTTGACCCAACTCTAACCTCTCTTAAATTAAACCCCACTCTTCAAACAATCGCCCTATTAGAAAAGTACCTCCCAAGCCCTTTTTAAACGTTTCCTGTCTCAAAAATCCTTCCATATCACTTTCCTCTCTGACCAAATTCTCTTATTCTCCATTTTCAGAGTTCCGATTGTCAGAGTTTGTGAAAGGTCAGTAAGATGTTTTTGGGAGGAGTTCCCTTGGTAATCACACTCATGCACATTTTCTCATTTAAGTGAATCTACTTCCCCTTCAATTTGAACAAATTCATGGTTATTAGATAAGTCAAGAAGTGGATCTTAATCATGTGCGTAAAATTATTTATCTGTCCACTGCATTATATGTTAGAAACACCCATCAAATGATACATAGTATTGTGTAGTAGTAGTAATTAAACAAACTGGTGACAATTGAGTCAAAAATGAATGTTGCGCATTTAGGGTGCCTAATTTGTATGCAATAAGTGTTGAAAAATAAGTAATCTAGGGATGAAAAAGTATCATAAAATTGGTTTAAATCCATGTATTATACTTAGAATGAATGATTGAAATTTTGTAAACATTGGTTTTAAAAATACTGAAGGAATGCGAATATCTGGCCCACAAAGTTAATTACGAAACCCCACCTACAAACCGAGATGTGGTATGTGGCACATAGCGATACCACTAAGTGTGGAACAATAGAGGCTCGGAATATGTCCTGTAGGTTAATAGTTATAGACTGTTCACACCATTAGGGTTTCCTGTTTAAGATCCCAACCGTTTTGGGACTTATAACCTGTGGAGGGATTCAAAGGACCTAGGTAAACCTCGTAGGGACCAGTGAAGCCACATCTACAAATTTATTTAGTTATTCATTTTTTTCATTCCTTTGTTTTTTAAAACACTGATTCGAGTGTGTTTGTTTTAGGATATATTGGTACTTATTTCTCCTTCCACAGGTACATGGCTCCAAGAAATCTCAAAACATCCCCCAAATAGCCAAGAGCGCCGGTCTAAACTTGGTTTGAAGTTCCAAGTATGCGTAAAACACTCTGACACAAAAATTCTAAGCTTATGCCGCAATCCCATTTTCAGAAACAAGAAAGAATCAACCTTTTTGTTGAACATAATATCTCCACCTACATGTTCTCGTAAGTTGCATCAAATTGAAGCATACTCTCGCAAAGTCCTTTCAGTGCCAAGTCCTTGCAGTGTGCAAACTTTGTGAGGGGACTATGTTGGTCAACATGTGTGCATAGTTATCGCCTGTGATAACCTTCTCAACCTTTATAGATACCTCTTCTACGACATCTCGAATTAAATGAAATATGACATCAATGTGTTTGGTGCGCTCATGAAATCTTTGATTTTTAATCAAATGAATAGCACTTTGACTATCCCATCTTAGATCGATTATAGCTTAATTGAACTAAATTCGGTCACCAAACCTTTCAACAAAATAACTTCTTTCACTTGCTCTGTTGCTGCCATATATTCTATCTCTGTTGTAGACAAAGCAACAATAGACTGTAGAGTTTGTTTCCAACTAACGTCACTACCAACAAGAGTACTGATGTATATAATTGTGGATCTCATTTGATCAGTATCTCTTTCATAGTCAGAATCTACATAAACGAGAATTAAAATACCTCACTTTTTCGGAAGGTTAGGCAAACATCAGAAGCTCCTTTTAGATATCTTAATAACCACTTGATAGTTTCCCTGTGCATTTTTTCTAGATTTGCCATGTACCTTCTTACCACACTTACCGATTGGGCAATATCTGGATGTGTGCACACATAGCATACATAATGATGCCTACTATGCTTGTATAAGGAACATTTGACATATGTTTCACCTCATCCATGGACTGCAGCATTTGTAACTATGTAATCTTGAAATGAGAAGCTAACGGTTTACTTACTGGCTTGCTCATATGCATATTGAATCTCTCGAGAACTTTTTTGATGTAACTCTTCTTAAAAATATGTACAACCCCATTTTTTCTTGTAATCTCAATTCCAAGGATTTTCTTTACAACTCCTTAATCCTTTAGGTCAAACTCCTTGCTAAAAAGTTTTTTCAAAAAATTATCTCTTCTTCTGTAGCTACAAATGCATGTGCAATCATTTTTTCTTGATCTATAAGACGTTTTAGTTTTCGAATCTACCTTTTGTCCCTTTTGTTTGCAATTGTGTATGGTTCATGGGAAGCAATTTGTTCAAGATTAACATCTTTTTACTCATAAATTTGAGTATCTTAACCTTGTTCCTTGGTAAGCTCCACCCGGTAGACCCACCTGCTCGTTTTTCTCATTTATTGATAAATCCACAGAAGCTTTACGAGGATCAAGTATTGAGACTTTTTCAAAGGTAACATCTGTACTAACTATAAATTTAATTAAGGACAAACACCATAGTTTGTTCCTTTTTACTCCATTTACATATCATACGAATATGACCATTTTGGCCTTTGGTTCAAGCTTTCCTTCACTAACATGACAATAAGTTGGACATCCAATATTTTCAAGTAGAATAGTTAGAGGGCTTACCTAACCATACCTCATTCGGAAAGTTAAAGTCAATCGATGATGCTGGAGATCGATTGAAAATATGAGCAGCAGTATTAAATTCTTTAACCCAAAATACTTTTGACATATTGGGTAGTAAGAGCATACAATGAGACTTCTAAAAAAGAGTTCTATTTATTCTCTTGGAAACTCCATTCTATTGTGGTGAGTGCATGACCGTCTTATGTCTTACGATTCCATGAATCTTCCAGAAATCATTGAAATCCTCACTAAAAAACTTCAAGCCATTGTATGGGCGAAAATACTTGATTTTCTCATTTGAACCAAAATCCTCTACTCTTTAAATGATTCAAAAGCATCACCTATTTTCTTCATGAAACGCACCCAAATTTTTTGTGAAAAGTCATCAATGAATGGGAGAATATACCGTTTTCCTCCCTTCAATGGAAGCTTAGAAGGACCCCATAAATCTGAATTGATGTAATCTAGAACCCCTCCTGTATTTTGCTAGTGTTGAAGTTGATATTTTTCTACTTCCCTAAGACGCAGTGCTCAAAACATTCAAGTGTGCTGATCTTCTAACCATTCAAAGGTTGCAGTTACTCAACATCCCTCGTGCGCTCATTTGGACTTTTCACATGTGCCATAATTTTTCCTTGTCATCATTAGATAACTGCAATGTAGATGCATTTATAGAGCTAATAATGTTGCTACCCACAAGTTTGTGGAGAGAATTCCCGATCTTAGCCTTTAGACTAAACATCCTTTAGTCACTTTCATAGTTCCTCCTTCTCTCAGTTACTTATAGCCTTGTTTATCTTACATACTCAGGGAGATCAATTCTTCTTCAGATTAGGAACATGATTCACTTCTGTAATAGTCCTCATGATTCCATCATGATAGGGAACACAAACTAAACCAATGCCAAATATTTTATAAGTTGCATTATTGGCGATTAATATAGTTCCTACACTTCTTTCATTATTGTTGAACCAATCTCTTTTGAATGTCATATGCAGAGTACAACCAGAGTCGAAGACTGATTTATTGTCATAGAGTCCATTACTGCATGATGTTGTTAGTAGATAATCATCATCATTATCATGTACTTGCTCAACAATGGATGCACTCACATTTTCTTTGGACTTCGACATATGGCATTCTCGTTCAAAGTGTCCCTTCTTGTGACAGCCCCAACACTGTGCATTGTTTTTGTTCACATGAGACTTTTATTTGTACTTCAATTTTCTCTTTCCGTGTTGGCTAATATGACATCTTACAAAGAGTCCAGTAGCTTCGTCACTTTTGTTTCCTTCAAAATGCATCCGGACAACACAACAGTTAAAGTACTTGCCACACTTGCTCAAGTTTGATGGTTTTTGTGCTATACATCATTGAATTCTCAATATCACGATATTTTGAAGTCAATGAAATTAGAAAAGAACATACAAGCGTCTTCGTCCTTTTTAAGTCCAGCAGTTTGTACGTCCACCACAAGTTTATTAAATAAATCTATATGGTTTTGCAACAAAGTACCTGAATCCATATTAAATCAATGAAGACATCGTTGTAACAACATCCTTGTTGTAACTAACTGGTCTTGGGTACCCTTCTAGTCCTATAACTCTTTGGTCGTCTCTTCGGTACTTAAACTCACATCACAAAGTACGTTAGGTGCAAGAGACAGTTGGATTACACTAAATACATCTCCTTGAACATTTTACTTATCGAAATACAATATCTTAATGGGGAACTTTCCATCAACATCATCGATTGAACCTTCCCTCCGCGGTAACACCATCATCTGGATCTTCCAGATATTGAAGTTGTTGTGAATACTATAATCTAAAAATCCAACTTCCATGGACTCATCTATACTTCTTCTTCTTTTAAGACTACAATAATCCTTTGGAACTATAGAAACAAAGTAATTCGTTTCTGATCTGAAAGTTCAATTGTGCTGCACCACATAACATACTCACACAGCACCTTGATCTGAAATAACAATTCTTAGAAGAAAGCGTAATACGAAAAATCAAGCACCACAATAGACACATTTAACACATGGTCATTAAAATGATGCCTATACGTCACCCAAAGAACAACTGCAACAAATATTTTTTTCACTCTACAAAGATACAGTGAAATACTAAAGCGAGAGAACAACAAATGCCTTAGAAGGTGAGAAGCCAATGAGATTGATGATTTTGAAGATGAATTAAGAGCTATCTTTTTATCGGAACGAATTCATCATATTTATGTCCATCATTTATCACTATGTGTAAAAAATGTCACAGTTAACATGTACACAATGTTGCGGTTTACCTGAATTATGGCACCGTACCAAGATAATATCTTGTCTTTTATTTTTACTAATTATATTACTACCAAATATTCATGTTAATTATATTCCAATGAGTTTGCTTCACATTACCAAATTAACTCTTCAGTTATATAAGTGTTAACTAATGACCGGACGGACGTTATGTTTAGGGAATGGTTGGGTTTTTAGTTCTTTTCAAATTTGATTTAGTATATCTCCGACACTTAATTAATGCACTCTTTACTCATAAAGTCACTCAACTATGATTTTAAATTAAAAAATCACTTAACTATGAGTGTTTTACTTACAAAGTCATACACTTTGATGTTTTACTATTACAAAAAGTCCCCCATCTGATGTAATTTACTTTGTTCAAATTGAACGACAAATAATGAATTTTTTTATTTCTATTAAAATTTAAAAAAATAAAAGATGATTTCATTTAAACCATCTACTACCTCAATCGCTTAAGTAATTAATCCATTAACCTTTTATATTTAACCCTTTTTCTCCAACTGTGTGAATACAACGGTCTCCCCGCTTTGGTCATAAAATAGAGAAATTACTAAATTATTTTTCCTAGTATTTCACACTCTTTTAGAAAACAAGATCCATATAAAAATAAAATAAAATTTTTACTAAAACAAAAACAACCTAACTGCTTTTAATTTTGGGGTGCTAATGTTTTTGTTTACGTTAAGTTAATTAAGATTCGTTCTTTACATGTTTTTTTTTAAAATGACATTACATGGTTAATTTTAGAGTGCTAAAGATTAAATTATCAAAAAAATTTAAAATGATATCCTTAAAAAAAATTTCATGTTAGTTAAATCCAGTTGAAGAAATACTCAAATTCTTATAAAATTCATTGAATGCGTGGATCTCCATTGATTTATTACTGAATAACTATTCATATTCCATAGGTGTATTAACCTTTTGGATAAGAATATATTTTATTATGGATGCTTACATATGACGACTTTTTGAGTGATTTATCAACGTATAAATATGGGTTGTTATTTCAATTCGCCGTGGATACATAGAGATGAGTGAGAAGATATTTTGAATAAGAGGATATCTATACAATCTACTCCACATATTTCTTTTTCTATATTATTTAGTATATTACGTATGTTTTTATAAAACCTTTATCAAACGAGCTCTAGACAATTTGGGATGGAGTTTTAATTTTTTTCTTTTATTTATCTCATGTTCTGGTTGAGCTCATTATGAGAATGAAGAAGGAAATGATAACTATGGAATCATGTATTATATGCATAATCAATGTATTTATTTTCCTATCTTTTTTTATGATTTAGAATTAAATTGTGTCGGTCACTGATATTGAAATGACGAAAGACATATACTATTACTACTAATGAATATAACAAACATGCCCTCGAAATTCCTTAAATGAAAGAATGTATATGTTTTTTGGCAGTATGAGTTTTTGAGTATTATATTTTTTGAACTTTATTTGAATGTTTTAAAACTCAACGAGTATTCATGTGTCTTGTTCTATTAAGACCATTGGTTGAAGGGTAGACGGTGTATTCCTGTCGCATCACATCAAAACTGTAAGACATCCTTTTTAAAGTAAGGCTGGACGCATAATGAAATATGATTTGAGGTAAGAGAGTAGATGCATGCTCTATCGCGACAAGAATGTATGACATTAATATAGTTTTGATGAACCCTGATGATAGTGGTCCGGTTCACGTCCCCATAGAATTAAGACATAATATGTCGTGTGTGGTAAGACATTGAGTTTGAGTCATGTCAACCATATTATGCTTATAAATGATGATTAATATTTGATAAATATGAAATTTTTCCTTCCACATTGTTTTGCTATCTTCCTTCAAAATACTTTGATAAACATTTGATAAGTTTTAAAATCTACCAATCTCATCATTTTATCATATGAATAATTTAGCACTGAATAATTGTCTGAAAGAAATACAAATGAAGTAAATGTATGAATCAGGGGCAATTGAGTGACATAATTAAAATAGTCACATTTTGTAAATTAATTAAAGGAAAAACATATTGGTTTTTCTCAACATATCCATTAAATGTGATTAATTCTTATCATCAAGTGGTATGAAATATCATTAGAACCCTGGTTTTTTATGCGACCGAATAAAATAATACCTCCCTCAAAATAAAGGAAGATAAATTTGTTTGACCTTTAAAAAAGTGATGTGTGGTAAGTCCTGATGCAAAACACGAAAATCAATTAAAGACATGACAAGGTGCTATCATGCAAATATTATGAAGTCCTATAAATTATTAGACCATTTTTGAAAAGATGTGGCGTGTAATATGAATGTTAATGCTCGCTCGTTCTGACAGAGAAATGAGTCAGATTTGATAAAATCATTATGGTTATATATATGTCACCCACCTCCCTCTATGCTCTAGGGGAGGTTTCACAGAAATGATTATTACCCTGCAAACTTTACCTTTCCAAAAGGTTTTGGAAAAAAATAACGATCAGTTGGCATTACGGGTGGCCATCCGGTCAAATATTAAATGCAAAAGTCAATGAGAATTCATTCACTGTTTATATGATAAAATAAAAATTCCTTATCTTAAAGAATTATCTTGTATTTTTTATTCTCATAATAATATTTATTGTTGTTTCTGGGGGGGCAACGGTTGGGATTGGTATTCCCTGAAAATTTGGAATATATCAAAAAGGTAAATATGAAACTCATTCAACCTTCGATGTGTAACCGTCTGCATTTTATAAATAAGTTTGGAATCTATTAATGATCATAGGTTTTTTTGCTTTTTAAACTTACAAATTTGTTTTTGTAAGTTTGTTTGCTCAAAATTCTAAATTAAGATAACAATTTCAAAATATGAAATTATACTGTTAATCCTTGTTGGTTTACTAGATAATATTCTGTCTCCAATTCTAACAAAACCATGGGTATTAGAGAAAAAATCCCAAAGAAGATTTGGTATTAGATAAATTTATTTAACATATAGAAACACATATATGCATAAAGCCAAAAAGGTTTCCCCATCATAATTGGTGCAGGGTAACAAATCAAATAATTTTCTTTTGAACTGTGAATGTGCGGTTATGATTTTAATTGCTCAACTACTCACAAAGATGAATTTTTAAATAAGGTTGAGATGAATGTCCAAATTTCCTATCATGAGGGGGAGAGATGATTGGACAATCTAAAAATTATTTGAGGTTAATTAAATGAATTATCATAGATCCTCGTAAAAAGAAAATTTGAGATACTTAAGAAAGTTTCAACGGATTATGTTTTTTTCATAATGTTTTAAATCTCTTTTCGGTTGAATTTATTGACCCAAGTTTATATTCATTTGAAAATCGCCAATGATAATCCTTAACAGAAAGAATCTATATTGCGCTTGAATTTTTGAATAGACAAGCGATTCCAATGAATAAAACTTCTAAAGAAAAGAGAGGAGTAACATAAAGATGATCATGATCTTGAGGCAAGTACTTTAAAAGGAGCACGTTGATATAACACTTTATAAAATAATTTGCAAATGTTCAGGTACCTAAAATTATGATATATGAAGAGATGTCGATAAGGTATGTCATATTGGAAATCGAGTCAAAAGGTCGTCGATGGTATCTTTGATATGAAGTAGCACTTGATGTTACATATGATGAAAAGGATCTTGATTTCAAATCTGTCATATAGTGTGGATAGATAAATTATTACCAAATAAAAAGCGCAATTCAAGTATATTATATTTCATTTTAAAAAGTTATATTTTGGACTTATAGTCCATGAATCATGATATAATGTCAGTGGGGTACGATGAATGATTGTGAAAAATTATAACCGTAAGATATAAAGTATGGTATGTGAATCGCGGCATAAAATAATTTTTGCAAAAAGCCTGATATGGTTAAATCAAGACACTACTCTCTTCTGGCGGATGCAATGAGGCTTGTTTAATGTTTTATGTATAGCTCGATTTAAAGGAGTATAAATCTAATAAGAACGTATATTTTTCAAAAAATTCTTTTTACACATCAAATCTTCACAACATGTGAGATAAGAATTTCAACAAATCCTTCAAGTGATAACTTCTCAATTTATTCACTATGACATTGGCCAATAGCAAACGTTTGTAAAATGGCTGAGATACCAGATTGGAATGCAAACCTCTCCTCCGGGATATCAAGTGAAGTTTTTCATCAAGGGAGTGAAATACATGTTGTACTCTTTTTCTTACCTATGTCTTTTGTCATAAGCTTTATTTTCCTAGTAGTTTTTTTACGAGGCAACTTCAAAGCATCTTTATATGTTGTGTACTATTTTCCTTTCACTAGAATTTTGCCCACTGGGTTTTTCCTATTAGGTTTTACGATTGCCCAATATTTATGGACATCCAATGGAAGTGTTAACTCATTTTATTGAATAATGGAGTGTCCCATTGAGTTAATACCTGAATAAATATTCCATATTCCCTTGTTTCTATTAGAATTTTTTTTATGGAATGTATCTATTTATTATGATACTTCATATAGTGACTTTTGGAGTGATTTGTCAACCTATAAATAGGATTGTCCTTTCACCATTATAAAGAGAGATGAGAGAATAAGACAATTGAATAATATAATCTCTACACTCTACTCCCCATATATCTTTGTGAAATAAAAATTTATGTTTGTAAATTTTAATGAAAAAATTAATTAAATAGATTGTTATTGTTGTTGTTGTTGTCGTTGTTGTTGTCGTTGTTGTGCCGTTGTCGTTATCGTTGCCATTGTTGTTGTCGTGTTGTCATTGTTGTTCTCATTGTCATTTTCGTTGTCTTTGTCATTGTCGTTGTGGTCGTCATTTTCATTGTCTTCGTCGTCGTCGTTGACATCATCATCATCATTGTCGTGTTTGTTGTTATTATCGTCGTTGTTACTATTATTGTTTTTGTCGTCATCATTATCGTCCTCGTTGTGCTCATTGTTGTCGTTGTCGTTGTCATTGTCATTATCATTGTTTTTCGTTGTCATCATCGTTGTCGACATTGTTGTCGTTGTTGTAGTTGTCATCGTTGTCGTCGTCATCATTGTCATTGTCATTGTCGTCGTCATCATTGTTGTCGTTGTCATCATTGTCATTGTCGTTGTCGTCGTCATTGTCGTCGTCGTTGTAGTCGTCGTCGTCTGCGTCATCATTGTTTTCATCGTCCTCGTCCTTGTCACCCTCATTGTTTTCATCATCGTTGACGTCATAGTCATCGTCGTTCTCATCATCATCGTCGTTCTTGTTGTTGTTGTAGTTGTCCTTGTCATTGTTGTAGTCGTCATCGTCCTCACCGCCATCATCGTCGTTGTCGTCATCGTTGTTGTTGTTGTGGTTTAACTTTTTAATATTCCACTAAATTACGTAGTACTTTGCCAGTTTGTACTCAGTTTTATATGATATTTATTATGATAATTTTTATACGATTTTTATTTGTCATGACTGGGGTCTCCTAGCCAAAACTTGGCGTTGTGGACCCTCTCAGAGATCGCAAACAAGCCTACTTACGTCGTTCATAAAAACATGCATTAGGTTATTTTAGCACAAATTTAAAACTTTTTGTTTTGTTTGAAGTCTGCATAGACTTCATAGTTATAACATGCATATGCGTATAAAGAAGTTCATTGCTCATGTGTATCCACTATCTAATAAAGGATCATTCAATTTGAAAATAAGTCTTATAGGAAAAGTAACAATTGCAAAAATGGCATCATTACCTAAATCTGAACAAAATAGGAAAGAAATACTAATGGAACATGCTCCACTAGTCTAAACCTATTACTAATCTTGAAACACAACGGAAAGCATCCGTGAATGCATGATACCATATCTGGATTAAAAGCTCTGATGTCCGAATAGCTGCAATGAATGTCTTTAAAATCCTACTCATCCTGCACCTAAAATAGTACAATGTATGAGATTAGTACACACATGTACTAAGTATAGGTGTATGCAAGTACCCGCCAAAAAGACATGCATGATTAAGAAGTCCTCTCTCCTAAAATATGAATTATGGAAAGCCAGTGTTTGGTACTTTGCCAAATAAGATTAGGGAAGTCATTCTATGGAATAACATCCTTTCATCAATCTTTTCATAATATTGCACCCAACATATATCAATATTTCATTAGCCATCATTATTAAGATATCATTCGTTCATATGGTCCGTAAGACCTTGGATCACGGAGTTAACATTAGGACTTTCCTCCCCAATTGAGGGCTAAACGTATGGACCCTCAACTAGGGATTCCTTCTTAGAAAACCAGAGTCCTGCTCAAGTCTTTCATATACATTTCAGTTTCATTCGTCATCGTAGCCAGTGTGACCTATCTATACCTATGAATGCTGTTTAAGACTCCATCGGTCACTGTGAATGAACAAGAATGACCTAGTGTCATTACTTGATCTAAGTTCACTCTTGCTTATCAATCCAATACCTTCACTATCAGTCATTTAGTTATCTTTCATACTTTGAGAACGTAAACTTTAAACCGTCATAGATCCTTTAGATCATGTGAAATTTAGTGTCTTACCCACACCTAAAAGAAGTGGAGTCACTGCCCAAGGTAACACCAAAACATCCCTAGCTTGCTTAGGTGAAAAACCACTGGCTAGTTCCTAATGTTTGCAGCATAGTTCAAAGAACAGGAGATTTAGGGAGACCCATACCCACCATGGTTGACAGTCTCATCTCAAGAAAATTACATGAACCTCCGCCCTTCCCGAAAGAAGGCATCACCACTCATAGTTTGCATTTCTGTGCTCTGTTTAAAGTTTCTATTTACATTAAACTCATAAATCATCGAAGCTTGCTTCTACAGAGGTATTCATTACTCCATCTGATGACTTTTATCATCTCTATTACGTATTAACCTATAAATTGTCCTGACACTTACATATAGAGTGTGATTGATACTACTTTGTCTCTTAAATATTCAACAACTCGCTTACGTGAGTACTCTTGGTGACCTTATGTTTGGCGTAGGTACAACTCTGTCTCACTTGACTATTCGCATATTGTGGTGTCACCCATTTTTTTTCTTTCTTAACATCTTTTCATTTCATCTTTCTTCAACCTTTCGTTCATTTTTCTCGTATAACTACATATGCTCTTCTTGGAATTACGGTGATGGTACATTGATTCTGGCGTCGGGATACAATTTTCTAACTTGTTACTAGCGGATCATCATGTAGAACACTCCTTCTTTGCTTTTCATACATTTAGCCTAAATATAATCTCTTAAAATTTATTTAGTGAAATTTTATTTTTAGGCCGTCGATGGAGGCTTGTCTCATGCCTATCCGATCGTCATGTTTCTCCTCATTTTTATTACATCATAGTATAACATAATTACTCCATTATTACATGAATGTTCATTTTGTCCCATATCCAATGCACTTGCCTTTTAGTGTATTTCACATTCTTACTTAACCCTAACTGGGGTCACATCATTTCAATCACATACATCTTAGGTTCACTTATTTTTAAACGTACGCTGAACTTATGAATCCATCCTCAAGCCAATGGTCCTCGTTTCATATCCACCAATTGATTTCATACTTATTCCAAGCTTGTAATTGTACAAGACTTATGCATCTTGTAGTTACTTCAAGGTCCCTCGATTTCGATTCCTATAGGCAGCTTTCATTAAGTATTTTATTCACGTAGGACTTCTGCATAATACGGAATTGGCCAGGGAACCGATTTCAAATCCTTAGCAACCTTCATCTATATTAATTTTATTTAAATTTTCAGCCTTGCGGCCCTATTTTCGAATCCCATCACCTCATTTGTTTTTGCTTACTTTTTTCTCCTTACTGTTTCTTTTTGAGGACAGAGACTTGGGATTGATCCCCCCCCACAACCACATTTTATTTGCCCGTTTTTTTCCCTAGTTTTTTTTCACTATCCAAGTGGTTGGTGGTTCCGTCCCCCACATACCTCATTTTATTTTTATATTTTTTAATTTTTCTCCTCTTCCCTCACCTATCTGAGAGGTTGTGTTTCGATCCCCACACCATTCATTTTTATTTTCTTTCATTTTTTCCTAACTCTTCACTTGAAGCCTTACCCCTCTCGAATCCCCGTACCTCATTTATATTATTGAAATTATGATATAAAGCCTCATAGGTTGAGGTCTTGGTTCATTCCCTTATGCACCTTATATATATTTATTTTTTTAAAACCACATCTTTTTTCAGTATTGTTATGGCCAGTCCCCCTCCTCAACATTTTAAATACTTTTTAAATTTTTTGACAATTCATTGGACATTTTATACCAGTTTTTTTTTTGCATTTTTTCGTGGTTACATCGATCAGATTTCTTTCAATCAATCCAGCAACATTACACGACTTAGAACATCACAGTTTACTTCTAGTAATTGCATACAAAACATAAAATTCAACAATGCATATAACACACGTGTCACTCATGACCAAAGCACGGCATACACATGCAACCCACACAAGTTTAACACAAATAGTTTCGGAAAGCATGCTTATTACTCCCATAAACTGAACCTACATAATTGAACATAATAAATCCTAATCACGAAAACACATCACTTCTCTAACTTCTCCGCAAAAAATATACCCAACCTACAAATTCGATATGGAGCTAGTGACAGGGACATGCATAGGGTGAACATTCATAGTTTTTGGATTACAATTCGACTGAACATAAGGGGTTCTTGGGAAAGGACCAAGAGTAAAAAACCATAGATTTTCTTCGCATTTAAAACAACCCTTTCAAATCGATCGCAACTTGCTGCAAACTCTCACGATAAAAAATCTTCTCCAACAAAAGGTCACTCGCAAACTGTTGTTAAAGATCTTTCTCTTTCGTTAGTATTTTGTTTTTCTTTTTATTTTTGTGTTCATGTTCTTTCAAGTTCTGAAATTTGATGTTTTGTTCTTTTTAATCTTATGACTAACGCGAGAAGAGATTGGAGAAGCCCGAATAAGAGTAGAGAAGAAGAAAGATAGTGTTGGAGTGTTAATTGAAGACTTCGTCAACTAGGACTTCTAGTACGGTTAGGCATTACTTAGAATAGTAATCTTTAGGGTGTTACACAAAAATTATGCCCCCCCCCCCCCCCCCCAGAAACATTCGTCCCCGAAAGACACTACTCTTTACTAGAAACAAGTAAGTCATCTATAGAAATATGCATACATAGGCAATTCAATACTCTTCATTGGTGAATATACGATTCACATATTAAACATGATGGTGTACATCTTTGAAACCAACTAGCAGCTTCACATTAATATACTAAGGAACTCTTTCATAAACTAGTCTCGTCTAAGCATACCACACAAGCAAACATATAAGTCACACAAATCAGCAACCAACATGATAACTCAAATATATTAACCTCATACTACTGCATAAAAACCACATATAGTCAAACACATGAAAGACAAATTAAGGTAACGCACCTGCGACATCACCAGAAGAGCCTTTCTACGCACCCCTGAACTTGAGTGGGAAGAATCGATACCTCCTTGGAGCCTCTTTACTTGGACTATTAGGCTGAACTTTCTCCTTCTCTTTTTCTTGACCTCTCCTATTCAGATAGTCTTTCATCATGTGACTCAATTTTCCACAACCTTAACATCAATTAGAGCCCCTCATCCACTCTTCTCCAGGAAGTTTGGCCACACTTCTTTCCTACAAGGTGCCTCTTCCTGAGGTGTGTTTTCTCAGGTTTCTCTTAACTCTGGGCTCTCATCTTTCTGAAACACTAGAGTTAAATGATAGATGCGATCTTAACGACCAAGAAATCAAAATTTCATACGGCACGATAAGATTAGAAGAAGAGATAATTTCCTAAGCATTATGTAGTCTCTAATTCATAATAGTGGTGCACTTCACTACCATAGCTTAGAAATTACTTAATGTGGTTTATATAAGCCTGATTTCTTGGATACTTAACCTGGCTCTGATACCAAGTTTTTGTCATCCATGTGGTCTAGACCCAAACTGAAACCAGCGTCGTTGGCCTCTCAGAGGTCGCAGACAAATAGACCCAAACTGAAACCAGCGTCGTTGGCCTCTCAGAGGTCGCAGACAAACCTACTTATGTCGTCATTACATTTGTTAAGTTAATTTTAGCGGAAAAATTGAAATGTTTTGTTTTGTTTGAAGTGTACATAAACTTCATAGTTATAACATGTATATGCATATAAATAAATTCATTACTCATTTGTAACAACCACAAGAGGATCATTCATCTTGAAATAAGTAAATAAATGCCAAATGGCAACCATTACATAGTTTGAACAAATAGCAAAGAAATACATTGGAACATGCTTTCTAGCCTAAACCTATTATAAGCTAGAAAACATACGCAGCATCCTTTAATAGTAGGAGGACCTAACCAAGTAAACGGATGAAAAACTCTTAATCGTCCGAGACAGCTGCACTGAATGTTCCTTCAACACCCTCCTAAACCTGCACCTAAAATAGTATAATGTATGGGATTAGTACACACTTGTACTAAGTATGGGTGTAGGCAAGTGCCCAGAAAGGACATGCATGATTAATAAGAGCTCTCTCCTAACGATGTGAATTATGCAAAGCCAAGTTAGTTGGACTTGCCAAATCAGATAGGGAAAGTCATGCTATGAGAGTAACATGCATCATCATTCTTTTCATATTGCACACAACACATAACATATTTCATATAGTACATACATATATTTCATATAATTTGTTCATATACCGTGAGAGCTTGGAATCACGTACATAACATTATGATTTTAAAAAATGAGGGCTCAACATATGGGAACTCAACTAGGGATCCTTCTTTAGCAAACACAGAGTCTGCTTCATTCATTCATATGTACTTTATTTACATTCGTTCGTAGGCCAATGTGAACAAAAATTATACCTTGGATGTTTTTTAAGACTCTCATCGGGTTCACTGTGCAATGAACAAAAATGACCTAGTGTCATTACTTGAGTCTAGTTCACCTCTTGCTTATCCAATCCAAATACCTTCACTATCAGTCATTTAGTTATCTTTCATACTTTGAGGAACTTAAAATTTAACCGTCATAGATCATGTGAGAATCATGAAAGTCAGTGTCTTACCCACACCTAAAAGAAGTGGAGTCACTGCCCAAGGTAACACCAAAACATCCCTAGCTTGCTTAGGTGAAAAACCACTGGCTAGTTCCGAATGTTTGCTGCATAGTAATCAAAGAACAGGAATATTTAGGGAGACCCATACCCACCATGGTTTTACACTCTCATCTCAAAAATTACTGAACCTCCGCCCTTCCCGAAAGAAGGGCATCAACCCAACCACTCATAGTTTTCATTTCATGCTCCTGTTTAAAGTTTCTATTTACATTAAACTCTAAAAAAAATCATCGAAGCTTGCTTTCTAGCATCAGGTAGTCATTACTCATTAGTTACTTTATCAATCTCTTATTTACGTATTAACTATAATAGTCTTACACGTTACATATAGAGTGTGATTGATAACTTGGCTCTTAATATGCAACACTCTCTTACGTGGTACTCGTGGTGACCTTATGTTGGCGTAGGGTACAACTTGTTTCACTTGAACTAGTCTTTTATTGTGGTGTCACCACTGTTTTTTTTTCTTACCATCTTTTCATTCATCTTTATTTCACCTTCGTTCGTTTATTTTTTCATGTATAACATACATATGCTCTCTTGGATTTTACATTTGAGGACATTGATTTCTAAGGCATAGATACAATTTTCTGACTTTGTCTAAGCCTATCCTTCGTGTCGCCACCTTCTTTGCTTATTCTCGTTTAGATAACGTATACTCTCTTAGAAATGTCATTAGGAGATTGATTTTTTAAGGCATAGATGCCCTTGTCTCACTTCTTTGCACTACCTATAGTCCATGTTGTCCACCTTTTTTCATTAGCATCATAGTAAAATAATTACTCACATTATTACATGAATGTTTCATTTCGTCTGTATGCCAATGCACTTGTGTTTTACTGTGTTTAAAACATTCTTACTTAACCCTTTTTGGGGTCACATAATTTCATCACATACTCTTTGACATTTATTTTAAACCGTACGCTGAACTTTATGATCCCTACATACACTCCATGAGGGCTTCGTTCATACTTCGTCTAGTGATTCAACACGTACCAAAGATTATAATGGTGCAAAGACTATTATGCATTTTTGTAGGTATGATGCCAAGGTCTAAGAGTTCGATTCCTCCTAGTGAATCTTTCATTAATTCTTTATTTAGTAAGACTTCCGCATCAATACCATTGGGAGGGAACTTGATTTCAAATCCCTTGACAACACTTAGTATTATTAAATTTTTTTTTGATTTAAATTTCACTTTTGGGGACCCAAGTTTCGGTAATCCCACGCCTAACATTTCCTTTTCTAACTTTTTCTCGTCCTGACTATCTGTTTAGGCAAGAGTTGATAGATCGCTCTCCCACCAACATTTTTATTTTCTATTAGTTTTTCTCATATTTTCCTCACCTATCGAGAGGTTGTGGGTTCGATCACCCGCATCCTCATTTATTTTATTTTTTTCATTTTTCTCCCCTCTACATCACCTATCTGAGATGTTGGGTTTAAAAAAAAAAGGAGAGCGAAGATCCCAACACGCCTCATTTTATTTTTTTTCTTTTTTTTAAAAAAAAACTCCTCACTTGAGCCTTACCCCCCTTTCAAATCCACCCTTACTTCCTTTTTATAATTGAATTTTTTATGCTTGCATATGGTGAGGTCTTGGTTTAACCCATTGACCTCATACATTTTTAAATTTTTTTTTTTATAACTCAATTTTTTTCTCGTTAACTTGCTGAAACAAATATCCAGTAACTCCTGGATATTTGAATCACACTTTCCAGTCCATTTCCTCAACAATTTATATTTAAGATTTTTTGACATTCATTGCACAAAAAAATTTTTTTTTTTTCGGGGATATTTATTTTGTGGCATTTTTTGTGTTTACTTTGATCAAGATTTTTAACTCAAATCAGCAAACATTATCACCACTTATGAACATCACGATTACATCCAATAATTGTATACAACACAAGAATTTAACTTGCAATATTACACCTTAACACTGAACAAAGCCCCCAAGCCATACACAATTCACACACACACGTTTAACACATTGTTTTCGGAAAAGAATGCCTTAATTAACTTCCCATAACTCCGAATATACATAATTGAACATAAATCAAGCACGAAAACAAATAACATCTCTAAATTCTACCAGAAAAAAAATACCCAACCTACAAATTCGATGGGAGCTAGTTACATGGACATGCAAAGGGGAAAATTCCTAGTTTTCGGATTACAATTTACTTAAACTTAGGGGTCTCTTGGAAAAAGGACCAAGAGTAATAAAACCCATTCCTTTTATTGTTGTTTAAAATATTTCAAATCTAATCGCAAGTGTTCTTCCCCAACAAAACTCACGGGCAAACTGTTTGAAAGATGCTTTCTGTTTTCGTTTTTAGTTTAGTTTTTCTTTTTTTTTTTGAGCGTTTTTGTGGTTGCCAGTGCTGAAATTTTTTATTTAATTATAAATATGTACACTAAGAGAGTGGAGCAATTCCGTGAGAAATGAGAGTAGAGAAGAGATGAGCTAAGGTGTAGGATTTTTAGTTGAATACTTGTCACTGTACTACTTGTTACCTATTACTTAAACATATGAATTTTTTTGAAAGGGTTTAGGTGACTAACTCATTATGCACTACTTAAATCAGATAATTAAGTATTTAAATAATTCAATTGAAACAGTTCTTCTACCATGATCGTACCCCGGGTGAATCTTAACTTGCGAAAAAAGTAAAATTTGGTCTACCCTACCCGATTTTCCACCCCTCTTTATATTAATTAATTAAATACTTAGGATAATTAACATAGTAGATGTATACTTGAAAACAAGAACCATTTTACCCTAAGACCTTCGCAAACCCCGATACCTACCCCTTTCAATCCGGTAAAAACTCATGCCGGATGAAAATCTCTTTCAATTCGGGTTCCATAGATGTTGGTTCCACCTTTCTTAGCTCACTAACTCACCAGTTGGTGTCGTTGGCTAGTTGCATACGTTTCTAGGCTGGTTTCATTCGCACAAGCCGTGTTGAACCCGGTCTAATCTAAGCATCCCTCGGTATGGTTACACATTACTTAGCATAATATTTTGCAGGTTGTTACATTAACGATCCATCTATATTTTATAATTAAATAATTAAACCTAAATAAAATTATCACGCTCTTCAGAAAAATTGGTGCAATTTATACTAATTTTAAGCCAAAATTTCACATCAATTTTTTCACTTACAACTTGATCAAACTTCATGACCCAGTAGAAAACTCAAACTTAACCATTGATCCTCGTACACTTTGACTTTTATTTCTCTTTTAAACTGGTTTCCCCCATATCCTTTTCCATTAAGCCCTAATTTATTTTTATTCCTTTTGACTAAGCCCTATTTATTTTTATTTATTCCTTTTGACTAAGCCTAATTTATTATAAACTTTCTCCATTCTCCCATCGCCACCCAATATCCTATCTCTCCCGTTCAAGCCAAAAAGCCTGAACAACTCTGTCAAATTAGTTGTTTTGGTTTTGTTTCAATTTTCTTAATTTATTTTTAATTTTCTTCTTTTTTTTCATTTTATACATTTACTATGAAATTTTTAATAAAATACATAAATCTCAGAGGATGTTTCCTCAACAATCGTCCCGAAAAGAATAAAGAGATGAAGATATACCCAAAAGATGATTTGAAATTTTTAATCAAATTATATGGGTTAACTCTATTTATTTTGCTCATGTGAATGTTAAGTGGTTTGAATTGTTTCTTTGTATGATTTATTTTAACACTATTTTTAATTGTTATTGAATTGACAATGAGGAAGGAGAATACAATTTCGGGAATCGCACTCTCACAAAAGTTTTTTCGGTAGTCCACCAACTTAACTACTAAAATTCTCCTTATTATCAGTACATTTAGTATTTTTTTCCTTTTTATTTTTCGTTTTCGTATGTATTTTTAACAAATCTTGTGTTTGATCTCAATTTTAAAAATCTTAAGTTTTGAATTCGTACTCATTAACAAAGTTATTGAATTCATATTCAATTAATTATCACATTTACAACTGATAAAAATGTTTATTTAATTGTTATTGAATTTTTTATTGTTCATCTATATCCTCCTATCCAAAGGTGTGCAAATATAGCAAAGGTTCCGATGCATCTTAGTAACAAAACTTCCGGAGGACTTGGTACTTACAACAAGGATTAGCAGTATTTTCACAATAGAAAACAAATTAAAATAATATACAAAATATTTGCTCAAGAAGAAAATTGAGTCCACCAAATGCACAATGTATTCTTGCAAAAAACAAACTCTTCACGAAATTGAACTCTTCTTCGAAGTACTAGGTTATAGAATTTATCCTCCCCGGGTCGAATAATCTTTACTCACCAAAAAAGTATTGGTACTTATTCATGATGTCATTGAAAAACTCAATGGCAGTATATCCTCCTCCCCAAACAAATCAACATAACTATAAGATTTCATTGGTGTTTGTTTTCCTTTGGAAAATCCTTTCCTTCCCAACTTTTTCTTATGACATTATAAGAAACAACTGACAACCACTTTTGGGGGGGGGGGGGGGGGGGGGACTTAAGTAACATGAACAATACAATCTCTCCACTACAGGGAGTGCAGAAGGATAAATTATAGTTTTTTTTATCATTTCCCATACAAGGGAAATGATGATGTTTGTCTCTCTCTTATTTCTGGGGTATGGCTATAAAAACGCACATGTACAAAGTATCCACTTTGTCTACTTTAAGTACATAATATAGGCTTGTTATTTTACCCTTCACCCTATCATCTCATGACATGGCAACCCAAATGCTTCCTACAATGCAATAATTTTAACATTTTCATTAACAAACATCAAATGAAACATAACAGATTTGTAACCGTTCATAACATACTCATCACATGAAAGGATGATAACTCCACTAATGCAAACCCTGGAATACTAGACGGAACACAAGAGAAAATGCTTACTCTTTCCTCTTTCTCAGTGATTTGTCTAGCCTACAGTCAATCCATATTTTATGGGATCCTTCTTGACATGCTATTCATCTGAGATATGGACTGTTTACTTTCTTTCATCAATCTAACGAATATTACACCAAGGATATGTTTATAGTATTGGGCATCAATGTTTACTTCTTTTCTGCTATGATTGGAAAGGTATTAGAGATTATTTTCACAATAACAAAATAAACCATTACACAATGAACGTAAATGAGATAATGTAGGGATACAATTGTGGGTTTTATGAAATTTGTCACTTGACGAAGTGAGACAAGGCTTTTTCCATCTTTTCTTTTCCTCCGCGGTTAAGAAACTCTTTATCCTTTCGAGGAATTTCGTCCCAGTAGAACATCATCTATGGATATCAAAAAAATGTAATTCTCAACGATTCAATCAATTACACAATTGGAAACACATTTTAAACGCTAAGGAATTGGTAGGAAGCCCATGAGCATCTTTCAAATACTATATCGTTAGGTATTTGTTGGAAGAATTCATATTTTGATTTTTTCTTTTGGCCCTTTATTTAGATTCCCGGTTTGGCTCTTCTTTTTCCTTGTATAACTCATCTTTTCCTAGTTTTTAAATCTTAAAAACCTTAAACGAGAAATCAAAAAGTGAAGTTTTTCTTTTTTTTGTTTTTAAATACTTAAAATAATTTATTGCAAAAAAAGTTGATTGTTTTTTTATCAAAAAAAAAACTCTAAGCGAAAATTGTAGAAAAAGAAAAATTGAGCAGGCACGATTTTCATATGATTTTTTGGACTGCGAGGGGCAACTCTATTTGTTTCTTCATTACTTACTGGTTAAAATAAAACATCAGACTTGTGTACAGAGGAGACTCATTCATTCCCGAAGAAATAGTCATTCAAAATATGGCAATAATGCATACATTGGACCCTCAAACTTGGATCAAATTTTTAAACTTTGACATCCAACATTCATAATGCACAAATAGACAATCACTATCCAACTTCTAATAACTAAACACATGAGTCCGTACATTGAACAATACAACACGAAGGACACCACGTGTGCAAAAAATCACATGTAGGATGACCTATTTGTTTCAAATATTATACAAGTTTAAGTGTTTACTTTGTGCACCCCAAATTGAAGGGCATAAATGTGAGTCGAAGCAAGTTTAAAGGGTACATTTATGTATTATGCTTTAAAATCGTGACATAAGCTTCATGTAAAATCACTAACGTGTTTTCAAGTGCTTTGACTAATTAACAATTCTTTTATTTTTTTATAATTCATTTCACCGATATCCATACATCTCATCTAGATCCGTAAGGTGTGAAAAAAATACTACTTGAACGGAAGGGAAATTTTTTATTGCATCGCTGTATAAAGCAAAAGGGAATATGGAAAAGCTCTTCTTCCAGACTTGTTTTCAAATTCAGAGTTTTTGTTGAAGTTCCCCCTTCTATAAACCCTATCGGTTTGTTTATTAGTTTGCCTTAATGGTTTATTTTTTATTGAAAAACCTCTGCAATTTTGAACCTTAGTACAGAGAAGTAAGATATCTTCCCAGTAAATGAATGATAATGTGTGGTCTCTCTTTTACAATTGGGGTTTGGTTTTGAGCTAGAAAATCTTAGTAACAATGTTTCTTTGACATAAGATGGTATCTAGACATAAAACAATGTGTTTTTATTTACATTAGGCATTGCAAATCATGAGAAAGACTCAAAGTATTTCCAAATTATTCTCTACAAGCTCGTGGTTTGCATCAATTGAGTTAACTATAGATTGGTTTCCATGGATGACACTTCGTATTGAATGCATTGTGATCATAATACTGTAAGTTTCAAACTTAGTGTAATTGAAGAATTCATCTAAGCAGTGGTACAGACGAGTTGATGAGGTGAGGGGTAATCTACCAAATTAATTGTCAAATGGTCCATGTTAATATATTCAACCTAAGGGTTTTTAGGAGAAATTCAGAATAAGAAAATGGGGAGCCATATCATTCCACTATCGTACATTTGGAAGCACATCCAACAAAAAAATCCTACTCCAGGTCATATTATCATGCATGTTTTTGTTGGAGGGCATATTTATTCATCCTTAACTTAGAGTCAGAGTGGCTTTATTGCTCGTGTTATGATACACACGAAGAGTTGGAAAACATTAGAACTAAAGGGCTTCCTACGAACCACCGCATCTTAGAGGCATTTATTAGTTATAGAGAAATCTAGTTATGTAGAATTAATCTCCTGTTTTTAGAATTTTTTGCACTATTTATGTTATTTTTATGACATATACATATATTGGACCCTAAACTTGACTTGCAACTTTTAATTTTTGAACAAACTGTTCATAGTGCACAAACAAGCATGTTAACTATCCCACCTTTTAATAAATAAGCTTGTGGTCCTACTTGGAGAAACGCGTGATGTTGCACCTATTTTGAGCTAGTTAGGAGTAATTCGAGGGCCGACAACAGTAATAAAATATCTGAACTGAAAGTCTAAAACCCTTAATAAATCCCTTGTATAATTTTTTTTTAGCATTTCCAAATCATTAATCTCTTTTATTTTTGTTTAATTCTAAAATGGACGTGTAAAATTGAATTAGTTGAGCATTATTTGATTCCTACTAAATGTATGAGTGTTTTGCATTTTACTCTATTGGCTTCCATAACAACGTTTTTATTATTTAAGGTAGGATAGTTAAGTGCATGTTTTTGCACTATGAAACTTTGAGGTCAAACGTTAATTTGCAGCCAAATTTTGGGCCAAATATGTATTCTTCCTATTTTCATTGCATCATGATACTAAAAATCATTACATGTCAAAATAGTATCAAAAGAAAAGTACTGACAAACAATTTTTATTTGCAGAGGTTTAATTTTTGTTATGCTTTATTAAGTCAAACCTAAAAAACCCCCCCTACCCAGAGCCTTCCCCTTTTAGACTTGGGGGATTTTATATGGCAAGACAACATATCATTATTCATTTTCCTTCAATGTGGACGACGGACGTAATATCTCTCCGGACCTATGTCATCTTGAAATTTTCAGTGGCATTCTTGTTTTCAACTTGCAATTTTCAGTTATATTCAGTTGCCTTTTCGTTTTCAACTAGCAATTTTAGTCAAATTCTCTTGATTGCACGTCATTACTAGCAACTTACTGTTTATTTCAAACACCGAAGTATTAAAATTTTTTTGTTGCTATCTCTATAGGTTTAGGACATAGAGTTAACTCTCGATCATCTAAAACCTCTAAAACATCTCTGTTTGCAGCAGCTTTTTAATGACCAATGTAACATGTAAAATTGTTAGCATTTTTGTTAAATGCTGATATGATCCCTCTTAAGATGGTGTCGATTACCCACTTCATGGGACCTATTTTCCACTAATGGGGAAGGTGTTAACTACTCAATGGGATACTTGGTTAACTACCTATTACTACTAATTGTGTAAGTGGTCAAATTACCCCTCCTCCCCACTAATGGAATAATGGTTAACTACCCATTATCCCACTATATTATCCACTATCCTACTAATTGTTTGGTAACTTCCCATGAACTCTTAACCAGTCTTGATGGGAGTACGATTATAAATATGTCATTTGATTCAAAGATCCCTAAGTACATTACTTTCTAAAAACTCCATACCATCTAAGAGTGAGGTTTTGAGTACTTAGAAGATCTTTGAAGAAAAGAAGAATTGTAGCTTCTGACTATATCTCTAACAATGGCTGGAGGTATGTCAATCATTCTATATTTCCGCTGCGTTATTGCTTTGTAATCTCAAACATTTGGCATCAGAGCGGTTGAGTTTCCTCTACTTTGTTAAATGTCGGAATTCTGTAAAGTCGCTCAAAATGGTTCTTAAAAATTCCAGGTCTTGTTTTTTGAAATTTTATGAAATCGTTTTCCCTACATAAAAAGACCCATAAAGTGTTTGTTTTTGTTTGCATAATGTTCACCACTAAATCTTTTATCATATTTTTTGATTTAATAGAGATTCATATAATATTTATGTATTGAAGATTTGCCAAAGTAGTTCTGAATGAAATTATACTATATATTTCTTCTTTTGGATCCTTAAAGAAATAATTGTCTAAGTAATCTATAATTATTTGATTAAAGTTGCCACAACATCTTTTTATTTGCAATAAATTTTTAGAAGTTAAGGATCAAATAGAAAATTTTAGACTTAAAATTGTATTTCCTTCTGCATGAGATTATAATTTAATAATTTACTATTACGTTGCATAATTATTAAGAATGAAATATTAACTACTTTCATAATACACACATGAACATTATGATGATGTTTAATAATTTTTGTCATAAAGAAATATAATATCATCTACTAAATTTAATAATTTTTTAAATAACTAGGAATCTAATTAATATAAATTTAGCCCACAGCATTTTTTATGTCAGTAGATCAATTTTATATTCTTGCCTCAAAATTTCTGTTAACGATGTCTATTTTTGGTGAGTATTCAAAATTGGCAAAATTTTTCTTATATTTTTGATATTCCCAAATGAAATGTGAGAACTTAGTAGATTTGGAGCATAGAATTCTCCTTCACTTAGCGGTGTATGAATCTTGATTATGCTATCAGGAAGACGAGCCACTATTAATGAACGATCACAACACTCAATAAGACATTTTTTCCCCTGCGTGAACAATGGGACACTCTAACGTTTAAGTGTTTATGTTCATTAAGACCAAAATCTCTGCTACTATTCGTGGTTCTTGCGAACAGCATAACTATGTCGGCATTACGAAGGCTAATTGACGAACATATTGATACTTCAGATAATGCACTTTCCAGCACATTTAATTTGAAATTCTCATCAATGAGGCTCAACTCAGTTTGAGAATATTCTTGAGCCACATTATCAAAATGCGAACTTTAGGCTCAAATAAAGATTCCTTGAAGTCAAAATGTCCTAAAACTTTTCTTGTGCACTATATCCTGATTACTCTACTCTCCCCCTGCACATATGGTCCTTTAAGATCTCTTATAACATAACCCTCATAAAGATAAATGGTCTATTACAGATTCATGCCTATTTGGTTCAAGAGGAAGGTCGAATAATGATGGAAACAAGGAGAAAGTGAATTCATGACTACTCAAGGAAAGAAAACCAATCAAGACAACAAGAGGTCTAAAGGAAAGGTACCACTTGAAATTGACATAAAAAGGAAAGTCAAGTGTCGCTTCTGTAGAATGAAGGGGCATATAAGGCAGGATAGTGTCAAGTTTAAACAATGGCATGTTAAGAAAGGTACTTCTATCTCTCTTGTTTGTTATGAAGATTATATGATTGATGTTAATCATAACACGTGGTTGATTGATTGTGCTTCTACAATCCATATTAGGAATTCCTTGCAAGATTTAAGAAACCTGTGGAAGTCAGTGGGAGCTGGGCGAAACATATTTCTGGAAACAAGATGCAGTCGCATGTGGAAGCTATTGGGACATGCAATTTAGTTGTTAATAGTTGTTTTATTTTAGAGTTGTAAAAGACTTTTTATGTTCCTAATTTTTCTAGGAATTTATTTCCGTACAAGAATGTGTATATAATAGTAAAACACCTTTGTGGGAAAACCTTCCTTTTTCTATAAGGGGATGCCCAACTATTTTATAATCTAAACCTTATTGGATATTGTACATTATATGATTGTTATTTTGTCTCTTTATTTTACAAATGATATCACTCATATTTTTATGGCATGTAACACTCGCAACAAAAGATGTCCTTATCAATTAAGAATTCCTCTATCTTATGGCATTGGAGATTGTGAACATATATCCATCGATATGAATTAAGATTATTAGTAAATGATGAGTACATAGATACTTTAAATTGTACTTATTTTTGATACTTGTACGAGTGCTTTAAGCAGCAGACCGTCAAGTCAAAAGAAAAGGTCCAAGAGGAGTTTTTTGACCATACTATAAAATCATACATTCAGATATATGTTGTTCCTGTATGGATGCATATTGTCCAGAATACTTTTATCACCTTTATAGATGATTACTTTACGATATCTGTATCTCTACATGCTAGCTTCCTAATAAATAGAAACATTATAGCCTTCAAGTTTTTCAAGGTTGAAGTAGAGAAACAATGCGAAAAATAATTAAGATTTTTTGAGAACTGAAAGAGGGGTGCATTTATTATAGATATACAGATTGGACAATCACAAATTACGTTTGCAATTTTTCCATCACAAAATAAGATGTTGCCCCAATATACTATTGCCTTGTTTTCTTTCGGACAAATGGGTGTATCAAAAAGAAGAAAATCGAACATGTATTTGACATGGCGCATAGTAAATGGGTTAAGTAGCTTTTAAGCTCCCCTAAGGTCCTTGTGTATTGAATCTCTTAAGACAACAGCCATATATATTAAACCGAGTTCAAACAAAGGTTGTTCCCAGGCGCAATTTTTCGTTGTGGAAAACCTAGTCTGACACATATACGTGTATGGGTATGCCCCCGTCTGAAGTTAGATTAAAAAACTCCAAGAAAAAGAAACTTATCCGAGACTATTATGGATATTTCATTGGATATGTTGAAAGGTCTAAATAATGCAAGATTATATTTGTCCATCTAATCATACTAGGAATTGTGCCAGCAAGAAAAGCAAAATTTCTTGAAAATGACTTCTTAGTCGGTGGTTATCAAAATTCAAATACAATTTTATAAGACATCACCTTCCACTCAAGTCAAAAATTGATCTGTTTGTACATAATACCCCTTAAGTTCAATTGGGTTGGTTTGAAGCACCACCAATGGAGATTCCACAAGCTGCTGAAAACATGCTATAATTAAGTTGTTTCAAGTAAATCCTGAAATTAGTGAAACCACCAAGTTGAACAACATAATCCAATAGGAAAATGTTGGTGCAACATTGAGAATAGCTACAGAGAAAGAAATCATCTATTCCTTTGACCTTTGTTGTATATTGCAAAGAATTTTAACAATTGGAGTTGAATTTAACATTGGAGTTGCAAGTGATCCTGCGTCTTTTTCACAAGCCATGAATTCTAAAGAGTCTGAATTGTGGTACAATGTCATGAAAGAAGAGATGAATTCGATAAATAAAGACTCGTTGCTAATGGATTCACTCAGAAGGAAGGAATTAATTACACAAAGACATTTTCTATGTGTCTAAAAAGGATTCCTTCCGCATAAAATTGGCATTAGTAGCACACTTTGACTTAGAATTCCGCAATAGATGGATGAAAAAACTGCATTTCTCAGTGGTGATCTAGAGAAGAGGTTATAGAAACCAACCTGAAGCGATTTCTCTTAGTCATGTTGAACATTGGTATGCAAGTTAAAGAAATCCAATATGGACTAAAACAAGCTTCCCTCAATGGTCATTTGAAATTTCATAATGTTATCTTCTCATTTGCTGTTGAGAACATTGATCAATGTAATACCCTAAGATCAGGGGGAAGTAAGTATGTTCTTAGTTGAGACTGCAACGAATCGATATATTTACTTGCCATCACTTATAAGTGAAGGATACATGAGGTGGGGTGTGATGATATGAAAAAAACAATTTCTCCTAAATATTTTATATGAAAGACATGGGTGATGCATCTTAGTTGGTATAAGATAACATCGAGATAAAACATTAAGGTACCTTAGTTTTTCTCAAGATCTATAATCAATAAAATTTTAGGATAGTCCGAATGAATGATTGTTCATGTGTGTAGCTCCTCTCGTTAAAGGGTGAAAGTTCAACCTTGAATCAGGCCCGAAGACGATATGAGAGGGAAAAAATGAAAGGGGCATTCCTTACGCATTGCTGTAGGAAACTTGATGTATGCTCAGGTGTGTACCAAGACATTGACATATCATTTGTGTTGGAATGTTAGGAAGATTCAGAGTGATCCAGGTCTTGACCATGGAGAGCACAAAGGAAGTCATAAGATATCTTCAGGAGGCAACAGACTACATGCTTATGTACAAACGATCAGGGGGATTCTTGGAAGTCATTGGCTACTCTGATCAGCTTTTCGAGCTCTGGTATTCACGGAAATCAACTTCAGGATATATATTTATGTTAGACGGTGGGGAGCGATACGTGGGAGAAGTGCCAACAAGACTCTAGTTAGTACTTCATATGGAGGGAATAAATTTGTTCTTGTAAAGGCACCTCAATGTGTAGGGTTAAAGAGTTCTTTTTCTGGATCAGAATTATCCGACTATATTAAGACATTAGGTATATTTTGACACAATTAAGCTGGTTGTAGGCTAAGGAATAATAAAGTTGGTAGTCAAAGCAAGCAGATCGACACCAAATATCTAAGCATAAGAGAAGTGTTTTTAAAGACAGAAAGTGGTATTGAACACGTTAGCAATGAAAGTAAGTTAGATTATTCTTTAACTAAACGCATGCCACCACAAAAATTTAAGGATCATGTAGTCACAATGGGACTTAGTTCCACTATGTAAAATTTCGTAGTTACAATGAATGTTTACGAAACTCTATTTTATATGATATTTCTTGTCAAATGTGTGGAATTTCAGTTTTATTTTTAGAAATGTCACTAAAATATGGACCTTGAATAAATATTGAGTTTATTCATTAAATTTTATGGGTTAAAGTTCAAAAATAGAGTGCATTGTGATACAGGGAAGATACTACTCACTGGAAGAGAAACTATCGTCATGATTCATGTATTATGTTTAATTAATGGGATTAGAATATACGGACAAAGTGGGACAATGTTAGCATTTTTGTCAATGCTGATATGGCCCGTATTAGATGGGTCCATTATCCCACTTCATGGACCCATTATTCCACTAATGGGAAGGTAGTTAACTAGCAAATTGGGTAATGTTTAACTACACTATATCCAACTACCGGGAAAGTGATCAATTACCCATTATCCCAGTAATGGGATAATGGTACCCATTATCCCACTACATGAATCCATATCCTTACGAAGTGATTAGTAAACTTTCATGACCTTTAACTTTCTGTGATGGAAGCACTTTTAAAATATGTCATTTTTGTGCAAAGAGTCCCTAAGCACATTATTCTAAGAATCCATTCAATATACGCGTGAGGTTTTGAAGGACTAGAAGATCTTTGACGAACAGAAGAATTTTATACTCGACTTCTCACTAACAATGGCTGGATGTATGGCGATCATTTTGTATTTTGCTGCGTCATTGCTCTGTTTGTAAGCTCCAACATAAACATAAATTGCGTGGAACAATTTGTCAAAGTGCAAGCAAACTGATTTTATTAAGCGTGTAGCATTAGTTGATCGACACCTACAACACTTTTTTTATCTATATTTCCATCGCATCACTTGATATTTTCAAAATCTCTAGTCTATCCCCCAAGCAACTTTACTCTCATAAGTTTGTTTGTTCTTTAAGATCACCGGCAAAAAAAAGATGCTGTTCGTTGCCTCGTACTAAATAATTTCAATGTAGACAGAAGAATTCTCTATTGTTATTTTAGTCCTCTATTAGAATTCACAATTGACTCATGATTCTTGTTTCATTCTTCACTGATCAATGGCCATGATTGAACTGGGTACATTTCTGGTGATATTGAACTTAAATAGGGGGCAAATATGGAATATATTATCGTGCTATGATAAACCCGAAACATGGGATTATATTTCTTGCCTAATTTGCCTACAGCAAATTCAGTAACTGGGATATGCAGTGAGGATGAGCGCAAGCTGAACTTTTCGGAGTTTGAAAATGAATAAGGAACCACATATACAGTGTTTCAAGGTTATAATTCCATGCATCAACTCATGAAGATTTTTCCAATGAATACCTAATTCGTAAATAAAATATTCGAACTATCACTGTACAAACTGTAATCCTCTAAGTTGTGTATGGAGCCTAACTAAAGCATGTTCAATTTTTCATGGTTTGATTGTAGAGCCCTTTCCTATTTTATTTGACTATGGTGTTCAAGTTACATCGTTCATTTGAATTTTGAACCTACTATATTGCCCTGTGCTTATAAGATCTATTCATAAGCTACTGTACTCTTACTTATTAGTTTAAACTAGATTTCTCTTTTGCCCCAAGTTTAGATAAAAGTAATGTTTGCACTATTGACATATTCAATCAGATGAAATATTAATTCTATTTTTGTTACTGCTATATTTATAAAATATTTTGAAATTTATCTACACGTGTTGACAATAAAAGAAATGGTGAGTAGGAAATAGGTGGTAGCACTTGGCGCATACCAACTTGAAAGAAGAAAGTATCCAGCAAACTTAAACAAATGAAGAAAAGGAAAATGAGTTATAGACAGTGCAAAATATGCATCGATGTGAAGAAGAAGAAACGTGGAAGACATGGAATTTTCACTCCTTTTGAATGCACAATTGAGAGCTTGGCATTATACATAATATGGATGTCACCATTGAGTTGTTTTGATTTTCAAAACGACACTTTAACTTAAAAACATTCTGTAATCTACAAAATATGAAATATTTTTGTTTAAAAGGACCTTTTTAACTCATTTTCTCATTATGTTTGAGAACACGCACATGATGTGCATGAAGATCTATTTTTAATTTTAAAAAATAATTTAAAACGGTTACATGTAAATCATTTTCTTGATTAATTATTTATTCTATTCCAATTCATCTTCTTCTCTAACAAAAGAGTCAGAGGTAATTCATCATACAACTGATGAAATCAACTCAATAAGGTAGGAAATGGTTTTAATTTCTAATTGAAAAGGCTAGTTTAAAGTTCTCTGAGGGTTCATTCTTCTTCATTTCATTTAGTTTTGAGAAACCAAAGTCCAACCAATCTCTCATTCGTTGTTTTTTCGGGAGGATCAAATCGATTCGGACCCCGTAACCATTATGAACTTTGATCGGCAGGTATCGTTTAGGGTCACAAAGAGTTTCTCGAGACTTGTCCATGGAAGCTCGCATTTTATCAATTATGGTTTTGAAAAAACGCCACCAATGCGCAAAGCACTCAACAAACATGGCTTCCGAATACCAGTACTAGAGATTTCAACGATTATTCTTCGTCATTGAAAAGGGATCCTGTAACTTTTCTGATATATATGCCAATGAGGGATTTGTTTGCAGCTAACACGATTTGCACTGTTATATTAACCTGCATCATCAATTCATTGTTTAACTCCCACTTGTTCTCCAAGAAATTTGACCAACAAACATTAAACATGTTGGAGATGATATTTCGAATGCTATGATTGAGAAAATGATGGAGACAAAACTAAGAACTGAACAATGGAAAAAAAGAGTTCTATTTTTTAGCGACTTGGGTCAGTTCAGGTTTGAAGAAATTAATTTAAATTAAATTAATAAAAAGAGTTACCACCACGCTTCTTTTTGTTTGTAGTAGAGAAAATGAGTCAAAATGGTTCTTTAACAAAGATATTCAATACTTTTGTGGGTGGTAAATGACTTCTAAGTTAAGGGTCTTTATTACACTGCTATTGTATATTGAGTGGTATAGTTTATCGTATACGTACTGGTTTAATAATACGGAAAAGAGCCATTACTAAAAATGCCTCGAAGTACTGAATATGGTAACAAAAATCACCCTCCATCCAGATTATGGGATCCAAACTTGCCTTTACTCATCAACCTATTGACTTCCAAAATACCATGATCATCCACCTTTGTGTTCTCAAAATTGACAATTAGTTAATTATTTTAAAATATAACTGTTTAAATATTTTTAAAATACTTGGCAACCACAACTATTGTTTATAAATTAATTTATGAATATCACTATAAACAAATCACTATTCAATATTACTAGCTACAACACCACCCAATTAATAAACCAATTATAATCAAAAATCGCCCTAAACACCAACTTTTAAAACACGAAGTAATATTATTAGATTCCTAAAAATGAAAATCCGAAATATTCGAGTGAGAATCAATGCACAAGTAAATTTGGGTGAGCCGCTTAGATAGGATGTGAAACTTTAATAGGATTCTCTTTCAAGTTTATTAGAAATTATGTATGATCAAAGGTTATTAAAGAAGTAGTACTTCCCGATTAATTTATTATTTGTTTTTTAAAACTTTTAATATATTATTAATTTTTTATGACAGTAAAAAAATGAAGTAAGAAAAAAGATTGAGTATGATGACATAAAAGAGTTGTAAGTTATCGTTAATTTTTATTTAGACGCTTGAATTCTTGAATGATATGATAATTTAATTCTATATGCATTCGCTTCAAGTGTCAGTTACACAGTGGGAAGTAGTTTTCATGTTGTGGCAGTAGTAATATGACTGGTTTAAATTCCGTTAGTAGGTTTAATGTCACGGGTGGTAGTGGAGTGATTTATAAATTATACTAATAAGTTCAACGATAACTAAATAGTTGAGCGCCACGTATTAAGAAAATATTTAAATGGTTTTTAAATTAAATTGTTAACTAAGGGCGTCAATTTGAACACCAACGGTGAATTGACAAGGGTATTTGGAAACAATAGGTGGGTGGGAGGGTATTTTTGGAGCCCAAGGTAGATGCAAGGGTAATTTTTTACCATTCAATATATTTTTAGGGCATTTAAGGCCTCTTTTCCGTAATTAATACAAGAGTTCATCACATGCATTTGATTGATTACCTGGTATAACTTCACAATAAAATCTTCAGAAGACTTTTTCATTTTCCAAAGTAAAGAGTGTGGATGATATTTTTATAAAGTATTTTTCGAACATGGGTGTTTTCACGTGTTATACCGTAACAAATTAGTATGAATACTTCTAAAATATAAGTGTACGGTGTGTAAAGTTTCAATCAATGAACGGCTGCAGTTTGTTGCTTTTTGCAACATATTCAACTGATATTATGATCATTTCACGACACATCTACAAAAATATTGTTATTAAGTGAATTGTTTTGAAAGATGATACTATAAAGACTGCATTCTTACAATTATTTAATATACAAGTATTCAAGCCGTAGGTTCTTTTTTGAAACATGTGATAACATATAGTGTTAATGATATAGTTGATGAAATATTTAATGCCTTAAAAGCCTTAAAGTTCCCGCTTCTTTTAAGGAATAATACCTCACTATTTTATAGAGCTACATATTAAGAACTTGTCGTTGAAAGAGAGTCCCCCCGATGTTTAATAGTTGAGAGCTATCGATAAACCACACACACACCACGGCACACAAACATACACGCATGCACACCCACACTTATTGACACCACTCACCACACACCGCGCCACACATTGCGCTCAAGCACACACACCACAAACATAGACAACACGCACACGCACCGCACCAAGCACAGCACAAGTCACACACATAAATACATAAACATACACACACAAACACCAACACACATTACACGCAAGCCACGCCCAAAACATGCACACACACACACGCGAACACATGCAACGCACACATACATACACAAAACAACCAACATGCAACACACGCACACACACACCACACACTACACGCACAACACACACACACACAAACACGGGCACAACCGCGCCACACACACAACACATACACACGGATATGTAGCGTATATATAATATATATATATATATAGTATATATGATATAAGATATATATATACATGAGATATAGATATATATAGGATTATATATCTATATATATATAATATATAATATACGTGTGCTTTTAGTTGAAAACGAACCGATCAATTATAGTCAGTTTTGTTCAAATACATAATAGGTGAAACCAAACCACTAGTAATTTTTGATTTTATATATTATATATATATATATATATAATATATATATATATATATATATATATTAGAGAGAGATGAGAGAGCGAGATTGAGGAGAGAGGAGAGAGAGAGAGAGAGAGATGGTTGCATATGTAATGTCAGGTTTGTTTGGTTTCACATTGTTTTTTTTAGTTGAAACCAAACCAAATCAATTATAGTCATTTTTTTCCAATACATAATAAGGTGAAACCAAACCACTAGTAATTTTTTTTGATTTTACTCGGTTTACAGTTTGGATTGATTTTCGGTTAATCATTGTTTAAATAATTAACTGACACACACACACAATGGCAAGTGCTTTTCCTTGTGTGGATCCTATTTCAATGGGAACTTGATGAGTCGATCCACCTACCTGTCTTGCTTTTACTGTTATATCGGGATTTACTCCACGTATTGCTTGACGTAAAACCGATAATGGAATTGATTCAGTCTTTTGTTGAATCTTTTTCACGTCTCGATTGATAATTTTATAAGCCAATGATTTTTTTCCGTATTTCAGAATACGGTCAACCAACAATTTAAAAACTACGAGTACGATAAATTGGATTAGGGTATTTGATATTTTTTTTCTGCAGGACCTCAAGTAATATATATTATATATATAATATATATATATAGTAGTATTGCTTTTTTCAATAGCAAACCACTTAGACAATTTTTTATGTTGACTGGTGGGTTTAGTTTAGGTTATATTTTCGGTTCCATTTTGTACACCAATACCTGAAGCTTTATTCACTTGATTAAGTATTAGTATAATTTTGGTATTGTCCACCACGATGCTAATATTTGGATGAAGTGAGTTACAAGGACACTAAATATGTCGCCCAAGATTGTGAATAGGTGTTGCGATGTTATCTCTAATGTGGGTGGTATGGACGGAGAGGGGGACATTTTTGAAGGCGATATAATAATGGTGTAAGCGTTTTGTATATGCGATTTCCCCTCAACATTAATAAATTATTTAATCTTGTCAGAAAAATTGGGGTGCTTAGTGAATTATCAACTTAGAAAACTTTTACTAACACACTCTTTGAGCCGGGTAAAGTCCAATTGAATAAAGACACTCATCTCATGCATGTGATTTTGATAGAATTTTTTCTAAAAAGTTTTCTGTCTCTTTATTTTTTTCTGTACATTATATTATCTCATGATTTCTCTTTGATTTCTCTATATGTTAGTTACTTCGCCAATACGAACAACATAAAACATAAACCGAAAAGCTTTAACTTCCTCCTCCTCCTTGTTCTTCGGGTGTTGACTATTGGACAAAGTGATAATCACACCCACGATAATGTCAAAAATAAATAGCAATAGGAAGAAAGTAACAATGGCACCAAATACTAAAATGGGGTAAATATGATACCCGACTAAGTAATACAATAATATTGATAAAAAACATGGAAGTGTCAAAAGACTAGTACTCAACACTCTTTTATTTCTTACAACTCACTATAATATTACTTGCGCACTATTTTCTTATAAAATAATAAGTAGTTTGTGGATTACTCTCTCTACTCTGTATTGCTTCTCTATTTTGGTGTATCTTCGAGCGTTCAATTACTCTTAATTTTAGATTTGTCATACCTCATTTCATTTGTACCTTGAGAGGCTCAATGTCCTCTATCTCCTCATTGATCATGGCCACGACCTCTGAATGATTGGTGACCTTTATCTTCATTGTTGAAATGATCAGTATAACTTCTTCCTATTCCACAACCTCGCCATTTTCCATTTCCTTTATAAGTTTTCTCACTTTTAAATCCTTTAAGGATGCATGAGTTTTAATAAGTTGATCTAGTGGCTCTTCTTTTCTCCTTTTTATTCTCTTCGTGGGCTAGTAAAGAACCCTTCAGTCTTTAAACTCCTCAGTGGGACATAACAGATAATAAAATTTAGGTGTTAATGAGCGAAGGGTGTTTTCTAGTGCACACACACAATCTACTTCCTCCGTTGATTTACTACAGCCATCAATCTTTAACAGAAATACGAAATGGATTCAAATTCGTAAATTTCTTATTCATCAAAGTCATCCCTTAGAGTTTGAAGTTTTATATTCTTTACTTTATCAACACCTTGGAGAGAGTTTTTTAAAATCTCTCATGCTTCTTTTGAGGTTGTTGCCTCTGCCACCTTCTAAAACATACCATCATCCAAACATTGATGGATTTGATCTTTCTTTCTTGTATTTAACAAGACTTCGTTTTCATTAAGTGCAAGGTTTACTCATTTGGGGGTTTTGTATACCTTTTGTCTACAATATACTAAACATCTTGAGATACAAGAATGACTTTCATCGTAGACACAATTTTTCATAATTTCTCTTGTGAGCTGGGGATATTGAAAGGACAATGGAATATTATTTGTCATAACTCAGATACCTCTTTGTTGGACAAACTTATAATGACACACATGATAATGACCAAACTAAATAGTAATAGGAAGAGAGTAGCAATGACACCAAATACGAAAATGGCGTAAATATGATACCCGACTAAGTAATATAATAATATTGATGAAAAACTTGGTATTGATAATATACTACTACTCAGCACTCTTTTATTTCTTACAACTCCCAATAATATTACTTGCTACACTATTTTCTCACAAACTAAACTAAGAAGTAGTTTGTGAATTCCTACTCTCTATTGCTTCTCTGTTTTGGTGTATTTTCAGGTGTTCAATTATTACTCTATTCATAGAGTTTTTGAACACTTGATTACATCATTAATGACATAATGTGGTAGCGAATTTCTAAAAATATTGGCTATCAAACTTACCAAACTTATACAAAAGTTTTACTACCTACTTCCACAATTATGGCTACAAATTTTCACATAGGTGGCTACCAATTTTTACATTTGTGGCTAGTAATTTCAGAAAGTATGACGGTCAAATTAATTTATTCCAACATTTAATTCCCACGTTGACAATGAGGTAACACTGTGTTTACATTGTGTTATGTGATGCGTCTTCACATCTAGTGTATGTTGTACTCCTTGTAATTGATATATGAGGAAGCCTATTACGATAAGTAATTGAATCATCAACATATTTGACTTTGATCAAGATCTATAAGTTGATCACGAAGATCCTTCTTTAGTAAACTTCGATGGAAAATCAGTATGGCCTTCGTTTAGGATAAGGGCCACTAGGAATAGAATTAGGTCATGGAGTTGGTCTTTACTTCATCTAATTGTCGAATCAATTAACGTATCCTTATAGTGTATGTGTGTGTATATATATATATACACAAAAATTAACTATTTTAAGTAATTCCTGCAGGGAAGTGGTTACGAAATTTCTGCATCAGGAAGGGCGGTAATAGATTAAGCTATTCGTTGTAGGATGGGCGGTAAGAGATTAAGGTTGGCAGGAGCAATACCTTCTTGGTTTTGGTGATATTTAGGAGCCTATTGTAAAGGTCTACTGCTGAATCCTTGTAGAGTTCTTTGGGCATTGATTTTCTTAAGTTTAATCTTGTCTATTGCAATGTACAAGTAATTTTGGGTTTTTCACCTTTTTAGGTTTGGAGTGCCAATAATATGCCAAAGCGTGCGAAGAGCCTAAAAACTAATGGTTAGATAGTTCGTCAATTCTTTTCCACTTGACTTCTTCATATATATATCTATTATTGAGGTTTCTTCTCCTCACCATCTCCAATATGAAGTCTGGCACTCTCAAAAACTTTTGGAAATTAGTGGCTTTTAGTTAACATTGTAACTACATTAGGATCATCATCCAAGAAATTTAGTTATTGCATTAACTTATACTCTATCAAAAATGAATAGTGACTGCAACAAATTTTCTTTTGTATTCAGGTTCTCTTAAGCACTCGGGACAAAATGAAGTGGACCACTCAATGAAAGCTGCAGAATTTGAAATATCTATGCCGTAATCCATACTTTATCTTGATTCGTTCTTCTAATGTCTTATCTCTCAAGTAAATCTTAAGTATTTTGAAGAAACTATTAGTATCATTATAAATTCTAGTTGTACTTCATATATTCTGCACTCACCATATTTGAAATTGCATTATGTTTTTTTTATCTTTAATAAGTTTGTGGTGGGGGCGTTGGATTGGTCTTTGAATTGCATTCAGTTCAACTACACCATGTGTACAAATGAAAAGCTATACTAGTTAGTAGGGAGAAGTTTTACTAGGTAGTATGTTTACTGTACCTTGATTCTCTATAGTAGTATGTTCGTCTTGTAAACTTAAATGTTATATCCCGTTTAATAGCTACCAAATCAGTTGATGGGTGTAACACCGCAACCATCAAGCCCCATGACGAGCTCGAACGAGAAAGTATGCAGGGGAGTTTCGAACCCGAGGACACCGATTAGGGAGAGAGAAACCTCTCAACTAATTGGTTCACCTTGTGAGTGTGTAGATAAAATATGCTGTAGGTTACCCACTTTTGTATACAATGTCATTATTGTTTGTTATGTTGGAAGCAAGCGGTTGTTGTATATATTCGTTTTGGGTTGAAGGCTATAAAGCAATGAAAATGAAAATTCCTTACAATGGAACCGACACGTCATTGGGATCGCAACGCGGGAAGAGGAAATCGCTTCATATGCATTCTCTACTTTTATATATCTAGGATTATGATTATTCTAAGAACAAGTTATAGTTGAAAAAGCTTACGACAGTATAGAACGAGAACAAAGCTTACTAGTTGATATAAATTTGAATATTATATCGTTTACACCGAAACTTTTTTTCCCCCAAAAGAAAAGAGTACTAGGACTTAAAGAGTATTTTCTCTTCTCTCTCTCTTTGTTTTTGTTCCCCAGTTCTGATGTAAAGATAAATTTCTTTCCTCTTGAATGATTCCATGTTGATGTTGGACCCCCTCTCGGTTGTATGAAAAATCAATGTTGCGAAACAGTCGAGATTATGCAATTTCCATTGCTCGCAAGTGATTTGTAATTATTTTGCAAAAAAAATATTCCTTGAGGGTTTATATATATGCCATAGGGCCCTAGGCTTTTACGAAGATGAATATATACTATCATGATACGTGTTCCATAAGGCATTCAATGTTGTTTCGTCATTGTACACCATCTCAAAGCTCTAAACCTTATTCTTGGTCAACATTGGTATGGGTTCAATCCAGATCTAGATAGTTGCCTGGTAATACCGTCAGCCAAACTAATGTGACTATCTTTGAGGTGTGATGTCCTTCAAGAAGATAAACACCAACTATTTTATTTTTAGTGATTTTTGAACTTTGTAGAGTAATTCAAAAAATCAGTGCCTACTTGCCTATTTTTGGACTGGTAATTTTCTAGTAAAGAGAAACGATCATGGCCAGAAAACTTGATATTTGTTCAATAGATCTGAAAACTATATTAGCTATTTGTTTATATTTATTGATCACAAACAATTAAAAATTGAAACGAAAATCTAAAGGTTCTCCATGTGTAAGTTGGTGACATAAATTTTCTTTTAGATGATCACCTTACCTGACTAGAATTGGATCAACTTCAGGACAACAATGTGTCACCCTTCAGGGTTCTTCATGTTCGTTCATGTTTGTAGCACAACAAAATCTCGAGTTGAACAATACAGAAGTATTGGTAGTTTGACACTAGTTGTGAATGCTTGACCATAGCTATTTAGTTTGTTGTTGTGATATTTGTGGGTCAAAAAACCTGATGGACAAAATAGCAAAGGAGGTATTATTATGGCGTTAAGCGCCATGTTGAAACTTAGATTGTTTCAAAGACCGTGACATGTGCTTTTGAATATCATTTGAGTGAGTAGTGTCTTGATACTGGAACATATCTCTCTTTCTTTATATTCTTATACAATAGATGGGACCCTTATTTTAGCCATATGATGATATACGTAGTTAGTTGTCTTTACTAATTAGGACTTTATTTGTTTCCTATGTTATGAAGCCAATATAACATAGTATCAATTAACCGAAAATTATCACCTTTAACGAATGGGGGCTATGGGCTATAACATTTTTTAAAGAACGGGTAAATTACTTTGAATTTGGTGGGGGAAGGTGGAGGGGGGGGGGGCTATGAACATGTAATTATTTTCAGTTTTATGGTCCATTTATGTATTTTAATATATATATAAAAAAATAAATTATCTTGACGTCAATTACATTTAAATTAGACATTAATAGCAAAATTTACTTTAAAAATAGAACAATAAACGGCATATTTCTATTTACTTAACCTCTGTTTGCTTTACTTACGTTATAGACTATATATATGGCTTGTGCTGGAATTGATTATGAGAAAGATAATTTTATATTTCTTTTTATTGATTAGTAATTATTACATAATATTAAGCGGTATAGGTAATTCGGTATAATCGATTATTCAATGAAAAAAAGTTATTGGTTTATGGATAACATGTTATTGATTTAGCAGTTTTGGTAATGATTTTGATTTTCCTATTATCGAATTATCGATTCTTACTAATTTTAGGTTCTTAAGAGAAAGGTGTATACATTACCTAAGAAATAAGTCGGGGTGGGGTGGGGGGGGGGAGAGTAATATGACCTTAGTTTAGTTAAGGTGTGTTTTGGAAATTTTGATCATAGTCTAGGGGGTACTTGTACATTCTCCCTAGCTATTTAGTATATCTATAAAATCGATACCAAATAAACTTCAAAATAGAAACAAATCTATCGATTCACATCCATATACCATATACTTCACACTAAGTGCCTCTATTTGCAAAATGAAGTTGTACAATTACATTCTTGAGCTTGCTAACAAAGAGAAAAAATCAATCTAACTCATTTATGTTGATGTTGATGTTGATGTTAATGAGTCCAATATTAATACTATACACTTGTTCTACAATTGGACAAAATTAGACTTTTACAATATTTGAAGTTGACAGTACAACATTATTGGGTATAAAAAAAATATGAGAAAAGTAAATATGAAAAATGAGAATCTTAGCATAAAAAACTAAATCTAAGGTGATAAATATTTAAAGGGGCAGGTCGAGCCTCTATTGGAGGGGTTGGCAATTTAAAATATTCGTTAATTCCTCCGTCCAATAAATTGATTTTTGCAAATTAATGTTGATAATTATTTTTTTATTACACCCCCACTCTTTTCTATTGGTCAAATTTGGGACTTTCTCATATGCCCATTTTACAAATAAAAAATATTTTTTACCTAGCCATCACTCAAATTTATTATTTAGAGAGTTAATTTTTAAAAAAAAGTAAACCTCTTTTAATGAGTAATTAAGTTGGAATTCTATAATTAATAGGGATAAAATGATAAATTATTATATCAATATTATTTTCTAAATAGGTTATCAAGGTAAAAAATGGAAACAAAAATGGACAAGTAAAGAACTTACATGAGATCAAATAAGGAAAAGACTCAAAAAGATCAAATATGTCATCCAAATTTTTTTATAAAAGAGTTATATCTACATATCTTAAAAGTTTGGTTCATCTATGTGATTTTCTGATTGAGAAAAGGATTATAACAGTCAATATTGGTTAACGAAAAAATGGTTCTCGGTTTAAAAATATTTTCTAACACGTGGTCAATTTACATTAGGTCACATCATTCAATCAAAATAATTTTTTAAAAGGAAAAGGAATTATATAGTAGAAACACAACTTTGAGAAAAATACAGTAGTGTTATAGTTAATAGTTTGGACTCATCGATTGTCATTTTTTAACATTAATTGCATCGATGAGCTTTCTCCATACACAAATGACATAATGAGCCAAACTTTTTAGGAAAAATTTTCAAATGTGAATATTTTAAACATTTAAGAAAGATTCCTTAACAAAACTTCAATATTAGTAAAAATGTTCAGATTAATTGTTATTATCTTATTTATGTTCTTTTATTCTGCTTTTATTTTAAAGAATACAAATGATTATATAACAATTGCGAAGGAATGAGGGAGATAATTAATTTTAAAAAGGATCAATATTAAAGCGTCTCATGCGTTACAATTATCAAAATAACTTAACTTCATATATTTCTTCTTTTTTCATCATGTCTAAAAAACATACGTATTTCTCCAGTTTTGAAAAAATCAATAGCAAATTTTCTTAATTTCTTTTTTATTTTAAAACATTTATTTACAAAATAAATATTCATTTTCACTAATTATTGAGATGGAAATCAAGGAATTAAAGAAGTAAATCTATTGACAATTTCCAATATCGTTTCACTAATTCTTGTTATGAAAATCAATAAAATCACATTTTTAATAATCCACTTCTCACTAATTATTGTTATACAACTTTAGATGATATATTTTCATCTATTAATTAAATTTTTTAATTAGGAAATTGGAACAGCTATAGTGTTAATTGTTATTGAAATACTTTCCCACAATGTATTGTTTATTTGCCAATATTTGTATCTTACTTAAATCATATATTGGAACATGAATACCATTTGTGTTGGTATTCATGTAAAATTTCATGTTGTATTTTGGACCAATTGATGAAACTTGTATTTCTTTTTAGTTTGTACTATTCCATTATTATTCAAATAACTATGTAGCTATTTTACGAAGTTACATTTGTATTGATATCTTTAACTATGTATTTATTTTTCTCTTCAGAATCTTGTTTCATTTTTAAGTAGTATTTATGCAATATTATATTATTTTATTGTATTCTTATACAAATACAACAAAACTAACATAAAATTGTTCTTCCTATAATAAATATATAAAAGTGTGAATACTTTGGATGAATCCAAATTAGGGACAAATACAAGATTCATAAAACTATGGCAACGTGAAATTGTTAATTAAAAATGAAAAATATTGATAGAATTATAATGTATTGGAATATAAACTGAGAAAAATCGAAACTTAAAAAAGACATATGAATACAAACAAATAATAAAAAATTGGATCGACAACTATTAAGTCTTGTCTTTTTTCAAGCTCGCCAAAGTGACGAAGATTTACATTTCCCGTTCGAATTTGAGGAAGAATGTGTGCACCAATTTTGTCTTGTAAAGTTCGACCACTCTGTTGTTCCTTATTCAACAGGGATCCGACATATCCGCTATTTCGAGAAATAAAATAGTTAAAGAATGAAAAATTACAAGAAATTGGTGAATCAAGATGGATACCTCTAGTCTGCTCTTGGATTAGTACATTGGGAGGGTAAATCCTAATCGAGAGATTATAACAAATACAAACAAAAAATTTTTGAAGACTAAAAAAAAAATCAGAAAAAGAAATCTGAAAATAGGATAAAGATTAGGGATTCTTAATCGGGAATTCTTGTTGATCCAATTTTGATAAAAAAAAAAATATTAAAAAAATATGGCAACGGAAGGTTGAAATTAAATAGAAAGCATAAATATGAGAGAGAGATTTTTGTTAATGGGAGAGAAAATTAGATTTCAAAAATAAATACGAGAGAGGAGAGTTTTTGTTTTTTAAAAAAAAAGAAGATATATGGATTAATAAAAAGAGGTGATAAAATAGGAAGACATTTGGCAACATAGTTTATAAATAATGATATTTTGAACAATTATTACTATGATTTTAAGTATGGATATTGTTTGTAACATCCGGGTTTTACCCCCCTAAACGAACCGGCATCGTGTCCTCTTTGAGGATTAATACTATACTCTTAGTTACATTCATCATCTTCATTATCGCAATTTAGAAAAAATTCTAAAAACTTTTCATTACTTATTAATTTGAGGTTTACAGGACCTCTATATATTACATAGTATATATATCGAGATTAAATTAGGACCTTTCTATAAGAATATTATTATAGCCTCTTTTTATTGCAAAAAGATCTATAGGATAGAACATAGTCTTCAAAGATTGTCTATCTTTTAAACATTCTAACACGTTAGAAATTTGGGCATCTAGCCATATCATAAATTTAAAGAGAGACACACTATAGGTTGTATTTACAATCTTTACGCAAAGAAGGGACATAGAATAAAATATTCTTATACGAGAACAAAAACTATTAAGCTCAATATTGGCCTCACATTGGAAAATGAGGACCTTACCCATCTTGTTATGATAAATGGATCCAATTCTTCTGCAAGTCGTCTGCGACACTTCAAACGACCGTAACCTCAATGTTGGGGAAAAAAGGAAGAAATGAGATTTGTACACCACTTTGTAATAAGTATGAGACATATGCCATTACATTCTTGAATATGAATAATATGTTAAGAGGAAAGGGAAATTCATAAAGTATCAATTTCTCATTGTTTAAAAACCCCTATGCCACATTCAAAAGACCATCACAATCAATATTGTACATACACTAAGTCGTAAGGGCAAGTCATCACAATACTACTACATCAACTTGTCAAGTCAACAATACATATCATATAAGTGATACATTACTCCATATAACTTTTCATTCAAGTTAAGATTATCAATATCAAAGCAAGAAATACCATGGAACCCTATCAAGTCAACAAGTGCAAATGGCAAACAAAAGCCCCCCATAACCTTACTAATCATGTAAGCCAACAGAATATAATACGATCCTACTTAACATAATGACATTTAGATATACTTCATCTTGATTTAATATATAAACCAAACAGAACGCATAAGTTACTAACAAACATGTAGTATCAACAATGTTGAAAGTTCATCATATACGTATTATATATTATATAAGCTTTAAACATTCATAAGACATCCTCCTCAAGACTGCCATCAAGATAAACTAAGTGACAATTTATGTAGAGTATCAGCCCTCCCTTACTACACTAAGCTAGACCACTTAGGATATCCTCTTTATAGTTTAAATCCTTATTCATTTTTCTTTTTGGAACATCTTGCCCTAACCGACATAGACCAATGATCCGTGTGGGAATCCGATGTAATAATAACTACACCGAAGGAAGGCCAGATAGTTTACCAAGGTAGTACACGACATAAAACATAGACAAAATACGTGGATCCACTAGCTAGTATGCTATGGGGGCAACATAGTTCAAGAACTAGGCGATATAGTTGGGAACCACTTATGCTTAAATACATTGTAGTCCCCACTATCAGATTAATTTTTGATCTTACATTCCCTACGTGGGAAGGGTCACTCCTCACTCTAGTTTCACTCGGTGCTAAGCTAGAGTCCGTTTAAAGTATCTTTAAAGCATCTTTAATTATAAATCAGTAGATTAGTTTAGGTATAGGGGACCTCTCCCTGGTATAATCATAATATCAATAGTTCAATAAGAATGCATGAGTATAAACCCTTTCAGTACAATCTAGAACGGAGGTTTAAACACATTAGCCATTTCATATCTAATAATGAACATTAATAGTCATCATCATCTTAAACAAATACACCTTAATCATCTCGAAATTAGTCAGAACAGTTCAATTCAATATCATACCACCTATCAATCTTATACAAGCTTACTCCAATACACATCATGACTTCAACAAACAAGAACCAAAATTTGAAAAGTAAAGGTAGAGATAAAAGACTTATCAAGTCTCCTCCATGTCATCATCGATGCCTTACAATAAACCTTATTCAACCCAATTATGAGTATACAATATAATAACTCAATAATCAAATGATAAACAAGGCTAGGAATAATAATACATCACAATTCAAGACTATATCATAGCTTTAAGCGGACAAGATACTTAAGTCAATCCACTTCCGAACCTAGATATTTCCCAAGAAAATAGATGATGAAATACTACAATTAACTGAAATTGGTTATGGTCAAGCAAAACATCATTTAATAACAAATCAATTAATAACAAGTTATGGAACAATGTCAACTATTCAGAAATATCAAACATTAGGGGTAAGGTTAATGATCATCACTACAAACTATAGCAAACTATCAAGAGATATCAAAATTAAAATTTTATAATACATGTTAATACTATTCATATAATACATGAGAAACCATATGTAACCAATTCATAAACCTAATTTTCTAGATTGAGAGAACCCAAATGAAAACCAAATTTTGGAAAATACTTGAGGAAACACTCTGAAGAAAGAGGTCCAAGGTGAATTCGATCTCATACCTCAAAGTTATGAAATTTGATGGGTGAATTTTTCCTTTTACAGCCTCCCGGAATCCCTCCACTAGATAGTCTTAGTGGTGTCCTTTTTTTTTTTTTCTTTTTTTTTTTTGTAGAAAGGAAAGAAGAGAGAAAGAATCGAGTTTATTTTGAGATTGTAATTAGATAAGTGGTGGTTGGAGGGTACTTATTGAGGGAATAAATAACACCAAACAACTAATTAGCATTTAGGAATGAATTTAATCAGCAGGCAAAATAGACCCCACAAACTAGACCCAGATCGATGGTCCCTTGTGGGTCGATGGTCACTGTTGCCCTTTTGTGCGGCTCATAGTGTCTTGCTCAGAGTAATTGCATATAAGGGCTCAAAAAATGTCTAATTTTTGTAACGATGGCCACGTTCAATTGAGCTTTGTGGGCGCACCACTGCTATGGTCAGTGTTAAACACCGAAGTGCAAGGGTCCTACTCAAGGCCTTGGTTGGTTCCTTGGGGGCGTCGTACCAATATTTCGACCATGAAATTAACCTAAAACAATTATGTAATACCCTCTCCACCAATTTCCAGGATTTCAGACTCTAAAAGATGTCAAATAGGCTTAGGCCGCTAGTACATCAGTAGAACTAGTTTTTGCCGGAGTCTGAATGTTGCTAGAGTTGGTCTGTCTTCATAATGACCTATATTCATAAATTAAGGTCTTAAAACAGTGGTTGGGAACATCATAAACACTTATAGTCGTCTTTAAGAATGTCTTGGATGTTCAAAGTGTTCACATTTGAATAACTAATTTTTGACTAGTTTACTAAATCCTATTATAGTTAGGGGAGACATAGATGAGCTTTTCTCAAAAATTAGATTTTCCACTTGGCTTGGGTACAAGATTAAAGAATAATTTTTATTTCTTAAATATTGTAGTAAGTCAAAATAGAACAAACAAATTAAAATAAGAGGGATGGAGTAAATAATATATTTCACACTAATACATTCATTTGCAAAATAAAAAATGTAAAATTTTAGATTTGTTTATAATAACTGAATCAATCAAACTCAAACTGTCAAATATTAATGTTGGTGGTCCACTTAATACAAAAATGTGCCACCAATGGAAAAAAAAAAGATTTTCAACAAATTGACGTGATAATGACAACAGATTACTTCATCTAGTAGTTATCTACAAAAAGAACAAAAAAACATTAGAACTAGAACATAATATATACGAAGAAATCTAGGGGATGATAATACTATAGTAACATAAGGTCTAATCTTCTATTATTGAATGAATGAGGGGACAATTTCAGAAGTTTTTTTTCTTCACAAATTAATTTATGAAATTAATGTTATTATCCTATTCTTTCCAAAATTTGATTATACGACCCTAATAGATTTTACCTATAATATACATGTTAAATTTATTTGGACCCTTGGATACAAAGTTGATTCATTGTTGGGTCTTGGTTTTAGCTCAAAAGAAGGAACACATAAAATCAACATTGTTTTATGTTTTCTCCAACAAATTTAGTATTTTAACTTTTTAGAATATTATTCAAGCTTCTTATAAGTCAATGACCACTTCGTGTAAAATAAATTTGTTAGAGAAGAGTAGAGGAAACGATGTATATTTCAGAATTCTTCTTCGAAAATAAAGAAATAAAATAATAGTGGATTTTGTAGCCACGTGGGTCCAATCCAATGTTAATATAACAATTTTAATTGGGTTAACTTAAAAATTTCTACAGTTAGAAGCTAAATGTAAGATGACATGTTGTTAGTGTAAATATTATTGCATCCTATGGATTTGGGGACACTGGATCACTAGAAAACATGTATATATGATATATGAAGTCAACTGAGTGTAAATTATTCTAGATATAATTTTATTCAAGTGAAGTTTACATGTATCTAGTATTATCGACCTCACCTCTTCAAACATAAATCATTATTCTCTATCTAGCCATAATATGTATCGGATCCTAACAAAAATAAGTTTTAGCAGCATTTAATATTACACAACAAAGAGTTCTATAGTCTTTACAGAGTAGTTATTGTCATTCGAACCAAATTTCGCAAGGATGTAGCGACACAAAAAGAGTGCTAATTATGCTAAAAATACCATATTTAGTGCACAATTAAGTTTTAATGACGACTAAATATGTATGTTTTAGCGGCAGAAACACTTCTTGTATATGTCCCTAAGATTTTCGCGAACTAGTTATTTGCTAATGGACACTTAACTAATGGTTGATAACGAATTTAACACTCATATTATTTAATATTTATTACGCCCAAAAGGTGTTTTTGTTGAGTGTATAGTAATGGATATTCTAATTTGATTTTTAATGATAGACTAGAGGTATATGTAAACTAATTACAATATAATATATATATATAATCTAATAATATAGATATATAGATTATATATGATATCGATCTATATATATATATATAATAGATATTAGATATATTATAGATATATTATTATATACTATATGTTTAATTATAAAACTCGTTGTTTAAAATTCTAAAGAAAGGGTCTTTTCAAACCTGGACGTCTTTCTTGCAAAACAAACATAAAACTCATTTAACACTTCTAAAAGTAATGCTTAGACACAACCAAAACTCTATGAAAATTCATCACAAAATACCTGATATCCGGACAGCACCAAACCCTTTTAAATTATTTATTTCCAAAAACTAGGCTTTCGCTTTCATAAAAAGTTGTTACTTTTGGAAAAGTATTGATTTTTATTAAAAGTTGTGACTTTTATTAAAAGTTGGAATTTAGAAGAGTTTTGGACTTGGATGAAAAAATTGTGCTTTTAAGAGGAGTTGCGACCTTTATGAAAGGTTTTGACTTTCCGTAGAGTTGTAACTTTTTGAAAGAGTTGTGACCTTTTCAATAAGACAATACAAAAACTTGTTCTCACTACCCATTTTGTCTTTAAATTGATTTATTTTCTCTCATTTTCAAACAAAAAATATTCATAACTTCTTCTTCTGAACAAAATCATAGATAACTACACAACAAATAAATGGTTCGTATACAATATGAAGTATGTATAGATTCTCAAGTTAACTGCAGTTAGTAGATACTTCTTTTGAAGTAATAAATGTGTTTCTTCACACTAAGATTGTAATAGAGGTTTTTCTTCAAATTTAACTCCATCACTCTAGTATGTTGAATATTTTGTTAAAACGCCAAACGAATTAATGAATAGTTTGTTAGGTAATATTTTTTCCTTACAAGAATAATATAATAAGTCAATTGTTGTCCATATGATATATTCTCCTTTAATTTTCCCGTTTTTTAAATAATCTATTTCTGATACATTTAAATGATATGTTAAAAGAAAAGGTAGGGCTTGTGACTTGTATATATTTAGAATTAGAAATTTGTTTTTTTTTCTCGACCTTTTAAAATTTGTTTATCCCTTCAAAAATGATTATTTGTTTGTTAGAAAATTTAATACCCCAAGTTGATGTCCATTTGATTTCCCAAAAATAAAAAATAGTATCACTTCCTTGTATCAAAAGTTTAAAATTATGATATCAAATAAGAGATGTAAAATTATGATATCAAATAAGAGATGACTGAGTGAAGAATGAATGATAAGATGATATAATTATCATTTTCCATTACATTATTAATGTTCCTTAATACGTAATCTTGTATGTAAGATAATATAGTTGTTTTAATTTTAATAAATTATAGGATAAATAATTATTCTATCTAAATTTATTGTAACGACCTGATTCTTTCATTAGGAAAAGAAAATGAAAAAGAAGGTGGCGGCAAGAAAGAAAACTTTTTGGTAGAACTTCGATTCCTACCCTGGTAGTGATGACAGGACGAAATTGGAGGCATTAAGTTGTAGGAAATCTAGGAATTAATTTAGATATAATTGTGAATTTGATATATAAGTGGGATAGATAAGACGATAGAAACCAGTATGATTTAGGAATTGAAATGAGGTGAGTAAAACTACCGAAATGATTTTAGGTGAGTGGTACATTCTGTCTTTGGTTGAGGCGCTGGGGCGGGATTATAGGTGTCGGAGTGGGCGCGTTTTAGAGGGATGGTTCGCTGGTGCCGGTCCAGATAGACTTAAAGTCTTGAATAAACACCTATACGCTCTTAGTTGGCTATTTTCGATATTAGAGCAAGGGTGTGAAAACCCCGAGGGACTGTATGACCAGTTTTTCACCATTCTCGATACTTAAGGTAAGAAGTTAACTAACCCTAATCCCATTTGTTGATTTGTAGACTCATTTTTTGGGGTTGGGTATTATCGATGGGGCAGTATTTTTGATATGAGAATCCGGCGAAAGAGTCCTCAATTAGGTATTAGGATCTTAGGTTGGGTCAATGTATTGGGGTTGGATACTCGAATGATTAGACCTTTGATTATGATCCTTGTGTATATTAATTATTGTAGAGCTCGAAACAAGAATGAAAGAATTCGGAGAGAAAGATACAAGTACCTTAGGGTATTCAAGCTGGAATTCGAGGTAGTGATCGGTTGTGATTTCATATTGTGTAATTCTTTGTTAGAATGCAAGTATATTGTGAATATGTGCATATTGATCACCCTAAATAGTAATAAGGATAATTGAATGAAATATATGTCATATTCACCTCTGTTGTATGATCTTGAGAGGTACTTGTGTTGTGATTGGAGTGTGTGAGGGATGAGATTGCTTAGTACCTCTAAGTTAAAAAAACTTGGATGAGGAATGCCCAAATTTCAGGCATAATTATGGGATCAGTTGCACATTCCGGCCATAAATATTTGACAAGATTAATAACATTCCAGCCTAATTATTAGACGTAGCCCGCATTATGGCATAAATAGGGGATTAGATTCCATGTTAGGCTAGTGAAAACTATTTGGGTTGGTAGGGTCCCGTGAGAAGGACCATTGGATTAGTACCTTGTGAGAGACTATGGCATGTTTTTTGTTATCAAATTGCGATGATTATGTTCATCATATAATGATGATTGTTATTGAAAGGCTTAAATTTTTTCTTAAATGATTTAATTTATATTATTTGAGAATTGTGAAAATGTTCGTTGATATGATGATGATGATATGTATATGTATTCGATATGCACATTTATAATTTGTGGTTACTTACATGTTTTTCACCTGTATTAGGATAGTGTTCTTTGATCTACCAGTACAGTGTAGTGGTGTACTGATATTGCACTTGATTTTTTTTATGTTTAGTAAAGGCAGTTTGGCATTATTGTCAAACCTCGTTTTTAGAAGATCAGTGACCATTTTGCAGTCAAGGGGAGTCGTTTTGTGTGTATGCCTTGAGTTCTATTTGTTTAATGTTCACTCTTTTTCGAACTCAGATCTTTGTTAAGGTGTTTTTCGTTTTGGGGTTTACCCTTGTCTTGGATTGTAGTTAGTAATGATTTGATACAATGACTTTCAGGGTTTAGGGGTTTTAATTTTCATTCATGTTAAGGCATTGGTTTTGGTCCTTAATAAATAATTTAGTTATTAAAACTTCTTGTATTATTTAATGACTAGTTTTTTTTCAATTTCTGGGTTGAGAGTAGTAATGTTCTGCGCAGAGCGCGAAGTAATGTGGGTTACAATCACGAACAGTTTGAGTCGTGAATTGGAAAATTTTTGAAAAAGAGACCTAAGTTCATTGATCTTATTATACCAAAACGAGTGTAATAGAGTCTTGTGGAATGGTACGATGACGTCTGTACTCTTTGTCTAGAGGCTACGAGACTTTAAATAAACTAACTTGTTTCTACTCCTCTGTGCTATAACTTGAATTCAATTGGTATCTGGGTGACACAAATCGATATCTCTCCTCCTTCACTCTATGAACTAGAGCAACAAAGTGGTAACAAATCACTAGCAAGAGAGGATGTGTATAGTCTACTCACGATTGAGTAAAAATAGGTATCCATTGCCTTAGATAGATGACCTTTTTGACTAATCGCAAGGTGAATCGGTTTTCTCTATGACTGATTTAAGGTATGGGTACCATCAGTTAAGATTGCTGCGGTTAAAAATTGGGTTTGACCAAGTTCTATGATTGAAAATTGTAGTTTTGTGGTGCTCACTATAGCTACTATTGTCACTTGTGGTATGCATTGAGTCCAATTTGTATCTCCCGAATACAATTAGTATCTCGACGAAGTGAACTAGATGGAACATAAGTGAAGCAAAATTATAAGTTGAGAAAGTTCCAATTGGTATTTGTCCCTAGGGGTGGTGTGAATGCATGGAGCGAAACAATTAATTAAGAATTTGGACTTATTTGTGAATTACATCTTGGCAACTTCGAATCCATGCTTCTGGTTGTCTGAATTCACTATGAATGTGAAGTTGTAATAATTGAACCTGTGATTGAGTTGATAGGTTCGCATAATAAAAGTCTGCATGAATTTTGATATGTACATATGTTGGCCTATTGTTGAAGTATGCAAGTTGTAAATAGTTGAGTATCGTGAAAACTCATAATGAAAGAAAGAGATTAAGTTAAGGATCGCGTGAGAGGAGTGTCAGGGTGTATCTAGGGATGTGGTTGTGCTTGTTGATTAATAGAATGAACTGGTAATGTATCGGGTGATAACGTGTTATTCAAATAAATTATTATGGTGAAAGCAAGGAAGCTTCTGGGGAAAAATAGAAAAAAGAAGAAACCCAGAAAAAATATTGGTCAAATTTCTATTTTCGTTTTGACCACTGGGACAAAAAATATTTCCGCTAGGATAGGAACCGCCCGAGGGGATCTTTCCGCCAGAGCGGCTGAGGAGTGGCAAAACTGAGATTGCCCTCCTATTTTCTAATATCCGATAAGACCTAATTGGGATCTGAACAAAACTACATGACCTGATCAGTAGTCAGAAAGCAAAGATGAGTTGAAGTGTGTTAAAATAATGGAGAACTAGGAATCTGAGGTCAGATGTCGCGGATCCTATAAAGTATTGTAATTCTTGTGCTCAGAATGAAAGAATGAATAATGTTTTGTATTTGATCCAACTTCAATTATTCGTTATGTTTAATTCAATTTAATAGGGATTTGATGTGGGTTTGATATACTTATGCCCATCCCATTTTTTCTACCAAGTTGAAGAGTCACTCATTAGTTACCCAATGTGTATCGATTTGTCATTGTGTTTAAGGAATTCGAGGGGTTGATTTGGTTTTGATGCTATGTATGAATTGATATTAACCTTAGGAAAGACTTGGTTGTCCCCCTATTATACCGGCATCTTAATTGTAGCCAAAGTCAATAACTCTGAGATCCTGGGTAGGGAAAAGATTATAGTGGGAAGGGTTGGACAGTCCTAAGTTAGCTAAGATAATATGCTTTCTTTGCTAGGAAATGGTAGTGCAAGGCTTCGTGGCATAATTGGCTCAAGTTGGGATGTTGACATCAATTTGTCCTCTATTGAGTCTGTTCTGTGGTTTTAGAATTGAGGAGGATGAAATTGAATTCCAAAGGGCTTCTTGATAACGGTTTCATCCAACCTAGTGCTTTCCATGGTCGCTCCAGTCCTATTTGTTAAGAAGAAGGAGTGGTTAGTATGAGGAATGTTGATTTTATATTAAGCAATAAAGAATGGACTGATATGGTAATGACACGCTTGTTAATAAAGGAAAGTCCCATTTAAGCATACTTGGGTAAAGGGTATATTGTTGAACATGTTGACTTTATATTAGTCAAGGATGAATTACTTCATAGTAATAAGGGTTTGTGGTAGATTGTACGGAAGGAACTATATAATAAGATTATGGCTAAGCGATTTGGTGGAGTGAATTAAAACTTGCAAGGTCTAAAGGTGTGATTTTAATTATTTGGTTTAGAGTTAAGGTAAAAATAACAAGATTGTTATGATGGTTTTTTTTATGAGAGTGTGGTGACTTCAACGGTTTATGTATGATGTGAAGAGTTCGTGGAGTCAAGTTGAATGGAAATGACTGGTATTGAACTGTTAGAGGAAAAACTCTATGTAATTTGATAATTTTTCATGTGACATCTATTCATTTTTGTACATGGTGGGTGGGTTGCACTATCTATGCTTACGTGTGTTTAATTTGTGATGGATTATATAGTGTGAATCAGATGGACAGATCATGTGATGTTCATCTTGGTGAGAAAGATTGAGGTGGGAGACATGCTTATTTAGATACTTATGTGGTGTTGTCTTGGAATTGTATAGTATTTCAGTTGTTTTTAAAGTGTACCACCTTCTTATAAGAGTTATATAAGAGATACCACGCACATTTATGGTTGTCGACTATCTTAATGTTCATTGAATTGAGACTTCATGTATCGTTATGTGTGGTTGAATGGGGGGATCATAAACCCAATTCACTATTCTTAAGAGATAATATACAATTACAAAAATGATGGCATTCAGTAGTGTGTGGATGAATCTGTTGGCGTTGTAGTTTGGACATATCTCCAAGCAGTTATGATGTCTAACGATTGAAACTTTGCTAAATTAAGATTATGGAATTTATGGTTGTGAGATGAGTAATGATAATGATAAGAACTATGAAGGTTTTGGATATTTGATGAAAGTGGTGTTGGGTAGTGTGGTTTCCTTTATTTTGACAAGTTTTGATTTTGGTTTATCATGGTTATGTGAGGACAGGATTGTCCTGATGATTGTGTGAAGATCTTTTATAACATGTGCCATACGTGTGATGATTAATTTTGGTGGTGTGGTTGGGATTCATTTTGTTGGATTAGTTAAGTCTACATACGATCTAATTATAGCTCAAAGGTGAAATGATATCATTAAGAACTTTTAAGGGAGGATGTGTAGGCATTCAATTGTGGGTTGAGGTTGGAGATGTGAAATCAAATTATTGGTAATGAGATCGGTAGAGAGGCATACGAGACACGTTTCCATAGTGTAATTCGATATTCAAATACTACGTAGCTATAGTATTTTTTTAATGATCACTAGGGATGGAGTGATGGGTAAAAAAATTTGTAATCTATTATGAAGACCTAATACGTCGTAGGGAACAGACAATGTGAACAAAGAATTAGGACCAAAAACTTTTTGATAGTAAGCTTGAATTTCTACCTAGTCCAAATTGAGATGAAATTGGACTTATTTAAGTAGTAGGGAAAGGTAATAAGGAATGCGAGATTATAATTGTGAATTTATACATGGGAATACTAAGGACATATAAGGAAACCCGTACAACTTTATGAAATCGAATTTGGGTGAGTAGAACTCCCAGAAATGATCTTAGCGTGAACAGGAACATTGGATTGTCATTGAGGCTGCTGGGATTGAATTTTTTACGCTATAGCGGGGCAACTGTAGCGGGATGGGTCCACCGTAGCGGGCCAGATGAACCTTAAAGTCATTAATAAAGAATGACCTTATTTGGCACTTTCAAATTTTTAGAGCTAGGTAGATGACCCTTGGCGACTTCTTGATTGGTTTTCACCATTCTTGAGGCTTAAGGTAAGATTTTAACTCTTAGAATCCATTTTTTAATCTGTAGAACCTATTTTGTTGAGTTATTATCAGTGGAGACGGGTTTTGATCTGAGAATTATAGTGAAAAACTCCTAAATTGGGTATTATGATCTTAGGTTTGGTCTAAGGTTATTGGGTGTGTTTACTCCAAATAATTAGACCTTTGATTGGATCTGCGTACCCAGCCCCCAATATGTGTTGTAGACCTAGAAAGTTAAAAAAATCAGAAAGGGAAGTTAAAGTGCCTTTAGGGGTTTAAGATTGAATTCGAGGTAGATGACGTTTTGATTTCATATGGTGTGCTCTATGTTGTAATTGACTCGTTTACTGAATGTTGTGCGATGTTGCATAAAGGTAACCCTTATCGTAAATGAGAATAATTTGAAATTGGTGTGTGTTCATGAATTACCGTCTTTTTGTGTGATGTGATGAGTATGTGTTGGTGATTGTAGTGTGTATTATGGGAGCCTTTGCCACATTCCGAAATACTATAGATTGAGTGTAAACGTTTGGCATAAATATGATTAGATTCCACGTTCTGGCATAATTATGGATCTCTGGCCACGTTTGAGTTATAAATATGGGATTGGTTTACAACGTTTTGGTAGTAACTGTTGAGTTGGGTCAATGAGAGGACCATTGGATTGGTTCAATGCGCAGGCCATTGAATTGTGTTATCTATCTACTGGTGACGTTACATTCTAATCTAATGATGATATTATAGAAAAGCTAGTTGTTTCTCTAAAATGATTTGATTGTATATTGTCTGAGGAATTGTTAAATTGTTGTTGATGTGAATGATGATGATTTATATATGTTTTGTTCAGCGGTTTATCATGGTTTGGTACTGGAATGTGTTTCACTTATTAGGAAGCTCGGTGATCCTATAGTGGTTGTTGTATACTAATACTGCAGTTGCTAATATTTTTGTCCGTATTAGGGGAATCTTCTTAGAGCTATTTGGAAACATCATTTAGTAATCAATGTGACGTATTGAAATTCAATGGTGAAGTAATTCTCCTTTACTTGAGTTATGTTTTGTTTTAGTCCACTTTTTCGGATTCAGACTCTGTATGGTGTTGTTAGTTTTGGGGATCTACCCCATTGTCTTAGACTTTTCGTTAGTAGAGTTTTTGTACATGACTGCAGTTGTAGGGGTTATATTTCGGCATTCTTGTAGTTCATTTATTAGTCCTGAAAAAACAATTTAGTTATTTCAAAGCTTTTTTGTATCTTTAAATACCGAGTTTTTGTTATGTTAATTAGTTGGGTGTAGTAAGGGTTCCGCCCACCGCAGGAATAGTGTGGAGCCAATCGCAAAGCTTGGTCGTACATCTTCTAATTTTTAAATTCTCGCACTAGCGGCGGGGGGGAAATTTTCTAGTATCTTATGTAATTGACATCATTCCAAAAATAATTAAACAGACCAAAAATAAACATTACGAGGAATTGAAGAATACCATCTTTAGTTATTTTCTCCAAAAAGACTCAATAAATACAAAACAACTAACTCATATCCTACTCACACTCTTCATTTATTTGTGCCAAAAAATATTTGTAGAGGAAGCAAAAGGCCGCCTTTGGAGGGTTAAGGTACGATAGTTTGCCTTGTTTAACACATGTTTCATCAACCTCCGATCTCGATTGCATATCTAAATTGGTAGAGCTGCTGTAAGTTTTTTTACCCCCCATCCTTATTGTGTATTTGTTGAACATTGCTCTTTTTGTGAAAAATAGAAAAAAAACAAGCACATTTGATTTGTGGATGAAGTTTGATGTTTTTTTTGTGTGAGTTGCTTGGAGGGGGACATCTTTTTTTCATTTTTAGAGTTAATATAGGGGGATGAAAAACAAGATCTTTTCTGTGTTTTTGGTATCTGTACTCTGTTCATGAAATAGGGTAGGGATTTGGTAAATGTTGTTGGAGGAATGCATTGCTTGCAAACAATAAAGTTTATATATAAGGGAGTTTGGTCCATGAAATTGAAAAGGATTTTGAAAAGGGTACTTGTTGGCCTCTAAATCGCACAAAACTCAAGAAATTAATTCAAAACTTTGAAATGACCTATAGAATCATTAAATATAAAGTTTCTTTTCTTGTTAAGAAAATAATTTTAAAATAACAGGTTGCAATTCGCAGGAGGATCATATACTAGTGTAATGAGTGATGCATATCAATTTTTTTGGAAGTTATGTCTTTCTTTTCGTTTCTTAGGCTGCTTTTCTTGAGTACATAAAGCATTGAAGATGCCGAAATGATACATAGGATACGTTGTTCTTGTGACGAGTGTCCCAAGGGATAAGAGTGATGTAGGAAGTGTAGCGATGGTGATGTGGAAAAGAATGTTCGTGCAGTAGTGATGTTCTATGTCCATGAGATATCGGTCTAGTACCGAAATAGTGTTTAAGATTGGCAAAAAACAATGTTGAGGACAAAACACATGATCAAGTTATTAGAGGGAGAGGACTGAAAATGCTTAGTAAGTGAGTTAGCGGACCAGATCAAGGCTAGGAGTAAGCAAGGAACACAACAAGTGGGTTTAGAACAAAACACCTACTAGTGATGATTAGAAACCGATAAGATGGTAACTGGTTATGTGACATGTGATAATAATTGAAGTACTAATATTAATGAAGGAGAAGTGCGTGAAAGTGAAGAATATTGATGAAGGAAGAAGTGAATGAGTGTATCAGTATTGAGAAAATTATCTTGAGGTCAATAAAAATGGGATAATCTGATGGTTATAGATATAAGAGACCATCAAAGTGAAGACAAATGCATACAAACTATTACCAACTGTGGTGTTGCTACGGTCGACGGAGTTTCCAATAAGTGACAAGCGAAGTTATGGATTTCTTCTGCTATTTATTTTAGGGAGGATGATGAAGGTAACCTTGAGGATCAAGGAGGGCATTTTCTAGGAAAAAACTAGCCGTTTTACCGGGGATAAGGGATACGGGTAGGAATTGAAAACCACCTAGGTTTTATGGTTAACAACCTAATTGCCTAAAAGTAAGTGTAAAGAAATTTTATCATTGAGTATTTTTATTTTCATCTCGTCCTATACAAAATATATCTTGTCAAATTTCGTGCTAGGTTATGGAGATCAGTGATCAGATTATGGTTGGTTGTGATCCGTGAGCCTTTGATTATGCCATTGTATTTTACTTTTTCAATTGAATCAAGTAATTCATAGGATATTATTCACTTCCCCAAAATGTCCTCGGCAATTAGAAGCAGGGGTCAACAAATCAAGTGAAATACATCAAGGAAATAAATGCTAATTAACATGTTTTATTGTGGATTATTGTTTGGGAAAGATTTTTGTGCTTGTTACACAGAAGTAGATGAAAAGCATTCCTTAGGGTATGTTTCTCTTCCAAATATCACAGTTGTGAACCTCGATTTTTAGCAAAAGTTAGCGAATTTTATTTTTAAGTTATCGTATACTTTAAAACCTCAAATTGCGGCTGTGTATTTTTATTTTGTTATGAGATTGATTAATGAAAAGATGCTGTGAGTATGAGAAAAGAATTTGTATATTAGCCATCTACTTTGATGGTGGACTACTACAATAGTTTCTCTCTGTAGGTAACTTGATTAAGGTTGCGGACGCAAGTGGGAGGACTCCTCTAATCCCCCTAGTGACAATTATGTTGGGACATGTTATGATGGTTTTCTGGAACTTGATAGGAATATGTCTCCTTCTTTATTCGTGACAACATCACTGCCCAATATATATATGTAAGGGAGATGTGTTATCATTGTTTTAAACTGATGATTGTGCCATGATTTTGAAGTTTATTTCGGTTGGTTTTTGATGTGCAAAAATGCTACAAATAGTTTTGGGACATGTGGAGAGGAATAAGCTCTTTGGTTGCTTAAAATACTATATCAAACCGATGGTAGAAGAAAATTGTTCATGAACTATAGACACCTAGAAACTTACTTTTTTCCCCCCCACATTGTCTCACATAGTATTTGGTTTGAAATTGACGTAAACATTAAAAAAGTAAATATTTTTTTTCAACATCTTGAAGCCTTGGTTCAAAATAGCACTTGGTGTAATTATTTTACCTAACTATAACAATTTTTTTGAAATACATAATTATATGAATTAGGGAGAAACTCCATGAATGGAAAATTAATGATTCATATAAATCGCTTTGTAGGAAATGTGCCGAACAAATCAAACGAGTAACATAATCTTGTTATGTAGAAAAGAGCAACTATTGCCTTTTTTCTGATGAATCGAACTCATCGACTAAAAAGATTATCCAATAAATGGTAATTGCTTGAAAGATATGACACATAAACGAAATTCAATTCCATCTCATGAGTTCTAGTTTGTTCATTTCCATATAAAGAGTTGAATTTCGTATCTGTCTTCCTATGTGGGATTTCTTAACATTCACCCATACGCAAGACCTCAACGAGAGCATGAACCTTTATAAATGGGGACCCAACATTGGTGAACAACAAACTGGGATGAGTCTAACTCTAACACCATATAAATATATGACACCCAAATCTACCTAAACCTCCAAAACTAGCTCATGAGGGGAGGTTCGTCCAAGTTCATTCAAGGACTCCAATCTCCCATTCCTCTCACGATATGGATTTTTTTAACAATTACAACTGAATTGATCGAAAAGAAAATATGAGTCAATGTATGCTCAAGGTTGAAAATATCATAAAAAAGACTTTAAAAAGAATAGTCCCTTAATTACGTGATTTTAAATGGAAATTGGGAATTCCATTAATATTTATCCTTTTTGAAGAGATAGTATGATTCCTCTTGGACTGCCCGATATGCCATTATCATTGCTTCCAAAGCGTAGATGTTCTATTCAATTTCACCATAGATCCTGTTTGACATATGAAGCAATTGGGAGATTGAGTTAACGCTTTAGTTGTAAGGACTTCTTAATAGATGAATGACAATAAAAAAAGTTCAAATAAAAGAATTTTAGATTGACGTTCAGTGTAATCTGAGGTTTAGATAAAAACTAAAGATGTGTGGAATGTACAAAAAGAATATCCCTAATCTTAACATTTCATTGTGAGTTGGGACACGTTGAAATTAAGGACTTCCAAAAAAGGGGCAGCGAAATTCTTCTCTGTGAACTAACAAATTTGGAAAGGGAGGCCAGGTTTTTATTATAGCGGATAGAGTATCAAAACTCCTAAAATTGAAAAATATTAAGAAAACTTGAAAGTGCTTTTGAAAAGTAACAACATAGATTCCAACCATTCAAGCTATCAACTTAGTGCTGGAGACTCTACTTGTGACACGTTGAGGATAAAGAATTGCCAAAAAAGGAAGTAGGCATACTTTTATTTGAAGTGGTATATTTGATAAAAGAGGCATTCTTTTTATAGTGGAGAGAGTATTAAAACTACTAAAACTGAAAATACGAAAAAAACATGAACTGTTTTTGCAAGAATAACAACATCGATTACAACAAGAAGCTACAGGCTAAGTTGCTCGGACTATTCACTATTTGTGCCACACCCATGTCGACACGACATAGGTGTGGGATCCGTGTTAAATTTGGTCAACTAATATTGGGTGTTCTGACCAAAATAGATGGGGTTAGTGTGGATAGTTCTAATGAATGTATGTAATCAATACAAAAACTAAGGTGAAATTGATACTTTTAATTATTTTTAGGTTAATCCCCGCACCCGTATCCTTACATGGATCCATATCCCTGAATCTTATCATGAAGGATCCAACATCTAAATCTGCACCCGTATCGTACACCCTCACCGAGTCTGAGCAACTTAGGTTATAAGTGATAAGAAACATACATTTTATTGAACTACAAACAACAACACATCCAAGGAATGTTGCATCTTTCTTTTTATAAGGTCTGGGTAAAATATAGAGGATGAGGGATCGTATACACGTATGTGACTGGTGGAAATTGGTTCTGGAGTTAAGAATGCAAGGACTTGAAGCCTAAAATATTTACAAATATTTCCAAAATAGGGAGTCTAGACTTTATTAGATATTGACGGGATGCTTCGTTATGCTAGATTTGCTCAATGTGAAATGAGTGTCGATCTTTGATGTTTCCAATTAGATGAGTAAGTTAGAATATAGAATAGGTCTATAATGTGCAAGTTTTACAATAAAAGGAAGAACTTCTAGTCTAGAAGGTGTAAAAGTAGAAAATCGCAGGTGTAAATTGCTACAAGAAATCTGAAAGTGAAGAAGAAGGCTTAAGTTTTCTTGAGTTCATTACATATGGTGTATTAATAGATAAAATGTGAGAATGATAACCACATAATAAGAAATTTCTCACACAAAAAACTATTGCTTGTACTGATGCTGGTCACTAACCATTTTTAAATTCAAGGGACTAAACATATCTACTACAAAGTTATCTCCCATGCTGGACGTTTCTAGACCACATCTTCTTTTCTGAGAGAGATATCTTTTGATGCTCCAAATAGATATAATTACTAGAATGATAATTAACTAAATACTAAGACTTTCGGGAATGATAATGAACTGCATATTTTATGTCACTATGATGCCTTCTATCCCACTTTAATTGACTTTCTCTAAATGCCCTTTTTGGGCTCTGGTAATCCTATTTCTCTGGACTGGCATCACTATTTCCTGGACATTTTAAGCTTTCTATGAGAGTATAACCTGGAATTTTTCTTCCTTGATAGTTATTTCGCATATTTGGACTACTGTCCACCATGATGACTTAATATTGGTTTATAAGGGAGTTTCTGAATTCTAAATTTGTCGCCTTGTTGATGAGTAGGTTTTGCGATGTGTATCTTCATGATTGGGCTATACGTAAGGTTGAGGGGGAGAGTTTTGGAAGGGAAATTGATTCGTATAGGCTTGTTACGAATTTTCCGACTCATTAACAAATTATTGATACCTTTATAAAAAAAGTTGTGGGGCTTTTGAAGTATGTACTGTAAAAGCTTTTACGAAAAACAGCCCTCTTTGAGGCCTATAAGTACTTGAATAAAGAAAACTTCATCTCCATGCATCAATGGCTTATATGGTGATGTTTGAATAGAATTTTTTTTTCTAAAAAGTTTTTTGTCTCTTACTTTTGTTATGGAACATTCTCTTGTATCATGGATTCGCTGTGTATGTTAGTAACTTGTCCAATACGAAAAGGGCAATATTATGACACAAAATGAAGAGCGCTTCAAATCCTTAATTGCTTCTCCTATTCGTTCTTTGGGTGTGTGTACAATGAGGTAACCACTTTGTTTACATTGGTGTTAGTTAAGTGTCTTCACATCTACAGGTAGTTGTACTCCCTTTTAATGAAAATGGAGAAGCCTATTACTCTACGTAGTTGAATCATCACGAATTTGACTTTTTATTCAAGTCCTCCAAAGTGATCATGGAGTTCATTCTTTGTTGACTCGACGGAAATCAAGCATTTGCCCTTACTTGGGGACAGGGCAACTAGGAAAAGATATTAGGTCATGAAGTTGGTTTGTACTTCATCTAATTGTCGAATAAATTATGTAGCCTTGAAGTAAAGTATATATACACACTCGTAGGGAAGTGGTACTAAATACTGATTAGGTTAGGGAGTAATAATTTCAGTTGCTTGTTGTAGGGCTAGGATGGGAAGGAGCAATACCTTCATTGTTATGGTGAGCTGTAAAGGTTATGCTGATGAAATCCTTGCAGGAGAGGGTCATGGGGAATTGATTTTTAAGTTTGATCTTGTCTATTTCTATGCCTCGGAAAAAAGTAATATGCGGAGAGAAGAATAAAAAACACTAGTGGTTAAGATGGTTCGTTCATTTCTTGCCAACTGACTTATCATGATATCTATTATTGAGTTGTTTTCTCCTCACATTTACCAATATGGAAGTTATCTGGCCACTCTCCAAATAGTGGGATGTAGTGGCTGTTAGTTTAACATTTGTAACTATATCAGGATCATCATCTGATATCATAGTTTTTCTCTAACGTGTAATTCTATCAAAAGGAATAGTGAACCGCAAGCAGAGCAGAACTTCTTGTTGTATTCAGGGTCTCTTAAGCACCACGGACTAAATAGAAATTCCATGACTTTGATTGTGTTTTATACTGGCCCAAGTGGCCAAGCCCACCAAAAAAAAAAAGATGATAGGAATTGAAAAGGGCAAGTCTACTTGAAAATCTCCAAACAAACCTCTTGGTTGAAAATTGGGAGTCTCCATCAAAAATCCTGAAGACCTACCGACAGAAATGGTGAGATTATTCCTCCAGACCTTGTTTGGCCTTGTATGTCCTTCCTCTAACTTATGTCTTCCTTGAAGTGCCAAAAGGTTTGCGCGATTGTTTCCTGAGCTCAACCTTCAGAAATTTTTTCCGTAAAGTCTTGCTGCGGAAACCTTCTCTTTGTAAGTTCTAATCCGACTTCTTATTCATCTCTGCTGTATTATAAAAAATTGTTTCTTTACTGCTTTGTAAATCTATGACCCCTAGATCTGTAAAGTTCTATAATATGTGTTGATGAAATTGTAAATTGAGACTTCAACCTTCTTTGAAAATCAACACTTGCGGTTATTTGAGTATCTTGGATTTACTATTTCTAGAGTTTTGTGTGTTGCTGAAAATTCTGTATTCTCATGTGATTAAGTAATGTATTTTCTTGCCCCATCCTTTTCTTGAGCTATTTCTTGTTTTGATTCTTAAACGTAGAATTGTTGCTTTTCTAGGTTTACGATTTTCTTAGCTGTCTTGTAATTCTACAGAAGAATTATAAACAAGTCTACCGCCAAAATTAGCTAATAATCAGCCAAAGTATTACCTTCTCTGTAAAAATGTTGAAATCCGAACATTAAAAATCTGAGAAAATCTCCATATTGTATTCAATTATCAGTGGTAAATTCCTGGCACATTCCATACACTTGTGAGAAATTTGATGTAGGCCCTGTGAGTTTGTTTCTAGAAACACTTGGCCTATCCCTTTGTAACAAATGTACCAAAGCCTCTCTAATTGATTTTGCATTCTTGCTAGGTTAGTACATTCGTCTTGTATCTCTTCCCCTTTGTGTGATACGATTAGAGCCGCGAGTAGAGTTGTCTAATGCAAAAAAAACTATAAGTAACTCTTCTTGGATTACCTCTTAGATTTGCACAATCATTATTGCATTAGAATTCTTTCAATTGGTTGCCAAGATGCTGGTTGTAAGAAAAATATAGTTTTGGTCTTAAAACTTCCACCAAATATGAGACAATTAGGCCAGCAATGCTGGTGAATCTTGTTAGATGAGGAAGACAAAATATCCACAGAACTCGACAAATCAAGAATTGAGCTTGAAAACCAAGTTGCCGTAGAATGATGGCTTCATGTTGAACATTATTCTCCTCTTCCATAGGGTCCATATGATGACAGTTGGTCAACTATTCATAAGTTGTTTTTAGCAGTGGACAAACAATCCACGCTTGTTAACTATTACTCACCCCCCTTGTGATTACTTGCAACTCCTGCAATGTGAATACCTACACCATTGCGACATTCCCCCAACTTTGCTGCAAATCTATATCGGAGGTTAGAAAAAGGTGGGACATCGTCTTCAAAATTAGTTGTGTGGCAACACAAAGTATTCTGATGCAATATTAATCCCAGCTTGCACACTCATAAACAGGAAACCCTGAACTTCCACAATTTCCATAAGAAAAAAGATTGTGAGATGGAAGATTTTACTCCAAAATATTTTTAAAATATATTCCTCTTGATCGTTGTTCATTGCATCCAAAATGACTTATCTATCCCATTTGTTTTCTTTGTGGTGTGTTGGTTGGAATATTTGTCATAACAAACCGAACATATTCTCAGGAACGATGTTTCTCCCATCCTTTATTCATCCCATCACGTGCATTTGTATAAAATTCTTTACGTCAATTTCATCTCTCTTGCCCTCTAGAAAAGATGTGAGGATCGTGAGCCCCAATACAATAAATAATTTCTTCCATCTACTTGAGGCTCCTCAACATTGAGCTAATACGCATATATAGCTTTACAATAGTTGTAACCATTAAAGGCCCCCATGGGGACATGTTTGCCTCCTTAGTTAAGTATTCATCATTTTTAATGTCATCATGGAGTGCAATTACAACTCTGTGATGATCAGAAAAACACATAAATTTCTCTCTAGCTCTTATTTTCTTCCATGCGTATTAGGTAGGAGATAGTGAGGTAACTTAATTGTTAAGTGCGGTAAATCGTAGTCCCCTTTGCTTGTACTTGTACCTGTTGATATTTTTTTTTGTCTAATGAAAGAGTGCAAGACACTTCCTAGTGGTGAATTTGATTTAAAAAAAGAGATATTAACATATGACAATATAGTGGAAGTATCAACTCCAACAATCCTTTGTAGATATTGTTATTCTAATAATACTCCCTCCGTTTCAAAAAGAATGACCTAGTTTGGCTTGGAACGAAGTTTAAGAAAAGAAAGAAGACTTTTTAATCTTGTAGTTCTAAATTAAAGTTATGTCAAATGTACCAAAATTTGTGGTCTTAAACATGCTACTTGGTCCAATTGTGATACCAAAAACTAGCATCTCCTCACAATAACTAATTTCTTCCATATACTTGAGACTCCTCTACATTGAGCTACTACCGGATGTAGCTTTTTACAATATTTGTAACCATTAAAAGCTCCCCATGTAGTGGTTGTCTATTTAAGTATCCTTATTTGTAAATTATCATGAATATATTACAATTTTGTGATGATAAAAAAATTACTTAGTTCTCTATAGCGTTTACATTCTTCATGTGTTAGGTATCAGAAGTGAGGTACATCATTACGATAAGTTAGGTAAATCTAGTCCCTGGAGTGTATTTGTCCCTATGATATTTTTTATGTTAATAAAAAGAGCGTAGAAACACTGGGTCTAGTGGTGAATTTTCCTTTTAAAAAAAACAAGATATAAATATGACAATATAGTTGAAGTATCAAACTCCAAGTAATTCCCTTTGTCACCATCTACATATATGAAAGATTGTTATTTCTAATAAATATATCTTTTTGTCAGGCTTTCCTATTAAAAAAAAAGTGAAAAATATTAGAAATACCCTAAGAGGAAAAGAAAATAAATCTAAAATATTAACTAAGTACTATATTACATGCCAAAAAAAACTAGTGTGAACAGTAATTCAATCTATGTCCACATTAAAAGAAATCTGAACAAATGAACATACCCAACCTGCTTGAATTTTTAGCCTGTTAGTATTATTGCAGAATTTAAGAAGTAATATATAGTTAAGGAAGATGGTTGAGGGGGTCATATTAGGAACTTATGACAGGACATGAAAAGAGACATCCATATACTTATTGGAGGGAAGTATTATGGTCACGTACGTCAGTGGTGAAATGATAATAACTTAATAAAAAAATTTGAATAACAACTGGAGGAGAATGAATGGGAATAAAAGGAATGACGGTTTTATAAGTTAAATTTTGTATGGTTAATTGAAAATGATTATATTATTTTATTTTTTTATTATTTTGGTTTATTGTAGTGATAAATAAAAATGATAATTTACTTTGTATTTTGAAACCTGTCCCACTGTAATACTAACTAGTTTAAGTGACACGCGCGTTGCGGTTGTTTACCATTAATTATATTTTAAAAACATAGTACAGACTAGTTAGTTGATAAATAAAAATAGAATAAGTGCAACAAAAGATTATTATTGAAGAATTAAAAATAAATAATTGGTTAATCCTAATGATGGAACATATCTTGTAGTAGCTAAAATAGTTTTTATCAAAATGACACGAAAAAAATTTTTCCTTTAAAAGTTTGATACTGTATTTATATATGATGCGGACTAAACTCCTAATTTTTTTTGTAAAAATAAATAGTAAGTACCAAATGAAGATACATATAAAGAAAAACATTAAAAAATACAAAAAAAATTACAATATAATTTTTCAATACAAAAATCACATGGAGCCAGTTGAAGGCATACTACAAGATATCATTTTATAACTCCTTCCAAATATACACCAAATAAGTATAACAGTTTTATCTATAGTCGAAAGCCCCCCAATTATAAATACAGTAACATTTAAACAATAAATCATTAATGAAAATTATAAAAATCAGTTTATTCCAAAGAAATCAAACTTCCTCCTTTTCATAGCTCATTGAATTTCGCTTAGCAATCCTTAAGGACTAAGTAATCTTCATTATATCATTGCAAATGCATGTTGAGTGTTGCATGTAACTTGATTTATGACAAATGATTTTAATTACAACATTTATTCAAAACTCTATAGTGTCTCAGTCCATTTTCTTTAGTTCATGCAAAAATCAGCAAAGGAAAAAAATTTAAGGAAAAGAAAAAATCTTAGAAGGGAGGTTAGATGTTACTAAAAAAACATAAACCTTGAAGGAATAAAAATCATTTGTACCTTGATTATGTGTTTGTTTATGTTCTTTTCAAATTTCATTTTGAATAATACTAATTAACTTACACTTAAATACTTAATGAACTATTTCAATTCTACTGATGTTTACTAAACAAAGATTGGTTCCTAATTTAGAAAGTGCGACATAGAATTTGAGGAGTCAAATTAAGAAAATGAGAAGACAATTATCAGAATTGGAAGAGTTTAGTAAAGTAATATGACGTGGGGTTTTTGTAAATTTAAGCAATTAATTCATGTATAACTCTGGCATTAAATTAAAAAAAACCACTTTTACCCAATTCCAAATCCCGTTCATTTATGTAACTGAAAAATGAATTATTATTGAAATTTTATTCAACTTATACTTAAGGTATGCAAAAATAAGGGATTTTTATCATAATAATAATAATTCATAATATAAATAATAATTCATGTGAGAGGTTAAGGTTTAATACATAGAGTATATTGTAATTATAGGTTGCATTAAAGATTCGATATGAATACAAAATATATTAGCAAAAAACTATTGAGAATTCTAAATTTGACGTAATTAAAATATTTTATAACATTTAACCCACAGTGAGGGGTAGTAAAAAAAGGGTAATCAATTTTGAAGCTAAAAGCTTTGCAATTTTTCCCAAATAATAATATAATAAGAATCCGTAATAATAATAATAATAATAATAATAATAGGAAAATAATCTAAAAAAAAATTCAAAAGTTATTAAATATTTATTAAATAAACTTAGCAAACATTTTAAGTTATAGGAAGGAAAATTCGTAATTCAACTTTTGACTTGAGTTCTGTCCTACTTATAAAATATATGATTACGGTATGATCAAATGTGCAATCTGAAAAAGGTTCCCATCAAACCAATAATCCAATCTAATTCCGTTCGTTGAGATAAGTCATATCTCGAATACTCTGTTGGAGATTGATGATATAATATTCCATAGAAAATTTATTTTATTAATGGGCCAAGCCTCTGAGATAAAGTGATGGTAGGAGCCTCCTGATTACCTTTGGACACCTTTCTGCTTAGTGCTACTGCATCGTATGACTAGGTTGGCCTTGGAGACATATTGGCAGCCTGTGCAGATCTCCTTAATGTTTGTTGGTCATTGAATTCATCCCCACTCTTCTCATGCTTCGGTGTCTTTAAAACTTGTTTAGAGTATAGTTTGAGTTGATGGTGTCACAATTGTACATCAAGCATATTACTTCTTTATACGTATAGCAACTTCAACTATATTCTCTTTGTAAGTAGCTCATAAGTACAGGGGCCTTGGCAATCTTGTAATGTTAAAATCATTATTATTTTGATGAGAATTTTTAATTTTCCATCACTGCACTTATGGTTGTTAGGGGGCGACACATCATTATCCCTTTCCATAAAATTTAAAACTTTTTATGGAGGAGTGTTCATCTCGTATTGCCGATAGTCTTCCTTATCGGTTGAATGCTTGGGCCTCATTACTGAATAATGGAATTAGGATTTTGTGGTTCATATCGTGTGTTAATTAATTTTTGCCCCATACTGGTGTTGGCCAATTTCCATTGTTTGCCATTAGAATAATCATTCTGCCCTTTCCATTGTCTTGCCTTAGAATAATCATTCTTCTATTCACTTTACTTATAGGATTTTCTTTATTATTTTGGTCTTTTTCTTTCCCTTATCCGGATGATTCTACAACTTCTTTTGCTTTACCCTGTTCACCACCTCATGGTTTTGCTATAATTTTGTTCTCACATTTGTGTTCTTTCCTTGTTGGACTGGAATCAATAACTTTGGTATTTCCAAAAGATACTCTATTCCACTCTTTACACCAATGATTGGTATTTTTGCCCTTATCTTTCATTCTCTTTTCTTCAGATTTTTCAAACTCGGTAAGGTATTAGAAAGTCGTCGGTCCGATTCATCTAGGACAAGATTTGAGTTTCTTTTCCCCTTTGTTAGGAGTGAAAAACTACTCACCAATTTTTGTTTGCAGTTCAATATTTTATTGTTTGTTGTTCCTTAGGAAGTTGTTTTTCCATTAAATACACCTTTTGCTTGTGCCTTCTTTCCTTCACAAATTATTAGCTATTCCTGGTCTTGTTTGGCTGGGCCAACGATCTCACTACCACTAGTGAGAGTTCTAATTTCGCCCCGCAGTTCTTCTGATACTTTTTCCTCCTCCATTCACAGTTCAGGATGTAGAATATAACATTCTTATTCCTTATCTCCTGATAAGTTGTAATTTATGCAATACTTAGGCATATAATCATACATAATATTTAACCACCTTGATATGATTTCCCCTTAATTAGCCTTTTTTTATTCCAACGTTGATTCTTTTAGGGAAATCCCTCAAAAGATCAACTTGTAGCTTCACTTTGTACCAACTAGGCCTAGACTTGTTCTTAGTAGTCATGTCTACATGTAAAGGTCTCCCCACTGCTTATGCCATGTAAATAGAGATTCCTTGACAAAAAAGTTTTGTGATAAAACAAAAAACGATATCCAAGCTCAAGTCGTGGTTTTTTTGCCTTTGGATTAAACCATGCTTCCCACTTGAGGGGTCTCATTTAATAAAAGCCTTCCTTTGCTCAAATAAAATATGAAGGTTTTGCATTACTTGGACATAATCTTCAAAAGTTGTGAGTCGAATCAAAACGTGCCTATCCCGTAAAACAACAATCTTCCAGTCTGCCTTTATTTCACATTCAAGGGGAATAATTCGACGGATTTCCTCCATTTCAGGCCATCCATTAGAGAATTTGCCGATGATAGCCAGCTCTAAGTCCTCTTGTACAATCATATTATTCACTTCTTCTTCTTCCCATAAATCTATTGGATTACCGTCAATGTATGTTGTGTTTTTAATAGGTATAGGCTTTGACTCTATGAGAACTTCAGAATTTAGCGACTTCAGATAAGATGCTTTCAACGGAATTGGTGGGAATTTACCACTAGAGATTGATGTCCAACCACTGTTGGCAGTGGCCATAGTGCCAGCTGGCGACGGTAGGCAAGCTAAGGTTGCGTTAGTAAAAAATAAGGATCCTAAATAGTAGGAAATCCATCACTTGTGTTCTCGTGTACATATGCCAAAAGAATCTCGTACTCCTGAAATCAAACAAAATATCGTTTAAGAAGTAGTATTTTTATCCTTATCATTTCTTCTAAGTTTTTATCTCTATAGTCAATCTAAGTTATTTTGATAACATCTACCAACGATCATTGCAAATTCTAGTGGTACTTCTTATATTCTCCTCCGTCATTTGAAATCGCATTTGTATTTTTATCATAAATTTCTTTCGTCCGCTGTCGAATTGGGTATTTGAATGGCTTCACTTTTCAAACACTCCTCATTGGGTACAACGGAAGGCTATACTAATTAGTTATGATAAGTTTTTACTCATGTTGTATGTTTACATTCGCTCTGATGCTCTCTGGTATTTTGTTAGTCCTTGTTTAAACCTACATGTTAATAGAAAATCAGAGAATTTTTAGTGCTAGAGAAACTAAAAACTTATAATATTTGATTCCTTTCGAATTTTGCCAAGGATTGGGAAACCTCGCTCCAGTCGTAATCGCCAGCAAACCACTCATAAGATTTTAAACCGCACTAGCAGCCCCCATTACGACTCAACGAGAAAGTAATGCAGAGAGTTTCAACCTAAGCTAAGACCCCCCCCTTTTGGGCGATCCCTCTCAATTAACTCGGTCACCCTTTGGTAATGTAGATAAATTATCGTGTAGGGTTATTCAACTTTGTATACAATGTCACTTAAAATTTTATTTTATTTATTCGAGCAGTTGTGTATCTATGCTCTTGGTTTGCATGCGACAACCAATGAAATCAACATCCTAAAATGAAGTTCGACCATCATTGGGATTACGAACAGTCGGGCTGAGGATATCCGCTCACGGTGCATTCTCTATCTTTTGATCTTGTATGATTATTATTCTTCTCAAAACCAACTTCATCGGGAGATAAGCTTACTACAAGAATAGAAACTACAAAAAGCTTACTAATTGTTAGAAATTTGAATGGATATCTGTAACAACGACAATTCTTAAAACTACCCAAAGAAAAAAGCGTACTAGGATTTCACGAAGTATCTCTCTTCTTAATCTCTCTCTGTTTTTTGTTCTTCCATTTATGATGTAAGAATACATTGATTTCCTCTCAGTTGGATGTCCAAGTTTATGATGTTGGACCCCCCCCTCGCTGATTGGGTGAAAATCATGTTCGTGCCCAGTAAGTGCCTATCATAATAAAGAATTAATAACCGCTAGATTTTTATTAATTTTCTATTTCATCATGTCACTTTGTAATGATTTTAATATTCAAACAGAATGATTCGCTTTGAGGTCTATGCATGGTTTCCTGGGCTTATCACTAGATGAAGGTAAATCCAATCGTGCTACTTGGTACATCGAACTGTGTTCATTTTTTGTCTTGTGGTGTACTCTCTGACTTGTTGATGGTCTGATATGCTTGTAATGATTGATTTCTATTTTTTTGGCAATTGGTATCTGAGTTAAAGTTAAGTTGTCTTTTTTAGCTTCATCCTCAGTACCAGGAAAGAACAACTTCTAATAGATGTGTTTAATATTTTATAATTTTTTTTATGCAACCTTTATAAAAAGATATGCATCTCAAACTCTTATGTTTATATTTTTTTTTTTATGTTTGCACTATTGTAACTCCGTTGGGGCCGACTTTTAAAAATCGGCTAGCTTTTACACACTTGTATTTTCACTATTTTAGTGAGTCATTTCAGTTTTAATACTGTAACATGTTTATGAAATGAAAGGATTTAGCATCATCAGAACCACAAGATATTAGATGAATAATTGTTTCACAACTTGTGTTGCTTTTGACTTTCTTTGTTTCCATCAAGTGCATGCAATTTGTTTTCGTTTTTTTTTACAAACCAACTCACATCTCTAATGCCCTTAATATTTTTGGTAAACGAGGTAGGGTTTCAATCTGATTCCCCAGCTGGTCTCTTGTCATTACCGGAAAACCAAACCAACTTGACAATTTTTTGGGGTGTTTACTATTCCTGTCAAGAAGGAAAACACCTTGCTATTTATTTTATTGATTTTGACGACTTTGATAGAGTAATATCAATATTTTCCTTACTTTTGCATAATTTTTGACAAGTAATTTTCTTTCTACAAAAGAGAAACTGTCATGCAGAAAACTTGATCTTCCTTCATCGGATCTGAAAACTATAAGCATTGTTATGTTTCTATTTGTTTGATCACAACCCTTTAAGACAGTGAACGACTATCAAAGGTTCTCTCCATTTTGTATGTTTTGGGTACATAATTTTTTTCTTTCGAGTGGTCCACCTTACCTGCTAGAATTGACCAACTTCATCAGACGCACGGCGCTGAATCTCAACAACACCCTTCATGGATGTTCTTCATGTTCATGTGGCCTTGCGCACAAAACTCCTGAGTGTCACATGCAGGAGTAATTTGGTAGTTGCCCCGACATTGGGTGAATGCTTGGCAACATAGTGTGTTTAGTTGTTATTGATGTTTTGAGTCAAAAATTTGAATGGACCATATAGCACAGGAGGTATTTTTGGCTACAACAAGCCGCCCCTATAAAAGCATAGATTGCTTTCCAAAAGACCGATGATATGGTTGATTAACATAGCTTGCAGTAGATATGTTTGTTTTTTTGATACTACTGAAATGTATCTCTCTTTTTATTAGGGCATTGATAATTCATTATATCTCTACATATTGGAAGACAAACATAACTGTCTTGAATACTATTTCAGAACGACCATTTTTTGAGTGCTGACAAGATGATTGCTCAAACTTCACGTACACCATCTTCATTGTTTAGAACTTGTATAGCATCGCTAAGTAGCTAGCATGGATTTTTTCTCCTTATAAGCTCCTTGCATGAGGTTTGATTGTGCGATTTGTCTGGGTGTCTCAACTCCCATCCCATCTCCCCATCCGCCCTCAAAATCTTTTTTCTTTCTTAATCAAGCCTAGCCTACTCTTTTTTTTTTCTTTTTTTTTGTAGCAGGAAAAGAAAAATTTTAGGGAATATTGTTACTTTTTGGAGTCGCCCGGATAAAATTTTGGTTCTATAAAGAGGGAATATAATGTTTAAATTGAATAGGAAAGAAAAATAAAAACTACTTTAGAGAAAGTCTTGTTGGGAGCGTAACCCCAAAATAGGGGGCCTATAGTACACCATTCGAATTTAGTCAGAGCTCAAATCGCAGCACTGGGTGGCAAACCAAAAAAGAAAGAAAAGAACTAGTAAGGACATGATACACTTTGTAGGATAGCCTATATGACTCTATCTGAATGTGGGATTTTCATGTACTGAGTTGTCCTTCTACGATAGTGTATTTATTACTTTCTACAATTGAGGTCACTCCACTGAATTGTGATCACTTAACTTGTTGATCTAACTCAATCCGAGATACTAAACAGGCTTAGAAAGGAGATTGACTTGTATGTACAGGTAAAGTGTGAAAATATATCCATCAAGCTACACAACATTTTGCAAAAATTAACTTCTTCAAATTATACATATACAGAGTTAGAAATGTGACGCAACTTGCTTCAACATATCACAGAATTCTCAGTAGTATTTCTCTATCTCTCTCTGTAGTAAACACAGTAAAATATTTCTTCTGATGATGTAAATTTTACTTTTTTAGAGTTGAACTTTAAGAATATGACATTTAGTCATAAAATATCAAAATTCAATTCAACTAGACTAGAATTATTAAGAAAAAGTTGTTGTTGATGATGATGAAGTTACTGCTGCTTTTGGTACTGGTTCTGTTGTATCGTTAACTTCAATTTCATACCTGTGAAAGAGCTAAAGAAGCTCATGTGTATGGAATTCAAACTATTATCTATCATGGATGAACTTGCGTGGACAAAATCTCATCAAAAAATATAAAAAAAAAGTTCCCAAAATGGTTCAACAAGATATTTGACTTACAAGCACTCACAAATGCAAAGATTCTGAGATAGTGAACACAAACTCTATTACACTAGCAAGACCCATGACGAGCTTGACCGAGAAAGTATGCAGGGTGTTTCGAAACTGAAACCCCTGTTTTGGATCATCCCCCTACTCATCATACTCGGTTACTCTTGTGGGTTTGTAGAAAAAATTATATGTTAGGTTAATCTACTTTTTTAATACAATTTCCCATTATATTAAGTTCAATGAGCCGAGTGTGTTCTATTCTTGTGGTGTTGCATTCACAAGTAGAATATCACTTCTTTAAAATGAAATACGACAATCATTGGGGTTAGGAACTGTCGGGCAGAGGACATCGCTCACATCCATTCTCTAACTTTTGATCTTTCTAGGATTTTTAGTCTTCTCAACACCGCCTTCATAGTGAATAAGCTTACTACATGATAGAAACTAGAAAAGCTTACTATTGTTAGAAATGCAGTTGTTATTACCCAAAAGAAAAAGAGTACTAGGAACTTCAATAGTATTTCTCTATCTCTCTCTGTTTTTGGTTCTTCCATTTATGATGTTAAGATAAACTGCTTTCCATTTGCCAGGTTTGATGTCCCAAGGTGTTTTTTGATGTTGGACCCCACCCACTGCTTGTGTGAAAATCACTATTAGTAAACAGTAGTTCCCTCATAATAAGCATAATTAAATAACCTATAGATTATGAATTTCCATTTCTTTCATGTGATTTGTAATGATCTTATGAAAACAGAATGAGTCGTTTGAGGTCTATATGTATGCATTGGGGCCTTGGCTTTTACAAGATAAAGTATATACCAAACATGCTACTTGTTTCCATCAGGTGCATTATATTTATTTTCGTCTTTTTACGCCATCTCAAAGATCTAATCCCCTTATATCAAAAAAAAAAAAAAAAAAAAAATTAAGGTAAAAAAGAAGGTATGATAAAAAAAAAAAACAAAAAAACAAAAAAAAAAAAAAGAAAAAAATAAAAAAAAAAAAAAAAAAAAAAAAAAATTCACAACACAAAAATAAAAAAATATAAAAAAAATTCAGCTTGGTCGGCTGGTCATATCAGTTACTACCTTTCGATACAAACCAGCTTTTTACAATATTTGGGGTGTTGCAAGTCGCTTCAAGAAGTACACCACTTGCTTTTATTTTACGGATTTTTACTTTGATGGAGTAATGGAAAATCTTTTTCTTACTTGCATAATTTTGGACTGGTAATTTTCTCTGGTAAAGAGAAAATGTCATGTCGAAAACTTTATATTTGTGCAATAGATATGAAAACTATATCATTGGTACGTTTCTATTTGTTGATCACAACACTTTAAGAAGTCTACGACCATCAAAAGGGTCTCCATTTGTAAGTTCTCTCACATAATTTTTCTTTCAGGTGATCACCTTAACTGCTAGAATTGATCAACTTTGGACCAGCGATGGTGCCACCCTTCATGGGTGTCTTCATGTTCTTGTTCCCTTTACACAACAAAATCTGAGTTGAGAATGCAGAAGTATTGGTAGTTGCCCAACATTCTGAATGCTTGACCATAGCCATTTAATTGTGGTTGATGATATTGTGGGTCAAAAACGTTTACTAGAGCCAAATAGGCAAAGGTAGGTATTACACTTCAAGCCAACCACCATATAATTTATATTGTTTATTCAAAGACAGTATGGATACAAGGGATGAACATGATTATAGTTGTATGTTTTTGAGACTGAACATATATTTCTCTTTCTTGAGTGTTCTTATAGCCATAGCATGTTAGCCCTTACAACGTAGTTAGCTCAAGTCTTCTTAATTGCTTAGGACTTTATTTGTTTCCCTGGGGCTATGGGCTATAATATTTTTTAAAAAAGAAGGGGTAGATGAAAGGATTACTTTGAGATTGTTTATTTTTGATATTTTTTATTAAGGCATTTAATCTTTTTTTAGTTTTCTTATTTTCCATTGTATTTATTTTTCGAACAAAAGAATTGTATTTTGTTTATTATTATTAAATGAGAAATAAGAAAATTTATTTTTAAAAAAATTTACAATCTAGCAGTATCTTTCTATTTACTTATACCTGTTTTGCTTTACTTCTTTATGAACATATGGCCCTTGTGGTGCTTGGTTCTGAAGGAGCATGTGGCTTGTGTACATTGATTATGAGAAAGATAATTCTATATTTTTGTTTTATTAGGTTATGTAATTTTACATAATCTTAAATGTGGTTAAAGGTTTAAGACGGTAATACAATTATTTATAGAAAAAATTTATTCGGTTTATTGATAAATAGGTCAATTTCCGCGCTCCTTCAGTGCGCAACGACTTGCTGCTTATCTCGTCATCTGATTTTGTAATTACGACTATAATTTTACTTCTACATAAGTGTTCTAAAACCGCTATTTGGTTCTTCCTTCTTCCCTTTCTTCCTGCACTGCTTTTTTCTCCCCAAAGTCCTTTGGCGAAAATAGCTGCAATTTTTACATTGTTTATATTTGTATTTTCAGATTTTACAATAAAGTTGTAACAAACTTTTCCATTTCATCAACTGCGAGATGTTTCTCCTATTCAAGGCCTCTACATACAGAATACTAAATTTATACATCTTATGATAGTTGTGTACTTGATAAGTTTATTAAACTATAAACCACCTGTTCTTGGATTTCAATGAGAAATCACACATGTCATTGCTAATAAATTGGATAAATAAATGATCTCCTTCACTCCTTGGGCAAGGCTCGCTTATGGCACTTATCCATTTTCAAGCAGTCGATGACACTAATTTTGATAGGGCAACCAGACATTACGTATTTATTTTTTCGATAATATGGTTAAAAATATAATTACATTTTTTTCAACTTTTAATCTAAAGTTTATAAGAGATAATTACGTATTTCTTTAATATTTAATTCATATAGATTCATCTTACTTTTAGGGGTAATTCATTGACTCCAACCTAACATTTTAACCCCAAATGTTTGATTAAGGTTGAGTAAAATACTTACCATCCCATTACATTCCTTTATTTTTTTGATGTCACTAATCGATTGAATGTCTCGATAAATAGAAAAATCCTATGAATCTTTTAGCCAATGAAAACTCTATAAAGATCAAAGTCTTTTATTTTACAAGTTCAAGAATTCTAATCTATATGACGCCAATAGTATAATGATTACATTAACCTCTTGATTAACATGTATTTAATTCAACATAATGATCAAAAGCATAAATATATATTAAAAAAAGTTTAAAACATGTACTCAAAAATAAAAGTTAATAAAATAAGCATAAATTAATGATTGTAAAAAACATGCTAGAATCTTTAGAAATAAAATGAAACATAATGAAAAAAGTTGAGCCCATTGAATGCACATTGTTCCCTTAAGTAAATTATATCATTTTAATACTCGAGGTTTAAATGAATAGATCCTCTCAGGACAAAATGATTATACTGAAACAAAAATAATGGTGTCAATAAGCCACTCAATAAGAGCAAAGTGCATAGATATTTAATGGTGCAGAATAAGAAGAAGAAGTTCAGAATTTTCGTTGTGTCAAAATAAGAGAAGATCCCTCTATTTATAGAAAATAGGATAGTGTGAATAAATTCTTATTGAGCCTTATCGGAAAGGTCACAACTCTTTGGACAAGTCACAATCTTTCATAAAAGTCACATTTTTTTCAAAAAAAGGTGCAATTCTTCATAAATGTCGCAACTCTTCATTAATATTAACTTGCACAAAGGATGTGCAATTTTTTAGAAATCCTTAATAAACCTCCAGTAGAAGTCTACATGCCCAAAAAAACTTCTCACACCTTTTACAGAGATGGGTGGAGGAAGTCCAACTCTTAATAAAAGACGCAACTCTTCATAAAAGTTACAACTCTTCATACAAGTCAAAACTTTTCATAAAAAGTCACAACTTTTTATAAAAGTCGCAATTTTTTGTAAAAGTTACACTTTTTTTTTATAAAAGTCGCAACTTTTCATAATAGTCAACAACATTTTCATGAAAGGGAGGGCAGATTTTTGAAATAAATAAGTTCAAAGGGAATCCTAATTAGTGGTTTTGCAACATAGGCGGCCTATGATTCTCTTTCATATAAATAGATGATATATTACTGATTTAGCAGTTTTGTAATGATTTTGATTTTTTTATAATCGAATTATCGGTTCTTAGTGATTTTAGTTTTTTATAATGGGTTATCAATAGCTTGACGATAAATTAGATTTATGTCATTCGATATATGCTCTTGACGTGAAACTTAATTTTATACTTTTTATTTCTGGTTGTCTCAAACTCTCAGTTATTCTACAATATGTCAGTATTTGCTTTTGAGCAAGGATACAATAGTCTAGTCAAATATATGATTAATTTTTTTTACCTTGTTTTAAGTAAATTTTAATTATTTTTACATCAAATCTTAATGCTTAAATTTATAAGCGAACCATTAACAATAAATAATCGATAAGTCAACATCTTATTCATTTTATAAATATTTAATATATCTACAAAATCAATAACAAATAAACTGCAAAATCGAACCAAATCTATATCACATCCATACATCATACAATATATACCTTCATTTGCAAAATGAAGTTGCACAATTACATTTTTGAGCTTGCTAAAAAGAGAGGCAAAATCAATCAAATTCTTTATGTTGATGTTGATGTTCATGTTCATGTTAATTGTCCAATTATTAATGCTATAAATTGTGCTACAATTGGAATTTTTTTAAACTTTTAACTATTGAAGTTGACAGTATATATATTATTTGGGTATGAACTAAAAGATGAAAAAGCAAATATGAAAACAGAATCTAGCATAAAAAACAAAATTCGGGATGATAAATATTTTCAAGGGAGGTCTAGGTTTCTATAAGTGAGTGACTGCAATAATATCATATATTTATATAAAAGAGAATCTAGGCTCATCCTATGTGGCGTAATCACAAATCAGGCTTCACTTTTAACTTATTTATTTCAAAAATCAACCTTTTTTTTCGTGAAAAGATATGACTTTTATGAAAACTTGTGACTTTTTATGACAAATTATGACTTTTACGAACAGTTGCAACTTTTATGAAGAGTTGAAACTTTAATGAAGAGTTGCTACTTTCATAAAAAAAGTTTATGACATTTATGAAAGATTTTGACTTGTCCAAAGTGTTGCGACCTTTCGGATAAGACATAATAAACATTTATCCACACTAACCTTTGTTGTCTATAAATAGAGAGATTTCCCTCAGTTTAACATAATAAAAATTCTAAACTTCTTTTTCTACACGATTAAATATTTGTACACTTTGCTTCTGTTTAATGTCTCACTGCTACCATCATTATTGTATCAAGACTCTGCCAAATAGAATTTTTCTGTCCTGAGATGATCTATTGCTTTAAACCTCGTATTGTAGAATGAAATAATTTCCTTAAGTGGATAATGTGCATTCAGTGGGCTCGATTTATTGGTTTATGTTACATTTTATTATTGAAGATCTTGATATGTTTTTAACAGTCATTAATTAATGTTTATTTTATTAATATTTGTTTTTGTGTATATGTTTTAAACATTGTTGCTTATGTTTATGCTTTTGATCATTATGTTGAAGTAAAAATATGTTAATCATGAGTTTAATGAAGTCATTAGACTATTAGTGTTATGGAGATTAGAATTCTTAAATTTTTAAAATAAATGACTTTGATATTTATAGTGTTTTCAGTAGCTAAAAAATTCATGGGAAGTCCAAGAAGGGACTTTGAGTGTTCAATTTTCTATCTTATCGAGGCATTCAATCGATTAGTGACATCCAAATAATAAATATATGTAGTGGGATTGTAAGTATTGTACTCAATCTTAATAAACTGTTTTGGGTTCAAATGTTGGATTGGAGTCATTAAATTACCCCTCAAGGTAGGATGAATATATATTAATCAAATATAAAGAAATAATTACCTCCGTATAATCATTATATTAAAAGTCCCAAAAAAAATTTTAACCATACTAATGGAAATATAAATAACAAAATGTCTCTTTTACCTATCAAAGTAGTGTCATGGACTGCGTATAATTTTGAATAAGGGACGACCCAGACATCCTTTATTCAACTTAGTTCGGCAAAAGTTATTTCATTGAAAACCAAGAGATGTGTTTTTATAATTAAATAAACTTATCAAGTACACAACTAATTATATAAGATGTATAATATTTTGATTTTGTATGTAGAAGCCTTGAATAGAAGAAAAACTCTCGCAATTGATGAATAAAATGTTTGTGCAAATTCTGAAAATACAAATATAGAGAATGAAAAAATTACATATATTTCCGAAAGGCATTGGTGATTAACAATAAAATGAAGAATTATTAACAAAATCCATTTATAAACACTTAGAATCAAATCTTTTTCATTTTAACATTAAAAAACATTAAATATCTTCTTTGGATAATATGTTGTTGAAAATCTATCATAGGGTTTTACCCTCTCGAAAATACTTATACTATCAAATGTTTAGACGTAGATTATTGACGTAGTGCAGCACCGCGCAAAGTGCGGACAATTTACTAGTTTCAAATATTAGTTAATTCCTCCATTCATATAATTAATTTATGTAATTAACGTGATAAATAATTTCGAATACTCCCCCATCTCTTTTTATTTGTCCAATTTTAACTTTTTGAATGTCATTTATGGCAAATAAAAAAAAATTACCTATCATATCATCAATCTATTTAGAGAGTTAATGTTTTTGAAAAAAGTAGAACCTCTTTTTATAAGTAAATTAATTTGAAATTCTATCAATTAATAGGGGTTAAATGGTAAAGCCATTATATCAATTATTATTTTCTTAATAGGTGTATCAAGTAAAAATTGGACAAGTAAATAATTAAGCAGGAGTATCAAATAAGGAAAAGAATCAAATGTCATTAAACTTTTATAAAAGAGTTATATACACCATATATTAATATTTGGTTCACCAACGTCATTTTTATTGAGAAAAGGATCATACAAGTCATTATTCGTTAATGAAAAATGGTTCCGGTTTCGTAAAACCATTTCTACACATGGTCAATTTTTATTAAGTCACATAATTAAATCAAATCATTTTTAAAAGGAAATGGAATTAAGTATGCCATCAAACTTTGAGAAAAGACTGATTCTATGTTATCTTTAAGAGTTTGACTCATCTATTGTCATTTTAGTTAACAAATAATTGTACGGATTAGCCTTTTTTCAAACTTAAATAACATAAATGAACCAAACTTTTTATGGATGACATAAATGAACTTTTTCTCAAAATTAGATTTTTCCACATGTCATGTTTACAAGATTAAAAAATAATTTTTATTTTCTTAAACTTTGTATTAAGTCAAAATAGAACAAACAAATTAAAATAGAGAGAGAATAAATAATATATTTGTCACTATATATATATTGATTTGCAAAATAAAATTGTAAATTTTCATATTTGGCTTTCTAATGAAAGAGACAAAACTCAAAACTAGTCAAATAGTTCGTGTTGGTGGTCTAATTTGTACAAAAAATTGTGCCACAATTGGACAAAAAGAGGTTTTTTCAACAATTGAAGTTGACAAATGACAAAACATACTTCATCTAGTTATCCACAAAAAGAAAAAAAAACGTTAGAACTAGAACATAATACCAAATAAAATCTAGGATAATTAATACGAAAGTAAAATAAAGGTCTAATCTACTATTATTGAATGAATGATGGACAGTTTCAAGAATTTTTTTCTTCATTCACATATTTAATTTATGCAATAAATGTGATCATTATGTCCAAAAATCTGATGTATACAAACCTAATAGATTTATTCAATAAAATAATGTTAATTTAATTTTGGACCTTACATAGCTAACAAAGTTGATCATTGTTGTGTTCTTTGTTAGTTCAAAAGAAAGAACATTATAAAATCTAACACTATTTTCTCGGCTTTCTCCAACAAGATTTACTATGTTCGCTTTTCTAAAATATTATTCCACTGGCCTTATAAGTAATGACCATTTTCGTTTTAAGTAAGAGAATAATAAATTTTGTTACAGAAAGTAGAGACAATGATGTTATAGTTTCATGAAGTTCTTTCTTTAAAAAAAAATAAAGAAGATAATAGTGGATTTTGTTAGCCACGTGGGTAAACAGTTAAATTTAACACATTTTTACTGGGTATATTTACAAAAGTTGTACTAGTTTAGAAGCTAATTTCTTAGATGCATGTTTGTTTGCAATATTATGAATCCTACTAGATTTTGGAAATTAGAATTCTTAAGCTTTTAAAATAAATGTCTTTGATATTCATAGTGTTTTCAGTGGCTAAAAGATTCATGGGATGTCCAAGAAGGGACTTTGAGTGTTGAAAAGCTAAGTGGTTCCAGGAATTACCCCTGGAGGTTTTATTTATTTAACTTGCGATTTATCGAGACATTTCAATCGATAGTGACATCCAAATAATAAGAATGTAGTGGAGATTGGTAAGTATTGTAATCAACCTTAAGAAATATTTTGGTTCAATGTTGGATTGGAGTCAATGAATTATCCTCACAGTAGGATGAATATATTTAACAAATATGATGAAAATAATTATAGTCATATAAACATTTGATTAACAGTCCTTAAATTTTTTAACCATATTGATTGAAACATAAACAAACAAAAAATATGTTTTGTGTATCAACGTATTGTCATCAAAACGTATATTTTTAATAAGGACTGCCACGACATCCATTGAATCCTAATTATTCGAGCCGGAAATATGTTATTTAGTGAAAAATTCCAAAGAGAACTGTTTTGTATATTTAAATAAAACTATTCCAAAGTACAGAACTTAATTATAATAGAGATGTATTAATATTTCAATGGGTAGGTAGAAGCCTTGAAAGTGCATGCGGAAGACGCGCGAGTGTCCCGCTCTCTCAAGCCCATCACGTCTCGCAAGTGATGTATAAAATGTTTGTGCACATTTCTGAAAATACAAATATAGACAATAATAAAGTTACATATATTTCCGAAAGACTTTGGTGATTAACAATAAAATGAAGAATTATTAACAAAATCCATATATGAACACTTAGAATCAAATCTTTTTTATTTTAATGTTAAAGGACATTTCATATCTTCTAAGGATAATATGTTCTTGAAAATCTATTATAGGGATTTATCCTTATGTGTTGGTGTTGCACATAACAAAAATAGGAAAAGATTGTATTAGTATCCTACACTCTTATTTCTGTCCACAGACCTTTTTTTAGTTATTCTTCCTTTTCATCTGAATGTTAAGATTAATGACCTATACCTCAGCGATGTACTTCTCTCTCTGGTGGACTATCTTTGTCCTGCTCGAGAATCTAGACCCCAGATGAGGACTCAGTGTCATTGAACCTCTCAGAGTGTGCAGACAAGGCCTTAAAACTTTACGGTTCGTTCTTACGTTACAGAGGTTAAATTTTAGCGGAACATTTGAAACTTTTGTTCTTAACATAATTATAAAAAAACATTTCTCATAGATTACGTAATTGTCACTATCAACCATCTAACATTAAGCGATAAAGTATGAAAGAAATAATTCAATTCTTATAATGTATAAATTCCGAAATGGCACCAATACATAGTGCTGAATAAAACATGAAGGAAAACGCTAGTGAACATGATCACTAGATCAACTCTAAAAACTAAGTAGAATATAAAAACAACAACATCTGGAAATCAGAGGACCTAACCAAAGCCGGTTGAATGTTAAACATCCGGATAACTGCAACGAAAATCGTAACCTCATTCGTACACTTGTGCCTGCCCACTAAATAGTAGAGTTTGTATAGGGTTAGTACACAATTGTAATAGTTGGGTATATGAAAGACACAACCAAGGGGACATGGCAGAGAAAGAATAACTCTTTCGTAACAACATGATTTTTGGAAAAGTCAAGTCGTGGAATCTGCCCAATTTGAGATTACGAAGGATTCCAAATTTGGTATTAGGAAGTCAGTGGCTTTCTTGATTTGGAATAGGAAAGTTATTCCATGAGGGAAATAAATTACATCATCACAATTTCACATTTTCACACACCACATAAAATTTACACATAGCATATATCATATAGCATACAACAAGTTTCATGTGACACACTTATTTAATATCATTCATTTCATATTTCCATGAGACATGAAAGCATGACTTAAACATCAGACATCCCAGAAATGAGGGCTCAATTAGATGGACCTCAAATAGGGAGTCTAAGTAGGCAAACACAGAGTCTGTTTTGTTCATTAACCGTACCCACATTCATTCATATAGGCCAGGGTAAAATACCAGTTAGACTAGGAATGTATTTGAGGTCACTTCATTATGGTTCGTGTGCAATCGACCAAGGAATGACATAATGTTCATACTTAAAATGACTCACTTTTTGATTATCTTATCCTAACACCTTTGGTATCATTCATTTCATTATGTGCATCATTTGAGGCTGACCTTATTCGTTCAATGGGAACTTTAAATTTAACCAACATAGATCATGTGAGCATCATGACATCAGTGTCTCCCCCACACCGAAAAGAGGTGGAATCACCGGCCAGAGTGAACCGATAACATGCTAGATTACATAGGAATTTAACCCCATCAGATCCCTTTATTGGCTCTATAGGTTCGAAGACTAGGAGATGTGAGGAGACTCATACCCGGCAAGCTGGACAGTCTCATATCATGAGAGTTATGTAAACTTCCGCCCTTCCCAAAAGCATCACCTCTCATAGCTAGCCTATCGGTGCTCAGTATAAAGTTCCATTTCATTTATCTCATACATCACGCAAGTTGGCTTCTAGTATGAGGAAATAATAGCTCATTAGAAGATTTCTCATGTCATCTTTAGTATTAAGGGTGTTAAGCTGAATACTTTCATTAGAGTGTTCATAGAGTCTGGTCTCTTCATTAACTTTACACTCTCATTCGTGAGTAGAATTTGGTAACATTTACTTAGGCCTATTTGAGATTGTTCCCATCTTTTACATTAGCCTCATATCATGATGTCACCACATTCATTAAAATTAGCACATTTGCTCTTCATAATTACTTACCCCTTTTTACGTGAATGTTCGTTATTCATAAGCCAATGCACTTGGCCATTTAGTGTGTTTCACACTCTTACTTAACCCTTCTAGGGTTCCATCATTTCATTTTCATTTCAATGTTCATTTCGTCATATGCAATTACTTGTCCATTTAGTGTATCTTACACTCATACGTTACCCTTCAGAGTTTCATCATTCATTCACATACCATTTAGGTTCACTTATTTTTGATCGTATTGAGTAGACTTAGGGGTATAGAACATACCAGACCATGAGGCTTGTCATTATAGTTATTAAGGACTCATATTTTATAAGAGTACGTAGTACAAAGGACCTATGCATCTTGGTAGGTATGCCAAAATCTCGGGATTTTCAAGCTGAGGTAGGGGCATTATATTGAAGATTTAATTCACATATGACTTATTTGTCAATACGGAATTTGGGCAACGGAACCCAAGTTCGAACCCCTTGGACACTACTTAAAGTTTTCCTTGAATTTATTTTTAGTTTTCATGACATTGGGACCCTAGATCAAGCCCCAACATCAATATTTCATCTTTAGTTTTCTCCTTGGATTCTCATCTTATTTGACCGAAGGGTTGTGGGTTCGAACCCCCATAACCTTATTTTTTTATTTATTTATTTATTTTCATTCAATTCGTCTTGTCCAATTCACAGAGACCATGAGGTTGTGGGATAAAACCCCCACAGCCTCTCTTTATTTTTCTCCAATTTTTGCAGCCTACGTGAGGTCGTGGGTTCAATTCCCACGCCTCACAATAATTTTATTTTCATATTTTTTCTCCATTAACATTGCTCTTTCTTACTGAGGGGGGTGGGATCGATTCCCCACGACCCCATAGTTTTTTTTTTAGTTTTTTCTATCCTCCCCCTTTACCCCTAAAGTTGGGGTCTTCTGAGTAGTGGGATCATAACCCCACAACAACATTTTATTATTTTCCCTTCTTGCGAATTTTGATGGACCCCAGCCCCAGTTCGAGCACCGCCTGACACACCCCTTTTTAATTTATTTGTTAAGGTATGCCTTAGTGATGTCTTGGGTTTGATCCCTACAGACCTCACCTATTTCTTTTTTTCTTTTTTGATGTTCAAAATTTCCATAATTTATCTACAGCTTATCTCCAGATTCTAGTAATTTTATTCCATGATTTTATGCATCATTTTACGTGACATTTTAGAATTTTTTTTCTTAGACATTCGTTAGGGTTCTTAAGAAAAGTTATAGGAATGATTTGGTGATTTGTTTCAGCTAGAGATGATAGCATTTCAACAATGTGAATATCACGTCTAGGAACATCTACTTTCACATAAAACACAAGTGATTCCATGTTATTAGCATGCTAAAATGGATACTCCAAAGTCATAGGAACAATTTTGAAAACATACATATTCATGAACACATAGTCAAAAACAAGGGACGTGAACACCACACACAGTGTCCCAAAAATCTCTTACCAGCATAACATACCACTTGGGAGCTAGTGACAGGGAACTTGTAATGTTTTGACTTAATTCAAATTTATTTATTTAAAATTAATGAAATGATTTAATTTTTTGATTTTTTTAATTTTATGAAAAAGGGGACACAACAATCTCTAGTCTCGATGAATAATATGGAACCGTAGGGGGATATACTGGGAAAGGGACCAAAAAGGAAGAAAACTCATAAGTTAATTGTTGTTTTTCAAACGTTTGAAGTTGCTGCCCAAACTTCCCCCAAACCATTGTTCCAACCACCTAAGAGTTTCCACCACGAACTCGACGGAAATCTCCCTTGCGCTTAACATTTTTATAGCTTGACTCTTAGATTTTGTCTTGATCTCAGTGTGAAGAACCTTTGGTAAGTGTTGTCTTCAAGTTATGGCAGAGGAAAAAAATAGAGTTTGTACGTGAGAATGTGATAGATGTGAGAGAGTGAAACACGGTTTGAGGTTGTTAGGTTAGATAATGACTAGTCATTTACGACTCTCCTTAAATACTTAAAAATCTGATCAATTTAATTATAGTAAAGGACCATGTTGCATTACAATTCAGATTTTAAATAATAAATAATCACATTAAAGTATTTACATATTCCAGTTTAGGTGGTTCATAATCATAGTTATATATGAATGCATATTTTTAAAACATTTCCATATATGATATCATGAAAAAAAAATTAAATATGAATATAAAAGTCACTATCATAGTTCTCCCCCTATTTCTACAACACTTAAAGGAGTTTTTGCAATTTTTTGTGAACTTTAGTTGTATAGGATTGAACCCTCTTGTGATCTATTGTGAATTCGATTCACGGTGGGTTGGAGCCTACTTGAGATTCTATTTAGATTTGGCACTCCACGGGGAAGTACTCGTCATCAAAACAGAAAGACCATAAAAGGGGAAAAGAAACTTCAACTTAGTCATTTTGCTACAATATGTGCTTAACATCATCTACCAAAGATTTTATGTGTTTCATCCCACTTGAAGTACATTGAACAACCTTATTATTAGAACACTTCTATTAGAAATAAGTCTAGGAGAAAGAAAATAAAAATTAGATTTTTCACGCCATGGGGTAGCCCCAAAAAATTAGATTTCACTTCAATAATGAATGTGTGTGTGCGCGCGAAGATTTTTGTGTTCGTCCCACTTGAAGTACACTCAAAAACCTTATTATTAGAACACTTCTAACAGAAAGAAGAATAGGAGATAGAAAATAAATATTAGATTTTTCACGCCACGGGGTAGCCCCCAAAAAGTAGATTTCACTTCAATAATGTGTGTGTGCGCGTGCGCATGCGCACGTGTGTGCGCATGCGTGTGTGTTTGTGTGCATGTGTATGAGAGAGATATTGTACCGCCATAAGGAGAATAAGGAGTAGTGTAACATTTAGACGTGAGCCAGAGGCAACATAGTAAGAAGAAATGAAGATGATCTCAAGAGGAAGTTGAAGTTAGCTTTTATAGATAGGGTTAATGAATATGGGTTGTACCCTAATCAGATTAGGTTGGGCTTTGGCCAAAACTTTATTTTTATTTTTTTGATAAATAATAAAAGACATTAGGACAAAAAAATTTGATCTTGTAAAACAAGGTTTCGAGTAATTTAGGAAGTTAAAAGATATATCAAACATGATAAAGAAAAGTCAGTTGGTTTTTATTGGTGAAATTACAAAATACAATTAAAAATAATTTTCAGGTTGAGATATGAATAGATACATTTCGCTTTTAAGGAGATTTAAATTCAAACGATTAATAAGGTTTTTTTAGTAGTCTAGCAATAGTTTCTTAACTGTTCTTCTCCGGAAAAAAAAAACTCAATCCCAAGTACAAATAAAAATTATGAAACAAGAATTGAATCCAAAGCTTCATAAAAGAACTATCTTCCTTCAACTAATAAGTACTTTTATTTACTCATTTTTTTGCATAGATATATTTTCTTATTACCCGAAACACTAAGATCATCATGATATGTAGTGGGGATCATTATGCTTTCAGTGAATAGGATGCTTATGGAGTAGTAACTTTGATAGACAAATTAAAACCTAGAGAGTTACATGAGTTTCTATAATGAGTAATTTTAAAATTTCAATGTGAAGTTATGTGTGAAAATATGGATGACACGTTCAAATCACAAAAATAAATCACAATTATCCAAAAAAACATTGTGTTAACAAAGTAAGACCATATATTTATATGGGAGACATTCGTCCTTGACAATGATAAGAAGAATATGGGATAGTAAAATTTTGTAGATAAATGACACTAGGTACATGCAGTTAGAAAACATAAAAAATGAATAGTGAGTGAAAAAATTAGTTACGACCCACAGCGTCGTGAGTGGTATCTCATTAACCCTGCGATGGGAGAACATTTACTAGGCCCAAATTCAAAAAACTTTTATGAAAAAACCTTGTCATACCCTGATTCCCACCATTGAGTTCAACAAACTTTCAAACATTTCATATAAACTTATGAAAAACCCTCACATCTATACTTATTATTATTAGCGTTGCTTAGTGCCATTCATTAAATACAGATGTAACAAAACTGAATCCAATTTGCTCATCAAATCAATTCACTGTTAGTTGTTATTGACGTCACGAATAAATAAACACGTCAAGTAGAGAATACAATATTAGACCTGGAGAGAGAGGTAGATAATACTTCAACTCCTCTTGAAATCATCTTAAATATCAATGATACGAAACCCTTTCAAAAAAAATCATTTTGCTAAGCCACGATGGATTTTTTCAATAAAAGAGGGTACTAAAGTGGTACTCCCTTATGATTTATGTGTGGTGTTGCACCTATAAACCAAAATGAGGAAAAAAGTGTTTTAGTGTTCCTACCGTCTATTTAGTAAAATAACTTTGTTTCAGTTACTCTTTCTTTCTTCTAAAAAATGTTAAATTATTGAACTATACCTAAGAGATGTAATTCCCTATGGTGGAGTTGTAGTTAATATGGAATTGCATATTTTTTTAAAATATGTCCATATATGATTATTATGCGAAAAAATTTAAAATATGAATGTCAAAGTCACTATCATTATGTTCCCCCTATTTTACTGCTCTTAAAGAGGTTTTGCATTTTTTTGTGAACAATAGTCGTAATAAGATTGAACCATCTTGTGATCCATTGTGAATTCAATTCACGGTGGCTTGAAGTACTGAGAAGTCTTTTTTTTTTTTTTTATGTTTTAGATTGGTACTCCACGGGGAAGTACTCGTCATCAAAACATAAAGACCATGATAGGGCAAAAGAAACTTCAACTTAGTCATTTTGCTGCAATATGTGCTTAACATCATCTACCGAAGATTTTATGTGTTTCATGTCACTTCAAGTACATTGAACAACCTTATTATTAGAACACTTCTAACATAAAAAAGACTAGGAGATACAAAATAAAAATAAGATTTTTCACGCCATGGGGTAGCCCTAAATAATTAGATTTCACTTCAATAATGTGTGCGTGTGCGCGCACGAAGATTTTTTGAGTTTCATCCCAGTTGAAGTACATTCAAAAACCTTATTATTAGAACATTTCTAACACAAAGAAGACTAGGATATAGAAAATATAAATTAGATTTTTCAAGCCACGGGGTAGCCCAAAAAAGTAGATTTCATTTCAATAATGTGAGCGTGGGTGTGCGCGCGTGCGTGCATATGTGCGTGCGTGCGTGTGTGTGATAGATCTTGTACCTCCCACAATAGAATAAGTAGTAGTTTAACATTCAGACGTGAGCAAGGAGGCAACATAGTAAGAATAAATGAAGGCGAGCTCAAGAGGAAGTTGAAGTTAGCTTTGATAAATAGGATTAATGATTGTGGGCTTTACCCTAATAAGATTAGGTTAGGGTTCGGCAAAAACTTTATTTTTATTTTTTGATAATTTATAAAATGACCTATATGACCAAAAAATTAATCTTTCAAAAAAGATTTTTTGGGGAATTAGGAAGTTAAAGAAATATTCAAATATGATAAAGAAAGTCAATATGTAAGATTTTTCCAAATGTTCAAATATGAAATTTCCATGATTTCGTGAGTTCATAAATAGAAAATGACCTTCATCCCCATTCACAAACTACTTGCTATTCGAATTGTGTAGGAATAAAAGAAATCAATATTCCATCTATAAGTTAAAATGCCAAACTTCACCGTGTTTAACCCTCTCGAAATGAGAGATGTAAACCAGTACAATCAATCTAATCACGATTATTAAAGAAAAAACATTCTGTTGAAATGGGCTGGAAAATTTCTACACACACATTAGTTTATATTTGATGAAATTACAAAATATAAATGGACAGAGCTAACCTTTACTGGTAGGAAGTGTATCAATTCCACTTTCTTCAGAACTATCCCAAATATATCAAGAGATAAATTAAATTGTATGATACTCTCGTTAATGCTGAATATATTATGGTGATTCATCCAGGTTTGAGAACAAATTTTTGACGATCACCATGACTTTATGTAAGGAAATTTGTCAAGATTTGTGATCAATTTTTTGAACATCACCATAACTTGATGTAAAGAAAGTCTTGCCGAATATCAAGTTTTATTAGTGAAAAAGATATTCATCTTAAAGTTGAGTATGGGAGGTAGGACGTACACATATCTTCTCCCTGTTTTTCGGGATAAAGAGTCTTTTTTCTAATTGATCCACAATTCAAAAGATGGTTTATTCAGACCTCTTTTGAAGTTAAATTTTCTAGTAAGAAACATTTCATGTAATCACAGAAGTGAGTTTGAGGAAATTAATATTTAAGCTGTACACATATTTTGCCCATATCAATGTGTCATAAGAATATTATTTCTAATAGACCTACAATTCAAAAGAAAAGTTCATAACATGGTTGTAAGCAAAAGATTATGTCAATAAAACAGGAATAGAGAAAAATAATTTAGGTTTATGCATAGATATCCTTCAACTTATTAGAGATTATTGTTTCTGTCAAAAAAAAATAAGATAAAAAAATTACAGGATGATATATATTTATATGGAAAAAGTCAAGTGGTTTTTATTAGTGAAATTACAAAATAACAATTGAAAATAAATTTTCAGGTGTGAGATATTAATTAGATATCAGTTTTTCTTTTTAAAGGGCGATTTAATCCCACGACAAAAATCAGCAGTCTAGCAATGTTTCTTAACAGGTCTTATCGGAAAATAAATCTCATTTCCAAAGTACAAGACAAAAATGATGAGGACATGAAGCGAATCCAAAGCTTTTATAAAAAAAAACATATTTCTTCAACTAATAAGTACTTTTATTTACTCATTTTTATGCGCTGTATAATTTCTTATACATCGAAAACATAAGATCAACTTATATATAGTGGGCATATTCTTTCTGCCATTAATAGGTGATTATGGAGTAGTAACTGGGATCGAAACTACCTAGAGGTTTTACCGTAGTTTTCAATAATGGTATAATAAAAATTCAATATGAACGTTATGGCAATATGGTTTGCCACGTTTCAAACTCACTAAATAAATTGCAATTACTCCAACTTGTCACGATAAAGGAGACCTCACTAATTTATTGGGATACAGTCTTCCTCACAATGAATACAGAAAATATGGTGCCATAATTTGAGTAGATAATGACTTCTAGGTGTACATGATTAGAAACAAAAAAGATAGAATATTGAGTGAAAAAAGTTTTACGACCCACAATCGTCATGATTGTCATTCCTTCTACAACCATGATGTGGGTGACGCATTACTACGACCCAAATTTAATCTTTTATGAAAGTAAGGCATTAAAGATACGGAAGTAGGCTTAATGACAATAAGATAGTATTCCCCATAAACTACAAGGTTTTAACAAACAACTACCGAACAATGGAACGAACAATCTCAAGAACTTGATAGTCAATGTCCTAAATAACTAAATGAGGAATCAAAGTCTAAATGATAAGGGAGTAAAAATCAAAATTCATGGCAATATTTACTAACGCCGAGGAATCTAGTCGAAAAGTGTGGACTAGATGAATGTAGAACTCCTTGGAAGCGAGAAGAATTGACTCACCCTTGAATTCGAACGACATCACTAATCTTCCACGACAGGTCTTTCAATAGCCGAATATGCCCTGTACTCAACAATAGAATCGCAATTCAGTATTGTACACAACCACAGTGTACTTATCTGGTACAACACAACTATCTCACTAAGTTAACATAGCAAATAAATAAAACATCATAAACCTGCAAATTACGTAACGTGGACAATAATTATAAATATATATACACGTACAATTTCACAAGTCTAAAGATAGCAAATGTATGTCAAGTAGTTTGTCCCTCCTGGAACCCAACCTCAACTATTAGTATACCAAACGTGTCACCGAATCAAATATTATGTTGAAATGTGCCAATCATTCATTCCATCTTTTAAGGCAGGAACGTGACAATCCATCCCAATTTAGTGATCAAACTGTGGAACCGTTCTTTTCACAACATATGAAATTACATGCACAAAATATTCCAAATCAATATTCAAGAAGTTATTCAGGGCGTATAGGTATTCCTTCATATTAACTTACAAGCAAGTGTCTCAATAATGCAACTTTTCGCATACCTACAGCATCACAATCAAGCCCAAACCCCATATCAGAAATCACATCATTACCAATCTCAAAACAAGATTGAAACCCTAAATCACTCCCCTTTATTGATTTCGTTCTTCTTGTCCTTGTTTACAAACAATAAATAATACGAGACTAAAAAATCTAGGATCAACTCATGATCCCAAGTATCGCAACTAAGGTTTGTTCCACGCATGGTCGTATTCAAAACCTTCCCCCATTTATATTTACCCTTCTATTACGTTCAACGTATAAAAAATGGATTTGGGGAGTAAAAAACTTCCTTTAGCCTAAGATGGTAGAAACCGATTGAAACTGCATGGGTTCGTTCTATAATCTAAATCAAAAAGTTCGAATAAATTTGTTTAGGGGAATATATGTACGACTTTAGTCTCGTAGGCCCTCCAAAGAGGCCCCTCCATAGCGGCACAATCCTACACAAAAGTCTGCCCGACAAAAGTGAGCTATTCAAATAATTCCAGGCCTCTGTTTCACAACACATCTTTAACTGACGGCACTCAGAACCTCTTTCATGCAAGATCAATTCTGGAGATCTACTTTCCCAAGATCAATTGTACAAAGCATACAGACCATTAATGATGATCTACCCCCTCATGTAATAAAAATTATAATAAATCAACCCAATTGGTACTAGATCTCCCTAAAACTTAATTAGTCCAATTTCGTCCAACTCTAGACTAAGTTGAAAAAATTCCAAATACTCGAATAAGTTTTCGGCCAAAAAATTCCCCATTGACTGTTCTATAACGACGGAACCTGATCGTTACATAATGAAGTTTCAATGAGAAGTTATGGACAATATGAATGACCACATTCTATCACTAAACAAAAGTCAATTACTTCCAAAGTAATGCTAAAAAGTAAGATCATCACTATTTATAGGGGATAAATTTACCTTGCAACGAATAGGAAGAGTATGTGGTACTAAATTTTGTAGATAAATGACTTAGAGGTTACGTGAATCACAAAAAATAAAATAGATAAAATAACATAGTTCCAATAAGAAGTTATGGCCATGGCTGACCACGTTTAGTTACTAAGCAACAAGCAATTATTCTCAATGTTTTTCTAATTACATAGTAAGACCAATCCACTTTGATAGTGGAAAATTCTGTCCTTGCAATAGAAGATTTGGGGCTAATATATTGGTAGATAATGGCCTAGAATTAACATAAATTATACAGGTATAATGCTCAAGTACCCTGTGGACTATGACAAAATGATCAAAGCCATACCTAAATTTAACTAGGTCCTGTTACTCCCCCCTCCCCCCCCCCCCTTCCCCTCTCCCCCAAATTACTAATTTAAAATGGAATAAATATACTACATACATTAACATGGCTAAGAGTGTCCCACACACACTGAGACAAGTGATGAGTGCACAATTGATAAATGTCATTATTGATGTAGCATTTTAATAATTATTTAGTACACTATTTATTGATTACTAGTTTAACACACTTGCTTGCATGTGAATTCCAACATGTAGAACACTTTTCTAAATACATTAAACATTTATTAAAATAATAAACTATCACCTTAATAAATCGTAATTACCCTCTTCATATACTCGCTCCCTGCTGTTTAGCTTGGTATATGTTTATTATTTTATTTGGGTGTTCTTACTTTTAATATAATATAAATATTATTTTAAAATCTAGAATATGTACTAAATTTGATGTTTTAGTTGGAATATTCATATATTACTTATTCATGTTGGGAATATTCTAATTTCACTGACCTTTTAGATTGTCCACGTCTATAAATCAATCCTGAGATTTTAAGAAAGAAGAACTAAAACTTTTTTAAAATGTATTTTAAAATGTGAGGAACACAACATTTATTTAAAATGTTCTATAATAGTGTGGGCTATTGTTTTCAATCAAAGATATAGAGATATACTTAATAGGTTATTTTAAGAAGAAGACGAACAAGAATAATGAATATTGTTTTACAAAAAAATTGTTAAATTTTTTTAGAAAATCACTCTTTTTATAACCAATAAAGGGTAGTGTGTGAAAAACTACATATTGTGTCTTATCAAAAAGACCTCACAACCCTTTAGAAATATCACAACCATTCGAAAAATCATAACTCTTCAGAAATTTCCCAACCTTTCAGAAAAGTTACAACTCTTCAAATTCACAACCCTATAGAAATGTCACAACTCTTGTCAAAACTCACAACTCATCTGAAAAGCTATAACTCTTCGAAAATGTCACAACCCTTCAATTGTGGAAATGTTTCTCTTTTTAACATAATGTAGTACAAAACACAGAAATAAATGTAATACAACATAGATATAGATATATACTATAATTTTGTGTTTAATTAGATAGGATAGACAAATTAAAAAATGTCTAACTAGATAGGATTGGTCTACTTTAAATTGATATTGCACATTTTACAAAATAAAGACGAATTTCAATGTTAGATCATATGTATCTTATATTCAAAGTTCTTTTCACTGTGTGACTCTTACAGCTGTGTCACACCCTCCGAACCAAACATTCTATATTGACCTACTCATCGTACAATTAATACTATAAATTGGAAATGACTAGTCTTTACTAAATGTCAGTTTGGAAACTTCAAAATAAGTTTTGATCACGATACATTTTTTCCCTCACAATTTTGAGACTCTTTTTTTTTTCAAAACTAAGTTGTAGTTTGTGCAACAAAACTCATGGACTTTTTGTTAAGTATAAGCTGCTCTACAACAGTAATTTTTTTATTACTATATCAATTTGTAAATTGAGTATAACACTCACTTTTTTTATTTGAAGTTGGTTATTTCTTTGCCTTTTCTAATCACTTTTTAATCTGATCTATCTATTTTACCACTAAAAATATTTAATAATATTAAAAACTCTCCCAATCTTTCTATTTAGAAGAGATGTCAGACAAAAATGAGTGTGATGACACTTGGTCTTATCCCCCAAGATAATCAGTCCTAACCTGATAATTTTGATAAAATCGGAAATAAAACCAAAGTCGATAACCCTCACTAATATGAAAATATTCAACTAATTCAATCCCAAAACTGGTTGTCACTGCAAAACGCTAATGTAAATATCTAGAAATTAAGTGAAGTCGAGTCTAGAAGAAGTTGTCTTTCAGTTAATAACAAAGTCCCTAAACTTGAGTTAGGAAAATTCGCTGAGATTACAAGCACTCCTCACAATCCTCCACAAGTTGCCTCGGAAACGAAGAGAATTGAAGGTATCACGAAGATCCAGGTCTCGTACCTACAAAAATTTGTAAAGAAAGGTGTGAGTATGAACCACATGGGGGTACCCAGCAAGCAAACCTCTAACACAAGTTAAGTGAACAAATACGGTACTCCTGCAACCGTATCCCTGACATCCGACCGTACATGCCTAACAATTCACATTTCCCAAACACACAACTCAATTACCACACTCTATCAATTTACATCTTCGCAATAACAATCAATATTCAAGTCACAATTTCACAGGAACCACTCACACTAAGCAAAAACCCTGCAGGTTCATCAATAATAAAAATGTGTAATGTCATGAGATGAATGTCAAAATATGGATGCATGTCTTCCCTAACGAGACCACCCGTTGTCTCTCATTTTGGGACCCATGAGGACAGTCTGTCCTTGCATCTTCGTGGGCGCCTGATACAATCCTCGAATATAAGATCCATCCGCCGTGCGATACGACCCTCGAAATTGTACATCCTCTTATCACTTAACTCTTATTCACCCACTGTCTCAGTTACACTGTATGAACATACTCAAATAAAAAAATAGGAAAATACCCATTTGATAAAACAAAACACAATTTTACACACAGAATACAACACTAACCAAAATAACAACAGTCCCCAAATCATTCTCAAACACCAGCACAAGGAAAAACCAATTTTATACGCTTACCAGTTTAGAAATCCCTTGCCTTAGCCAACCCATAATGCGACTCTGGACTTGAGCTTTCCTTTTCGTTTAGCTTGCTGATCATCCAATCTCTTTCCATATATATTCACAATAATTTTGTTGAACTAACAATTTCCACAGTTTTATGTTGTTTACCCTTGAAACTAAAAAGTCACCCAATTTAAATCAAGTGTTGTATTCTGATGTCAATTAAAATTTTCACTTTCATATTTCCCAAGTTTGAAGTCTAGGATTGTTCCCACTTTTTTCCAACGTCCATCATTTTTAAATGTTACTCACAAAGTCCTTTTGATCATCCATTTTAAATTATATACCAATATATCAAACTTACCACATTAATACCATATTCTGAAATTACGTCTAATGAATGCACATTAACGTGTGTTCTGTTTTCTTCTTTTCTACCCGCCAATGACTGGCTCATGATGGCTAATCACTGGCAATCATTACCTTTCTTTTCTATCTACTAATGATTGGCTCATGATGGCCAATCGATGGCCAATCAATGGCAATCATTACCTATCCAATTTTTATGTTCAATGCTTCCCTAAATTCCCAGAATAGTCATAGGTAACTTTACAACCATAACGTAATTTCCATTCCAATAACACCTAATTAATTTCATTATTTTACATAAATTATTGTCTCCAATTGTAAACTAACCATCTTTAGTCACCTCGCATCAATTCACCCCAACTATAATTAACCCACCTTTGCATAAGACGGAACATTAAATGCACATTCAAACCCATTCGTTAAATTCATAAAATATTGCCTTTACCCATAATCAATTAAGCAAAACCAATTATAACAAAGTCCGAGTGATTTTTACATGCAAATCACTATCTCTTTTCCTCTCGTGTGCGTCACTTGGGTAAGGTTTTTGTCTCTCATTCTTTTCTAAATTGATTCTTTATTAAACACATCAAAACCACTAACTTATTCTTTTAATACATGATTCTAATAGTATAGAATAATAAATAAATGATCAATTTAGCCCATTAACTATCTACTAATTCCATTATTTACCATTAACCATAAATAAATTACCTCAAGTTATACGAATAATTCAAATTTTTAAAAATAACGACCACGGGTCATTACATTTTACACCACTTAAAATCATTTTCGTCTTCGAACATAAAGTAACAGAAAGTACCTGAATCTTCAAAAAACTTAGGGTATTTGGCACGTACGTAGGAATCTGTCTCCCAAGTTGCCTCTCCTACTGATCGATGCTTCAACTTCACCTTCACTAAAGCTATCTCCTTTGTCCTAATCTTCTGAACCTGCCTATCCACAATAGTGATAGGCTCCTCATTAAATGTCAAGTTTGGACTGAGCTCCGCATAATCAAGTGAAAGCACATAAGATTCATCCGGAATATACTTTTGAAGAATTGAGACATGGCAAAAAAGATTAATAGCCTACAAACGAGGTGGCAACGCAAACTTATAAGCCACCCCTCCCACTCGACTCAAAATCTTAAAAGGTCCAATGAATCTAGGACTAAGCTTGCTCTTTTTTCCGAACCTCATCACACCTTTCATAGGTGATACACAGAGACAAACATGATCACCCTCCATAAAGACTAAGAATTTAACTCTCCGATCTGCATAACTGTTTTGTCGACTCTGGGGTATAAACAGTCTATACTGAATCATACGACTTTCTTTAGAGCATCTCTAAGCAGGTCTATATCCAAAGAGTCCATCTCCTCGAATATAACCAACCTATCAGAGACCTGCATCGTCTACCATAGAACGCCTCAAATGGGACCATATGGATACAAGAATGATAACTATTACTATGGGAAAACTCTTCTAAGGGTAAATGCCAATCTAATCTAGCACCGAAATCGATCACACATGCGCGAAGCATATCTTCCAACACCTAAATTGTCTTCTTCGATTGACCATCTGTCTAAGGATGAAATGTTGTACTCATATCTAACTGAGTACCCAAACCATGTTGAAATGCCTTTCAGAAGTGAGAATTAAATAGTGAACCTCAATCTGATATGATAGAAACAAGAACTCTGTGTAGTCGCACAATCCGACTATTATATAGCTCAGCTAACTTTTTGTTGTATACTTCAACCAAATTAGAAGTAAGTGGGCAGACTTGGTGATCCTATCAACAACAACCCAAATGTAGTCATAACCACCCACTTTGGTAGGCAAACCCACAACAAAGTCCATAGTAATCCTCTCCCACTTTCAAGTAGGAATAGGCATCCTCGGAGACACAACCCTGGGCCGTTGGTGCTCATATTTGACCTTCTGGCAAGTCAAACACCTCGAAAAAAAGTCTAAAATATCCCTCTTCATCCCACACCACCACTAATGCTGACTCAGATCATGATACATCTTCGCCGCTCCCGAATGGATGGATTATCGAGAACAATGGTCTTCCTCAAGAACCAATCTAATCAAATCGCCCATCTTGGGCACACAAATCCTGCCTCCGATCCTCAAGACACCATCAGAATCAAGGACAGTTTCAAAGCTTCCCCTCTCAATACTTTGTCTCGAATGAGACATAATTTTTCATCACCAAACTGGTGTGCACGGATTTGCTCGACCAAATAAGATTGAGCCTCAATAAAAGCAATTATCCCATGACTCTCCTTAAAAATCTACAATTGGAAAAGAATTTTAGGTAATACCTGAACATCTCTAGACAATGTTCTCTCCCCAATACTAAGAGTTGCAAGACTCCCCATGCTAGGAGTCTTCCTACTCAAAGTATCGGCCATAACAGAGACCTTCTCTGGATGATACAAAATGGTCACATCAGAGTCCTTCAGCAACTCAAGCAATCTCCGCTGCCTCAAGTTCAAAGCCTGACTGAATATATATTGAAGACTCCGATAATCAGTGAAGATCTCACAATGCACCCCATACAAATAATGACGCCATAACTTAAGTACAAATACCACAGCCACCAACTTCAAATGATGAGTAGGGTAGTTCTTCTCATGGGACTTCAACTGCCTAGCAGTATAAGCAATCACCTTCCCTTTCTGCATCAACACGCCACCTAATCCAACTCCTGAAGCATCACAATACACAGTAAAATCTACACCCTCCCCAAGTAAAGTCAACACTAGAACCGAAGTCAATAAAGTCTTGAGCTTTTGAAAGCTCTCCACACACGCATCAGACCACTGTAAAACCATATCTTGTGGAGTCAATCTAGTTAATAGAGCAACAATAGTAGAGAAACTCTGAACAAATTATCGATAATAGCCTGCCAATCCCACGAAACTTCTTACCTTGGTAGGTGTAGTAGGTCGCGTCCAGCTTCTAACTTCCTCAATCTTGGCTGGATATATTCTAATACCCTCCTTGGACACCACGTTTCCCAAGAATACCACAGAAGTAAGACAGAACTCACACTTTGAGAACTTCACATACAACGTCTCTTCTCTCAACCTCTAAAGTACAATCCTCAAGTGTCGGATAAGGTCCTCCTCAATCTTGGAGTAAACCAAGATGTCATCAATGAAAATAATCACAAAAGAATCAAGGTATGGTAAAAACATCCCATTCATCAACTCCACGAATATTTTAAAGGGATTAGTCAATCTGAAGGATATCACTAGGAACTCATAATGCCTATATCGGGTCCGAAAAACTGTCTTAAGGATATTATGCCCTAATCTTCAACTGATGATACCAAGACCTCAAATCAATCTTAGAGAACAATGATGCTCCTTGTAGCTTATCAATAATTATCAATACGCAGAAGAGGATACTTATTCTTCACTGTTACCTTGTTCAGCTGTCTGTAATCAATACTCATGTTATAGTCCCATCCTTCTTCTTTACAAAAATACAGGGGCACCCCAAGGTGATTCACTAGGGTGATTAAAACCCTTACTCAATAAATTCTGCAATTGATCCTTTAACTCTTTTCCAACTCGGAATGAGCCTAAGATATGGAGGGATAAAATTGTGCTTAAGTTCCCGGCTTCTAAATCAATATCCCTATCGGGGAGAACCACCTGGAATATCAACAGGAATAACTCGGGAAACTTCCTTACCATGGAACAGAGCCATTGGGAGGTGGTTCAAACTAGTATCCCGAATAAAAGCTAATAAGTCACAAACACCACCCGCTTCCACCAATCTTGAGCACGCGATAACAGCGAAGACCTGCTAGATAAGGAACGTCTGGGACTGACACCCTTCCCACTCAACCTGCGGAACAACCAGACATCTCTAAATCACAGTCTACCCCATCATTCCAACAGTCAAGACAACATGATAATGAGAAAACCATTCATAACCCAAAATAACATCAAGTCTACCATCCCAGAAGATTATTCCTACCAAGTGTCATATACCCATTAAACCCAAGTGTCATACCCAGCCAAAAGAACCAAACAGGATTCGATACACCGATCCACTACGAAACTCACCCACGGTGTAAGACACACGAAGAGGTAAATCCATGCTATCAATATCATATCCCAAGTCAACATCAACATAGATAGACACATAAGAGAATGTAGACCTTGTCGATCAGAGAATACAAACGCAGTTCAACGACAATACTGGGATATCCTGTAATAGCATTATATGTCTATGCCTCGGGTCCTCCCCTATGAAAGCATAACAATGTTTCCCTCCTCCACCTCCAACCTAGGTGGTACCTCTACTCCCACAATGCTGAGCTGCAACACCACTACCAGCAAATTATTGCCTCTCACTAACTGAACTCTGCCATGACCTCTACTCTGTGGTGCTATTGGTCTAGTTTGAAATGAATAATTAGGTTGAGACCTACCAAGACTCGTTTGAGAAGTACACTGTCGCATTAGGTGATCTGGATCTCCAGCAGTAAAGGAAAATCTCTGACTTGGGAACTACTATGTGGACCCTAAAAACCCACTATAATTTCCTCGCCTTGTAGGTCACTACAGGGAGCCGTACGAGCCCTGGCCCAGGTTATAAGAACCCCTAGATTTCTGAACACTATTAGAGTCCCTGCTTCTGAAAGGAACCACTCCATCTTTGTGATCCCCTACCTCCATATGAGGCAACATGAAACAGGCCTAATGTACGGGCCCTATTAGGGTCCCGAAACTCCTCTCTTTCCATCAATTTCGCTTATTTAGTGGCGCTCACAATGGACTTGAAAGAATCCCCCTCATCTAGTGCCCAAAACACAGTTGAACCTGTTTAGAGAGCGTCAATCCCCTAAACACTGCAAATCCTCTCTTTACCATATGGAATATGGCCAACGCATGCCTATACAACACAAAAAAGCGCCTCATACTTTGTAATCGATAAACCTCCTATCTCAAATTCTAAAACCTCAAGCGACTCTCGCTCTTCACGCTACAAGGGTAAAACATCATGTAAGCACTAGAAACGGCTACCCATTCACTAGAAGGAAATGATCCAATTGGAAAAACAACCAGAATAAGTCCTCCACCCCTCTCTCGCATGGCCCACCAAGCTGGAGTTTTAAGCCTATCAACCCCCATTTGACTAGCTAAGAATCCAACCACATCTAGCAAATCTGGGATGCAGTCATTACGTCTTGAGTGTCCCTCGCTCCTTCCAACACTGAAACTGAGGGGGGTCCCATCTTTTGAGATTCTCCTACTTACGGTGCCATCCTCTATCAAACAACCACCAGTGCAACTTGACCCCACTGCTTATACAACATCAATTCTAAACAACCCGAGATCCACGGGTACTTCCTTCCCCATCGCTCCAGAACACTGCATTTGTTGTTGCTCTTGGTCTGAGCTCCCTCTCTAGATGAAAGTCACGTGGTGTCTGGCAGTTTCACCACCACCCCCACGCCTGAGAAAAGCCCTCCTCCGGCACACTTAACACTCCTCAATAGTTTTATCCTTAATAAAGGTCTGACTACGAGGCTATGGAGGAACTGACCTCCCGTCATTAATCCTGGGGCTCTAAGAGAACTCTCTAGCACGACCTCGTCACAGGTGCGTGCTACCACAACCACGCCCTCTCACTGGTGCTAGCTCCACACTACGACCCCTTGATAGTGTTTTGTAGCGACACAGCACGACCGCTAGAATCGATCTCTACCCCTACCCCTATACCTGGGCCTCAACAACTAACTGCTGCCCATGAAGTGACTCCCCTATACTCACCAAGTAACGGTAGCTCTAGTTCCTCGTCATCTAGCAAAAGAGTAATACAATAACTCAGTACTCAGAAGGTAGCCATGCATGATAAAGAATGAATAAAAAGAAGATTTCTATAGTCCTTATATAGCCTCTCAGAGATAAGTACAAACTCTCCATACTTATCTTGAGACTCTAGTAGATTCGGCGTGTAATACACGTGAGACCCATGAACAGGGCTCGAATTACATTTCGTCACAACCCAAAAATGAGTGTGATGACACTCGTCTTAGCCCACCAAATACTAGCCTAGACCCAATATTTTGATATAATGCGGAAAATAAAACCATGTCTGATAACAACTTACTCAATTAAACAATTCAACTAAAATCATCCCCAAAACCTGGTTTTTCAAGTCCCAGCCTCTAAGGTAAATACTAATTGAGTAAAAATACGATTCTAAATGAATTGTCTTTCAAGTAAAACAAAGTCAAAAATTGGCTTTTATCTTGTCGGAACGTTCGCTGAGATACAACAGCTATTCAATACCCTCCACAATATGCCTCGAAAACGAAGAGAGGAGAGTAGTCACAAGATCCCCGCTCATAACCTCCAAAATTTGTAAAGGAAGGGGTGATATCCAAACCAATATGGCACACAACAGCAAAACATCTAAACACAATTAGTGAACAAATAATCGGACTCTTTACATACAACCATATCTGCACTTCACTCACACAGCCTAATAGTTCACATTTACCAAACACAACAACTCAATATCAAACTCTTCAGTTTCTATTCTCAAATAACACTCATATTTCAACGGTACAAGTTTCGACAGAGAAACACTCCTAAGATCAGTAAAACACGTGTTCAGGTTCTCAATCATAAAATGTGTAAGGTCCATGAGCATTCACTGTCAAAGTATAGTGATGCATGTCATCCCGAACGATACACACCCGATTTCTCTCAGTCTGGGACCCATGGGACATATTTGTCTATGAATCTGTCCTGGCGCACGCACTACCCTCGATAATAGTAACTGTCGCGGCGTGCTATAGTCCCTCGAAATATAATAGCCAGCACGACCGCGATACGACCCTTGGAATGGTATCCTCTTATCATTAACCTTATAACAACCATACTAGATACTATGCAAATGACGTGCCAGATATAAAAAAGAGCGATAACCTATTTGATCTAAACATAATTACAACAAACACGGAATACAAAACAACAAACAAATAAGCAACAGCTCCAATCATTCTCAACACAAAAAAAAAGAAAAAAACAACACAAGAAATACACAATATTATATGCTTAACAAGGGTTTATAAATCCACTTGTCTAGCCATGCTGATAATAACTTCCAGGTCTTGAGTCTTCCTTTCTGTTGAGCTTTCGACGATGCAATCTATTCAGTAGTTAACTGTCCACATAAGTTTGAACTAACAATTCCCACATTTTTTGGTGTTTTACCTTGAACAAAAATTTCACCAAATTTATATCAATTTTGTAATTCTTGATTCCTTAAAATTTTCCACTAATCAGAGTTCCCAAGTTTGAAGTGTAGGATTGTATCCCAATTTTTCCAACGTCATAAATTTAAAATGGGACTCCACAAATCTTTATTCATCCAATATATTAATTCCATATCACTTATCAAAACTGAACCATACTATAATAATTAATGTTCGAAAATTACCCTAATGAATCAACAGTAACGTGTTTCTGTTTCTTCTTTCTTCTTTTCTACCCACCAATGATTTGGCTCATGAATGGCCATCAATTTGCAATCATTAACTTTCTTTTCTACTTACCAATGATTGTTCATGATTCGCAAGCATTGGAAATCCTTACCTATCAAATTTTTATTTTCAATGCTTGCCTCTAAATTCCCAGAAGAGTCAAGGTAACTTTACAACATAACGTCATTTCCTTTCAATACCCCTAATTATTTAATTATTTTACATTAACTTGTCTCCAATTGCCAAACTACGATCTTTATTCACCTGGCATCAATTCACCCCAACTATAATTAACCCCCTTTGCATAGACGGAACATAATTGAGCTTTCAAACCCATTCCGGAAATTCCATAAAATACTGCCTTTACCCGTAATCAATTAAGCAAAACTAATTATAACAAAGTACAGTGATTTTTACCGGTGGCAGATCGCTATCCTCTTTCCTCTCGTTGCGTCACTCAGTTTAATATATCTACTCTCCTTCTTTTCTAAATTAATTGTTTTTATTAAACGACAAAAATCACTAACTTATTCTTTAAACATTACCCTACTAGTATAGGAATCTTAAATAAATGAGCACTTTAGATAGCCCACTTAACTATCTATATTTCCATATTTACCATTAACCATAAATAATAGAATTCAAGTTAGAAAAAGGAAATAATGTAAATTTCCAAAAATAACCTAACCTCGCGGGTCATTACAGAAGAATACTAATAAAAAAATATTTAATTGCATGATTGGAACAACTCTTACACCTTTACAGTTTTTTCCTAATTTTAAGAAGAAGACGAAAAATTTACAAAATTTATATTTATAAAGTGGTGAGAAACCCCCTCTATTTAAAGACTTAAAGGATATTATGAAGAGGTTCGTTATCGATTTTTTTTTATGTGTTGAGAATCACAACCCTTCAAAAAAAAATCACCCTTTTCAAATTGTCCTAACTCATCACAAAGTCCCAAACATTATAAAAAATCAAACCTTTTCGGAAGAGTTATTGTGCATATGTGAAAGTTGTAGCTTTTAAGATAATAAGCATAAAAAATATAATATTAAAATATATAAACATATTACTAGATATATGTTTTTAATTTGGGGGTATTTTAGTAATTTAACATTCAAGTAATCTATCTGTTTTTAAGTAAAAAAAATTGATTACTTAATTTAAACACAAGATGAAGAAAAATAAGAATATGTTTAGTAATATTGTTTTGAGAAATATTCATTTATATAAATTATATAATATAATATATAATACATACACAATACACACGTGCAGGCAATCTACACACACACACATACATATCTATATTTACAACACGTGCAGCAATATACAAACACAACTTACTTGGATGGTTTGCTTACCACGCCAGTCACAACAAGTGCAGTCAAAAATATAAAAAAAATGAGTTCGGGATGGGGTCATAGGCCCTAGTTGATTAGGTTTGTCTCTGAGATTTGGTCATATCAAGGGTACATGGTCTTTATCTCATTACAAAACCTAAAAAGGAAAAATTATTTGTAATATCATGGGAGTCTCAGTGAAGAAGTTTTAGTCATGAAACAAACCACGTTGCGTCACTAAATATAAAGTTATAGTCATGACTTAACACGTTCCGTCACTAAATAAAAAACAATTACTCCTCAATGTTTCTAACAAACTTTTTCTAGGAAGAGTGGCGTAATAGAGGGTGATAGGATAGGAGATATATTAAAAGTAAATAATATTAAAATTCACGCAGTACTAACAGTTTATTCAATATATTTCCTAAAAAAAAACTAAGAGGTGTAGAAATTACTTTCCACACAAATTGTTCAGCATCTCACTAAATTATGTTAATTCATTTATGAGACTTTTTTTTCCTTCAAAGATAAAATCTTGAGAAAAAACGGCCCATGATGAGGTTAAGTCATTAATTATAGCTCCTCAATCTACATTTACATTAAAGATGAATCACCCCGAACTACAATACAAAAGAAACTAATACACCTAAAAACATCGATCAATTTGACCTGACCGCCTTCTAGTAAGCTTCACGCTTACTTCAAAAATATTCTATGTTTTCTTTGTCATCTTGGGTGTTTCCCTTTGTAATAATTATCTCTTTCGTTCCTTGAATTCGCCATGCCCTTTTTAAATGTCCGTACTCGCTGCTTCACAAACGACTCAATTTCTCTAAGCTTCTTATGTTCAATAATATGTCATGTTCTCTCCAATGCTGCTAATCAAAAAAAGTTTTCACGACAAAATTTGGGTTACGAAACTAAGTATTTAAGTTCAAGTCGATACAAATATTGAAGAGTTAATTCGGGTAAAAAACAATAACGTTGTTTTTAAACTCAATAGATATTTTATAAGAAATTGACATGTGTCAAGTTCGAAACCTTCTTGTTCTAAATGTTATTAATAATGTATAATTCCATGATACTGCTTTAATTTAAATTTAGTATAATATAAATATTCTTGAAAACAATATAAATATAAAACATATAAAGAATATAAATCCCATTTTTATGATCCTTATACTGTAAATTTGACCTCAAATAATGAGTTAAAAGAAAAAATGACAATTTGTATCACATGTCAAATACTTCCTTTCTTTCCTTCCGATTTTATGTAATATCATATTGGTATCATCTATCAAAAAATATGATATCATTGCTCATATTAAAAATATCAGTTTTTCTAAATTTTATAATTATTTTAAAATCAGTAGTGAGAATTTTATAGTCACCAAAATGACACATATTTAATGCAACAAGTTTTTAAATTTTTGTGTTCCACCATGTAGAGTCAACGTTGTTGGTCTGTAATTTGAGATAATACGAGAAAATATAAACCGAAAAATAAGACAACCAAATTTACTGTTCACCAATAAATTGGCTACTTCCACGGGGAAGAGAGGGAAGCAGTTCTTTATTATGGAGAGGCAAAAACATAATTACAAAATAATAGGGTTTGCCCAACGCGTCTATTATATATAGTGCTAAAGCTAACGCCCTAACAGGCTTGGCCCAACATACAAATTGACCAGAAAATTTAAGGGCCCAATTCAGGCCTTCACAAATCTCCACTTGACTTTATTCTCTTCCTCCGAACAGATTCTTTCTTCTTCAACGCACTATGATAGTGCCAGGGCCCTCCCCTCTCCTCAGCAGTTGCCCCGCAGTGGCAATTAACACTTCTGATGGTTGAATCAATTCCAAACCGTAGTTAAACTTGCTCTGTGGAACCGGCTTTGTGAACATTCAGCATGATTATCAGCAGTTCGTACTTTCTTTCTCACCTTGTTCTCTTCTCACTTCTCGAAAATGAACCTTACGTCAATATGCTTGTTTCTCATAAGGATGGACTTGATCCTTGGCTAGACAAATTGCACTCAAACTGTCACAATACAACCGTAGCCGATCATGAGGCAGACCAAGATCACTCACCAGCCCTTTCAACCAAATCCCTTCCTTTTGCACCCTCTGTCAAGCCCTGTACTCCGCTTCCGTAGTAGAAGACAACGGTCACGGAGGTTGCAAGTGCCTCCAACTGACGAACGATCCTCCAATGTAAACACATGCGTCATCGATCTTCTTGTGTCAACTAATCTCCAGCATATGCTGAATCATATAGCCAGTAACCAAGCCCTGAGTATCGACCTCCATACATGAGACAACGTCAGAGTTACCTCTAGGTCACTCGAAAATTTCTCTTCACAGCCTGCCAATGTTCTCTCCCTGGTTGTCCACCATGAAGCTGCTCACTAACAACTGACTGCATGTGCTAATCTGGCCTTGTTCAGACCTAGCATACATCAAACTTCCTACGGCACTGGCATAAGGGACTCGTGACATATACTCCTTTCTTCTTCTGACTGTGGAGCGAACTGGCATTGAGTTGATATTGGCAGCACTGGGGGTATCCATAGTCTTAGATGAAGACATGCCAACCTCGCTCAGACCTTCTGAATTAGCTTCTCATTTGCAAAAGAAAGTTTCCTTCTCTCTCGTCTCTAATATTCCATCCCTAGAATCTTCCGAGCCGGCTCCAGATCCTTCATCTCAAACTCATCACTATAAACCCTCAGCTTCGATGTCCATACTTCTTCTTTGGCATCTATCAGCATATCAGCTACTAGCACCAATAGATGCACGAATCATCCTTGAGCCTATTGTAGTAGACACAACAATCATATGAGCTCCGAGTATAGTCCCACTTCACCATATAGCTGTCAAACCTTTTGTACCACTGCTTGGAGACTGCTAAGTCCATAAAGGACTTCTTCAACTTGCAACGTGATTTTTCATTCCCTGTAACTTGGAAACCATCCGGCTAGTCCTGTTATCTTCTTCCTTCCAACTCTCCATGTAGAAACGTCTTTGTCTTCCACTCAAGTTGTTCAAGCTCCAGAATTCTGATGTGTAACTATCGCTAGTAACACTCGTATGGAAGTCATGTCTGACCACTGGTGAAAATTCTCATTTGTAGTCCACTCCCTCTCATTTGGTTGAAACCTCTGTGGCAACAACCCTGTGCTATACTTGGACTCCTTCTGCTGGTGATATCCCTTCCTTCTTCTTGAAAACCCATTTGCAGTAATATCTTTCTCCCCCCAAGGCTGTATGACCATATCCCAGTCCTGATTCTTGTTAGGACTCCATCTCATCCCCATAGCCAGCAAACCATTTTTTCATACTCAGCTTAAAATGGCTTCTTTGTAAGTAGACACTCAGCATATGTATCTACCTCTTTCAGGAACCTGCAGTTGCATAACCCACCATGTCCTCAAAACCATACTCGTAGTGGCCGAACTCCAACGCCTCCTTGGCCGATCTTGAGCTAATACTCTGATGGATATCTGATGGCATAGATTCTGAATATCAGTTTCCTGTCGGTGGGCTTGATCCTCTCTCTTCATGTTCCTTTAAATCGCTCTTGTTTCTGAATGACTTGACACTCCACCTGTTTGGTCAAGACTCCTCCCACTTTATGACTTCGTTGTAGGGCTTCACAATGGTTTGAAGAAGATAACTTTCTCAAAGAACAACTTTCCTGCTTCATAATAACCCTCTTTTCTGCTGGAGACCATATTCTGAAACCTTGTTCACTCCATCTCCGTAGCCCACAACACTCCCTTTTTAGCTCCTTGTTCTAACTTACGCTTCACTGACGTGATATTAGCCGTACAAACCAAAAGCTTTCAAGATTTTTAATAATCAGCACGCAGCTTTTCCTGACTACATCTCCATAGTTGTCTTACCCTGTATGCTGTATGTGGTCCGCGGTTAATCAATACCAAGCTGTACTAACCAGCTTTCTGCCCAGTAATCTTCTATCTAGCCCGCATTGGAGCATGCACCTTGCTCTCATCTCAGAAGTGTTTGATATCCGCTCCGTCAGCTACACCATTCTGCTGTGTTATTTCTGACTGTACGGATTTCGGCATCCCCTTCATCCTTACATAAGTGATCAAATCAACCAACAGAATTCCAGCCCATTATCAGTTCCAACCTCTTATCTTCTTCCCGCTGTTTGAGTTTCCATCAAATTGTCACTCCTGAACTTCTGGAAATCTTTCACTTTTATGCTTCATCATTTACAGACCAAAGTCACTCCTTGAGTAGTCATCAATAATGGACACAAAACAAACTCTGCAAAGCCTTCCCAAGGACTCACATTCAACACGGCCATGGACCCCATCAATCAAAGGATATAATCAAGTGTGTCCTTTTGTTCTATGAAGGCCTTTGGAAACGTGTTGTCGATTAGTTTTTCCGCAAAAACACAATGTTTCACAAAAACTCTAGGCTGCTTAACCTTATGACCAGCAATAAATCCTCCTTTGACAGAATTGTGGCATCCCTCTTTCAACCCATATGACCAATCTCCGGTGCACCAGAACGTAGTCTATCCTCTGGTGAAATTGGCTTACGATGCCCTGTGCTGAACCGTAAACCGTGGAACCTGTAGAAAATACAAATCTACCACGCAATGCACCTTTCAGAATCAGATTGAACCCATTCGACCCGCAAGACTCCATTTGTTTTTTTTCCCTGACCAGCTATCCTTGCTGTCCAAAAGACTGAGAGATACAGATTTTTTGTCATCATGACGTGCCCTGACCTCGTTCAAAATTGCAAAGCTACCGTCATGTGTCCTATCTTGATCGAGCCTGTCCCAACCACCTTGCAAGAGATAACTGTTGTCCATCGAGATGCTGCCATCCGTCTACCTGCTCATAAAGTCGTGAACCACTCTCTCCTAGACAGATGTGAAGGATGCCCCAGAATCGATAACCCACACCTCTGAATGATATTGTGCTCATCCGCACGGGGCAATATCTTCTTCAGAATGGTGCTTCTTCTTTCAGCAACAGCAGCATACACTGATTGGTTTTTTTCGTTGGCTTCTTTCTTCTCGGACAATCAAATTTCCATGTCCCTTCTCCTTGCAGTAATTACAAACATCACCGGCTTTTGCACCCTTCGACATCGGCTTTATTTTACTTTTCGCTATTTGTCCTTCCCTTTCCGCTACTGGTGAGACCGGAAGGCTTTAGTCCGTACTTGTTCCGTTAGCCTTATGCCCGTAATTCTGCTATGAAGGGCCCTCGACTTCTTCCCGTGCACCAGTATCTTTCCCAACAGGAAAGATTGAACAAAAATTCTCAACACGACATGGGGAGAGATACTAACAGAATCAGGGCAAGTCATCTTCATCCTCGATCTTCACATCATATTTACGCAATTCTAATAACAAAGTATTCAATGCTCTAAGGTTTCCCCCTTAGTTGTGTACCTTCATCATCAAGGCCATTCTTAAACCGAATAGAACGTTGTTTTCAGAAGGCAGCTTGGTTGGTTCTAGAATTTTGTCCTTTACAAACCTTCCAGTTGCAACCACCGACCATCGCATCTCTTCATCCGAGACCATCCGTGATGACGTCATCCGAGAGACACAGCATGATCTCGAGTGCGCCTTTTCCTCCAGAATCGCCATCTCAGGAGTAACTACGGCGTCTTGTCTTTCGCAACGGCGTCCAGAATCCTTGCTGTTTCCACACAAAGCCCGCATCCTTGATCTGCCATAAACTGAAATTGTTCCTCCTCCCTGTGACTTGTCGATTTCACGTCAAAGTAGACAGTCTCGATTCTCCAAAACAACCGATTAACCGAGAGTCCTCTGATACCAATTTTGTTGTGCGGAATTTTGAGATAATACGATAAAATAATAAACGCGAAAAATAAGACCTAGATTTACGTGGTTCTACCAATAAAATGGCTACGTCCACAGGGAAGAGAGGGTCCGCAGTTTTATTATGAGAGGCAAAATACAAATTAACAAACATATAGGGTTTGCCATAGCGTCTATATCTATATAGTGCTAAGCTACGCCCTAAAAAACCACAGCTTGGGCCCAACATACAGAATTGCAGAAAATTAAGGGCCAATTCAAGGCATTCAACAAAAGTGAACATGTCCCTTTGAAGTTAAATATAAGAGGTTCAAACCCATCATGTTTCAATTAACTAAAATTTATTTTAATAATAGATTAAAGGGAGAACGTCACTTGAATGAGAAGAAACAAAGTATTCTTTTTTAAATGTCTATGTTTTAATTTATAATTAATCCAAATGATAAGTATAAACGAAATCCAAATCTATATATACCCACACACATATATGACTTTTAAGAAGGTCGAGGTTTGAAAAGGCAATAATAATTGTCAGATCTCACCACATCAAGCATTTTTAATGAAATCTTATTATCTTCACCATTTGATCATTAGGTTTTCGATCTCTTTTTTTCATCATAGAACTTTTATTCTTTCTTAGTTCTTATTTGAAAAAAATTCAAAAAAAAATTCCAACATACACATAACATAATAAAAATATCAATAATATATACCCTTTTCTACCAATGTAGAAACAAATTAATATGGACATATAATTTCTTTCCTCTCATATAATATTAATGAAATATAACACATGAATAGAAAATGAAGCATAAAATATGCATTCGAAGAGGATTAGTCAAATAATCTTAAAGATTATTTGAGGAATAAAGATTGTTAACATACCCAGATTGCTAGTTTGAGATTCTAGTAGTCTAGGAAATGTTGACTATCTAAATTTTAAATTTATGGTAAGTTTGACCCTGCCCCACTTGTAAATCCCTCCGCCATTTTCCTCTTTCTCTAAATCAATTTTATTTTATTTTTTTTAAAACAAAAGAGAGAAATTTTAATTTGGAAAGTCACCAACAATATGATAATGTTTTTTTCATATGGAAATCAAGTAATTTCATTTTAATCAAAATCCATTTTTTCCGTTTTAGGGTCGTTTTTAAGGTGTACCAAAAAAAATGATCTACACATGAATTTGGAACATTGCCAAATTAATGAATAATATTGGGGTCAATTATCAAATTTCAACAATAAAATAGTGCTTTTTATGAGAAAAGAAATGAAATTAGTTATTAATCTATTATTAAAAAATATATAGTTAATAGTATTGTTTTTTTAAAAAAAATCCCAAAAATTTTTACAATGGCATTTTGATGTTTAGTGTACGCTTCATAATTTTTCACAAGAGCATCATAAGTAATGAATAATTAAAGGAAAAAGAAGGATTTATGAAAAAAGTCGGAGTAATCCTTAGTTGACTTGTTTAGTTAATAATCTTTATGTTTTTGTAAGTTTATACGTCATCATATTCTTCATTAGTAGAAAGTTTTTTTGATTATCACATTAAAACGACTGTTTTACTTTGATACTTAACATGAAATTCTACATATGAAACTAGAAAAATAAATTGACGTAAAGCGGAAATTAAATTTGAGAATTTCGCAGTCATCTTCTAACCCATGACGTGGCACTACACATGACAACACCATATCTTCTTCAAATTTCTCCATTTTTAAAAAGAAGTTTTGAGTGTTCTTTTAGAGGAACTAAATTAATTAGTGAATTCTCATCAAAAAAAATTTCTTAAATTAGGCATATCTTGCATTAATGAATAGCTGTTAGATTGGTAAAAATCTTAATTTGCTTGAATATGAATTGAATGAATCAAGATCGGCTAATACAAGTGTTGTAAAAAGAAACAAGTGTTTCTTGTTCATTGTCATTTTCTCATATAAGTCATGGTATATAAATTGTATTCACTTTCTTAAAAATAACATTCATTTTACGATATTAGTGTTTTTTATGAAATTGTTCATCTTTCCCAAGTTGAATTTAGAAATTTTACTCACATTTTAAAGAATGAACTTTCAATTTATTTATTATTATATATCAAAAAGAATGAGCAAAAAAATTTACCCAAACACTTATATTTAGCCTCCTGCCTCTATAGTCTGGAGGGGAAACAATATGATCCCGGGTCTAACGAAAACCATGTGACTGCACTATGGATTCGAAAGCAACTGAAATCACCAAAAAACTTAAAAAGATTTATTCAAAAACCTAGGTTATAACAATCTCTGCAAATTCAAGGAACTGGTTAATTCTCGAACTAGTGATGAAAGAAAAACTCACTAGTGAAATCCAACATACTTGTTAAGAAAATCCAAATAGATACCTTTGAATTTCGGGCTAAAATATGAGGAACATGTTGGGTGTTGCTCCAAAGGGAAACTGGGTCCTCTTTCTTGTTCTGTTAGTAAAACGATGTAGTTAGACGTGAAAGGATTATCTTAAGTTCCTAAAACGATCAAGGAACCATAAAAAACAACCCTAACACAAAGTGACGAATGTCATTAACTACGGTACTCAGGAGGCCTCATTTTTAAACTATCGGTTTCTTGTCAAAAGGGTCATGGTTTTCAGATCGCTGGTTTATATGTAGGTTAATAGTTTTCCAAACACGAACTTTTCGTCGCATTCAACACCAGGTTTTAGCAGTTATATGAGTATCCTTTTTTATTCATGTTATCATCATGATTAGTACTTGGTCACTTCATTCGCTTAACGGTTTTGTTTTATGTTTTTGTATTTATATACTTGCTCAGAAATGTAATTGCTCAGTGACACTTGGTCTGTATTAATAATTTTTTCAGCATAGTATCTATATATATCCCGCATACTGATTTTATCGAAGTACATTCTCATACACTACGCTACATCCTTTTATGATATAGGTTTAGGTACTCATTATAACAGATCACACTTATAACGATTCTCCGTGCACATTCAGAAACTTCAAAGGTGAGTCATCATATTTCGAGGACCTAGGCATGTTTTCATTTTAGTCATTATTTTTTTGTTTGATTTTTAATGTGATTAGCTGGAAGCAGGCTAATCCTCAATAATTTAGAGGCTTTTCATCATAGTATAGTCTTTATAGATGCAACTGAGTGTTTTAGTTATTACTAACCCTAGTTATTTCACGTAATTTAGTGGAGTTCGGGTCCCAGTTTCGGTATCCTTCAACGTGTTTCGCACAGACATCTTTTACTTTACTATTTTTCAGTATTTTATGATAGCCCAGATTCATCGGTCACTCATGATCCTAGGTCCCATGTATATGTCTAAGGTTAGCCTTGGAGTTTGACAGTGTGTGACACTTTTGGGAATTGTATTTTTTTCAAATAGATAGTTTTGTATCAGTGACGTCAAGGTTTTTGGAGTTGGGTTTCTATGGTTATATTTTTTTAGACGACGGTTTCTATATCTTTGTTTTATTATCTCAGTTAAATTAGTTCTTACCCTTGCCACTCAACTATATTACCTTCTCGATACAGGTTGTCTTACATACGTCTTATATAGTGGGTTTCATCAAAACTCAAGAAGTTAGGTATGGCCGGAATTTTGTTGAGGCAAGCGGAAAGGTTGACAAAGGAAGATCTGTGCTGGCTAGTTTTTTTTTTCAGAAACAGGTAACGAAATTGCTACGGATAATGTAATTCTTCTCTATCATTAAATATGAGCCAATTTGATAAATTAAAATATCGGACAATCTTAATAACACTGGGGTTTCAATGGTTGTTCAATAATTCAATTCAAGAATTATCTGTGTTTGTGACACAAATCAATAGAGAGCAACATAAAAATAAACTATTAGAGGAGTATTTAAGTTAAACATTATGTGATATTAAATCTTGTTAAGAAGAATTGGTGAAAACTATATGCTAGAAATCAGTCAGATATTATAAAACTAGTGTATTCAAAATGAAAATGTTTATGGAAAATTATAGTTTTAAAATTTTGATGATTTTTATACCCTAAAAGGCAAAATTATTTTTTAAACATATGGATTAAAAATATTGAGCTTTACTGCATATTTGAATCCAACAAAAACTTTTCCTACTAAATAAACTTATTGATGGTATCACATTATGGGACTTGATACTAATGTAATTCTGTTCATATGGTGGCGATTAGATTTTATTTGAAAACACTATAGAAAATTGTTCATGATGTTGATAGTTAAATTAAGAAAAAGCCTAACATATTGCATTTGATTATTTCATTTTAAGATACTATTTATTTAATCAATTTTATGAACATGTTTATTTGTTCCTTATATTACATATTGTTTATGATTATAGTTTGAAATGGAAATAAAAATGAAGTGTATGTGTTAGAGATCTTTATTTTTTTCATTGAACACAAGCTTTTTGATCATCGTCGTGTATATGATTTGATATAAAAGTGAATTTTACGTATAACCAACTCTTTTTTAAGTTGGTACAACGAGAGGCGTAAGAAAAAATGAACAGTGAAGTGGTTTAGTGACAAAATGATATTCAATTTTGTTTCTCCAAATAATGATGGTGATGAGTTTTCTTTTTCATCAATCTAGTATAAGATGTAAAGAGTTTCGTAGTTTAACTGTTGGGGAAGCAGTTGAACTCGATGTGAAATCTGGAATTGATGGTAATATGAAGGCTACCAATGTTGCCGACCAGATGGTGCTCTTATCAAAAGAGAATCCCGTGATCGCAGCGGTGGTGGAAGTGATTCATATGGTGCTTGTTGTTTCATACATTTTTTGGTGGGAAATATTGTGGTGGTGAAGGTGTTAGGGTAGAAACATGCGGCATGGAGGTTACAGTTTATATGGCGGTGGTGGTTGGAGGTATGGTGAGCTGGCGATGGTACAATGTGTGGTAGAGAGGAAGTGCGTGTTACAAGTGGGGACAAGATTCATTTCACAAGGGGAATGCGGTCAAATGTTGTGAAATGCAGCGGTGCGCGTACAGTGATCGGAGATATGGTTGAATGAGAATGGAGGCGGAGTGGTGTAATGATCTTAATAAAGAGGAGTCAATGTTACCAACATTTGTCCCCTACTTGTAACAACAACCACAACGTCTCCCTCTCCGTGATTCAACCATATGACCCCCAACTACACTGCATATCCATAATTGACTACATTTTCCTTGGAAATGACCAGCATACTCACACTTGTAATACCAACTTCCTCCTGTACAAGCGCAAACTCCACCATACCTCCACCAAGATCGCCATATCAACCATCACCTGCATATTGCTTGGTACTGACACTAACAACCTTCAAAAACCATTATATATCCCACTCAAGATCAATATCCACAACACCATATATAAATCCACCCCACCACGGCCACGATAAATGTTGTTACTCCTTAGACAGACGCAAAATCTAGACCGAAACATTGAAAGTGTGAAAGACATTAGTACGACCATTCATACCAGATTTCATATTGGGTAACAGCTTCAACTTCATCTAAATATGAAAACCTTAATCTTACGTATTGATTATCTGAGAGCTCATTGCAACATTATCATATATAACGAAACTGAATCCATTTGCTACTAAATAAATTCACCATTCCGTTGTTAGACGTCATTGAATCAACTAAACACTTCAAGGTAAAGAATACAATTAATATACAGGGGATGCCTAGAGGGAAAATAGATAAGGAAGGTTCAAAAATATTTTGGTTACCCACACGATGTCATGTTTAATAAAGAGTGGTAGGCGATTTGGTATGCTTTAAGAATATGTTGTTGAGTGTTGCACAGAAACAAAAATAGGAAACGATTTTACTGATGTTCCTACACTATTATTAAGTTAAAAAAGTTTGTTGTAGCTATCTCTCCTTTTCTTCCGAATGTTAATATGAAACTATACCTAAGAGAATGTAGTTCTCTAAGGGGGACATCATCAGTTTTATATGAATGCATATTTTTATGTGTTTTTTCCATATATGATATTATGAAAAAGTATAGGAATATGAATGTTAATAGAACTGATTCTAGTTTCCCATAATTTTACTTGATTGCTTTTACAGGAAGTTTGGCAATTTTTGTGAACATTAGTTCGTACAGAATTGAACCCTCTTGTGATCCTTTGTAGAATTAGATTCACGGCCGTTCTTCGGTTCATTTACTTCAAGATTCTATTTAGGATTGGCACTCAGCCGGGAAGTAGTAAATTGTCATCACAACAGAAAGACCATAAAAAGGGGAATAGACATTCAACGGAGTCTTGTGCTTATTGCAATATGTATTTAACATCATCTAACGAAGATTTTTATGTGTTCTAACCCTGAAGTACATGAAATAACCTTCTTATTAGACTTTCGAACAGAGGAATACTAGGAGATCGTAAAAATAATAAGCTTTTACGTACAGGGTTTAGCTCAAATTCATAGCACCTTGAAGTACATTTCAAACAACTTCTTATGTAGAAACTTCTAACAAAAGAATACTAGGAGGTGAAAAATAATAATAAGATTTTTCACGTCACGGGGATAGCAATATAGATTACTCAAAGATTGGAAGAGATAATATATATATATATATATATATCGTTATATATATATATATATATATATATATATATATATATATATTTTTTAAAATTTTAACGAATTATTTAAAAAACTTAGTAAGAGTAACAATCCTATTTTTCTAATGATTAGTGAGAAAAGTACAATGAATATTCTTTTTTCTTTTAATATAATATACTAAAAGTACCATTTTTTTTATGCTAAAAACTACAATGACAATCCTATCCAAAAAATTAAAAAAGTTTAAAGCAATAAAATGGGAATGTTTATGTTTGTCATGCCTGGATAGTAGATAGATAGATATATTATATAGATATAGATCTAATATATAATAGAGAGATATATTATATATTAAAAATTTAATGTAATTATTTTACAAAAAAAAAGTAAGAGTAATCAATCCTATTTTTCTAATGATTAGTGATGAGAAGTACAAAAGGAATATTTTTTCTTTTAAATAATATAGCAACTTAACCTTTGTTATGCTAAATTAACTCATGACAATACTATCAAAAAATTAAAAATAGTTTAAAGCACTAAAATATGGAAATTGTTTATGTTTGCAATCTTCGTTCTCTTACAAAGGAAGTTAATGACGGAAGAAGAAACAAAATATGTAAATATTTAATTGTTATTGTTATTTTTTTTATTACAAAAAACTCGCTTATCAGGAAACAAGTTCGCCACTTGCGAAAAATATATTTCGTCACTCACTATCTTGTGAGTGAGACGAAAAAAATTAATTCGTCAATATGTCGCCCTAAATGTGTGCACTAAACTAAAAGTATAGAAAGACTATTAGTGCTTCGCGCTAAAACGATTATATTCACTACAAAAACCAAAAATCGTCCCCAAAATGCTTTAAAACATTTGGGACAATTATTTGTGGCAAAAGTACACTGTTGTAGTTAATAGATGTTTTATCACTAAAAATGTATTACTATCGACAAAATTATTATCACCACTATTGACTTTACTTCTATCAACGACAGACATCAAATTGTTCTAAGTTATATGTAATGTTAGTGTCAATCAAATCTAATTTCATACTAATGCTATATTGTGTGTGTGTGTGTCCATATTATATATTATATATATATATATATATATATATATATATATATAATATATAATATATAATTATTGCTAATATAATTGTTAGAGACACATTTATTAATATAAAAATGTTAGTATATTACTACATTAACAATAAATTGTTAAAACCAAAAATATTAGTAATCTAATGAAGAATCGTAACCCACTAACGTCTACATATAACCCGGATTATATTTTTTTAAAATGCATGCATTTTATAAATGCGAATTATAAAAATTGATGATGAAGAACTTTAATTTTTTTACAAAAATCGAATGAATTCGTTGGTTTTAATATTTTTCTTCATATAAACGAACGACTGAAAACACTTGTTATATTCTTTTGTAAGTTGTCACTTGTAATTATGAATTATTGTAGCAAAAAACAATTTATTTAACTATAAAAATATTTCGTAGAAAATAGTTGAATTATTCAGCAAAAATTTTATGTCATCGATATTTAACACCTTATATATTTGTGACAATTTGTTTGTCACTAAATCACAAAATAATTAGAGTCAATAAAATATTTTCACCAATTATTTATATTGTTAGTAACGAAAATAAATGACCTAATTAAATTAATTTTTATAGTTAAAACTTATAATATTTACTATGAACTATAATGTATTATATAGTAACTACTATTTTTTTAGATGAATCTTTTGGTCACAAAAAATAATAAATTTTATTAAGGACAAATATATTTTGTCATGAATAGATTTTTTTTTTTACATTATAGTGACAAAATTATTTGTCCACCATAATATAAATTAGTGACTACACTATTTAAACAAATTGTGCAAACTAATTTTTGTGGAAAACTTTAGTGGACAAACCTTTGCTACGAATTTTTTATGTTTCGGCACTAAAAGTATGTGTTCATTATTTTAAGCTTGAAAAAAAAATTGTCACTAAACGCAAATAAAGTGACGAATTTCATGCCGTCGTAGCAATAATTTTGTAGGAATATGTCACATTTGTTAGGAGTGTTATTTGGTTTTTTAATTTCTAGTTAATATTAATTAATTGTAAAGTATTATACATTCACAATCCTCTGAAGTTGGAATAATTAATGGTAAATCTAACACTAAATGTACTTTTCATGGAAACATTTTTAAAATGTAACTTCATACTAAATTACCTATTTTTCATAAATGATCTATAACTCCTTTAAAAATTATATGTTATCTCTAATTAAAATGTCTGGTAACTTAATAAAAAAATGTTCTCTATTTTAATAAACATTAAATGGAAAAAGCCTTTATTTTAAGTAACTTGATGAAAGTTTTATTTTTAAACCAAATAAGATTTGATAGTTTTTATTTATTAAGCTCAACAAAAAGGAAAACATAACCTCCCAAATTTTGATATATTACTTCTCAAGAGAAATAAATCATAAACAACTTGGAGTTAAAAAATGATTTCACATTAATGGAATTACGTCGTGGGAAAGCAGCACAAAAAAAAAATGATTGTTATCCAATGGACAGGGGTTTACTCTTATGGTCTAATTTTTATTTGTTACAAATAGAAAATTTACATATGTTTTATTTATGGATTTTAGAGATTTTGTTGTTGTGTTGTGTAAGTGACAGTAGTATTGGTTGTAATATCTTTTTCTTAGGTCATGTGGACGTGCGATTTTTTTAATTTCATGGGATAGAAAAGTTGTCTATTACATATTAGTTTTACAGTATCTGATAGATTAATATTTTTTAATTAAAAAATATTTTACATAATCGTTCAAATTTGAAAAAAAGTTAATTACGATTTTATTTAAACTGATCTAAGTGACCAATTTTGAAGTCGGAAAATAACAAAATTTTTGTAGTGCAATATAGTCGATATTTGTATTAAATATCGCCTATTTTAGCAAAACATGTTGCTAAAATTGCTAAAATCAATTGACATTTTTTCGAATATAAATGTCTTTTTTTAGTGACATTAGAAAAAATGTCACGAAAATCAATTGAGAAGTTTACAGTAAAGTACATCCATACATATTCACATTTAAATTAAATGTCCCTATTTAAGAGAATTTTTCAAAAAAATATCACTAAACACCAATGATATTTTGTAATACAATGTCATATTTATTAGACAGTTGTAGCCAAATATTGGTAAATTACTTTTCCCCTTAAAATATCGCTAAAACACAATGCAACATTTGGCACTAAATGTATGATTTAACTGAGATTTTTGTCTAATGTCGGGAAAATTCTTTATTTCCAAACATTTGTTTCAAACGTCACCATATTACATGTCGTCGTATATATATTTCTTGTATGTATCTTGCCTTCTTACGCAACATCTAGGCTTAAAATGACCAAAATTGGTGCGGATGCAACTGGTTATTCAACTCTAATACATATTGATGTTCAGGTCAAAACAAAAAATAATGCAAGTAATAATCTCCGGCAGTTAATCGTTAGTTAGATCATAGTGTTCGCATACACAACAAAGGTTATCATTCTAGATTTGTGAACGATGATTGGAGAGTTGGTTCGCCTAATACAGTAATGGTACTAAATCAAAGAAAAATGAAGCCAAACAAGGCTTCTCCTCTACCGCAGAACAACACAATATCAATAGATTTGGTTCTCACATAAAAAATTATGGACGTTAAATCTAAAAAATCACATGTTTGCACCAAAAAAATTCTACAAAAAGTTGGACTGAAGAAAAGTAATATTGTTGTTGAATGTACTCAGTTTGATGTTTTGCGAGATTGAGAATTTCGGAAAATATGAAGGTGTTAAATGGTACAACTGAATTATTATCTGAATCTTGGATACGTTCCTTAGACTTGGAAAAGACAATTGACCAAAAAAAACGGAAGTTAAAAGAAACTCTGCCAAATGAACTAACTCATCATTAAACTAGGAAAATGAAAAGGAGGTCCATTTGTAACAAAGGAGATAGATGGAAAGAAAATTCAATCCAAATAACACTGTTAAGTGTATTTTGAATCAAGAGATTGCTACAACCGATTTAAATGAAGCTACGGAAAAAAAAAAAACAAGGGGAAACGTTTGTGGCTTCAGATTGGAAGATTTTAGTTGAGGTGGAGACTCATTACCATTCACTTAGTTAAAGGATTAGGTAAGGCCTCAAGCCCTCGAATGTATTCCTACAAGTAAGACAAATGATTATGGTAGTCTTACAACTTCATCTAAATTGAGTGGCTAAACGTAAAATGGGATTAATAGAATTTCTTTCTGACTTGGATAGTGACATTGGATGGGGACGGATGAAGATGATATTTGGATAATGTTTGATTAAGGTGACTAGGATGGGATTTTTCACCTACACAACAAAAAAGTGGAAGTACCAAAATGCAAAAAGAAGACATATGGAAGACAACATAGTTGGGATTGTAAGGTTAGTGAGGAATTTGTTCCAAGGCACCTACCAATGCGACAGGTAAAGCAAAATCATATGATAGTGTCAACAACTTTATCAAGATCCAACAAATCCAACAGGAAATGATGAATCACTCATCATTATTCCTGGATTTTATATGCATTACTAAAGCATACTAATTTTTAATATCATCATAGTGAGAATTATAAACTCGGTGATGATCATAGAATACCTAGTTTTCTCTAGTTTTTATTTTCTCTATGCCTTAATTAGTATAGACTTGTTATCTCATTAGGAATAGTGTAAGACCTAGCCTCCTTGCTTGTACTTATCCCTATTAATATCTTTTTTTTTTCAATAAAAATCCGCTAGATGCTCTGACTGGGGTAAACTTGCTAAAATAAATTCACAAAGCTTCAAAATAATAATTCATTTGCAACAAATAATTAACGATTAAAAAAAAGATTTTAACATATATAAGGAAAACCCAACAAAGAGTAACATTACATAACGTACAAACGAAAAGCTTACTTGGCAATTGGATGAATACATATACTTGCAATTATAACAGGACAATTTATGCAGAACCTATGGAAATTTCATACACGAGCAAAATAAGTACAAAGTTTGTCTGTCTTTAAAAAAAAAAAAAAAAATATATAACTATTTGCCTAGCATCCTTCCTAGGGGTGTTTGAGATATTCGGAAACTGTGAAACCATTGCAACCGGGCCTGAATTCAACTTTAAGCACAAAGTTTCACCCATAGCTATCTTGTTATATTTTGAACGGCAGTAGTTTTCATCCTACTTTTATGATCACCGTACTCCTATTCTAATCTCTTGACTCGCCATTCTACTCCGGCATTACAAACTCATTTCTTCAGTGAATATATCTAGACTTAAAGGCGAATCTCAACGGGATATTCTAATAAAACACATATTATCCAAACAACATGATCATGACAGTGCAGGAAAAAAAAAAAAAGTTAGTATGTATGTAATGAAAAAACTAAAAAATCTGAAGACACAAAAGTAAAAACTATTAAACCTTACCATAAAGTAGCATTGCCTTATACAACCATTTCAAACATACGGATGTCACAATTAAGTTCACCAAGTTTGTGCGACTTTATAAATCTTGGATAACTGGTTCACTTATACATTAGCTTCTCCAACCACCTTATCAAACAACAACTTGATATTAAGTATGACAATAGAACTATATAAGCCTACCGAAAGGTATGGATATTAAGGACCACAAAGTTTACAAAAGTCTTATGGAAAATAATATTAATGTCACTACAGCAAAGTCTCTGGAAATAGATTATCCAAATGCAATGTATAATAGATACTAAATGAATTTCAACTTAAGAGCTAATAAATTAGTGAAGATGTGTACTTACCTTACTCAATTACATCGCATTAGCTTGAAGCTTAAATGGTGGAAATATTCTCGATTAATAGCTTTATCTTGATGACTGGAATACCTTTCTCTTCTTCATCTGCTTCAAATATTGAGGTATTAGATATTTCAATTTTTTGTTGTACTGATCATATATAGCGAACATCAAAGTGAAACCGAGGATGTATGTTAACATTAATAAGTACTGACGCTATTGGAGTAATGGCAGCGAGACAGCATTCATCCTTTGGCTAGCAAAATTTGCTGAGAATTTCCAATCAACCTCCCATGCTTTTCCATGGGCAGCATCAAGAAAACACGGGGTTTAGGGTTTACATATTTTTGCAATTTTTACGCAAAGGACACTGGAATCCCATGATAGGCAAAGAAATAGAAGTTATTTTAATACAACATAATAGTTCTAGAAAAAGCAAAAATTAACCAGGACTAAAATACAATAGCAGTTAAATAAAACTGGGGAAGCAGTTAGAAAAACAAAGATGGAATTGTGAACTACGAGACGACATAATTCACAGAGGAATTCATGGATTTGGATGACTTAGAGTTTTGGGAGAAGAGTTTACCATGATCGTGGTAGGATGGGAAATTGTTGAAGAAATTATTATATTTATAGGATAGGTATTCACGAGGACAATGCAATGCTTGTCTCACGAGGATTGGTATGTGTATCTCATTCATATTATTCCTGTGATGAGTACTATAATTGCAGTGTATTTGAATGAACTTCTCTTTTATTGTTCTTCTTTTGAATTCATTTAGATTGATTCTTCTAACCCTTCAATTACCACCTTATTACAATTTTTAATATGAAATTTTTCCGCGCTTTGACAGATTCTCGAATTATATTATTTTTAGTAGATGGAAATACATTTTAAGTAGATATATATATATATATATAATATATATATATCATATAATATATATATTATGTAGATGATTTAATTCAAAATGTGAATTATGTCTAAAGGGAATTTGTAGTGTATGAGTATGTTTTAGAAATTAAAATCACACTACACTACCCTGTGCCTTGTGAGTAGGTTTTTCTTTGCCTAGGTCGTCACCAAACCGAGGGCGTCCAAGATTAGGCGTTACGATTATCATACAAGTGTAATTGCAATGATAGTGAAAAAGGAAACAATCAAATCAAAACATTACTAAAAGAAAATATGAATTATTAATCCCTTTAGTACAAACAATTACATCTTATTTTAGGTTAGTAAGTGAAACGAACAAATAATCTATAACGCCTTAATTTGATGATATTTGAGTTATGATCCTTAGTCTAGCACAACTAATCAGGTATTTCATCAACTAAATAGAAAGAGAGACACAGAGCAGATATACTTATATAAAAACCAAACAAAAAATAAACGCATCTAGTAAACAAAATATAATAGGAGTTAAAGTATGGAAATAAACAAGTGGATGACGAAATATTAAAAAACAAAATACATTCAGTAGAAAAGAAATATGGTGACATTGAACAGAAGTTTGGTGTCTAAAAGTTCACCAAAGACAAGGACATCGCCAACTTTTAGGTTTTTGTCAAGTAAACAACTACTTCAAACCAGTACTGAGCTTCGCATTTGCTCTGGAAGAGTGCATTTATAGTCCATTGTGTTGTGAATATCGTATCCTAAAAATACTTAGAACAAAACGTTGAAGACATTGGTAAGAATAACAAGTGATGAAGGAAACAGTTTCATAAACAGGAAAATTAAAACTAGTGGAGAAAATATAGCAAAAAAATAGATTAGAAAAAATATACGAAATATTTTTCTAATAGAAGATTGTTGTCAATATGTATTTTATGAATCTTACTGATTCAAACAAACTGTGCAGAAACACGTAGTTACAAAAGTTTATTGAACTAGTGAAGAACAAAAGAAGAAAAGAACAAAAAATAATTCACAAATCTTAAATTTGTAACACATACCAGAATCTGGAAAAACAAAAAGAAGATCAGCCCACTGAATGCACAGTATCCTCGTAGGGAAATATTTCCTTCTAGTATCTGAGTTTTGATTCAGAATATTTCCTACCATGATATAATGATCTCAATAACTAGTGTAATAATACCAAAAATGGTGCTATAAATAAGTAACTCAACAACAGTAAAGTACACTTAGAATACCAGATTTAATAGTAGTAGTGTAGTAGTAGAAGTCCAGAAATTGGTTCTTAAAATGAGAGGAAATCCCTCAATTCATAGAAAACAAAGGGTAGTGTAAAAGGAGTCTTATTGTGCCTTATCGGAAAGGTCCACAAACTTTGGACAAGTCTCAATTTTAGGATAGATCACACCTTTCTTAAAAAGCACAGCCTTATTATAAAAAGTCACAATTTTTACAAAAGTCTAACGTTTCATAAAAGTCGCCAACTCTTTCATTTTCATTCACACCTTTTAAAACCCAACAATCCCCCACATTAACGGGGAATGACTCTAAGAAAAAGAAAGAGACAAGTATGTGCATTTTACAAGCAAGAATTTATTGCATATGGATGAGTAGATTTACCTTTAGACTTTATGTAGTGAACATATGTCAGATATGCTCGGTTAATCAGTAAATGTAATCTTTGAACCGTCGAACTTTGGTGTATACCTAGAAACCCATATGTCACCATGTTCAAACTCTCTCTTGTTAGGCCTTTTTGTGTAAGTGGATACATCACATTATTCTTTTGACTTTATATAATCAATTATGATAATTCCACTAGAAAGAAAGTAGTTGTCTATAGTCTAGTCTAAACGTATTATTGCTGAGACTGTAAGTTATAAATCATGATTCATGCCTAAAAAAAAACCCTTTGTATTTGACATGGAAAGGGTATGCATACTACTGTCAGATGATTGTGTCACGGATCCGGAGTCTACAACCCTGTACTGAACCGACACTCGAGACTGTTATGGTCCCTAAGCCAACCCGAATCCTGGTGACTACAGCGAAAACGACTACCTTAGCATACAAAAGCTTTAAAACAGAAAAAAATATGAAACTGAAATACAAATCTTTTACTCAAATGAAAATTTTTGAATAAAATAATGATTTCAACTCACCATATAATAGGCAACTTAAGTCTTTAAAATATTTAATAAAATAAATGAATAATACAAACTCCTCAACTATAATGAGTATATGTGAAGCCTCTAACTGACAAGGATCTAAGTGGGACTAAGACCCATAACATTTTGAATAAACTTTAAAGTAAATGATATCCTCCGGCAGCAAGGAGGCTCTCTGTAACTAACTCAAACTCTCGTATGTATCAAAGAAGATCTTCTTGATGATCCTAAATATTTGTGTTTGCATCATCAATAGATGCAGGCCAAATGGCTAACTACGTGAAATGTACGAGCATGTAAGGGGAATTCTAAAGCATAACATAAATTTGACCTTGATAAAAATAGAAACATACTTACCTTTTCAAAACTTACTCAACTCAAGGAATACTCAAGGATACTCTAAACTACTCAAAAATTACTCAACTGAGAAGTACTAAAAGTTAAGACACTCAACTCAGAATTAAATACTCAACTCAAAGATTAGATAGTTAACTTGAAAGATATGATGTTCGACTTTGGTTACTCAACTCATATAAAGCAAGAATACACATGCATATGTAGAAATCTTTATAAAACATTATAAACAACTTAGTTTATTAATGAAAATGCAATAACAAACACAACTTTACATATATAATAAAGTAATATAATTTTTATAGGAGATTATCTAACAAACAAACTTTACTTAAGAGCTATAGTGATGATACAACACTTCACCTCACGATGCCGAGGACCATTCTATACCTTTCCATCAGTGTAGGACCTAACTTAACTTAGTGGATCCACTAGTATATTGTGAAATGGATTAATCTAAAAATTATGACCCTTTTCTACCCATGGTGGCTACATGGTGTTATGGAGACGTGAGTTATCTAAACTGATGCTCGCCCCCAATTCATTGCTCAAAACTAGTCCCAAAATATACTAGGTCATATGTTTTAAAAAAATACTTCTTATAATCTTTGAGATTAGTTCTCTAAAATATAGCTCAAAGGCTATCTTAGAAATCTCAGTTTCCCTTCTTGCTTCATTGAGAAAGCTATTACTCTTGTGTGCAAACTAGCCCAAGTGCTCTTTGGAAATCTCAGTTTCCGTTCTTATTTAAATGTTGAAAAAATTTAAATCTCTTTGGGAATAATTTGTTCCCATATACATTTGAACAAATGAACTTCAACTCTACTCTTTCTCAACTCACTACCAAGTCTTTAAAATAAGTTTTAAAATAATTTGTAAAAAGACTTCTTAAAATAGGGTTCATGTCGAGTTATGAACATGAATGACTCAATTCAAGGTTTTCAACAACCATGCATAGAAGTCAATACATAAAACCTAACAATTCCAGAACTGAACGAGTCAATGATACTACTCATCTCAAGAATGCTCGACTAAGAGGGTTCATGCAAAATTATGGGCATGAATTACTTAACTCAAGGAATCAAAATGGACTCATAGGGTTCGTGCAAACTTATGGACATGAACTACATAACTCAAGGACTCAAGCTCGATTCATAAGGTTCATGCATAATTATGGTCATGAACAACTCAACCCAAAGACTTAATGCATAATATGTAATAGTCACACGATTAGGAATTAATCTTAAAGAGGGATTAGGAACTCAACACTTAAAGGTTTAGAACATAAAGATACAACTTCTCTGAAAGATGCTTAACTTAAGAAGTTCATGTTGAATTATCGGCATGAAACAACTGGACTAGAAGGTCTACATAACTACATGGAACTCATGTTACGACTCTTTTTATTCTATGAATTACTTCCTCAAAACGTAGCTCAAATTGATAGTTGATCTCAAAGTATTCACAATTGAACTCAAACATTTTTTTAAACTCTACTCTTTGACTTTCTCTTGAATATGAATTATGATTTCAAGAGTTATGATTTTTAATATGAAAGATCTCAATAAAAATACAGCAATTTGATCAGTAGAAATATAAATTTTAAAATAAACATAAACTCAAGAAATCAAAATCAACATATCTCAACAATACTCAAATTTAGGGGTAGAATCCTAAATTATTGTTTTAATGATATGAAAGTAGATGTAGGGCGTCAGGACAAACTAGTCAAATACTTTAATAGACTTAGATACCCAAAAGAACAAGATTCTTGAAGAATCTTAAAGAAGAGCTTGATTAGAAGACTTGAAACCCTAAGTTGAAGATAAACAATCAAGAAAACCTGTCTTGAGATTCTTGAATTAGTTTCTTGAAATCTCTATGACCAAGGATAATGATATTTATTAGTGAACATGAAAATCTTTTTGTTTTTAGACTTTTATTAGTCAAGAAATTCGTTTATGGTTTCCTTTAATGTAAAAAAACAAAAATAACTATTTTAAATATTTTTTCATCGGCTAATTTGTTACAACACTATATATGTTACGAAATTAGTAATAACCTTTTACTCAGAATTTGGATTGACGCGAAATTGGTGGCGTTTGAATGTAGATTCAATTACCTATAATAGGATAGGTTATGGAGCACATAATTCATAATATTTTGAGAGATATCGTTGTTTAAAGTTTACCTAAGTAGAATCTTACTTTAAAGCATAATACTTCCTCCGTTTCAAAAAAGAATAACCTCCTTTCCTTTTTAGTCTATTTACAAAAAGAATGATCTCTTTCATTTTTCGGTAAAAACTTTCCACATGATATTTGATGTACCTTTGATTTAAGATCACATGATCAAAAGTCTTCTTTATATTCTTAAACTCCTTGTCAAGTCAAACTAGACCATTCTTTGTGAAACGGAGGGAGTAAAACTTCAAGAACACTTATCAAGAACTCATCAACAACTTAAATTTCAAGAATAAAATTACACTAAATAAATCATGATTGGTGCGTGGGTGAACTAAACCAACACTACGGAAGCTTACATACCTTAAATAACTAGGTTCCTGGCAAAATCTTGACTTTCTTGAACGAACGCTTTGATCTTTTCCTCCTTTCTCCTCTTTTCTCTTCTTTTCTAATCTTGAAATCTCAACTAAAACCCTAGACATATATTAGGATTATAAAATTAAACCTAAAAGTATTTGACCCATAAAACCTTACTAAAAACAAATCAAATCTGATTGGCTAACTAAAACCAAATACCATCACTGTTTTTTGCAACTTTCCTTAATAGGACAACTAATTCAACAAGGTCGTATCTCACTCATCGAACTCGCAACAAGAAAAATGTGGTGGTTTGGCTGTGGAAAGAGATAACAATTATGTCCGACGGTCACTTGTATCACCATAAATATCGTTTCTAGGTTATGGTCATTTCACGTTGACCCAAAACTCATACTTCGCTTAAGCATCAAAAATTTCAGATTTCGCTATTTCCAATTTAGCTTTTTTGGAACTCAAGGTGATACATCTAGTGACATTTCCATTTAAGAAATGTTTAATTCCTTGATAAAATCTCACTCATTATGAAGAACTGTTCGAGTTTTAATTCAAAAAATTTATGGGGTGTTATATTAGCTCCCTCTTGGGATTATTCGTCCTCGAATGATGGGTTGACGGGCTATGGGATGGGTTTCTCTTACTAAGGTCTTATTCTATTGGTATGATCTTTCTATATTTAAGATTACCCCAAATCCTTTAGTTCGTATTTTATACTTCAGTACATGGAATTTTATCTCAACTAATACACTTTACCACCACATTCAAGCTTAGTACTCTAAAAACACCATGAACTCTTACTGACCAACTTCTTAAGAAATTCTCAAACATCTGACTTGATTTCTAGTCTTATCATCTACCACTTATGTCTAAAGCTAGAACTTGAAGTCTATGGACCTAATCCACATTTCAAATTGGTGTATACTCTCTTGATGCTACTTTTAATCTTGTGACTTAACCACACTTCAGTGCCTTTATCTAAAGGTTTGGATTTCTCACTTGTACCACTCATTTTCATTGAAGTTAAAATCTCAATTTCTAACCTACTCTATGTAAAATATACAAGGTGTAATCTCAAATCTAACATTATCACCCTCATGTTGTCATTATTTTTATCATGACTCTCATCTCAAATTCAAGTTTAATGTTTATTATTAAAACCGAGTATTATTATCATTGCACGCTTATTATACTATATCTCAATAATAGTATGGCAATTACAAAACACTTGTTAACTAGGACCTCCTGAAAATTAGTCAATCCTTATTTCTAAGTCTCCATACTCGTACCATTACATTTTACTCCACAACTTAAGTACTACTTACTCAGTTAATGCACATTATCTCTCCAATAACTCTATCATCCTCTAAATACCATATGGTTCTCCTTTCAAAGTTCATAAGGCTAGATTAGATCTATCACTTCATGAATACTCTTGCCTCTTCTATACGCTCAATATTTACACTTGGTCATTGCTAACACAATGACACATTATCATAACCCCTTTTTATTTAAGGTATACACTAACTCATATTGATTTGCAACGCTTACTCTGCCTCTTATCCTAAGGTCTTTACAACTCATCAGTTCTTAGTATACCCATAAGGAAAAACTCCTCATTAGTAACTTAAGAGGTACATGTCTATAATAACATAACTCTTCAAAACACTGTCTCCCTTTCATAAATCGCTACACCTCTACATACTTTCCTCTAATTTTTGTTGCAAAAAATGGTTATTTTTAGTAGTAGAAGAAGAATTCCCAAGGTGAAATCCACCGCCAATTTTCTTGCATACCTTGATAACCATCTCTTTTTTTGTCAAGCGAGCTAAAAATAATATTGTAGAAACAACAATAATTTCAATACAATGCTTTTTTGTTTTGTTTTCTATGTGGGCTTCATACTCTGGAATTCTATAACTTCAAATTCACATTGCAAAGGATCTTATTTGACAAAAATGTAATCTCATATATTATATCACATTCTTTCAAATCAGTATAGTGTCATGTCATGGTGAAATATGCAAAGTTGGAAAATAAATAAAGCAGTCACTTATGACAGTGTCATGTCAGGTGCAATATGTAGAGTGTTTATTTATGCTGACTTTTCTTTTAGTTATTCATGAAATTAAAAGATAATTTAGTTTTCTACACTATGAACAACACACTTCAATACAAAAGTTTATAGTAATTTTTTTATTAATTAAAATTTAAGATCTCGAAAAATATGTAATTAATATTAAATATAATATTATATTAAAAATATGTAATTAATATTAAAAAAGAGAGAAATAGGGATGGTGGGGAAGGAAAAGAAGAACGAGGTAAAAAAATTCATTTTTTCAATTTTCTTATATTATTTTTTCAAAAAAAATAGAATAGATTAGTATATTGAGTTTCATCAAGTTTAAGGGTTGAGTTGACAAAGAGTCAAACAAAATAATTAATAATATAAATTCTTACAAGTATAAGGTCCATTAAACCATTTTGTCTTTTTCTTTTTAAACTTAACTTTCTGTTGACATGGGTTGAGATGAGTTTATGTTTCTACACTAAGCATTTTAGTCATGTACTTGTGTTCTTTAAATATTAACTTTTACCTTATAAAAAGTGTTTTGATTAATGACACTTTCAATTAGACAGAATTGCATAGACAATGCAAATTAGACATTAAGTTCTCTTATGCTCCTGCGGAATCTGTTTGGTGTACACGTGTATGTAGTTATAATTTCTATTCTTACCTTTTAAAAAATAATCAAGACTATCGGATGGAAGTTATTATCCTACAAAACACTTTAACTCTTATTAAATTACATTTGTCTCTTGGTTATGTAGTTCTAGATGTTGTTGTTCTCTTCACCTAGAGCTGTCAAAAAGAGCTTAGTCTATATGGTCGACCAAATTCAACTATTTATTGGGGTTGAGTTGGGATAGGATTTTTCAAGCCCGTTTAAAATAAGGCTTATAAATCTAACCCATATAAGCCTTAGCCCATGAGGCTTGATTGGGGTCGGATCGGGGTAGACCTTTTTTGTCATTGTTTTTTCTAATTTCTTTAGATTTTTTCTTCTAGTTAATTCTGAGACGTTTCGCAAACATTTGCATGAAAAGATATGTTATTTGATTTGTCAATTGACACTTCAAATATCATATGAGCTGCGTAATCTTCGACAACGTAGTAGAGACATCTCCAAAAAATAAAAAGTCATATTGAATATTTTTAATTTTTTCAAATTACCTTTAAAAGTACTTAGAACTCACTTTAATCAACAACTTAAAATAATTTATAAAAAATAAAAGGATTTTTATTTTTTTTATTGAATCTCAAATTATATATTTATAGAATTAATTGTGATACAAAGACTAACATATATTGAGTCCGTATTGTATAAAAATAATTACGGGTAAAGATAATCCCAATGAGTATACATGGGAGAAGGAAATTGAAGTATTTTAGTTAGAAAGTGCGTATAAAAATTGGGTTAGTTCCTTTAAATTTTGTGAGTTTACTTGAGTTTGTGGCGTTGTGTTGATGAAAAAGTTGTCTTTGGAGTGATAGTCAAGGTTGACTAAGCGTAATGGTAATAAGAGTTTGTGATGAATTAGGACGGGATGCAACTATATAATCAAATTGTTTGTTAAGCAAATTTATGTATCGGAATTCCGACTTGCAAGTATCTAAGGTTGTGATTTTCTAATATGTGGTAAGTAACGTGGTTGTATGGTTTAAGAGACGGTGGGACATCACTCGAATAAAAATTTTAATAGCTAATGTTATAATGAAGGAAAGTATTGGAATGTAGTGCAACCTTTAGAGAGAGGCTAGAACAAGAATATTTTATTTGGTTGTGAATTAAAGAGATATCCTTAAAGGGGTATATAATTGGGTTTAGAGTCCTGTGATTTATTTCATGTTGATGTTGCTATGGTAATAGGTCACAGGTCCATTAGATTGGTTGACAACTATTGGAAAATACTTGAGAAAGGTGTGTACGACCATTTGATCGAAAGGGACGATAAGCTCTATGTCTTGTTTTTGAGTTTAGTAATGAGCAAGATTAAATTTTAGGGACGGTTATTGTATGATCGAAGGAGATGCGATAAATGATAAATGAAGATCTCTAAATTCATAAGAATCTTCAAGGTACAAGCTAATACTTATAAATAAGGGGATTGTATTATGCGGTTGAATTTACAATTAAGACTTTTCAATGTAAGCCTACATTCATAGTAGTATATTTTGTAAGGGTATGAATTGGCAAGGTGAGAAATGACCAATTGTATCGGGAATTGACCTTTGAAAGAACTTACACCTAGGTTGAGTCGTCAAATTTATTACTATTGATTGTTAAGTACCTAAGAAAGGTCTTATTTAAAAAGTGTTGGTTTATAATAAGGTAAATGGTCAGAGTGTTTATGAAGATTCTTAGTATTGTGAGTATGATTCACTAGTTATGTTGTCGTGTGTTTTCTCTTTTGTGAGTGGATCCCTAGTGGTGGATCATGGGTACCAACCCTGTGATGTTCCCTTAATGGAGTGGGAAGATTGAGAAGATGTGATTATTTCAAATGACATATGTGTTTTCTTCGAGTTGTTAATTGATTCACCGGTTCTACATGTGCAACCTTGCTTATGAGAATTTATAAAAGAGTTAACATATGTATTTATGGTTTTCCGATAATCTACTATTTCATCTTGTCGTCTAGGTCATTATCGATTATATGTGGTTGAATGTAAGGATCATTGGATCAAATTTTACTATTTAAAAGAGGTAATCTATAATTGCTAAATCTAGCATTTAGATATTGTTGCTAAGGGTTGTATTGTTGGACATATCCCTCGATGAGTATCTAATTCTAAAGACAAAAATTTTACAACTTAAACTCATGGGTAATCGGGTTGTGCGATGGAGATACTGATTAGAACTATGATTGTTTGGTTAGTATGATTAAGTGTTGGCTGGTTCAGGTTCACCTCTAATTTTAGCGAGTTTTGATTTGGAATTTTATCATTGTTAAGTGAGAAAGGATTCATCCTCATGCTGTGTAAAATTCGTTGCTAACATGTTGCAGACATGCTAACGATCAACTTTGGTGGTTATAAGGAATATTTTTGTTAGTTAAGTGCATATAAAACAATAAATATTACTCACTTATTGTGGTTACTTCATTGAGGCATTGTATGAATGGATGTGTAGGTATTCAATCGATTAGTTAGGTAACAAAGTCTATATCATAAAGTGAGAACTCAACTTTGTTAGACAAAACCTTCTCTTGAAGAAGAACCGGTTGATACTCATGATCTAGATGTTTAGGGGATAACGACATATGAGACAAGTAACCCCTTTTGTTCACTGAGACAAGTACTAATCTACCATTACTTTAGTCAGCCATCCCTATTTGATCACTCGGGGACGAGTGATGAGTAAATTGGTATCTATTGTAACCACCTGATTGCGTCGCTAGGGAAAAGCAAATAGAGAAAGAGTTGGGGTCATAAAACTTGTTCATAGTATTTTGAAATTTCCCAACCTAGTCCAAATTTTTACGAAATCGGAGTCATTAAATTGTAGGGAATTTTTGTACTAATAGGGTGATTTGATTATGTTTTCAATTACCTGAGTATATAGGTAAGTCTTAAGCAAATTGTACGACTTTACGCAATTGAATTCGGGTGAATAGAACTCTCGAAATCAATATTATCCTGAACAATATTTTATGAATGGCATTTGTTTAAGGTGAGTTGTGAAACGGGGGGCTCACTATCTTGTGCAAGCCATATTGGCGGTGATTTCGGTTGCTATGGTAAGGCCACTCAAGCGGGGTGAGGGCCGCTATGACATGGCAGATGCGACTTAATGTAGTAAATAAAAGAATACACTTCCTTGAAATTTTTGCACTATTATTAAGGATAAAGGTAAGATTTTAACTCCCCAATTCAATTCTCGATCTGTAGAACGTAATCAAATGATTAATTATTGATGGGGAGGATTTTGATCTAATATTTGTGGTGGAAATAGCCCTAATTGGAATCATGGGTTGATCTAGGGTTCATAGGATTTTATGTAATTTGAGTTATTAGTTATTGTTTATTGATTCCCCTATTATTATAATTATTTGTATACCAACAACAAGCAGAACAAATCCAGAAAGGAAATGATCAAGTTTCATAGGGTTTTAAGCTTTTTTTGAGGTACATGATAGTTGTGATTTCATATTTGTGATATGTTTGTTCTTGCTTCATTATGATGCATGTGTGTATGCAAATATTGAATTATTAATCACACTAATTGTAAATGAGTATGAACGAATAACTATGAATCACTTCTTGACTTTATGATTATTGAGAATATACTTGTGATTATTATTATGGTGTGTTGAATGGATCATTTTCCATGTACCCTCATGCTAACTGGGATAGATGTCCATGTTTTGGTATATTTTTGGGATCAGTTGCCACTTTCTGGCATAAACATTGGATAGGGTACCAAATTTTGTTATGCTAAAAGTTTTAGTTTTAGTTTCATGACAAGACTTGTGACTTGTTATAAATGAATATTGTTGAGCATGTGATAATCAATATAGTATATGTTCGGTATTTTTCATGTTGATAATGCTGTATTAAATTGCTTATGTTACGCTTAATGGGATAGCCTTGTGATCCTAAAAGTACATTGTGGTTGTGTACGATACTATACTTTCTCTTATTTTTGTTGAGTATAGGGCATCTTGAGGTGGTTACTGATAGACCTCAACTAGGTGACTATTGAGTGTTACCTGATTCAAGGGTAAGCCAGCTCTTTCAGGATGCCATGGATCTATCCTATTTAACTACACCTATAAGGGACTCAGATTATTTGTTCAAGGTGTTAGTTTAGTTTTTTGGGTTGACCCCTTGTCATTAGACTTATCATAGTTTAGAGTTTTTGTACAAAAGTTTTCAGGTTCTAGGGGTTGTTATTCCACAATAGTTAATTAGTGTTTTGTTAAGCCTTTGGAGTTTATGAGGACCCCGTATTAATTATATAATTTCTCCATTTAAACATGCTTACATATCCTTAAATGTGTAGCACTTTGGCTAAATTCCTTAGTTGGGCTGTAGTAATGCTTCTTCCAACGGAGGGTTAATGTGGGTGTGAATCAGGATTGTCTGGATCGTGAGAAAAGGATTGAGAAGGAAATGATGTGTTGTGTCTCGCTTGAAGATTTGTGACTATGACGAAGAGTTGTGACCTATATGAAAAGTTTTGTCTTTTCTAAAGGGTTGTGGCCGTTTGAAAGGTTATGCCTTTTCCAATGTGTCGTGACCTTTTCTGAAAGGTTATCTTTTTTCCTAATAATTATGACCCTTACCCTTTATTGGCTATAAATAGAGAGGTTTTATCTCATTTTTCTTCATTGAATTCTTTCCTTATTATGCACACATTTCATACATAACAAAATCTACTAGTCTTGTATGTCTGTGTGATTTATTCGTGTCAATTTGAGTTCGTTAAAATTATCAATGTTTGAGGTACCGCTACATCTTTATTGGTTAATTCATTGTATCTTAGATGGAATTTATCTATAACCTCGGGTACTTGAGGGAATTAAATTTCTTAAGGACAGTGTGTTACTCTGATTAGTTCTTTGCTTTTTCTTTTAATCTTTTATTATTTCTGGTTTGCTAATCTGAATATAGGAGATAAATAGCTTCAGAAACTTATATTGTTTGTATTTCTTGTGGTAAAGAAATTACTTCAATCTTTATGTGTTCTATTTATTGGAAAAAATAAGAATTATTTTATCATATGATAGAAGAGATTTGGGATGATTTAGTACTACATTAATATGTTAGTGTATATTTTCTGTGGTAAGGTTTTCTTAGATGAGAAATATTATTTTTATTTTTTTTTACCAAGTGTAGTCTAGCGTTGCATCCTTTCAGTTTTCTTTTCAACGAGAAAAAATATTTTGTGCATTAAGGATAAGATGTTCTCTTTGATTAGTTTTCCTATATTTTTGATTTTATATAACTATGAGAAGAAGTAAATGAATAAATATTGTCTCCTAGCATTTTTTGAACATGAGTTTAGTTTCGCATTGAAATTCAATGTCTTCTAAGAAAAATTGTAATATGATGGAAACTAGGAAAGAATAAAAACATTAGCTAGAAAAGTAACTTGCATGAAATCATTGTTGACAGACATAATATGATTCAATGGTAGCAAAAATAATGTTATGTCTTTATCTTCCCTTAATTATTTTTTATTTCTATCCTTAATACTTTATGAGATTTGTTTCATAAATGTTAGGATAGATGGTCATTATGTGACGATCTCGGAATATTTAATATGTATTCTGTTTAGAGGAGGGAAAAAACTTCATAATTTTTTACTCCATGTGAAATTTGATTGTATCTAAAATTTGGAAATAGAAAATCTTATGATTATTTGCACATTTGGTTTGAAGAATATAAGAACTTCACGAGCAAAACAAATTGTGCATTGGTTTATAAAATAGAGAATATTACCCATTTTATTTAATACTTTCTTTGAATGAATATTTTGACTTGAAGAGTACAAAATCTTCCTCTTGAATATTAAGGCTAAATGACTTGAAAAAAGATAATATCTTCAGTGTTTTTTAGAAAAAGTTTTGTATTTGAGGTTTCTGGAGATTAAAATCTTTTTTATTTTTTAAAGTCTGAATGTGAAATTCATTTGAAGAGTATAAAAACATCATCAGAATTTAAGGTTCTTTCGGTTAAGGATTACAAAAATATAAAAATATCATCGTTAAACTAGAAACAAGTTGTATAATGACTGAGTTATAATGACTGAGTTTTTCTTATTAGTCTTTTAAATATTGAGTGGCTTCTCTAGTTCTGACAGAAAGGGAAAAACAGAAGTAACATATTAGTGATTTTTGAGCATATAATGGGTGTTTCTATTGATTAAATCTCCAACTGTAAGACCTGGAAAATGACTTAGGTGAACTAGAGCCTAACAATTTCTTCATGATGAATCAAGGTCCTAAATAGGTCTATAATGTGGTATTGAGGCAGTGTCTAGAGTTTTAGGTGATTTGGAAGTGAAATGTCAAGAGACATCTAAGACGTGGTTCTATGTGTTTATGTGTGTTTCATGAGGTTATAAGGTCCTTAAATGAATTATGATAGTATATAAAGGCAGTGTGTCGTTTTCGTGAAGTTTGGAGGTCAAACATCCATGACGTTCGAAAGTTTTGCCTTGAAACGACCTTGTGTGTCTATGCATGTTTCGTCGAGTTTTACGTGTTACGTTTTGGTGAAATTCATGTGAGAGGTGCTTAACTCATGTAAACACATGTTTGGGTTGAAAACGTCCATACAAACATCCCCAAGGACCATCCAAGGGTCCTTGAGAAAGGACCCATGATTGGTGGCCTAGACTGCCCAAGACAGCCTACCAACAAATGACAATCGACACCCCGTTTTCTCATTGATTGGTACCTAGTAGTGGGAGAGTATAGTCCAAAGACCAACCTCAGTCCCAAAACATGAACCAACAGCACGGTCCGTAGGTCAAGGGTCGGGCCGTCGATGGTCCTCCGTCTGTGACGACTGACTCCTGCGTGCAGTACTGTTAAGTGAGCGGTGAATTGGTAAATTCACCCCATATCCAAATAAGAGGATTGGAGGACAATTATATATGTCATTAAAACTTAGAGTATTTCATTATTCAAAATCAAAACCCAAAATCCCTTAGAAATTCCCTAAAACTACATTGAAGTCAAAACTCAAGGAAAGGCTTTGATAGGAGAATTGAGTGGAGATTCCTCATCAAATTGATGAATTAGCTTCATTGATATATGAGTTTTGATCCTTGAATCTCTATTCATCAAGTAGTTCAACTTTCAAAGATGTATTCTAAAGTTTTTAATGATTAATTGTCCAATTTCACGGTCTATCCATGAGTTCTTGCATTAAAGGTTTTTAAAAGTTGAATATTGATTGAATAATTATTAATTAGATGATTTTAACTCAATTAACCTGTGAACCCATGTAATTGATGAGCCCTAATTTTTTACTACTGTATGGGTTACTTAGTATTGAATTAATGCTTATGAATTCTAGTGTAGTTTTCTATGGTCTATCTGATGATGTAAGAGTTGTATTCAATTGTGGTATACTTGGTCTTGGATTGATGAAATTATATTGAATTGACCTATTTTATTTGAGTATGATATCTTTTATATTGAGTTGATGTTTATGGCCATGGGTAAGGGTCTTATGGTATTTAATTGGATGATTTAACATGAAATTGAGGGGTTGAGGATGGAGTGATGGTACGCTGCCGTATTTCCTTTATTTTATGATATTTAGACTTCAATTATGTTGTGATTGGTATGTTCCACTTATGGTAGGGGTGTTATGTGTTTTACTTGCAATTGATGTGGCCTTGTCGGCGTTACTTTATGTATTATGATGATCATGGCCTTGTCGGCAACTACGTGAAGTATTATGATGAATTGTGTAGTCGTTTATGTGAAGTATGATAATAGCTACCTACATGATAAGTAATGTGAAAGTATATGTGTTCTTCTATCGATGTTATTTAGGTGATCATGTTAGACTATTACTATGGCTTTGTATGTAAAGCCTTAGAGTTGGTGCTTAGCTATTCCTACTTGACTATGTGAGTCTATGATGGTCATATTGATGATGGTATAGTGTATAGGATGATTAAAGAGGATAATGGTTATTTATATGTGCTTCTAAAATTACATATAATATGAGTTAAGGTGAAGTATGTTGTGTCTTGTTTCGGTTAACGTGTGTTCTATACTTGATGCATGTATGAATGTTAATATGAGATGTCTTGACTTAGGATGCTAAAGCCTCTTATTCTTATATGTATGAATACATCAGACCTTATGATGGCAAGATAGTCCTTTATGTGAAACCTTGAACGTAGTGGTAAGGTTATGAATGTTGAAGTCAAATGCTATAATGGTCTCCTTCAAGTAAAGGAATGATAGACTTAAGGTTGATTGGATGGAACAACATCATATCGAACCTTAGGAATGTCATTATGAGCTTCTTGTCTCCATTGTAAGGTAGTCCTAGAGGACCTCTTTAGTAGGCTAAATGTGATTGGGTTATGAACTTGATATGTAACCCCTTTATATGAACCTTAAGTGTAAATTGCTCTATGAGAACAAAGGCTAGCACCGAGTGAGTTTGGTAAGGGAAGTAGTTCTCGTCAAAGGATGAGACTAGAATACAAAGAATGCCTTTCATATTCCTTAACCATGTGCCTACATGAGATGTGTCTAAGTTCTACCATTGGCAAGTAGAACACCCTTATCGGAGTAGGTTAGAACTCCGGATTCCATATCTTTCTACCATGGTCTATGTCGGTTATTGCCTATTCTTATCATGTGGGATACTTACTAGCATTAAAGAAGTTCTATGAAGTTTAGGTGGTGGTGTGGGTCACTATCTAGACATTGCACAATAGGCTTTGAAAATGTTAGTGAGAGTCTCTAGGTCTTGTCCAAGACCATTACTTGAATGCCATATATCTGATGAATAAATGTCTCTTAAATTAACAAATGAATATAACGACTTAAGTAAGAAGGTATGTTAAATGAATAAGTACTTATCTAGAGTAGTTAAGGGTCGTCTAATTTATGTGTGAAGGGGGCGTAAGAATGGTCACTTCTTATCTTACCTAGATAAGTCTTAAAAATGACTCTAGTTAGGGAAAATTATTGATGTCAATCATGGACGTTATCTTCTTGATTTAATTAAGTCTTTTATTAGCCTTTGGAAAGATAATGTCATATCTATATGTTGTTGTGTTAAGTGAGAATTATTCTATCATAGGTAGTCTATAGGATCTCTTAAGTCTTTGTGTAAGGGATTGTATGTGGGGTCGCTTCACAACTCACTCAAGTGAGACTTAGAATCGCCTTTGGTAGAAGAATCTCATGTTAATGTGTTTGATGTCTTGTAATTGTGTATGTGTCTTATTATTAGTAGTCTTAAGGATCATTTAGGCATTCCTAGAGAGGTTGTATGGACGATCTTTCTTTGTATGAATTAAGTGAGTCTTAGGATAGCTTGTAGTGAGGTAAGTACATACTAGAAGGTGTCTTAGGTGAAGGTAACTTCATTGTAACATTGAAGAACTTCATTGTCCAATGAAGTGAAGTTACTGTAAAGTGCTTCCAAAAACAAATATGTTAAAAGTGTTTCCTTATGTATTTCTAAGTTGATAAATATTTTTCTTATGATGATAGATAATTATTTAAATAAAAGATGCGTGGATTCCAATAAAAATCCATTTCTTAATTTTTTATGTATCTATGTCATTTAGTACATGTGGTCTGTACAAATCCATGACGTTTATCTATCTGTATAGTGGTGGTAGGTGAGGAGCATTTGGGAAGCAAGATTTGGCGCGTACCACCATTCAAGTGAGTTGTGAAAGTATGTCTTCATTGATATTTGAGGGGCAATAGGATGTCTTTTATGTCTCTTATTGAAGTATTGTAATAGACTATGTATTTCTATATTCGTATTTAGTATGGGATGTGTCCCGAGAATTCTCGTGTCTAAGTTTGATGAGACGGAGACATTGTATTTCCTATGATTTTATATGAAAAAGATAAATGAATAATAGAATATTTTGTGAAAAGTTTTAATTCTGCACTACTTATCACTATGTATATTCCATAAACGATATGTAAGTGCTTGTACAAAACCTCCGAGAGTTCAAGTACACGGGTTGCAATCCGAGATTGGCCATATCTTCAATATTCTAGGGTGTGGTTTCGGGATGTGACACCAACAGAAGGCGTCGTGTTGCCAATGTGTAGTTTGATGGTATACAATTGAAAGCTGTAACAACTTGAAAATGATTGGTTGAACAAGAACCTCATTGTGTGAGTATTGTGAACTTAAGTTGATGTCAATAGTGTTTTAGAACTTATTTGAGCAAGGAAGAAGTGTATGGTGCTAGCAAGGACCTAGACTAGCAAGATAGGGTAAAAGAACTCGTGTTCTTTGGTGTGCTTTTTGGTGATGGGAAGCCTTGGTCACCTAATGAATCCCTTCCTCACCTAGTGGACTTCTCACATTGTGAGCCTACTTGAAAATAGGGAGAACCAAGTGCTCATTTGGCAAGTCACCTAGTACACTTGGCAAGCCTAAGGTTCCAAAGGGCAAACTAGCTGCATTTTGGCCAACCTGCTTTTCATGTGGCCCTTCTCCCCTCCAATCGCCCTATGGTCAAATATTTTAGAGATCTTAGTGAATCAAAGGGACATCCCTAAGTGCGACCTAAAAATTTTTTAGGGTGCACTTGGCGAGTCGCCTAGTGCACTTAACGAGCCCAAGTGTCCAATGGGTGAACAAAAACGGGTAAGGGCTGAAATTCTTAGTTACAACTTTAAGGGTTTCTATATGTTTTCCAAAATTTACCCTATACTATTTTATTTGTTCCCTAACTAATATATAACCTTTTTAAGACCTGAATTACTTCATTTTAAAGTTATTCCAAATAGAATAAAAAGAATGCCTTTCTTCTCTTAATATTTCTCTTTCTTGCACAATGAAGAAGAAAAAGAGGTGAAATCTATATTTTGGTGATTTCAAGGTACTTTCTTCATATGATTTCTTGTAGAATACTAATAAAGGTATGGTGATTCTCTAGCCACAGTTAGCTTCACCCTAGAGTCAATTGCAATATAATTTTCAAGTCTCCGCTGTTTATGCAAAATCCTAAATTTCACTCAATCTCATGGGTTCTTGCATTAAACATTTTCAAAAACTAAATTATGATTATATTGATATTTAGTTAATAATTTTAGATGAAAAAATTGATGAACCCATTCCTTCTCTTAATTTCTCAAATTTGACCTGAGAAGTGGGTTTATTAATTATGCATGAATGATGAAGGATTCACGTGTAGAATGATTTAGAATGTTGATTTCTATCAATATCTACGTCTAATCATGATGAACTTTTAGTGAATTGAGGAATTGTGATTATATCCTTGAAAGGGGAAAATTTGACCTAATTTAATGTTAAGGTAGAATTGATATAAAATTGTGATAGATTGATTTGTGATCCACTTATACTGTGGGTTTTACTTACTTTGTACATTGTGATCATGGCCTTGAAGGCATATTGTGTGGGAGTGAAGCATTATCATGATATTGTATTGAGGAATATGATATAAAGCATGTGTGTGATCTAAGTTTTATAATGATGAACTAATATATAATGTGAATGTATTGTGATTTGAAAAAATTATTACATTTCCACTAGATTTTACTTTGGAATGATTGGTAGGGCTTATGCAACCATTTTGTTTTATCAGTGGGGGGGGGAAAATTTGTAAAGGTGAACGTGTATCCTTGATTTGTGATCTAGTGCATCCTCTTCTAGGCTAATGAATGTATATTGACTTAATTGCGAAATGCTCATGATTTGTGGAGCTATGATTGGTAGCATTGTCTTGAATGCACGAATGAATGTCTTAGAATTGTTAGAAATAGTGTTGGTATTCTTTTCTGATATGAATGTCTTGGTTTGGTAGACCTAATGTTGGTAGCCTCCCTATGACTGACTAGTAAGGTATTTTAGACCGTCTTGAACCGGTAGACCTAATGTTGGTGGCCCTTCATACTGAATCTAGAAACCTAGGTGAATATAAAACCTTGAAGTGGTAGAAGTAATGGTGGTACCCTCCTTCTTGTGTGAAATTTTGTACCTAGGAGCAGTATACCTAAAGGTGGTGATCCTTCCATAGAAAAATCAGTGAGCTATCCTCTATACCTTGAATAGTACGACCTAATTGCGGTGTACTTTCATGTGTATGTGTCTTGGGTTAATAGGACTAATGTTGGTAGCCCTCTTAAGCACACATTTATATTTTTAATGAAATTTCTCTACGGGAGATAAGTCTAAGCACCGAATCGATATGGTTAAGATGGTGGATCTTCCCAATATTACGATAGAACCCAATGAACATCTTTGGATATCCCCTAAACTATGGAGGTTGTATATCCCCCTAAACTATGTTCCTACATAGGATGTCTATTAGTTCTACCCTCGGCAAGTAGAAGACCTATGTATGGTGTGAGGATAGAATACCGGATTCCATGATTTAGCACTCATGGTCTATCTCGGTTAATGTATATTGCCATCTTGTGGGATATGCACTCTAGTTATTTGATAGTACCTAAAATATGTAAGAAGTAGTATGAGATTCTATCTACACATGGCACGATTAGGCTTCGAAGGTTCTTAAGTGATTTCCCTAAGTCTTCATGACTAATATTTGATAGTCCTCTAAATGAAGCTAATAATGAATGTTGACTTATTGTCCCCATAATGTAATGTATGACATTCTTATATTGATGAAACTAGTTACTTACAATGTCATGTCCAAATGTAAAGGTTCTTGTGTAAATGCGGCCTTGAGGAACACTTACGTGTGGCATGAAGAGGTAGTATGAGCTGCCACTTTATGTCTTACTTAAGTGTCTTAGGTGTGAACTTAGATAGGTCATCTAAAGGTATGATTACGGAAATGATCTACTTAAGTAATAATAATGTTCATTGGATGGATGTGTGTACTAGTTGAAGAATGATTACTTGAGGTGAAAATAAAAAGGTAAAGGTAATGGCTTAAAGGAGTTATTATGATTTGTATGTTGTTTGTGACTTATATTAAGCCTTTATTGTTCAATGTTCATGAATTACTACAAAATGGCATAAAATATGACTTCCAACAAAATTTCCCTTTTAGCATGTTTTTGCATGGTCATCATACTTAGTACTTAATTATGCTAACCCAATTTTTTCTTCTATCTTTTACTACAACTGTAGGTTTCGGAAAGTGATTGCACTCTTTAGTGAAGCTTGGTATTAGAGTTCTCTGGAGACCTTTTTGGTAAGTCCTCATATGTCGTGGACAAAGATTTTATATTTCTAGTTCCTTTTGTTTGAAACCTTTTAATAAACTTCTTCAGCATTTTCGATTGTAAAGGGCCGTGAACCTATCATGTTATGTTTGTCAAAGGATGGTCATGTAGACTTAGTCTTCTGCTTTCTTAATGAAAAGGCATTTTCAATAGTTTGCTTTTAAATAAAGTTTTTTATTCTTCACTATTTCCTATATCGAATGTGATGAATGCTTAGAGGCTTGTATGAGATCCCTTCGGGGTCAAATAAACCTTATTACAACTCAAGGGTGCTCTCCTATCGAGAAAACGCATGGAAAACAATATGTGGAAAATAATATCAAATACTTGATAAATATTTCTGAGAACATTTTTAAAATATGGGAGGGTGGGGGGTTGTTTACTTGTGATAAAGATAAAATTAGTCTTACTATCTAATTTAGATTTGATGGTACGAGATATTAAATTTAATGACATTTTGTTATTTGGTTAGACCCAAAAAATTCTTGGAGTACATTTTATATTGTGGTCGTTGAGTTTCTCTTTACTAGTATATGATATGATTAGTATAAAACCACAGAATCATATTACTAGTTTAAAATAATTTTGTTCTTTGATGAAAAACTATCACTTAAAATATTGTGGTTTTCATGAAAAAATATGTTTATTTTTATAGACATGAACATTGATGAAAGGTGATTTGATATGTTTGTGTTGTAAAACAAATATTTTGGTCATATTATCCTTATTGGGTCCAAGAGACTATGGTAATGGGTAATTCTATGATAAATTGAATGTTATGGAAAAGTCCTTCTTCAAAGGATATCTTGCAACGTGTTGACTCTATAATAATGTTGTATTTGATTAAGTTATAAAAGGTGTAACACCCCGTAGCCAAAACATACAAAAAAATTGTGTTGAGAAAAAAATGTACAGGTGTACCAACGGTGGCATCTTGACGGCGTATCCTGAACCATGGTTCGGTCCTGACAAACGTCGAGGGGATCAGAAACTTCGAAAAAATTTCAGGAATACGAAAAAACATTGTTGCGTCTGGAAGACGGACAGATTACGGTCAAACGACCAGGTCCGTTTAGTCCGTGGATCATCGATCAAGAATCCTTCAACCACCTCTGAAATAGGATATAGAAGACTTTTGTGAGTATGTGAGTAAAGTGCCCACAATTGCCAACAAGTTAAGGTTAGAACTCAGAAACAAGGGGTATGACTCAGAGATCGATATTCCTACTGGAAGTGGGATGTGATCAATAGGGATTTTCATCAAAGGTTACTCGTTCTCGCAACCAGCATGCTTAATTTGGTTGATAGTGATAGGATGACTAAGTCTTCTCGCTTTTTTGGGTCAAGACTAATATTCGGCATAGGGACTAGGCCCAAGCTTTACTTACTGGAAAAAACTGTTGAGGTTGCATGGGGTTCCTTTGTCTATCATCTCAGCTCAGATAGAGGTCCTCAGTTTACCTTCTCATTTCTGGAATTATGGAAGTCATTCAAAAAGATCCTTGGTACTCAAGTTAACCTTAGTACAACATTCATCCACAGACGAATGGGCAGGCCAGAGTGTACCACTTAAGACCTTAAGGATATGGTGAGAGCTGTGATCGTTTCAAAGGGAGTTGGGTGATCACTTCCTCTTATGAGTTTGCCTACAATAATAACTACCATTTTCCAGCATTCCAATGGCCCTTATGAATCTTTATATGGGCGTTAAGATGTAGATCTCTCCGTTGGTTGGTTTTAAAGTAGGTGTGAAGTAGGGGGGCTTATAGGGATAGAATTCAGTCCTTGATCTAAGAAAGGAAATGTAAACTATTAGAGATAGACTTAAGGTACAGCCCAAAGTCGGCAGCAGATAGGATGTAAGAGAAGGGGAAAACAGAGTTCCAAAGTTGATGATTGGGTTTTATGAAAGTCTCTCATATGAAAGGGTGGTGAGATTTGAAAATAAAGGGAAGCAAGTCCTAGACTATGTAGGCCCTACAGTTCTTGAAAAAGTATTGGCAGGTGGCAATGAGTAAAAGAGTTGCCAGCCAAAATCAGCAGCACTGCATCCGGTCTCACATCTCAATCTGAAGAAGTGCGTTGGTTGACCCAGCATATATAGTGCCATTAAAGAGGTGTGGCGGGAAAATATAGTCTTTCTATGAGGGTGTTTGTATAGTTGAATATTCTTGACGTAGGTTAGAAGTTGAGAAACCCAAAGAAGAAGAAGTCGCTCAGTCAAGGTTTTAGTGGAGGATTAGTCCGTAGATGGATCTACTTGGGAAGCAGAAGCAGCCATGAAGCCAGTGTATCCTTACCTTATTTCCTTCCGATTCCACTCCAGCTTGAGGAAACAGTTGCTCTTCCAGTTTTAACAGCAGTGCTTGCGTTAAATTGAGTTTAGAATCATGTCCCTCAGTTTGTACATTCATTTTAGCGTAATACATTGTACTCAGTAGAAAATCAGTTATAAGGTTTTAGTAGTGGGGTTTGCATCTCTCTCCCTCTATTTCATCAGTTTAGTCATAATCGAGGACGAATGATTTTTTTTTTTTTTTTTTTTTTTTGTTCCCAATGGGAGATAATGTAAACACCACGTAGCCAAATAGACCAAAAAAAATAGTTTTTCAGGAAAAACATCTGCAGGTTTGGCTACCAACGTTGGCATCGATGAACCGTAGCCTGAACCACGGTCCATCCTGCACAATCGTCGATGGGATCTGAAACTCCCAAAAATTTCAGCCTAGAAAAATTGGTTAAGTCTTGGACGACGGACGAACATACAATCTGTAGGTCAAATGACGGTCTGTAGTCCATGACCATCGATCAAGACTCCCTTCAACCACTCTCTGACAAGAGATATGAATGACTAGCATGGTTCGTAGGTCTCTGATGACCTACCTACAGATAGATAATTGAATTATATTTGCATAGCCATCGACCTTGCTAAAATCAGACCTCCGAGTAAAAAGTGATGCCCATTTTAGTAAAGGCCTGTCGAACAGGACCTCACACAGACACAATGACGGGGCGCCAGGCGCACGATGGACCGTCAGTCCTGGTTGTCGTGAGGCCCAACATCAACCTTCGCAGGGGTCTTTTTGACCTTTACCACTCTGTTAAAACCCTAAGTTACGTCGTTTTTACCCTAAATCATCAGATTTTATTAAGTTTAAGCCGAGAAACATGATTAAAAAAAATCCAAGTCAAATCATTAAATTAAAACTTAGGACAAAGTAGAAGCAAGAAGGGAGAGGAGAAAAAAGCTCAAGAACCATGTTCAAGAGCCACAGCTCCAGCAGTCCAGCCCCGAAACTTAAGTATTTTTCCGTGGATTTCATCACCAGGTATGTGGATTTTCATAGTGGGTTTCCTTCACCCATCGGGTCCTTAGTGTCAGTGAGTTCGTTTTGATTAGTCTTATCATTTTAAATCTAAGGTTTCTATAACTTTGATATAACTTCATGAATTATTAAATATATGTTCCAAATCATATTATCAATATATTACTCAGAATTATCGCAGGAATTTCATAACCCTAGCTTTTGTATTTTCTTTAGGTTTCTTGCAGTACAATGCTAGGTCATTATTTTCAGACAATTCAGAAAATACATTGCCGTAGTTATAAATGCATTAATTACTAGACTAAGTGTGGTATTCTCAGTTTGCATATTCAGTTCGAGCTATCCAATATTTACAAAAATTCAAAAGAATCAGGTAATTTTACAAAAGTTGCATTGGGAGTAGCCTAATACCGAGTTGGGACTAGGGTTTAGCGTACCCAATAGTCCAGAAGAAAAGAGACTACTAGCCGAGTAGGTTTGTAAAGTCCCCATCTGTGGGCAATCAATTTAGTGATCACGCCAGCATGACCTTTAAATCTTGGTGGGGTATATTGGGTCTCTCGGATGGGCGTATACATAGGAACTCCACATTTAGTTATGGGGTTTTATTATCGGTTATTAGGATCTCCCACCAGTTCAGTCAGACAATCTACATTGACCATTTATCAGTCATATCCCCGTATTTAATTTCAGGCATGTTATAAATTGGTCATTGCAATCCAGGTTAGCTCAGAATCAGACATCACGTTCAGATTATTATACTTGTTTTTGTGCTTGTTCCAATTATGTCTTCTTCAGTTGTACTCTATCCTACATGCTCGTACCTTTCAAGTACTGACGCATACGTGCGCTACATCTTCTAGTGATGTAGGTTACAGTTGCGTCAGCATTCCAAATCAAGCCATTGATCGATTTCCTATCTCCAGTTCAGCAGATTCAGTGGTGTGAAGTCCTCATTTATTCGAGGACAACAGTCAGGAGTTTAATTTCAGTCTGAGTCATTTAGTTTCAGTTTTTTCTCCCCTTGGCTTTAGATTTAGTTGGGGCTCTGTCCCATTATTTCTATTCTAGTTTAGAGGCTATTTCAGACATAGTTAGATCAGTTAGTTTGAGTTAATATTTCTTTTTGTATTAAACTCCGTGTTTTCAAATATCTCAGTTATATATATGGGTTATTCCCCATCTTTTCATTTTAAGTAATGACTTAGCTTCCGCAAACAATTTTATTATTCTTTTAGATGCTCATGATTCATGCAGCAGGGTTTTTAGCTTGGGATAACTTGTAGGTACTTAGGTTCCGTGTCCGCGTCTCGGGGTAGCTCGGGGCGTGACCAACTTGGTATCAGAGATTAGTTCAGGGAATTCCCTAGGATTCGGAAAAATTTCCACCACTGTAGAGTCTTTGTTCATGGTGTGAAGCTGCACCACATAATGAGAGGGAGCTATGAAGTTGTTTTAGTAAAAAAATTCACTTTTATTTATCTTATCGTGCGTAAGGTATGATCAAATTGCCCAATTCTAAACTTGAGTTGAGTGTGTGCGTTTTGATCATGCCCTTCTGTAGAGCTTAGGTATGGAATGCTACTGCACGCATGCCTAAGCAGTAGTAGTTTCTGATAGTACTAGGATAAGAAGTTCAAAGTACAGAGTTTCAGGAATTGTCAATTCAGCTTTTTGGCTCTGGTTTTGAAACAATAAGGAACAATTCAACAGGTTTTGAGTTCTTACTAATAGAAATGATCGATTAGTGGCAGCCAGAGTTTATGATTCGTTAGGATGAATCCGGCAAGTTTTAGGGTTGCATGTTGGTAAGGACCCATAGAAGTTCATTGATGAAAGTCAGAAAACATATTGTGTGTGATTTCAGATAGTGGTAGTGATAGGATGAGATTGGCACCTACAAATCAACGATGTGAATCAAATATGGTTCACTCCGTATTAAAGAAAACAGAGATGACTTTGCCTTTTTGTTAAACTCAGTATATCAGTCCAATTCATCGTCAGTACAAAACTCTCTCAAAAACCCTTATCAGTCTCTACTCCAGGTCGATGAACCAGTATAGCTAGACAGGTATACAGAAAATTGCCCTGTTCATAGTTCTCTCATAAAGTCCCACAAAGATTATAGAGTTAGAATGGTAGTATAGACTTCTATGTCATGATAGGCATGGATGGTTACACTCCTGTTATGCCTCAGTCGATTGTAGAACTATTGTTGGATTCTTTCAATTTTCAGTTCAGGAGAATCAAATCTAGAATGGAAGGGTAGTAGCCTGCTCCTATGGGTCGATTTATTTTCTTACCGTAAGGCCAGAAAAATGATATTATTAAGGGTTATATTTCTCATTAGTTCGGGTTAAGGGACTTCTTGAAACCCCATCTCCTGAGAGTCAGTTCCAATAGTTGTGAATTTCAAAGAGGTTATTTTTCCAAAAGATCTTCCGGGGTTCCTCCGAAAGGGAATCGGACTTGGGAATGATCTCTACCGGGAAACCCATCCTATTTCTATTCCTTCTTACATAATGGCCGACACCATTAGAGTTTAAGAAATTGAAAGAGCAGTTGGAAAGACCTTCTAGATTAAAGTTTCATCAAACCTAGTATTCACCATGGGGTGCACTAGTGTTGTTCGACAAATAAAGACACCCACTGGTTCTCTCAGGAATATGCATTGACTATGACAGTTGAAAAAGGTCACAATCAAGAAAAAGTATCCCATCACACAGGATTGATGACTTGGTTGACCAAAATTCAGGGGGGCTAGTTGCTAGTCATTTTCAAAAGATAGACCTCAGATCGGGGGTTATCATTCGGCTCAGAGTCAGAGATTAGTGACATTCCAAAAACATCCTTCAGAACTCAGTATGGTCATTATGAATTGTAGATTAGTCATTTGGGGGGACTAACCAATGATCCGGCACTTGCATGGATTTGATGAAACAAAGTGTTTCAAATAGTATCAAACTGTTCGTTATTGTCTTTATTGATGAATCTCATTTCCTAAGGGGAGTGAGGAAAAGAAGAACATTGCAAGTTCCAATTTGAGAGTGTTTCTGCAGACTCTCAAAGATCCAATTATCGCCTAAGTTTAGTAATATGGGTTTGGTGGCAATCCGTTGCTTTCCTTGGTCACATTGTATCTAGCAAAGGGATCCGGTAGTTTCACAAAAACATAGAAGCAGTGAAAAAAAATGGCCCAGGACCTACCTCTGCTAACAGACATCAGAATTTCTTAGGTCTAGAAGGTTATTACAGAGGTTCGTGGAGGATTTTCATCATGACGAGGTGACTCAGAAGATGGTCAAACTCCCAATGATCGATGATTGTGAGGAAACGCTTCGTATAATTGAAAAACTGATTGGACTACAGCTCGTGTCTTGAAACTCTACCGAGGGTTCAGATGGTATGTGATCTATTGCAACGCATTTCCAGGTTGGCCCTTGGTTGATGTGTTGATGCAAAGAGATAAGGTTATCTTTGTTAGACAGCGCTTAAGGGTGCATGAGAAGAATACAACTCATGACATCGAGTTCCAGCAGTGGTGTTGGCACTAAGATATGGGATACTACTTGTATGGGTTTCATGTAGATGTGTATTTCACCGATCATAAGAGCCTTCAGTTAGTGTTCATCCAGAAAGAAGTTGAATTTTTGCCAGAGAGATGGCTGAGTTCCTTAAGGATTATGATATGAGCGTGCAGTATCATCCTGGAAAGCGAATTAGTGGACGAGATGCTCTTAGTAGATTATCTACGGGTTAGTGTAGCCCATGTTGACAGAAAAAAGAAAAGGAGTAGTGAAGGGATGTTCAACAGGGCTTGGCTCGTAGGAGTTCTCCTTTATGAGCATATAAGACAGCACTTGTAACCGTTCAGAATGGGGAGAAGAATCGTCTTTGGTAGTGGAGGTTAAGAAAAGAAGAGAGTGTCCGATCTTGTTTTTAACTAAAGGGTTCTAATCACAATCGAGAGTGGAGGGTTTTTTCCGAAGGGAGAGATGGGTGTACTTCGCTACCAAGTAGATTGTTGTGTTAATGGAATGGGCGAGAAGGGAACGCTGTTACCAAACCGTAGTGGTTTTTTGTGGCTAGCATTTATTCTTGCATAAGTCATAACACTTAGTATTCTATTCATCCAGGTTGCCACTAAGATGTACCACAATATGCGAGGAAAGTCTATTGGTGGAATGGCATTGAGAGGGACATAGAAGACTTTGTGAGTAAGTAACCCATTTTCCAGCAAGGTCAAGGTAGAGAACATCAGAAAAACCGGAGGTTATGGACTCAAGAGTCGATATTCCTAATTGGGAAGTGGGATGTGATCAATATGGATTTCATCAAGAGTTACCTCGTTACTCGCAGACAGCGAGTGACTTAATTTGGGTTTATAGTTGATAGGATTGACTAGGCTCTTCTCGGCTTTTGGCGGTCAGGATACAGATTCGGCAGAGGACTATGCCAGCTTTCCTTACTGAAATTGTGAGGTGGCATGGGGTTCCTTTGTCTATAATCTCATTATAGAGGTAGAGGTTCCTCAGTTTAACCTCTCATTTTCTGGAAATTTTCCATTTCAAAAAGATCTTGGTACTAAAGTTAACATTAGTACAACATTCATCCACAGACGAATAGGTTGCAGGAAGTACCATTCATACGAAAAAGGGATATATTAAGAGACTTTGTGTGTCGATTTCAAGGGTTAATGGGGATGATGATCACCTTCCTCTTATTGAGTTTGCCTACAATAATAGTACCATTCCAGCATTAAATGGCCCCTTTTGAAGCTTATTATGGGCGAGATGTAGATATTTTGGTTGGTTTGGTTGGTTTGAAGTAGGTGAAAAAACAGCTTTAATAGGGCCAGATCAGTCCTTTTATGCTATGAAGAAAGGTAAACTAATAGAGATAGACTTAAGAGCGCACAAAGTCCGTCAGAATTCTTATTGCAGATGTAAGGAGAAGGAACTAGAGTCTGCCAAGTTGATTGCTGGGGTTTTTTTTCTGAAAAGTCTCTCCTCTGAAAGGGGTGGTGAGATTGAGATTTGCAAAGAAAGGGAAGCTCAGTCCTAGAATGTAGGCCCTTTACAAGATCTTGAAAGGATTGGAAAGGTGGCATATGAGTCTAGAGTTTCAGCAAAAAATAGCAGTAGTATAGTTGAGAAAGTGCGTGGGTTGACCCAGCCTATATAGTGCCATTAAAGAGTGTGGCGGTAGGTAGTAAAATATAGCTTTCTTATGAGATCTGTACTAGTTGAGATTCTTGACGTCAGGTTAGAAGGTTGAGAAAAAAATGATACAGTCGCTACAGTCAAGGTTTGTGAGGATTCAAGTCCCTAGATGGAGCTATTGGGAAGCAGAAACAGCCAGGTAAAAGGCCATGTATCCTTACCTTTGTCCTTACGATTCCCACTCCAGTTTGGTGCGTAGGTAAACAGTTAATCTTCAGTTTTTTAGCGTTCATCATGAGGTAAATTGAGTTTAGAATCTGTTCCCTCAGTTTGGACTTTAATTTTTAGCGTAATTGCATGTACTCAGAAACTCAATTCAGTCAGAACTCAGTTCTCAGTGTTTAGTAGTGGGGTTTTCATCTCTCTCCCTCTATTTCAGCTAGTTTAGTCTTCATTCGACGACGAATGTTCCCAAAGGGAAGATAATGTAACACCCAGTAGCAAAAATAAAACAAAAATTAGTTTTTTCAGAAAAATCTTCATGTGCGACCAAGGTGGAATCGACGGACCGTAGCCTGAACCACGGTCCATCTGCACAACCGTCGATGAGATCAGAAAATCCCATAAATTTCATACTAGAAAAATTGTTTAAGTCTTGGACGACGAACGGACTTACGGTCCGTAGGTCAAACGATGGTCCGTAGTCCGAACCTCGATCAAAGGACTCCCTCAAACCCACTATCTGACAAAGAGGCTATGGATGAGGTACATGTTCGTGGTGGACTACGGTCCGTAGGTTCCTGACCGTTATGGTGGGAAATTTTCAAGCCAGTTAAGGGAAAATGCAGTGGGTAAGTTAAAATGATTAATAAACTCTTAGCTCCAAAATGAATTAGGTCTCCATAACCAAAAACCCAAAGATAGATCATTGAATTAGATTTCCATAGCCCACGACATTGCTACAACAGACCTCAAAGTAAAAAAAAAGTTATGCCATTTTAGTAATGTCTTTCAACGGCCCTCACGACGGACCCATGCAGGGAGTCGGTGCGCACGAAGGAATGTCAGTCCTTGCGTCATGGGCCTGACAGGCAACCTTCCTAGGGGTATTTTTTACTTTCCCACTCATTTTAAATCCTATGTTAAGTCGTTGTTTGACCCTTAAATCATCATATTTTTTAGGTAAGTTTAGTCGAGAAACATAATTAAAAAAAAAAATATCCAAGTCAAATCATTAACTCAAAAAACTTTAGATATAGAAGAAAGAGAGGAGAAAGAACAAGCTCAAGAACCTAGTTTAAGAACGCCACAAGCTCCAGCAGTTCTAGCCCAGAAAAACTTAAAGTATTTTTCCGTGGATTTAATCACCAGGTATGGGGAATTTCACTAGTGGATTCCGTTCACCCATTGGTCCTTAGTTTCAGGTGAGTTTTGATTCTCTGTATCAGATTAAAGCTAAGTTTTCTAGAACTTCATGAACTTCATGGAATTTTTAAATAATGTTCCAAATCATATTATCATGTTATTACTCCAGTGTAGTCGCATGATGAATTTCATAACCCTAGCTTTGTATTTCTTTAGTTTTTGTGAATTTACACATTCCTAGGTCATATATTTTAGGACACTTCAGATATACATGCCTCAGTTAGAAAATGCATAATTACCAGATTAAGGTTGTATTCCAGTTGCATGTTCAATTTTGAGCGATTTTTTTTTCTTTCTTTTTTTCCAGTATTTACAGAAATTCAAATATAATCAGTTAATTTACAAAAATTCATTGGAGTAGCAGAATACCCAAGTTGAATAGGGTATAGCGTACCAATAGTCCAGAAAACTATAGCCGAGAGCTGTAAGTCCCCTCTGTGGGCAAATCATTTAGTTGATACGCTAGATGACTTTATTACATTTGCAGGGTATATTGGGTCCTCTGGGATTTGGGGAGTATACAACGGGGGACACTCCACATTAGGTAATGTAATTTTATTCTTGGTAAAAATTAATAGCTCCCACAGTTAAGCAGAATCTCATGACATTGAACATTGATCAGTATATTCAATATTCAGTTTCAACATGTATAAAGTGGTCATTATACCAGTTAGCTCAGAAATCAACCACATCACGTCAGATTATTATTTACTTATTTTTGTGCTTGGTCAGTAGGTCTATATCAGCTTGTTTATATCTACATGCTCCGACCTTTCAAAGTACTGACGCATACGTGAGTACACTTCTCGTTGATGTAGGTTGAAATTCTCAGCATCCAATCAAGCATAGATCAATTTCCGATCTCAGTCAAGCAGATTCATGGTTGAGTCCTCATTCTCGGAGGATTAAAAAAGTCTTGAGTTTCATTATCTTTAGTCATTTAGTTTCAGTTTTTGCTAGATTTTCTTGGGGCTCTGTCCCCAAGTATTTCTAGTCTAGTGTTAGAGGCTATTTTATACACATAGTGAGATTTGCTTAGTATTGAGTTAATATTCTTTGTATTAAACCATTATTTATTATCTTTAGTATGCTCATGATCATGCCAGCAGGGTTAGCTTGGGATCACTTGTGGTCCTAGGTTCCATGTCCGCGTCTCGGGTGTAGCTGGGGTCATGACAAAAGGTAAAACACAAAATATTTGTACAAAAAAGTTATTTCACAAAAGGTGTTTTCAAACCCATTATTTTTGTTTGTTCTTACTTGAATCAAATTGTTGTGACATGAATGCTAAGGACATGTCAATTTCAAAACCTGGCAAAAAATGATTATCTTAGAAATTTTTCCTAACTTTTAGTGCACTAAATAAAAATGTCAAGTATGTGGAAGCTAAGAATGTTATGCAAACTTATAAATTTGATGAAAGGAATTTTAATCCTTTAGAATTGATTTACACTAATATTTGTGGTATGAAGTTTACACAATCTTTCTTGGGGAGTTGGGGTGAGGGTGGGGAGTGTTTCATAAATTTTATCGACAATTGCACTATATAATGTTATGTCGATTTGTTGAATGGTAATGGTTAAGAAATATAAAATATAGGCAATATAAAACTGAAGTTGAAAATCAGTTAGATAAAAAGATTGTCATGATTAGAAGTGGTAGATGTGGAGAATATGAATCTCTTTTTGCATAAATATATTTTTAAAATGGAATTTTCTATCAAATTACTGTACATACTCACCTCAATTTAACGAAATTGTTGACATAAAAAAAAATACCAAACTATGAAGGAAATGTTGAGTGTCATACTTATAAGTTCAGGTTTACTACAAAATTTGTGCTTCTATCATTATAGAAAAATAGAACAACCAAAATATTCTCTAATCTTAAATAGAGGAACTAAACTTTTACTTCTTAGTAAAGGGAGCAACAATTAAATAATTTTGTTTTTAAAGAAATGGGGAAACAAAAAGTTTTGTTTATTTAGGCTTTGTTGTACCCTGATAGAAAATAAATTTGCCTCCCCATTAAATATATGTATATATATATACACATAACTCCTGAAAGATAGTGATCGAAAAACTTTCAATATCGTCTATTCCATATGAGAAATGGAAATGAGGAAACTATTCCCAGCGGGTCAAAATAAGACCTAAGACTATGAATTGTATGTTTATTTGATATGTAACAAATAGTGAAGGGCCTAAACGACCTTGGAATGAACCAAATGAGAAAGTACTTAATGAAATTATCTAGAGGTTTGGTATAATTAAATGAAAAAATTACTTCCTCCGGGTTTAATTTTGTAACATTTCTTCTTGAAAATGAGTATCATAAAGTTGAATAAGCTATGTCCTCTGTGGATTCATTCTTTTTGAAAAGAGGCAATAAATAGCAAGATATATTCAATCTTGAGCAACCATACTTGAGAGTTGGTTAATCCTCCCCCAGGAAATAAACTTTTGGGTTCAAATTGGATATACAAAAGAAAAAGAAAGTCGACGGAACTATTAACAAATACAAAGAAAGATTTGTTATCACTGGCTTTAGAAAATATGAGGGAATTGATTATTATGACATATTCACTTACTAGGAATACATAGTTCATATGTTAATTGTGCTAGTTGTGGTATATGACCTTGAAATTTGTCAAAATAGATGCGGAAATATTTTTTAAAAAAAGAAACGGATAATTGGAGGAAGAAATTCGCTTGCAACAACAGAGTGCTTTATTGTTCTTGGTAAAGTTTAGAATGTTTATATACTTGTTCAATAACTCTATGGACTAAAAACAAGACCAAACTATGTTGGCAAACGATTTAAAGATTAATGAATGGTATATGAAACGTTCACAAGTAATTTCAATCAAACTCATTGGATGAAAATGAAAAGAGTTTTGGAGTATTTAGAAGCTTAAAAGGTGTTGTTTTGCATTATAAAAATGTCACGACCCAAAAATGGGCATGATGGCCCTCGTCTTATCCCACCAAGACAAGTCAGTCTAACCCAATAATTCTGATAAAATGCAGAAATAAAACCAAAATCTGATAAACCATTACTAATACGGTAACAATTCAACACTTAATTCAATTCCCAAGGACCTGGTAGTCACGTGAACAAGCCCTCTAATGTAAAAATACTAGAAATGAAATAAAAAAGAGTCTAAAATGAAGTTGTCTTTCAAAGTAAAAACAAAGTCATAAACTGGAGTACGAAAAGTCGCTGAGATGAGAGCAGCTACCTCGCAATCCTCCCAAAAAGATTGTCCGGAAACAAAGAGGAATGGAGGTATACAAGGGAATTTGGTAGAAGATGGGGTGAGTACCAAAACCACGTGGTAGGGACCCTGTTAGACCCGCAAACTACTTGATCTAATACGTACAGACATGTCAAAGGGACTTGGGCATTGGTCTTGAACTGGATGATGGCCAAAAAACAGGCAACACAAGTTCAAGGATTGGTGTTGGCAAGGCAGCTTGAAGTGCAGGCTTACGTGCGGGCTAAGGACGTTGGCAAGGACAGCATGTAGGCTTGATGAAAGCAAGGCTGTGAAGACTGGCAAGTCAAGGACAAAGGGACCAATTCACCCGAAATGTTTGAAATAAAACTAAGTGTGGAAAGACAGCTAAAATATTCAAGTGTTGGAAGGCTGGCCAGCAGAATTATTCTAAGTCGTTGGAATGACAGGCGCCCTCTAAAATATTATAAGTGTTTAGAATATTAGGTATTTCGTTGTAGATAAGAATGAATTTGAATATACATTCTATCTGTTGGAATTAGCTGTTGGAAAGTTAAGTGTTGATGAAATCCCTGGATGACATGTGTCGGACAGGTGTCATTTGTAAACTGGCCGCAGGTAAACTTGCCATTGTGCAGAATTTTGAGTAAGGTGGAACAACAAATTAGTCTAAGGCAAAGGACACACAGTTTTCTAGCATTAGGGACTAATTGCGTGAAGGCCTCCTTTGTATTACTTAAAGGTTAATAAGGTTTTTGGGGACTGGGTTCCTGTAAATTCTGTTGGGTTGTTTGAACTGTTTAAGTATTCTATAATTTAGTCAATTTTCGTCGTTGTAAGTAGGCTGAAAGTATTTACAGACGATGAAGACGCCTAGAGTGGTGTCGCGAGAAAAAATAAGTTGACCATCTTTCAAATTGGTATCAGCAGCAAGGTTAAACCAATGGTGAAAGAGACGCGACTTGTGGAAAAAATTGGCAAGGAGAATGAATGCCTTCGTCGGGTTGACTGACGATCATCCTGGAAGGACCCTACGTTTGTGGATTTATTCACACAAATATTGAGTTGAGAGGGGAAGATAAAGAAAGTTCACGTGGAAATTAGGGATATGCCAGAATGTTGATATAACCACATTACTGAAATCTTGGCCACTTCGTACCCACAACTACGCAGAAACTAGAGGGACTGCAGAAGGAAAATATTGAAAAAAAACCTTCGTAGAAACCGGTGTTTATATGTCGGCTTTTGTGGCTACGTTGAGTTCGACTCGTGTGAATCATCTAGGTTAAGATTCCAGACCCTTAAAAGCTTCAGTGGCGAAATGAGTGCTAAAGAACTTGAAAAAGTCATATGGGGAACATGGAAACCGTACTTTACTGCAGCAACGAGTGCCAGCGCTGATAAATGAATATTACTACAATATGTATTTGATCGGGTGATGCAAAACTTGGTGGAGGACTCAAATGCCAGAATTGATACATGGATAAGCTTATAAAAGAATATGCGGCGCATCAATTCTTCCTAGCAATGCATCTGGCTTGCAAGGGTAAGTGGAAAAGGTTAAGGGAGACGGGTTCAGTGAGGGAAATATATAAAAGAATTTACCCTCTGTGATGTTTGTTTAGACATACAAAATATGTCTGATGAGGATAAACTTCACAAATTTCATTTCAGGCATGCAAGGCTGGGCTCTCAAACGAAATTAACGGAAGGCAGAATGTAAAGACCTGGCCGGGGCAATTCCTGCTGAGATTCGTTGGTTAGATTTTCGGACGACTCGTCCTTCGGACAGATGTTTCCCTTCTACTTTTTTAAGAATACGAAAAAAGAATGAGAAGAAAGGTGAATGGAGAAAGGATAGTCGTAAAGAAGGGAATACAAACGATAAAAGGAAAGGCACAAATGAAGGATGGAAAGACAGACCCACGAGGAAAGATGGGAACTCTAAGGGACTTGTTGGACGTGTGGTGGTCCTATTTGGCAAAATCTTGTCCAAACCGAGAAAAACGGTGAATGTTAGGGCTTGCTGAAATATGAATCAAAGGGAGGGAGGACACGAAGAAGTTTTGTGGCTTTTTTTTGCAATGGCAAAAATCCATTAGGATTGTCTTTTAATCACATTATGGGATTCAATACGGTTGGGGAAATCTCCAGCACTTCGAATCCTCACTTGCTTCCTTAATTCATATAGGAAATGAAAAGTAAAAGGAACAATGTGTGATGGCTAATGGTTGATACAGGGCCACACACACGGTTGTTGTGTTGAAGGTTGCTTGCAAAAATTGGGGCTTGAAAATTGTCCATATAAAGCCCTTCTTATGCAAAACAGTCAATGCTAATGGCACAAGCCATTGGGGCATGATTAGGGCGGTTGTCTATGTCGACTGGAAATTTGGGTGGGAAAACATTACCTGATGGTAATGCCGCTTGGAGACTTTGAATATAAATTGGGATGATTTCCTAAGAAATTACCAGATTTGTTCCTTTCCCTCACTTAGGATGGAGTGATGGTTATAATGAGTGGGAAGTGATGCTGTTTTCTGAAAGGGTGTTCATCGTTTGGAAATATTAATAAAGTGCAAAGAAGAAAAGACAAGGGAGTTGTTGTCTGCTTGTCGATCGACAAAGGGCTGAAGAAGGTGTTGACGAAAACCATACTTGCTGCTTTGGTCGAAATAAACCTGATGATGTGAAAATAGAAGTGCCTGATTGTGTTGTGAATTGCTCTTTAAACAGTATGCTGATGTTATGCCTCATGAATTGCCAAAGAAATGACCACCAAGGAGGGACATTGTCATAGATGAGTTGCTGCCGGTACGTTTGCTCCTGCACAGGCTCCGTATGTCTGGCTCCTAAGAATTTGGTGAACAATACGCAAACAATTGGAATTGAATTGATAGAGTCTGGGTTTAATTCAGCGGTCTAAGGCTCCGTATGGTGCTCCTGTTTATTCCAAAAGAAAAAAGAAAACAAGGAACGGCACAATGAAGAATGGGTGTGGTAAAGAAACAAGTATCCGGTTCGTTGGTTTGCAGATTTAATGGACAGGTTAAGCAATGCATGCTAGTTTCACAAATTGATTTGAGGGCAGGTTAGTGGGCAGGTTGAGGATAGCAGAGGGTGAGAACCAAAAAACAACATGTGTAATAGATTATGGTTCATAGAATTCCTTGTAATGAGTTTGGGCTGGACTTAATTGCCCCGGCAACATTTTGCATTTAATGAACAATGTACATGTTTTGACTATCTGATGACTTCGTTGATCGTTTACTTAGATGAAATTGTAATATATTGTCGGACGGTTGGAAGAACAGGTTAATCACTTAAGTCTTTATGGTTCTGTGGCCCATAATTGAGGAAATAACGCTTTATGTTAAAGATGGAAAGTGTGAATTTTCTCAACAATGAGATAAGTTCTTGGGGCTCTGTTAGTGATAAAAACCAGGTTCGAATGGATCCTAAGAAAAGTGCAGGCCATTGTTGATTGGCAGGCAACCTCGTCATGTGAAGGATTTTTAAGTCGTTTCTTGGCTTGGCTAACTTTACCGAAAAGTTTATGTCGGGTACTCAAAGAAGGGAGGTCTTGACAATTTGTTGAAAAAGATACCAAAATGGGTTGGTCTTAACAGTGTGAAGAAAAGAAGCTTCAGATTTGAAGAATGCTATTGCATCTGAACCTATTGTACTCAAAATTGCATGATTTTGAGTTTACATTTGACAAGTGCACACTGATGCGTTCTCGACAAGGGCAATTTGGTGGAGTATTAGTGAAGGAAGGTCATCCAGTGGCCTTCGAAAGCAGAAAGTTGAATGATGCTGAACAAAGATACTAAAGACCACATGCGAAAGAAATGGTTGCGGTGGTACACTGCTTGCAGGAATTGGAGAGTTTATCTCTTAGGCACTCGATTTGGTGGTAAGAAGAACTGAGAATGTAGCAATACATTCTTCAAAACCACAGAAAAGTTGAGTCATAAACAAGCACGGTGGCAAGAATTCCTGGCAGAATTATGATTTTCCATGGGGAACATAAAACCAGGAAACACAACCAGGTTGCTGATGCGCTGAGAGGAAAGAAGTATGTGTTGCCAGTATATTCAATTTCAAAATTGGAAAAAACTATTCTATGATAGAATCAGGTTGGTTGCTGCAAAATGATTCATTATATGTTAAATGGATGAGTCAGGTGCAGGAGGGCACAATGAGACGGTATTGGATCGAGGATGATCTATCTATTTTAAAGGGGGGCGAATCGTTTGTACAACATTTCAAGGTGGGTTGCGCAAAGACTGATGAAAGAAGCGCATGACTCTACGTGGGGCTGGACATCAGGAGTTTGACAAGAAGGATGTTACCGTACTGTCTCGGTGTATTTTGCCGAAAGGAAGATGGAATAGAGGAGTACGTTGAAGACTTGTCGTTGTCCAAGTCGACAAGACGAAGTAAGAAGGAAGCAGGTTTCGTTGCAACCTTTGCCTATTCCTGAAAGGCAATGGCCTAGCGGTAAAGCATGGATTTCATTAGGATATTCTAAAGTAGATGGCCAAAGCATCTATCTGGTGGTAGTTGACAGGTTTTCAAAATTAGTTCTTGTTTTTATTGCTGCTCTTTTTTTGTTTGAGTTATGCTCATCTGAAGTGCTGACTGAGTTATTATATCACACATGTGGTAACTTACTTTGGTGTTCCGGCGAAATGTGTGAGTGATGAGACACAAGGTTCACGGGTACGATTTGGACCGCAGTGTTCAATATGATGGAACTGAATAAAATTTTCTACTGCGCAAATCATCCACAACAGATGGAAGACGGGACAGAAAATTAATCCACTTGTTGGAAGAGTACTTGAGGCAATATGTGACTGCAAGTCAACGGAATTGGGTTGCCATTGTAGGACACTTGCACGTTTGCTATAATCTGCACAAGTCGGTCGACAACAGAAATGAGTCCTTTTGAAATCGTCTAGGCCAAACAGCCTATGGACGCCATCGATGTTGCTCTAAATCTAAAAATCAGGGAAAGTGTCCAGCAGCAGCAAGAATACAGAGTTACAAAAGTTTGAGTTACAAGGGATAGACTTGAAATGTATTTGAGGCACACGATAGCTTGCGCCAAGCTCAGGCAAGCGCATATGAAAAAGTATGGCTGACCAACATCGTCGCTCAGTTCAGTTTCAAGTGGGTTGACAAAGGTGTTGCTGAAAAAACTTACCCACAAATCTGGGAAACAGATTGTGAGTAAAAACCAGGACATCGGGGGTTGATTCCTAAGTATGATGGTCCATTTGAAAAGTGGTGATGAAACGATGTGGGCGAGTTGCTTATAGGTTGTGAAGCTGCCAGGAAAGGTTGAAAATCCAATCCCACCTTTTCAGTGAGTTTCGTAAAACCTTACTTTGAGGAATGCGGATTTTGAACCGGATGGAAAACAGATCAAAGCGGGCCCTTCCATCAAGACCTACACAGTATGATGTGAAAATGAGAAGATTCTTGATCACCGGGTTTTTGGGCACAAGTAATAAGGGAATACTAAGACGTAGTTCTTGGTCAATGGAAAGGCAAGAGTGTGGCAGAGCTGTTTGGGGAAAGCAAAAGACTCTATGGCAGTTTGATGCTCACATCGATGACTATCTCAAACAAGTTCTCGATGAGGACATCGAGTTCAGTGGTGCGGGGGGTATGTTACACCCGCCCAACACTACTTGATTCTAACTACGTACAGACATGTCAAGGACTGGGGCATTGGTCTTGACATGGATGATGGCAAAACAGTGCAAACACCAATGTTAACGCGGATCGGGTGTTGGAAAGGCAGCTTGAACGTGCGGGATTACGATGCGGGTAAGGGAGTTGGCCAAGACAAAACAGTTTGGCTGATGAAGCAAAGGGCTGTGTGTGAAGACTTGGCAATGTCAAGGACAAAGGCAGTCCCCGAAATTGTGAATAAAAACTAAGTGTGGAAGGACAGCTAAAATCTTCTAAGGTGTTGGAGCGCGCAGAAAATTATTATAAAGTGTTGGAATGAAGACTAAATATTCTAAGTGTTAGAATATTTAGTATTTCGTGTAGATAAGAATGTAAGGTCGGAATTAAATTCTATGTTGGAAAATAGCTGTGAAAAGTAGTTTTTTGAACCTGGGCTGACAGGTGTCGACAGGTGTCATTTGTAACTGCCGATGTAAATGCCCATTGTGCAGGCAATTTTGATATTTATTTAAGGTGGAAAATTCGTTCTAAGGCAAAGGACAGAGAGTGTTCTAGCCTCTTAGAATAATTCGTGAAAGCCTTCCTTTGTATTACTTAAAGGTTAAATAAAGGTGGGATGGTTCCTGTAAATTCTGTGGTTGTTTGAAATATTTTAAAGTATTTATATACTTAGTCCATTTTCGGGGGTGTAAGTAGGCTGAAGTATTACAGACGAGTGTAAGACTGACTAGAGTGGGTGCGAGAAAAATAAGTAGACCCCTCTTTCAGTTACCCAACAAGGCAGAACCTCTAAACTCAGTTAAGGGAACAAATACTGGTACTCATGTACACCTATATGAACCTCTACACTCCCCAAAACGACCTCACCAAATTTACCACAAAAACACACAAATCACTAACAACAACTTCTATTAGTTTACATATTCTCAATAACAAATCAATATTCAATACTCACAAGTTTAAAAGAGGAACACTAACAAGATCAGCAAAACACGTATTCAAGTTCATCAATAATAAAAATGTGTAATTCCTGAGATGCAATGTCAAGAATAGTGATGCATGTCTTCCCTAACGATACACACCCGCTGTCTCTTAGTCTGGGACCCATGGGGGACATATTTGTCCATGCATCTGTCGTGCTGGACGATACGACCCTCGATAATAGAAACTGTCGCAGCGTGCGATACGTCCCTCGAAATATAATACTCATTACGGCGCGAGATACGACCCTCGAAATGTTACCTTGTCATATCACAACCATGTTCAGATGCAGTGTGAATTACATATTAAAATAAAATGAGGAGATAGCCATTTTGATAACAAAGCACAATTTTCAAAAAGGAATACAACACCAACAAATAAGCAACAAGTTTCCAAATCATTCTCAACACCACACAAGGAAATACACGAATTTCATACGCTTAACAAGAGTTTCGAAATCCACTCTTGCCTTAGCCAAATCGAATCATTACTCTGGACTTGAGCTTCCCTTTACGTTGAGCTTGCCGAAACCATTGGAATCTATTCAAGTATAGTTCACAATAAGGTTCAGAACAACAAACACTCACAATTTATGTGTTTTAACCTTGACCTAAAAAAATAAACCACCCAACGTTATAAAGCAATTGTAATTCTTGATGTCAATTAAAATTTCAACTATCAGAGTTTTTAAGTTTAGGATTTAATTCAAACTATTTCCTTTTCAATACCATAATTCAAATGATATTGACAAAATGATATTTCTATAATATTTAAATATACATACCAATATAGCAAAACTTAAGCCATAATATGATAACCCAAAATTTATGAAAATTACACTCGACTGGATTCATACTAACATTGCAGAATTGTGTTTTGATGTTTTTCTTCTTTTCAACTCCTTTCTTAACCACCAATGATTGGCTCATTATGAAACAATCATTGGCCACAATTTATCAATATATATTACGCCCAATGTGGCCTCATGGAAGAATACAATGAAGAATACAATCACGATTCCTTAGAAAAAATGCAACAATACACTCTAATTCTCATCCAACTCTTAGTAAATTAACAATATTAACAAATAGTTAAAAATTCTCTATATTTTAGTATTCTCCATCCGTTATTGTTTCCAATGGCAATCATTGCCAATCATCACATCTTAATGACTACAAATTAGGTAACAATTAATAATAATAACCATAGCGCTATCTTACACCAACTAAATTATTTTTATATAAAGTAATTAATGCATGCCTACCAAGAATTGAAGATGACCGACGAGTATCTGCAAAAAAAAATTCCTCTTTGATCGATGTTGCGCTAGGTTACGTTCATCCTCTCCCTTTTTCATTTGTATGTTTTCTTTACTCTGCTGTTTTTTATGTATAGTAAAAATAATCATCATTTCGTGATTTTGTAGAACCTTCAGTTCAAAATCCCGATTCTAACATTTTTATTTTTGACTCTAAATGTGTTCTGATCTGTTGTGATGTGTATGAAGGTGTTTTAAATTAATTTGTTTGATACTTTAGCCCACTAACTATTGATTAAGCATTCTGTCCAATTGACCCACCAATTAATTGATCATGTTCAAAAATGACCTTCCGGTCATACATTTCCACACTGAAAATCATGCTCGTCCTCGATATAAAGTAAAATCAAGTACATGAAGCTTCAAGAAGTTGAGGATAATCTGGGCACGACATGTCAGACTCCGTCTCCCAAAAGTGCCTCTCCCACGGATCATTACTGTCCATTGCAACCTTAACGTGAACCAATCTCTTTGGTTCCTAAGCTTTCGAAAACTTGCCTATACAAAATAGCTAAGGATCCTCCATCAAATGTCATGTCTGGACCAACTCCACAAAGTTCAAGTGAAAGCACAGGAGATTTTATCCGGAAGATACTTTCCGAAGCATTAGAGACATGGGAAAACGGGATTAACTACAGCACAAACTAGGTGGCAACGCCAATTATAAGCCACCTCGACCACTCGGACCTAATAAAAAATCTCAAAGGTCCAATGAACCTAGGTTATAAGCTTGCCCTTCTTTTACAAAACATCATTCACACCCTTCATGGGTGATACTCGGAAGCCAACATAGATACTCTCCATAAATACTAAGGCTCTACTCTCCGGTCTGAATTAACTCTGCTGCCAACTTTGAGTTTGGAAAAAGTCTATAATAAAATCATATGAACGGGCTCTATAGGTAATTCTAGAAAAATCTGTATCCAAAGAGGTCCATCTCCACCGAATCGAACCAACCAATAGAAGATCCGTACAATCCATCAAAAATGGGGCCATCTGGAGGATACTAGAGTGGATAAGATGTATTGTAGGGCAAAACTCTGCTAAGGGTAAATGTTCGAATCCAATCTAGCACCAAAGTGATCAACACACGCTCGAAGCATATCTTCCAAACCGAATGGTCCGCCCAAAAAATAGGACTCTGTTGAGGGATAAAATGTCGTAATCATTATCAAACTGAGTACCCAAACCCATGTTGTAATGCCATATAGAATTGGAAGTAAATAGTGAAACTGAAGGGATCTGATAGAAATAGGGAACTCGTGTGTCGCCAATATGACCTGATATATAGTTCGGCTAACTTTTCGGTCGTATTACTTCCCCGAACCGGAATAAAGTGGGCAACTTGGTCATCCTATCAACAAACAAACCCAAATAAGGAGTATAACCACCCACGTGGTAGGAAAAAACCCCAACAAAAGTCATAGTTAATCCGCTCCGACTTCCAAGTTAGGAATAGGCATTCCTCTTAGAAGATACACCCCGGCAGCTTGTGGTGCTACACTTGACCTCCTGGGCAAGTCAAAACATCATCAAAAACAAAGCTGAAATATCTCTATTATCCACCCCCCACAAGAAAATGAATGGAAGGATCATGATACATCTATGGTGCCCCCGAATGGATGGAAATATCGAGACAATGGCCTCCAAAAGAATATCAATTCAATTGCCAGTTTTAGGACACAATCCGCCTCTATCCTCTAGACGGCCATCAGAAATCAAGGACAGCTCCTTTGGCTTTCCCCTCTCAATAAATTTTTCCTCGAATGAGAATAACTCTCATTCATAAAACTGGTCTGCATGGATTGTTTGCCCCGAAAGCAAGATCGAGCCACAATAAAAGCAATTCATCCCACATCTCCTCTGAAATCTGCAATCAGACAATACATAGCTAACATCCTGAACATCCTAGCCAATGGTCTCTCCCAATATAGCGATGCTAAGACTCCCCCATGCTTAGGATTTCCTACTCAAAGCACGGCCACACACATTGGCATTCACCGGATGATACAGAATGGTTACATCATAGTCACGCAACGCACACCATCTCGCTTGCGTTCCAGTGCAAATCCCTTAACTAAGAATATGAAGACTCCGATGACAGTAAAGATCTCACAATGGCACTCCCATTACAATAATGACGCATATAACTTAAGTACAAATACAACAGCCGCCAACTCAAGTCATGAGTAGGGTAGTTCTTCTCATGGAACTTCAATGCCAGAAAGCATAAGCAATAACGTTCCTCTTTCGGGCTCACACACCACCCAACCAACTCTTGAAGCTCACAATTACCAATGTAAGTCTACATAGTTCTCAGGTAGTAAGTTAAGAGTCAAACAAGGAGGCTGAATAGTCAACAAAGTCTTGAGTTTTTTTTAAAGTCGCTGCCTCACAACTCATCAGGGCCAACTGAACACGACATCCGTCGAGTCAATCTAGTTAAATGGGGCTGCAATAGTAACCGAGCAAAAACTTTAACAATCGTCGATTAGGTAGAACTGCCAATCCCACAAAAATCCGAATCTCAGTAGGTGAATTAGGTCGCGTCCAGCCCGCTTAACTGCCCTTCAATCTTGGACCGATCTTCTCTAATACCCTCCTGGGACACCACGTGTGTCCCAAAGAATGCCACAGAATTAAGCAGAACTCACACTTTGAGAACTTGGCATACACCTTCTCTTCTCACAACCTCTAAAGTACAAATCCTCGGGTTGTCGTACATGTTCCTCTTAGTCTTGTGAGTAAAGACAAGAGTGTCAGCGATGAAAAGGAAATAAAAAAAAAGAATCAAGGTATGGCGAAACCCCCATTCATAAACTCCATGAATGCAGCAGGGGGCATTAGTCAATCAGAAGGACATCACTAGTAACTCATAATTGCCCATACTGGGTATGAAAAAATTGTCTGTAGGGATATTTGTGCCTATCTTTCAACTATGATGACGTAGACCTCAAATAAATCTTAGAGAACAATGTGCTAATGAGCATGATCAAATAAGTCTTTCAATACGAGGAAAGAGAATACTTAATTCGTCACTGTTAACCTTGTTCAACTTCTTAGTAATTCATACACACTCATTAGTTCCCATACTCTTTTCCAAACAATCCAGGGGCACCACTTAGGTGATTTACGCTAGGGCGAATCAAACCCTTACTCAATATAAATCCTACAACTAACCTTCAATTCTTTTCAACTCTGCTGGGGCCTATTGGGGCCATACGATATATGAGGATAGAAATAGGCTTAGTGTCCGGCGTCCAAATCAATACAAAATTGATATCCCTATCGGGAGAATACCTGGAAGATCAGAAATGAAAGTACATCGAGAACTACTGGACCCACGGGACAGAGCCCATGGGAGGTTGGTTCAACACTAGAGTATCCCGAAATAAAAGCTAGTAAGACAAACACCCCCGTTCCACCAATCTCGAGCACAGATACAAAGAGATGACCTTTCTTAGATAGGACCCGCTAACTACTCTTCCACTCAATCCACTCAACCCTCGGAACACAGGCATTGCTAAAGTCATAGTCTTAGCCTCAATCAAGGACAACATGCTAAGGAGAAAGTCACTCCATACCCAAGATAACATCAAGTCTACATCCCCAGCATCATTAATTCTACCCAAGTGTCATACCCAGCCAAAGAAACACCCAGATCGTACACTCGATCCACCACTAAGGCTACCCACGGGTTGTAGACCCGAATAGGTACAGTCAATCTATCACATATCATATCAAATTCAGCAGGAAATATGTAGACCTAAGAGAATGTAGAACCTAGATCAACAACATAGACGCAGTCGATGGTATAACTGGGATATCCTTAATAACAGTATCAGAGGTCTTCGCCTCGGGTCCTCCCGGGAAAGCATAGCAAAGGGGCCTCCTCGTCCACCCTCTATCTTTGGTGGTACCTTACCCCACTCTGCTGACCTGCAACACCACTACTAGAAACTCGATCATCTCTACCTGACTGAACTTTGCCACATACCGCTACTTGGGTGGTGTTGGTGGTCTATTCTGGATGAAGAATTAGGCGAGGCCCACCACAACCCCTTGACAGTACACTAACGCATTAGGTGATCGGGATCTCCCACAAGTACACAAATCTCTTCCATGGGAACTGCTGTATGAACCTGAAAACCCACGTATATTTCCTCCGCCCTGTAGGTCGCTGCTGTGAACGTACGAGCCCTACCCGGGCTATAAAAACCCACCTACATGTCTGGGCACCCTCAAATGTTTTGGATAGATGCATGAATAGTCCCCGCTGCTGGAAAAGAACACTCACTGTTGTGATCCCCTACCTCAAGATAAGGCACCAGAAATTGACCTGATATACGGTACCTTTAGTGTCCTCCCATACTTTCCTCTCCTCCTCCATCAATTCCGCCTCTTGGCGGCGCTCACAAGTGGAGGACTTGACAGAAGCCCCAGCCCCCTCCCTAGATGCCCGAAACACCGTTGACCTAATAGATAAAAGTCAATCCCCTCACACAATTTTTCGATCCTCTCTGTTTCATTTGGAATAATGGCAAAAACGCGCCTCATACTCTATAACCGATAAACCATTCTGTTTTAGACTCTCAAACCTCAAACGACTCTCCTCTCTCATGCTCCAAGGGATAAAACGGTCTTGGAATGCACTAGCAAACTGCTCCCAAGTCACTGGAGGAGATCCAACTAGCAAAACCCCAGATTAAGTCCTCTACCAGTCTCTCGCAGGCCCACGAAGCTGGAGTGTAGAATATCGAACCCCTTGTGACTCATCTAATCCAACCACCTCAGTTAACTCTCGGAAGGTAGTTAGAAACTAATGAGTGTCCTCGCTCTTCCCACCCTGAAACTGAGGTGAGTCCATCTTTCGAAATATCTCATACCTACGCTGCTCATCCTCTATCAGAACAACCACTGGTACAACTTGTTCCCCAACTGTTGTTGAAACATCATTCTGAACCGCGGGATCAACTAGTAGTTGCCCCACCATATTCTGAACAACTGGAGCTTCCTGTTGTTCTTGGGTCTGAGGCCCCTCCCTAGTACGAGAGTCATGTGGTGTGGCGGTCGCACAACCACCCAGAGAAAATCCCTCTAGCACACTTAACACCCTCAATAGTGTAATCTTTATATCCTCTCAGAGATGAGTACTAACGTCTCCGTACTGATCCTTGAGACTCTACGTAGACTCGACTTGTATACACGTGAGACCTATGAACCTGGTGCTCTGATACCATTTTGTTCCATGAATCCAAAAATGGGCGTGATGGCACTCTCGTCTTAACCCACCAAACAAGTCGTATAAACCCAATTATTTTGATAAATGCATAAATAAAACCATAATCTTCTGATAACGATTACTAATAGACGGAAACATTCAACTAATCAATTCACAAAACCTGGTAGTCACGTGCACAAGACCTCATTTAAATACTAGAATTGAAATAAAATACTAGTCCTAACATGAGTTTTATCAATGTAAAAACAAAGTCATGCTGGGTAGGAAAGTTCATTGTGATTACAAGCAGCTACCTCCCCAATCCTTCTCCACACTATGCCTCGGAAACGAAGAGAATGGGGAAAAGGTATCACAAAAATCATCCGAGCTTGTACCTACAAAAATTTGTAGAAGCAAGGGGAGGTACCAACCAGGTGGACCCAACAGCAACCTCGTAAACCAGGTTAAGGGAACAAAATATGGGTACTCCTTACCCCTTATCTGAACCTCTAACACTACCAACCGGCCACCAGTTTACCAAACACACACTCAATAACCACTCGATTTAGTTTACATATTCTAAATAAACAACTCAATATCAATACCACAAATTTTTCACTAGGAACACTAACAAGATCAATGCAAAATACGTATTCCAGTTCATCAATAAGACATTGTAATACCATGATATGCAATGTCAAGTATATGATGCTGTCTTCCCTAACGATACACACCAGCGTTGTCCTCTCAGTCTGGACCCATGGGGACATATCTTTCCATGCATTGTTCGATGGCGCCGACCGACATCAAAGATAGTAACAGCGCAGCGCGAGCGATACGTCTCACACGAATCTAATACACCCGACGGCTTCGACCTCGAATGGTATCTCCTCAGATCACATAATGTTCATATGGAGTGTGATTACATACCTAAAATAAAAATGAGGAGAAGCATTTCATAACAAAGCAATTTGCAACAAGGAATACAAACACCCACGATAAGGCAACAAGTCTCCAAATCTTCTCAACACCACACAAGCAAATACATGAATTTCCTACGCTTAACAAGAGTTTAGATCCACTTCCTAGCCATCGAATAATTATCTGGGACTTGAGCCTTTCATTTCCGTTGAGCTGCCAAACCAATGAATATTCAGTATATATTCACAATAAGGGTCAGAACTAACAACAACTCACATTTTTATGTGTTTAACCTTGACCTAAAAATACACCCCAACTTTATAATCAAATTTGTAATTCTTGATGTCAATTAAAATTTCCACTATCATAGTTTTCAAGTTTAGGATTTAATTCAAACTATTTCCTTTTCAATTCAATAATTCAAATGATATTGACAAAATTATATTTCTGTAATATTTAAATATACATACCAATATAGCAAAACTTAAACCATAATATAATAACCCAAATTTTATGAAAATCACACTCGACTGGAGTCATACTAACATTGCAGAATTGTGTTTTGATTTTTTTCTTCTTCCTTTCCTACCCACCAATAATTGGCTCATTATAAACCAATCATTGGCCACAATTTAGCAATATACTTTGACCCCCAATGTAGCCTCATGGCAGAATACAATCACGATTCCCTAGCAAAAATACAACGATACACTTTAATTCTCATCCAACTCTTAATAAATTAACAATATTAACAACCAGTTAAACATTCTCTATATTTTAGTATTGTCCGTCCGTTATTGTTTCCAATGGCAATCATTGTCAATCATCACATCTTAATAACAATAAATTAGGTAACAATTAATAATAATAACCATAGTGCAATCTTATACCAACTAAATTATTTTTATATAAAGTAATTAATGCATGCCTACCAAGAATTGGAGATGATTAACGAGTATCTGCAAATTATTTTTCCTCTTTGATCGACTGTTGCTACAACTAGGTTACGTTTGATTTTCTCTCCCTCTCCCCCTTTTTCATTTGTGGTTTTCGTGACTTATTTTTTATTATAAAAAAAAATAACGGTTTTATTTAGAACCCACAAAATCCACTAACTTATATTAATACATGTCCCTACTGGTATAAGGTCCTAATAATTGATCACTTTAGCCCACTAACTATCGATAAGTCATTATTTCCAATGACCCAACGATAAGGGGGGTTATGTGGGCGATTTTGAGGAAGCATGGGGGTGTGGGGACCTTCCGAGTCATTACAAACAAATACTAAGGAAATTTTTCCCTCTTCTTCGCGCCTCACGGTGGATTTCTCATAGTCTACTTTTGGTTGAACAGGGTTTGGGGATTAGTGTTTTTCGAGTGGGTACAACCCTCTGACATATTTCAAAATATTTTTTCTAAAGATGAAATAAAATACTTTAATTTAAAGGAGGGCAGAAAATGATATTATTTAGGGGGGTGTATGCATTTTGTTTATGGGTGTGGATTCGGGGGTGGCAATGAGTGCCATAGTTATACATCACCAAAGATTTTAGAATGGATATAATTGTTTCATTGTACTTTAACAAAGTTGTATAAACATTTTATACATCAATCGAGAGAGTTTTTCTCCTATTCAAGGCCTCTACATACACAATCTAAATATTTTAAATCTTATATCATCAGTTGTGTACTTGATAAATTAGTTAAAATTTAAAAGCACATCTCTTGGAATTCAATGGAATAACCTATGTTGCTCAAATCATTTGGATTGAATACTCTCTTGGCAAGTCCCTTATTCAAAATCATTTGCAATCAATGAAAATACATTGATATCTAAAATTCATATTTTCTTGTTTATGTTTCGATAAATATGGTTAAAAAATTTTTGTGACCTTTAATATATTATTTGTAAGGACATAATTATTTCTTCAATATTTGATTAATATGGATTCATCCTACTTTAAGGAATAATTCATTGACTCCACTCCAACAGTTAAGCCCCAAACTTTTGATTAAGATTGAGTAAAATACATACCATCATGTATTCCTTTATTTTTTGCATGTGACTAATCAATTGAATGTCTCTATAAGTTAAATAACTAAAATCCCAACTTTGTGTGGACCACCATAAATTCTGAACACTCAAAAGTCCCTTCTTGAACACCCCGTAGACAGAAAACTCTATAAAGATCAAAGTCATTTATTCTAAAAGTTTAACAATTCTGATTTACATGACACCAATAGCCTAATGTTCACATCAAAATCTTTTTAAACATATCTTTACTTCAACATAATGATCAAAATCATAAACTAAACAACAATGTTTAAAACATGTATTCAAAACGATAATTAAGAACATAAGCATATATTAATGAATGTAAACTAATACATGGATCTGTAACAATAGAATGAAATAGATAGGAAATAATCGAGCCCATTGAATACACATTGTCCCCTTAAGGTAATTATTCTCCTATAGTACTCGAGATTTAAAGGAATAGATCCTCTGAGGATAGAATGATTCTATTCACAAGTGTATTGATATACAAAACAATGGTGTTAGTTGTCACACCCTATTTTCGAACCGGCCGAAAATAGTTCACAACATAATATGATGACACTCTGATTTTTTTTAAAAAATTGTTTGTTTTAGAGTCGCCACCTAAATTTTAAGAAAAATATTAGGAAAACCATTTTTAATATGTAAAATGTAAACTCTGTTTTGATTTGCGAAACCATGAGATTCTGAGTAAGGGTTCTGATTACTCGAGGGAAAGGTGTTAAGCACCTCTCACAGCCTATCCGAAGATAGTTCTTAAACTCAATTTAGGAAAATAAAATTTAGGAAACTTGTTTATTTATGTTTTCTAAAAATAATAAATTAGTTGGTTGGTTTATGAAAATATAATAAAATATAAGGTACGACACATATATGTCTTATAAAATATATTTAATAGTAGTATGAAGATTATACGATAAGAAAATAAATGAATGCTCTAAGAGTGTATACCCATTTTATGTTAAAAGAGTAGAGATGTGTCTTATAAATATATCCAAAATAAATGTTGAGAATATAAATTTATTATTTTTTTACTATATTAAGATTTAGACCGTAAAAGAATAAATAAGATTAGTGTACCGTTTAGTAAAAAAAATATGTATATTAACATGTAAGATTTATAAATTAATAAAGAAATAAATACATTTGTAAAAAGGCTATAGTAGATATTAAAAAAATATTGAAGTGTAACAAAATCAATAAGTTAACTGATAGAGAAAACTAAAAATATAGAATTTGGTACTTTCGCGTATAATAAATGTATGTACCTTGTATTTGAGCCCATTGACAATCTAAAATCCTTGAATAGCATGGTTAAGAAATTGAAATGTTATAGTAGTATCTATTATAAAAAGACTATAGCAAGTATATCTAAATTCATATAGGGGTGATGTCAAGAAATATAAAATGGCCTCTATTGGGACTTATTCTATACTAGGAATTTGGCCGCCGCTTCGCGCCGTTCTTTTAAAATAATATTAAAGGATTGCTTTTTTTTTTCCGAATCAATGGGTATAGTTCTCTTTGTTTTCCCAAACGTAATATTAGCACTTATCTTTTATAATTTATATTATTATGAAGAACTTTTGATATGACAATTGAAAATAAAACTTACAAATTTAAATATCTATATCATAAATGAAGGATAGTACATTATCAATCAATATGTCAAGATATATTTTCTTAGTAATTTTTTGTTTGGACGGATATATAATATGTCACTTTGTACATTTATTGGAATATCAATGAGTATGAATCTTTATATTACAACATATACTCCGGTGTACTTTTGAATATTCAAGAATTATATTATGAAGTAACTGGAAAATTTGAATGAAATACATCTACACGTTTTAGTATTCTTTTTCATATTGATATGAAAAACGAACTTTGAATATTGGGTTTGTTCATCATTCCTTGTTCCGGTTTCAAATATACATTTCGAATTGTATGATTTTTGCATTAATCATATCTATTGGTTAGATTCTTAGTTGCATTTATATCAAAAGGAAATGTTTCACTCGTCAAATATGTTTTTTTAGAAAGTTACCCAAAATTTACGCACTGATTATTTACGTTTTCCCATATTTCAACCCCGAATGAGATAGTTTGTTATAAATTAATGACTCCGTTTACTATATTTTTAGCTATACCTTTTATATGAAATCTAAAGAAAATGATTGCATGAAAAACTACGTAAAAATATTTGATAGATATTAAACCTTTCACATATTTATCTGTTATAGACTAATAAAATTAAAGTTAAGTAATTTAAATCTCCTGATAATGCTCTTTATTTCAATACTTCTTGCATTCCTCAATCATGATTGCACCTCTTAACTATATGAAGTCAAGACACACGACACCCTAAGAAGATACTCATAACTAAATATTAAAAATATATTTAAAATTTTAATCAATTAATTTTTCTAGTACAAAATTATTGTTTTTATTTTTATAATATTGGAAAAATCAATCACGTATTTAGTCATTTGATTTGTATTCATCTTTTGTTAAGTTTAAAATTTTAAAATACCATATTTAACAAAAATAAATTAATTTATCAATGCATAAAATATATTTTAAAATATTTATTTTACTATTTTATTAAGTTTGATAATTAATATTTTAAATACTTAAAAGATTTAACAAAAGTTATAATTTTTAATAAGTATAAAAAATATAAGATTTAATATTAAAATATATTTGTGGTAGGCTCAATTAAACATGTAAGTGAACCCAAAGCAAAAAGAGAAACACTTTTGGACTCAAAAGTTACAAATTTCAATTCTGGGATCAATATTTTTAAATATTTTTAGATATTTTTTTCAATTACACTTTCAATTCATAAAATAAAACGTGAAATTAAAATAGAAAACTCAAGTGGGATAAAATTAATAAAAAAAATAATAAAAGTGGGTTCTTTCATCAATTACACTATTTTTTTCATTTTATGTTGGATTTTGGCAAATAAATTACACATTTTCTATCGTTTTTAAGGAACTGTGTTGGTGTGTACATATATATGTATATATATATGTATGTGTATATATATATATATATACATATATACATATACATATATATATATATATATATATATATATATTATATAATATAAATATCTAATACATATATATATTATATATATATATAACCTATTATGATATCTTCTATATCTGATCTATATACATGTACAATTTTATATATGTACAATATATACTCTGTACTATATATATATATGTACTTATATAACATATTATATATATATATATATATATATACACTTTTCTCATCATGAATACATCAAATGTAGATTAAAATACATTAATATTTGCCTCGAAAAGATTTATCTTACAATTACACTTTTATATTGATATTCATTAAGAAATACAATAAATTATCATAAGTTTACACATTAAAAATTTTAGAATTATGAGGAGTTATAAAATTATGAAAATATAAATTTTAGAGTCTAATATTTTGGCTCAAATGATCGCTTTCACATGAGTAACTAAAAATCAATAAAATCAATTTGGCATATTCCATAACATTTTTCTCTATCATTATACTTCAATATGAATAGAATATATACATTTACATTAAATTATTGTTCTTACAATACTACATTATGTAGATCTTTTTGAGAACACATAAATTATCACTAGTTAAAACATTTACAAATTTGAGAGTTAATGTAGACGTTATAATAGATTATTAATATAAGTTATGAAGATAAAGATGATACATATTTCTTAGTTTAAGACCAGGGAAAAATTAATGAGACTTGATTTTAGGGGATGTTAAGAGAATTCAATTATGTTTTGTAAATTTATTTTCTCCCTTATCTATTTAATAGGATACAATGAAAGGTGAGAAACATAAAATGTTATAATAACAAATTCCAATAAAAAAGTGTCTACTCGCATTAATTTTTAAATCACATTTTTTACCTATCTTCTCATACGTTTCATTACTAACTTAAAAATGCAAGAACTTTATATTTTGAAAATTACAACAACAACACTGTATTGATTCTTATCATTGATACTCCGGGTGTGCGCAGTCAAAATATATCATTCAAATAGTCAATACAAAAGAATATTTATTCATTTATTTTTGTGAACTGATTTACTAATATAAGAGACCATCTCATATATTTTGTAAGGGAAAAATATTCAGTAGATATAAAAAAGTGTACCATAGATAATAACCTTTAATTCAAAACATGGAAAATTAAAAATCATTATTAGTAGAAATTCATATCGATATATATATATTATCCTATTATATAAAATATATCTATATTTATATATCCTATCTAACTATTATAATCCTATATATATCTATATTATATATCTATATATCTATCTCTACCCACACACACACCCACAATAAACATAAAAATGTGCATCTTTGTTCATCTTCAACAACACAACCAATGAATCAGAATAATACTTTTTGTTCAAATGAAGAAATAAAATAAAATAGAACAAAATAGTATTAATTTGAAATCAAAAATCATACAACAATATCTTAAAATGTTTGAAAATCATTCAAACTTATGATACTACTATAACTCTCTATGCATAATCTTCCAAGATAATTAAGAAGTTTCTTTTTGCTTCATTTTGTTGACTTTGTACCAAATAATGTAGGAATCTCTGTCAAGTAATATCTATGATCTTCCATCAAGGTGATGTCATAATAATCGTACATCATCTTTTCTATTTCTTCTTTTTGATTACTTATACTGATTGATGAAGAAAAATAAAAATTTAAAGATTAATACTACTCAAAACCATCAAAACCACGAACTTGAAAAAATGGAAATGAACATAAAACATCTCCATAGATGATTGATATTTATAGATAAATAAGCCATAAAAATAGTTAAAAGGAAATTCAAATGACATGCTAATTAAGTAGAGAATGTCAATAGATGGGGTATTTTTTGTAACTCATTTCATAGGATTACAATATTAAATATGATTGAATTGTTAATTAATAAACAAATTATATTATGAAATGAATGAAGAAAAAAAGACCAAACAAAAAAGAAATAAATGGAGGTCATACAGAGGTGTCTTATCACCTTCTAAAAAAAAGTATTTCTAAAGGGTAAATATCTTAGCCTTTAAACTAGTTTCAAATTTTATTTGGGAGTTTTAGATGATAAGGTTTTCTTAACATAAATATCCAAGTTGCAAAACAAATCTCCAAGAACAAAACTAAGGTAATAGAGTCCAACCCCAAAATCGAGGTTTTACACCCTATTTATAAAGAACATTGTCCTAAAATAAAAGGAATTCAAATAAGGAAAGTTCCAAAAAATGCAGCTTCAATCGACGACCCCCACAACGTTCATCAATGAAACGAAGGACCGTCGACTGCCCTCGTTAGTCCAGGACTTAGCATCTTTTTTAGCCTTTCCAACTAGCATTTCTCTGATCCATCGTGGACCAACACACTTTTTTTGGTCGTCGAGCACCTATGTCGTCAGATGCCCGCCGTCGTTGCCATACTTGAGCTTTTTCGCAAACTTCGGGTAATGAGACATTCCTGATCAGATTGACGATTACCAGGATGGTCTTCGAGCAATCGACGGGAAGTCGATTCCTTCGAGCCCACACTTTTCAGAATTCCTTGAGTTGCTTCTAGATGCCTGAATCATCAGTCGACAGTCACCATCTACAGTCCGTCGATGGGAAAACGGACCGTCGATGGCCTTCGTGGGTCACCTCTACACTAAATATCCACACCAGTTTGTGTAGCTGCTTTTGGACAATTTTCCTAAAAAACAAAGATAAAAACATATTAAAATTACTAAAAAAAGGCTCTAGACACACACCAATCTTAAGGAAAAAGTATTGAAAGAACCGTGAAACCATGGTACATTAAGGGCGAGAAGTCGTACGGATTAGTTTCCAAAAAGAGACACAAAGTATGTTAAGGAATGGAAGGACCATTCGAATTCAAATAGAAAAATATGTAAGAGAGTTTAATTCTTTGAATATGGATCCCCTTTGTTGTTTAATAGAATTCCTCCAGATATTTGTCATGAAATTTTAAAAGTTTATTGAATGTGAACCTCAAATAAAAAAGATGGAAGGATACAATGTTTTGTATCATTCCTTGCAATAATATTAACTGAATGAAGTTAGAATCAAAATTGGGGATAATAAAGAATTATTGAAGTACTATGTAAAAATAGGAGTTAAGTGGGTAAAACTTCACCACGGTGTATCTACATACTTCTTCTATCATCAGAATAAATTTTTTTTTATTTTCATTTTTATTAACATTGAAGTGAACATTTGTAATTGTGTAATGTACAACATACACTATAACAAAAATATTTTTTATCGACAATAAATATGCACATTATAAAAGAGAGCCAAAATCTTTACCGATAATAAGTGATTGTCAATGATTTAATGTCGTTATAAACTTTAGGAAAATTCATAGAGAGTACTTAATATCCACTAAATATCATTTTTTCTATAGTGATAACTCTTTATTTTGGCTTATTTCAGTTGAATTTGTGAACTATAAATTTCGATACAGGCCGCAGACTATCTTTTTGAAAAACATGTTATGCAATATGTTTTTTTCTTCTTGATTTTCAGGAAAATAAGTTCGTCTTTATTATTATTTGAAGATTTTTTTAGTGCAATTTCTCACAAAATTATTTTATGTAAATTTATTTTACTCTCGAAAATTAAGAAATGAATTGCCCAAATTTGTTTTCTTTCTGTCGCTAAAAGACTGTTGCAACAGAGACGTCGAATGGGTCGGGCCCACTGCTCTTATTATTAATTAAATTACCAATAAATCCTTCATTAAAAATAAAAAAAAGGTTGTTATATAAGATATCTTATACAATCACGCACCCCACTTTTCTAGTGGAGTAATCTCATAGTTAGGAATGTGACATCAATCTTTTGTGTAAAACCTCAAAAATGACTTAGGTTAACTAGATCCTAAAATGTTAGTCATCATGTTCTAAGTTTCTAAATAGGTCTATTATGTTTTAATGAGGTAGTGTGTAAGATTTTAGGTGCATTGGAAGTCAAACGTCAGGACGCGAGGACGTTCGATGAATAAGTCACTATGTGCCTATAGTGGTGCTATGTTTTTATGTGTGATTCATATGAGGTTTATGATCTTTAAAATGAGTTATCGAGTAATAGGAAGGTGTCGAGTTTAGTGGAGTGGGACGTCACACGTCCACGAATGGTCAGAGTTCGAAGGGTTGCGTTTGAAAGCCTTGTGTGTCTAAGGAATGTTTCGTCGCGTTTTACGGTTGTTTTGGATTGAAATTCATGTGAGGAGGTGCTAAATCAATAGAGGTCAGTGTGGGTTGAAAGAACACGTCCGGGCAAAAACATGCGTTGGAAGAACTTGTGCAATTCAGGAATTGCGTTTTCTCGTAAGAAAATTTGAGAATAACAGCTTGATGTAGATCCCTTCCTCATGCTAAATTCATTAACTTCATCATGGTGAATTCGATGGTTGGATCTCTATGATGAATTTAATTGGTTTCAACTCAGTTGGATATAGACCCTAGTAGAAAGAATTGGCTGAAATGTGCAAAAGTATGGTTGGTTGAGTGTTAACAGCAATAGTATTTGGATATGTTGTGGTGGGTTTGTCCCCAGCAGGGAGGCTGGGAGGGAACCAAGATCGGAATAGCCAAACGATAGAAACAGGAACTTTACTAAACTGTTTTTTTTTACTGATTTTGATGAATGACTATCTCGTCAGCGTCTTTAGAATGAGAAAGTTGAAAATCTAGATGTTCAAGAACGGTCAAGCATTATGCGTTCTGCGGCTTACAAGACTTAACAAGAAGGATAATTCACAGAATACAATAATAACAAATAGTATTACAAAAATCGTATAAAAAATATTAGTATTACGGTGTACTAATCATAGTCTATTAGGATTAGTACTCCTAATCTAATCTATTTAGGATTAGTACTCTTCTATATCTCTATATATATCTCCATTATTCCTATTAGTTTAACACTTAATACAATCAATATTCCTTCATGGTATCAAGACCAGAAAACTAGATCTTCTTTTCTCTAGGTTTTGTTTCCTCTCTTTAGGGGCAACGATCGTTCCCTCTCTTCGCTTGGGCGTTGGCGGGGGCAGCCATGACACCGAGGTGGATCTCCCTCGATTATTTCCTTTACTAGCGTTAACTCCTTCTTAGGCCATCTTCATGCCATGATCCCAAAAAATATAGACATAACTTACCCGACATGGGAAAATCACAGTTTACAAGCCCTTGAGGCCAAATTACCTTCTCAAATAAATCGATGGGAAGCAAGAACCGCCGCGGCAGTCAGCACGCAACGAAAAACAAATAGAAAAAAACAACCGGCCCATGCCGCCTGGAAAGCGTGGATGGCCAGAATCCCATCATGTGGGGTCTGGTTAATCTTCCCACGGTTCAGAAACACGTCCGACCTACACAACTCTTAGCCATGTGGAACCATCGAAACACGCTATGCGATCAATTTCCGACTCTCATATTTTTCAATGCGTGATCGTCAACACAATTACCCAAAGGCACAAAAACTATGGCGGAGATCTTAGACGAGGTCTCCCACAATCATAAGCCCTCGACACCGTGAACGAAAATCATCCCGAAAAAAAATCTCGTCATGTCGGTCGTCGGGGGCTTCCCATCTCTATCCTCCATTAAACAGGCGGTTCGCATCCGTCAGCGCCCGTGACCTGGCTTACTCTCTCTCGTTAGATAAAGAGTGAAGAAGAAATCAACGTGGATAGATAGCAAACTTTTCTCGAGAAGCCGCTTGTTATGGAGCCGGCAACCGCCCTCCCGCAAAGCCAGAACGATAGCGGGGGGCGTGGTGGCGGCCGGCACGGGGACGCCGCGGCGGCTTACGGCAGAAACAGCGGAGGCGCGGGCGGACGGTAGCAGGGAATTCATCGCTGCGTATGACGGCAGCATCACGGCAGTCACCCGCAACAATTACCCTGCCTCCTTCGGCAGCGGCGGGCAGTCTCTTCCAGACTGGGGCAGGTCACTTTACGCGCAGGATCGTCCATTTGGAAAATCTGTCAGAAAACAGGACACACCGCGGTGTGAGTGGGTTTCGGTATGAGGGAGCCGAAATAGTGATAACCGTGGACCAATTATGCATTCAAGCGGCCCTTTCCTGAATGGCTGTTTGGATGGATTACTGGGGGCCAACATGGAGTTATTTCTGATCTACCAAAGCTTATTACGCTCCAAAATCCATATCATGCGCCATATGGTATTACTGTGGCACGGGAGTCCTTAAGATTCTCCACTGGCACGGGTACCATAAAAAGCCCAACGTTATCTTTACCTAGGTAACCCTTACCCACGTCCCTTCTATTAAAAAACCAATCTCCTTTGATTTCACCATTCACAAAGAAATAATGATCACTCATTGTTCACCTCTAATGAGGTTGTTCAGATCTAGACAAACTACCAGAGGGTTGATTTTTCAGGGCCCTGTGAGAATGGTCTGACGTTCTTCCGGCACAAGTTGTCTGCCCACCCAGTGGCAGAAGCGTTTCCTGTGGCTCGGTGGCTCTTCGGCTGATGGCACAGTTGTTGTGGCACAGTTGTCTGGGGTCACCCGTCGTACTCAATAATAAATTCGTAAGGTCTCAAATTAGGTTTTCTCCATTTCATGTAAACAAGATGTGACCTGTGCAATTGCTAAATCTAATAAAATGACCTTTTTCTTTATTTGAGAACAGCGTACAACTGCACCTTTTCAATTATCATTCTGACTATGGAGCTACGCTATTACTTTCATTGTGGTTTCGTATTAGATTGGTTTTGTTTTTTTTTTTTTATGGATGATTTTACAAAATACACTTGGTTGGTGTACCCACTAAAAACACAAATCACAGGAGTACACACCTTTTGTCACCTTTCTGAAAATGGTAAAAACCAAAATTCAATTCTCATGTTAAATCTTTCGAAGTACAAGGAAAGGAATATGTAAATAACATCTTGGCCCAGTTTCTGCAATCCTAGGAATATACATAACCTCCTGTCCAGACACTCCCTCCGGAACAGAAGTGGGTGGCTGAGCGTAAGAATGCCATCTCATTGAAACGGTTGGTATCTTCTACAGAATATCCATCTCCTGGTCTATTTTGGGTTAGAAAAAAAAAAAAAAGGCTCTAGCCACCGCAAAAACTACCCATTAACAGAATGGCCCAATCACACCCTCTCCAACAAAATAACGCTAGCAACTTCCTTTACCAAGAACTTCCAATAAACCAACCTCGGTCTTGGGTTGTCGTGCCTACCTTGGCTACGCCCTCATATTACTCACAAATTACAACCCCGATCCCGCCTTGTATTATTGGTATTCCTCCTACCTCCAAGGCGTTACCGCTGTTGACCCACAACTCATGAAAGTCTTACAATCCGTCATGTCAAATTTGTCGAAATGAGTTTCCCTACGAAGTCTATTTCCTCCTCATACAAATACATCATCATGGCGTCCTTCCCTTTTTCCAACATACTACAGGGGTCCTCACCACCTTCCCCCACAACCCCACCCACTATCCAAACCACCCCTCATACCCCTGTCGACCGTCACCACAAGACACCCAACCACCACCACCATCACTACACCCGAACACCCATACCCAACAAATATCCAGCCCGATAGTTTGGGTCACTCCCGGCCCACAACCGAATCACCAGCCGTGCCCACACCCCAATACTCATCCATGTTACCAATGCAAAGACGGTATCTTTAAACCCAAAACCTTTCAGGCTACCATAACTACCAATTACACCCTCTCCCGCGAGGAACCAACAAACTACTCTGTTGCCTCAAAATGCTTATTGGCGTCATGCTCATTGGAGACATTTTAAGCTTTGACTGATCATAAAACTTGGGGTGTTTATGTACCTAAGCCCGATGGGCGGCACCAGTGGGCTTTGTTTTTGGGTAAATGGATGCACAAAATTAAAACAATGCAGATGGCGTATTTCAGGTACAAGGCTCGTTTGGTTTTTTTGGGGCTAAAGGCTACAATCAGGAGTCTGGGGGTTGATTACTCGAGGAAATTAGTCCTTATTTGGCGGAAACCTATTCGCCTGGTACTGTCACTCCCGTGCGCAACAATGGCTCATCAATACAGTTGGATGTTTCAATGTTTTTTCTTCATGGCATCTTGATGAAAACTATCTACTGATGAACCACAGGGCTATGGTGATTCCCGCTTCACCTTAACATGTTTGCCAAACTCAGAAGTCTCTGGTATATGGGGAGTATGTCCTATAGAAGCAACGCCCATCCCCCGTGCTTTTTATACACACGTCTGAAAACGTTCCTCCAGGGGGACTCGGCGTCACGTGTTGCGCTAACGACACGAGTGCTGTTTATCTCGGACATTCGCACACGGAACAGTTTCATTCTTTTATGTCTATGTAGATGATATCATATTACAGGCTTATATTGCAGCTCTATTCAAGATGTCACTCGAGATGCATACTACTTCAAAGATGAAGACCTTGGCCCGTACATTATTTTCTGGGAGGGAATGCAGGTTTCTCGGACAGGCAGGCGGCTTGTTTCTTCATCAGCAAAATATGCTCGAGATCTGTTGGCAGGAAGCTTGGACTGGAAAAAGGCACAGTCAACCAAACACCAATTAGGCAAAGTTTCTCATCTAGAATGGAAGCCGACACCCTTTTGCCGATATCACCCACTTTCGCAGGCCTCATTGGGCTCTACAGATGGCATTAACCGTTCCAACACTATGTGCTGTCAACCGAGTGCTCAGCGCAGCATCAACCAAGGTGACAAATGATTACCATTGTCTAAACGCATTCTCAGTACAGTTGGCACTTCTTGGTCGTGGTTACTCATCGACCCGGGGACTTGGAGCTTCGGGGTTTCTCAGATTCAGATGGGCGATGATAAAAATGACAGAAAATATACATCGGGGTCTCGTTTTTTTGTGGGCGAACCTGATCGCCGGAAGTACAAAAAAACACCAAGGTCACTCTCGGTCCTCAAAACTGAAGCGAATACCGCGCCCCCTACTCTTCTTGCTGCTGAGACCCTGGGGTCACAATATATTATCGCGAATCGCGCACTCACACTGTTCCCTGGATCTCTGTTGTGACAACAAATCAACACTGTGTGGCCAAGAATTCGTCCTACAACCAGAATGAAGCATGTTGATACCGGATTTCCTCTTTGTTCGCGATGAAGTCTCAGGCCGGCGGCACCAGATGGTGCAGCTAGGGACCCACGGAAGAACACCAGCTGATATTCTCACCAAACCTCTCCCGAAGCGACAGAACGACTACCGCAGTTTCCACGCCTTCTGCTCGCTTCGATCAGTCAGCTGGAGGGGGGATAATAACAGATAGTATTAAAAAATAGTATAAAATAATATAGTATTACTGTATAATCTAGTCCTATTAGGATAGTATCTCCTTAATCCTGTCCTATTAGGATTAGTACTCCTTCCTATATCTTTTATATATATCTCCCATGTATTTCCTTATTAGGTTAACACTTTAATACAATCAATATTCCTTCAACAAAGACAAACTGGTCTCAGTTGAGAAGAACATAAATTTCTTTCTTATTCCAATTGGGCATGCAGCAGGACTTGTTCTTCTCCACAGCAGGGGCAACTTCATCAGTCTTCCATGCACCTTCAGAACACGCAATCTTTGATTGTCAAACTAATTCACCGATGCAGCTTGTACATGGTTCTATGGAGGCGATGCACAGATTATCCCACCATCTTGATAATTCCTTGTCTGGCGTTCCCATAATTTCCTAATCTCAAAATCACATGATAAATATGGTAAAACATGGTACCAGATGGGGATTGGGACAAGGTAATTTGTTGGACTCGCCGTAGCAAGGGGCTACTGGCTCCTTACAAAAGAATCTTGCTAACAGTCTTCAACATGATAACATAAGCTTATTAAGTACACGATATGGAACGAATCCAGTTCAGGCAAACCTCGGTTCCCTACAGAAAAATTCAAGCGTCTGGCAGAGAATGTCACAGAGCCAAAAAATGTTGCAGAACCAGCTATTAAGACAGCATTCCTACCATCGGAAGAGACAACAACTACTTTTTCATAGACATAAGTTAACACAGCAGCAGCAAGGAAAGCAACAGGTAATCCTCGAATCCCTACAGCAAAACTCAATGTTCTGCCATATTTACTTTTTATACAGCACGAGCAGTATATGTTGCAGAACAAACAATTAGCACTGTTGTGCAACCTGCTACTGATGCAGCAACAACTTTTTCGAAGTCAGCGGTTAATGAAACATCAGCAAGCAATGAACTCATTGCGTCAGTTAATGCAACAGAATAATTTCACCAACTTGCAACGTAACTCCTTGGACTGGCATATCAACAAATTCTAACTCTCAGCAAGACATGATAAATATAATACAGCCTGATTCCAATTCTTTGAACTCAGTGCAACAGGTGTCTACTGGCTCTTTGAAAGAGAATTCGGTTAACCATCGTCAACAAGTTGACATAAGCTCATTAAGTTCACAAAGTGAAACGAACCCAGTGAAGACAAACCTGGGTTCCCTATATCAAAATTCAAGCCCCTGACAGCAAATGTCACCGAGCCAGCAAATGTTGCAGAACAAGCTATTAAGACATCAATCCTACCATCAACAGAGGCAACAACTACTTTTTCATAGACAGAAGTTAATGTCACAGCAACAAGCAAAGCAACAATAGACGACACTATCACAGCTTCAACAGTTTTCCATGCCACTTCAGCAACCACAATATCTTGATGGTCGAAACTAATCCAGAGATGCAATCCGTACAGGGTTCCATGGAAGGAAAAGCAACAAAACAATATTATCAAACTTGCATATTGATTGTTTGGATGGATAATTCCATTGTTAGGTTCGTGGCACTGGGAACTCATGAATGCACCTCCTAGATTATGTGTGACACTATTGCATTATCTGATAAATTACCTTAAATTTTTGAGTGGAACGAGATGCATAAAATCTGAAAGATGCATCTCCAAATTTTTCTCTGTTTTGATCTTTAGCTACAATTTTACAAACAAAGGTCACAATTTCTCACAATATCTTTATGGTCTATTTTTTTCAATTCTTGATTCATAAATTGTTTTTGCTTAAATAATGATAGTATCTGAATCAGTCTTCAAATACAAAAATTTATTATACTATCTTGATGATAGTTTTTGTTCTTTTTTTCATGTTAGAACTCTTGAGATAGTTATCACTGAAAAAATTTGTTATGTATAAGTCACCAAAATTACTCGTTTTTGTGCTTTGTTCTAAGATCTCATGTGTTCAAAATTACTAATCTCTTGTCATTTATAAAAATATTCAGTTTCTAAATGTTATCTCAAATATTTTGTATAAACCCTCTATCTTAAGGACCAATATTGTTATTATCCCTTCATTATATTATATAACTAGTTTTGAAAACATTCCTGGCTCGTTTAACCCCTATTATTGTATAAAATTTATGTAGAGATAAAATTTATATATACCTAACTCTTTTAAAAAAAAAAAAAAATCACCCCATTCTAAAATACTTCTAGCTGCATTTTTGAGCATATAAAGAAACTCTTTTCGGTGTTTACTTTCTGCCCAAACCTTGAATTTGAACAATACTTTTTCTTATGATGATACACATCTAAAACTAGAACTGTATTAATTTCTACAGCTTAAATTATCACTCCATACTTTTTAACGCCGGATATCTTTTTTCTTCTCAAATGATCACACGAACATTGAGGTATCATGGAACATAAATAATTCAACAATCTTTAAATAAAAAATACACTAAGGAAAAAATAAATGAGAAGAATAATATCAACAAATAAATAAAAAAAACTACATAAGAATGCAGAAGAAAACACTCCAAAGTTAGCAAACTCAATTTATGCACCTAGACGGAGCATAAGCTTGAATTGTCATGTTTCATTGCATGTAATGTGGAGCAGTTCCCTCGAGATACAAGAATGATCGTTAGCATGATAGACAGTGGGCAATATTATTTCCGTTGGAAATTAAGTTGATTCTTAGAATATTTATGTTGATTTTATAGTTGAGAAACAAATTTGATAAAACTCCCCTCATATTTACCAGATTATTCTTGTGACAACGTATTACTTCCAATATTATTCATACAATTTTACATTCGGTTAATCACCAAATAGTTTATGTAAGATACAATTACCAGCGATTGTAGATTAGTAGATTGTCGATTGAAGGGAAAGAATCAAATTCAGTATTGTAATCTGTTTTTATAATATAATAAAGAAGCATTTTGTGTCATGTGAAGTTTCCCATGTTGGTTGTGGATGGGACCTGAGGGACTTGATTTCCTTTTGAATCATTTTTCTTTATCAAGTAATTTTTGTTAATTTAAATTTATGAAATGTCATTTACTTTATATTTATCAAGTGAAAGAATAAAATGTTGCATTTCTGAGATTAAATTTGGTTATTTGTCTTTAAATCATACAATATTGAGGAGAAATATGTATTTTTGTGCATCACAAAATTAGTTGGTTTTGTTCCTCAAATTGTGTAGAAGCCCTTTTTAGTTGCTATTGTATTGTGGAGCATGGGTACTTTAAAATTTTACTTCACTTTTTCTCTTCCAATTTTGATCTTTTCTTTTTGTACCTTGTATTTTATTATTATTTCTTGCATCTAAGTCTGGTTGTAATTTTATTTTAATAAAGAAGAATCTTTGAAAAACTCACATAATAAATATAATAATAATAATAATAATATATATATGCATATTATAGATATATATATATATATCTACTATATATATATATATCAAAGCCAATATGTTGGAAAAATTTTTTAATTAAGTGTTTTTTATGAATTCAAAGAAATTGAACATAGGGAACTTAAAAATTAGATTGAACTCTAGCCAATAAAATAAAAATTCACTCAATTATTTTAATTATTTAAATTCACTCAATTATTTCCTCACATTCAATTTTCAATACAATATTTAGTTTATTTAATTGAATTTAACGTGAACCCACAATTTCTCTTCCAATTCCCACTCAAACTTTACATTCTCTTTCCTTTTGGTTTCATTTTTCAACCCTAACTGACATATTGGGGCCCTACAATCCACGTGTTCAAAAGTTGATGCATCCTCGTACAAGTTTTATTTGGTTGTACCTCGTTCAAAATAAAAATTTTCATATTGAGGGTGTTTTGATTGGACTTGTTTTTAGTAATTTTTTGGCTTTTAAGCTCCTTCAAATTTTTTGAGGTGTACAATCCTATAGTAGGAGGACTATGTGATAGTAATTTTTCGTTATGCATATGTTATTCTAATCATCATTTTTTATTTAGTGCTCTACAGATATTTCATTGTTTATACATTTCAACACAATTTCATTAAGATTCTTACTTGAATTTTCATGTTATTTCCTCTTAGGATTTGATCTTTTTTTTTCTTTTACCCCGTGTGACATACAAACTTGTTTGATACGTCATTTAGGAGTGTCTTTCTTCTTACATGTTCTATTTTTTAAAAAAGACGAATTTTAAGAGTTATCACTTAATTTTTAAAGGAAAATTAAGAAAACTGATTTTTTCAAATGATTAAAACAGAAATCAATTGAAAATTAAGGAGGTTCGAGGTTCATATTATATTAGCATTTCGGAAAGGATTTGAAAGCACACGAAATTCCTGCTAACATGCAGTTATTCGATAATTAACTATTTTGTTAAAGATTTTCAAATAAAAGCATATTTTGTTTAAAGAAACAACAATTAAGACTTGAAATAATATTTTAAAGGGAAAGGGAGATGGTATAAGGATAAGCACTAGATATTTTTACGTTAAGTAAAATAAAATATATTTGTTTGATTTTAAAGATATGGTTGGTTCATCTTTCGGGGAACTGAAGTACGAAAGAAAAAAAAAGATTTGAATTAGTTAGAAAACAATCAATTAAACAAATACGAATACATATAATAAAGAAGAGAGAGACAGAGAGAAAGTCTTGGCCCCAAATCTGTTTTTTTGTTCGCCTGATTCAGTACTTGGGCCTAATTTCAATTTGGGCCTTTGGCCCACTTTTCCTATCAAAAACTAGAGATGTTGAAATCTGAAATGGGCCTTAATTATGTTCTTTTGGGCCTTTGACCCACTTTGTACCTATTCTAAAGAAAAACTAGCAATAAAAATAACACTACACACACATTTAGATGTTAAATATCCATTATAAAAAAAAATTGTTCAATTTAAAAAACGATTGTATAGAAGATTATATCAATTATACATATTAAGAAATATTATATTATTATCATTAATGTTTTAAAATATAATTACCTTTGTTGTAATATTCAATTACCATATTTAAACCAATGTAGTGAATTACACTTATTATTTGTAAGTTACCTTTTTTTAAACAAAACTCTTAATTAAAGTTATGTAAAGTAAAGAGTATTGTTACCTTGTTTTTAAGATTAACTACAAAATTATAGGGTTTTTTATCAAAATTTAAAAAAATTACATTTTTTAAAACTGTAAAACAATATCTAAAAAAATCCTAATCATATTACCACCCAAATTTTTGTGTCTATCCCCATTTATTTTCAAATCATTACAAGCGCCAAACGCCTCTCTCAACAAACCTTTCAAATTTTCACACTTTTTTACACCATCTTACCCGCCTAATTCATCTCCTCACAACATCATTCTCTCTTAACAATATGCTGCAAGAATTCTCATATAGTTCCAGGCAAATCTTATTTTTTACCACTCCAACTTGAATCTTGCAATAAACACCACCCACAATGTCTAAAAGAACAAACGAAACCCCAAGAAAAAGTAGAAGCTTGCATGAAGAAGCAAGTGCTGAAGATGTTTCATGCTCCATCTTCAAATTTATCACAAACACAAAATCCAAAGTAATTGAGAAGAGAAAAAGGGAAAGCAAAGAAAAGAAATATGAATCCGAGAAAACAACTAAAGAAAGAGGAAAAGAAAAGGAAAGGAAAGAATCCAGGAATCACTGATCCTGACTCCTGATTTTGTGGAAGTTGATAAAAGCAAAATCCAAAAACAAGAGCAGAAGAAGAAGAACTGATAAACAAAAAAGTTCAAAGGTTAGTTACAGTGGGGTAATTTTTTAATTTTTTTTATATTCGGTTTTTTTTTTCTTTTATTTGGCTATACAAATAGTTAAAAGACAATTTTGTTTAAATACAATATGAAGAATTGTTTTATGATTCCATTATGAAATTTCTGTGTAAATACATATTGTTTTTTATGTATGATTCACCTTTAATTTGTATGGTCAATTATAACTTGTGGTATGAGTTCACTACTATGAATTTGTATGCTTCACACTGGCTATTCACGTTAAGAAAACTATGTATGAATTTTTTTTAATCATGTTTTTTGGGTAACTTGTTTTCATTATATTATAATTTTTCATTATATTAATAATAATAAGAAATTATATATGTAAATTTTATGATAACTGTATGATTGTGTATGAGTTCACTTGTCATGAATTTTGTATGATTCACTTTATGCGAATTTTGTATGAATTCACTGGATGATTCACTGTATATATAAATGTGTATGAATTGTGTATGAAATTTTGTATGATTCACGTAAAACTGTAACATTGGCAAAATGAATTTTTTATGTTTCACTATATATTCAATGTATTATAAAATTTGTAGGAACTTTTTTTTGATCAAGTTGTTGGATACTGTTTAATAGTAATATTCATAATTAATTATCCTTATATTTTGATTATGTTTTGTATACTATGTATATAATTAGTTTTTTATACATGTGTATATATGTGTATATTTATGTATTAATTTTTACATTTTTGTTAGGATAAGAAGACACAAACCATCTGTCTTCATGTATTAACATGAATGTGTTTGCGGATTTATTGACCTTATTTAGTCAAGATAAGTTTCAACAATTCATAGATGAACACCTTTTGGAGTTTTTTATAATTGGCATCACATTAAAATTCAAATGTCACTGGTTGAGGCCTACTTATTTATAATGGGTAATGAAACAGTTTTGTGTGACAAATGTTTTGTCCATTAAAAGTAACTGGAAGTAGTTACATTTCGTCTAAAATAGTTTGTTGCTAGAACTGGTTTTGAAATGTGGACCTGTTTCTTATCTTGTTTCAGATCCACATGTTCAAAATCGACTCATTGCTGAATTTTGGAGATTTTAATAAAGTATCGAAGTCTGATTTTTATTACAAGTTTTAAACTTGCATAACTTTTTGGGAAGAAGATGATAAACTACAAATTCGGATCCTGTACTTTATTCTTCATTTCCACTGCATCAGATCCTTCAAAGACAACAATCCAAATTTGTATTTTGATTGGTCAGAGTCTGGCAGTATATGCCCACTTTTCCCTTGGGGCAAATGAGTGTTTTAATTTAACACTCAAATCTTGCAATCAAAATTCAAAAAAATCCTCGTCATTCAAAATTCAGCCATTCCACATAGCAACTGCAGATATGTTTATATGATGTTGTCATCCATTTGACAACACCTTGCTATACGTGTTTTCAATCGCACACCGGATTACTAACTAGGAAGACCACCGAGTTACGGCAGATTTTTTGAACGATTTGAAGAAACAATTTTTTCAGATCTCATGGGAATCAGGTATATTTTCTTATAATATTATTAACCATTCAATATAATTCATTATACATTATATATTTTTATGTTGTTGCACTAATTCAAAAATATCGTCTTATCGAGAAGAATTAATCTATGGATGAAGCCATTATAACTCAGTCCAGCACCAACATGATTCAGAAAACTCCCCGATCATCGTAACATCGTGAATGTTCACAGGTGAACTAAGTTTCAAGAATTGAACCGAATTGCAAAGTAGGTCAAGTAAAATATCAATAAACATAATTTTTTATTATGAAATTAACATACACATCAATCCTATATTTTTTATTAACAGGTTAGACCGATATTGAAAAACTCAAATCACTGTAAGTTCCAACATATTTTTATATAATTAATATAATGACTTTTATAAAATATTAATGTATAAATTTTTACTTCCGATAAGTTCACAAGCACATGCTGATTCAAGATACATGTTGATCACTCCACCAAAATGATAATTGATGAGATTCGATTGTCAAGCGGAGAACAAATCCCGAAGACCAACCAAGGATATATATAATGTGTATACTTTAAGTAAGAATTTTGTTGAAAAATATATAAATTTGTTGAATTTATTTTCTGTTATTATGTATAATATTTAATATATAAATTTTGTGGTAATTAAATATTGTATTAATTATGTTTGATTCACTTTATGAATTGTATATTAACTGTATGAGATGTTGGTGTCCACTGTAGAATTGTGTATGATTAATGTATGAGTGTGTATGATCCACTGTATGAATTGTTGATGATGCAGTATATATGTATAAATGTGTAGGCAGTGTGTATTAATTTGTATGCATTGTATATAAATTTGTATCATTGTATGAAATGTTATGCATTGTGTATAATTTTTTTGTATCTACTTTATGATACTGTCAAATAGTAATATCCATAAATAGGTAGAGCTTTATATTTTGCTTTATATATGTTAAGAAAGATTCTTGTAAGGTTGTTTTGAAATGCGTATTGAGTATCTTGTAATCATGTTTGTAACTATCTTGTATGTATGATTATTTTTCATATTATGTTGTAGTTTATTAAATTGTGTATGAGTCACTGCATTAGTTTTTGTATTATATGTGTAGAATACATGTTTCAAGAAAACGTCAACAGCATACTGCACAACATATTCCAACAGACCATGCCTACAGAGCAATTCAACAAGTCCAAAGTTCCAAACACGCTGGTACGATATATTCATTTTATCACATAATTCATTTCTAGAAGTTTTTTTATTTAACATTTTTTCATGTATAGCGCTCAAAATCAACGGCTGATTGTTTAAATGTTTTGATGCATCTACAACGTCAACAATCAAAACCACCAACATTGGACATTATCCAGTTTTTTCCATGACAACAAATATTGCTCTGGATCCGATTCTTAATGCCACACCACACTCCAATCCCCTGCGAACAAGCAACAAGAATGTTGGTAAATACGACTCTTCTCTCCTTATATCCAGAAGTCGAAGGAAAAGCAGTTCAAATAGTACCTACATTCCTTTGCAACAAACAAAGATCCATTCAAATTCACAATGGATTTGATGTACCAGACGAAATGAATTGAGGATTAATAAATGGATTTTCAAAGAGGTTCGGAGCAGGACGTGGCAGTTATTTGTATTATGATAAAAAATTATTTTAATTAATTATAAACACTAAATTAATATAACACTTTTTTAAACATAACAGAAAAGGCAGTCTTATTCCAGATTAAAAACTCATTTCTCCACAAATTGACTTTGGCGTTTGTCAAAATCGTAGAGAAAGGAGTTTTTTCACATAATGGTCCAACCGGCAGAAAGACCTTGGTGAGGACGGGGTAAGACCTTTTTTTCAACTAAATATTTTTGTTTTTGAGGTTGCATGATATATGTTTTTGTTTCGCTTGTATGTATATGTTATGTATGAAATATGGTGTGAACAGTGATGAATTTAAGATATTATTTTTTTTTGTTAAAACAGCAGATTAATACAATTGCAAGTGATATATGTACTATGCAGTGATAAATGTATGTTTCCTGCATGTATATTTTTCTGTATGAATATGTGATTTATGATGTTTGGTATGTAGTCGCTGTGACATATGGTGTGATATATGTAATGTTTTTTGTATGTTGTGATTTTCTGTATGAAATATGTGTGAACAGTAAATGAATGGATTAGTATTTTTTTTTTGTTAAAACAGCAATTATACAAGATTATTAAAGCTCCTCCTAAAGAAGGCACAATACTCCCCAAAAATGTCACTTCTTACATACTGTGTGATTGTTGGTTTATGGCATGGGTTGATACATTGAGAAACAGTGACAGACAATCACAAATGTGACATGGAATGCATATCAATCCCGGACCATGATAGTGGACAATGCATTCAGAGGATTAAGCTGCTTGCTACATTCCGGGGATAGGGTATGACGTACTCATCCCAGTCAACATCAATGACCAATTCCACTGGTTTCTTCTGTTGTAATTCCGAATCAACAGTAGTATTCTATATTATATGATTCATGAAATGTGAAGGAATCTTTTGCATCCAAGGAAAGTCAAAGAAGCCGTTGATAAGCTTGCAACCATGATTCCTTGAGTTAGGACGAGCAGCGAGTTTTTATGGCAAAGGCTTGATTTGTATGCGAATAATCTCCCTGATTATCAACAGAAGTTCAAATAGGAACTCTAAGTATCAAGAAATGTTACAACATGTTCCCAACAATAAGAAATTCAAAGTATGTATATTTCTTACATTATTTTTTATTCATTTTAAAAATTCAAATTGCTAATATTAATTACATTGTTTTTTCAATTTGTTTACGTGATTGTGGGTTTATACACTCTCTATTTGCCGAATACATGAGCAATCGGGTTTTTTGATATCACATATTGATATTGATTCACCATATCCTGTCAAATATGCACCATTACTTTGGCATTATGGAAAATCAAAGAATGATGAGGCGGCAATCAGTGAAGTGAATTAGCAGTGAACAGTTGGCTAGCAAGAAGGGTGGACCTCGAACTCATAACGAACAATTAGACACCACCAATTTATCCTACTCCAAAATCCGTATCAGGAAGTAGAAATCTTCATGGCACATAGATAATTTATTTGAAGACTTTTTTTTACCTTATGACACTTTATGTATTTTCTCAGTTTTTTTATTATGAATAGCTTTGAGGTTTTAATATAAATTATTACTGATTATTACTAACTGTGTCTCACTTATATTAATTACAATTGCTGGTATGAATACTGTATGAAAAATTTATGAATTATATCATCCAATTATACATTAATAAATGTGGTATCACCATCTTACATACATTATAGGCGAATTATGAATTTCATATTTAAATTTGATATATAGTCCATAGTATGACTATGTTGCTGGTAATGACTCCTTAGAACATGTATGACTGATATCATACAATTATCCATTAATAAATGTGTACTCACCATCTTACATATATTATTCATCAGTCTAATATACATACAATTTTGTTTTCTATTTTATTTTAAATTTGACGACTGAGTATTTAAAATATACACAATTCATACAGCTAATATACATACATTCATACAACTAATTAATACATTTGTCTCACTTTAATCAATATATGAAACTGTATGAATCATGTTGAAATTATATGGATTATAAATGTCATATTAAAATTTGATATATAGTCCAACATAGTAATGAAATATTAAAAACTATATGATTATAAACAAGATATAAATATATTTTTCAAAAAACAAAACAAACAAATTGTACTGTACATTACTTATATGAAATAATGTATGAATAACTTATGCATAATTTATGAGCATTGGTATGAATATTAATATTATTCAATCAAAAAATATTTATAACATGTCATGCCTCAATAACACATATTTAACATACTACATCATTGTTTTTTGGACAGGATAATTTAACAAGTCTTCCTATTGTGTCCAACCTGTGGCATCTCCTGCCCTTTGCTTTTTTGGTCTTCTTGAATTTCACATCTGGCGAAATCCCTTCCCCCAAACCTTCAGTTTGGTCTTCCCTGTCTGCTCTTTTTGGACAGGCGCATCAACTTAGGATTGAAATATAACTTGGTATATTCCATGTACTCTTCGCGCACGGGATAAGGCTCTACAGGAATGGCATAAGCATCTTTGAAATTCTTGAGGCTATAAAAGCATACCAGAAATCTTGGCTTCATTTAACTTCCTGTACCGGAGAACACAATTTGCATGACCACACTGTAATCTCATAATGTTTTGAAAATCTTCCGCAACTACAACATCTTTTTTCAAATTTACTAAATGTATTTCTTTGTAGTACCTTCACTACCAGCCATGAGACAACGTTGAAGGTCTCACCTGTTTAAAAAAAAATATTTATACATACTTAAATTATTCTGAACTAAAAAGACAAAACATAAAACAGTGAAACAGACCCTCATAGGCACGACAAGACGTAATACTTTTCTGTAGATAACATCATATTTTTTTGTCCAGATTAGATGTAGTCTTATCACCGCACTCTCATTATGCTTGTAATCCACCTCTGAATTGTCACCTCAAACTCAAGAAGTGAATCACACCCGGCAACCACCCTCCGTGCTAATCTGTTAACTTATTCAATGACTCCGCGATTTTGAAGTCATCGTCCATGGTGGCCTTACAATTCGAGGAAGCTCTTGACCAATTTCTATAACCAATATCAACAATATTGCCGTATTCCGCGTATCATATCTATCTATTCTTCCCATAATTTGTCCTCAAACTGTTGTTTTGTATAAAGCTTTTGCCATGAAAGAACAACATCTTCAAATCTTCAGTAGTTCTTTCTATGAATTCTTCAAAACATTGATGAGTCAAGCCCTATGCATGCATAATTGCTGATTCAGGATAATACATTTGTTGTCCCTTTCCATATGCTTTCATTTCTTGTCTGACATAAAACACATAGTTTGGTCTAACCTTCCATATGCTTCCTAATGCTCAAAGAACCATGTCATGAAGCCCTCAATTTTTCATAGATCTACTATCGCATACGCCAACACGGAAGTATATTGACCTGCTCATTAATTTTTATTAAAAATATCACATCCAAATAAAAAATATCATTCCTATACTTTTTCATTTATAAAATAGACTTTCGAAATTTATAAGGCTAATATTTTACCTCCCGGATCTAATGTGCTGCAGTTAACATTTACCACCATATGACACTTTTAATGCATCACCATCAACAACTACAATTGGCCTACATATCCCAGCCCCTAATACCTGCTGCCAAGCAACAATGCCTATAAAAATGTATCATCTTCATTCCTTTTTTATTTTCCAAACAGATCCTGGATGGTTTGCTCCAAATGTCAAAATAACCGAAAATAACAGTCCAATTCATCATAAAAATAACATAGTTGATACATAAAAAATACAAATAACTATTGAATATATAAAATTTTATTTTTGAAATTACCTGAAAATAACATCCAAATTCATACATAAAACAACATATCTGAGCCCATAAATAATAACACTAAACTATCTACAACAACAAAATAACAAATGTTTAAATTTATCATTATAATTCGAAATTACCAGGTAAATTCTTGCATAAGATTCTGCTGGATTCTCCTCGCACCAACTTTACTGATCTTTTCTTTATAGCTCTCATGCCGTATGTTGTCACCGAAACAACCATGCAATTTCAACATATCATCAGCTACATCTATGGCGTATATACCTTAGATGATCAATATACTTATCCATTATCAATACAGCTACAACCGTCCAGTTATCCTTGACGTCTGGCATAAACTCTTCTCTAACACCCCATGTATGCTGAGCAATATACTTCCAACTTTGAATAAACTAGACTTTTTCCAGACAGATGCCTCATCATCCCAGACAACTCTTAGAAATAACCATGCAGATGATCACTGTTACCGAATTTTAATAAAAGTACATTATATATATATACATTATATACAAAATAAATAAATAATAAATAAATTTAAACTTACTTAGATTGCGTTACAACGTGCAACCAACCCGAAGCTGAACTTCTCAAGCAATTCCAACTGCCTCATAACTCCTTAAGGGTTTTCTTTATTATTATAAATCCCGATTTACAGCTACAAATAAATTAGAAGGATCACATATTATTCATTATCTACTTCACTATCAGCATTGACAACCTCCGTCTAAATCCATTCCTATCAAACGGATAGAATTGTTGGAGAGAGATCTATGTTATTCTGGATAATCTCAAACATCAGAATGTATTATATCATTACGCTATAACTCTATGACATTTCGTTATACTGCCCACAATCTTTTCAAAGTGGATCATAATGGGCTATTTGTGTAAAAAATCCAAATTCACCCTCATCAGATCTATATACCTTTATCCCCTCCTTATGATCTTGATAGGTGGACCACATTTCCTAACTATTCCGTTATCTCAACTAATTTAGATTTCTTCGATGTGTAGTTGAGTAACTATAAGATTAAAACTACCCCAGTAAAAAAGAGTATAAGTATCGTAATTGGATGCCTCCACTTCAAAGGTCGAACGTCTTTTCCCTGTTTCCAACAACATAAAAATTACCCATTCAGTGCTCTCATAATAAAATTAAAAATTATTCTACAAACAATTTAGCTACAGTAAACTGTTTAGCACACCAATTCCCTATACAATTAATACAAAAATATACAATTCATAACAATTGAACTCACTTAATCACTGTTTTATACACATTGTAATTTAAACTAAACATTATTACATTGTTTATTAAAAACACTTAATACATTTATACAAATTAATACCAAATCCTACAAGCTTTACACACATTGATACAGTTGGTACAAAATAATACAGCACACTTTATACATTGTTAATAAACAGTTACCCACCACACTGTTTACAAACACATTTAAAATTTAAATAAAAACACATTTACTACATTGTTTTACTATACAAATTATACACAATGACAAATAAATTATATACAAGACAATTGTATACACAATAACAAAAAAATTTAAAATCAATAGAAAATTTAAACAAAACAATTTTATTACATCTCTTTGCATAATACACAACTAACTACTACATACAATCCTAAATACAATTCATAGTTATTTATCCAATTTAATATAAAAAATAATCTACAGTTAATTAACTTTCATACTCAATTGATTTTTCCGTATATATTGGTTCATACTTTAATATATAGACATTAAAAATACAAAATGCTACATTGTTAATATAAAATTTCAGATAAAGGTTCTAATGTTTCAAAAATAAAAATTAGCTAAATTATCAAAAAAATTAAAATATAAATTTTAACCAATAATTACATTTACCATCACTCTTCCGTTTTTAATTTACCATGCAAATATATTTAACACTACAACAAATTTTTATTAGTAGAAACACTGATTAATGTTTCAAAAATAAAGATCATTTTACATAATGCAATATAACCCAGGGAAAAAAAAAACGACACATTAACTAAAATATAAAAAAAACTAACCTGATATTCCCTTTTGCCACCAGTTTTTAATTAAACTTGACACAAATTTCTCTCAAATCAAATCTAACTTTTTTCCACAACCTTCAATTTCTGAAATTTGTTTTATGATACAGTCAAATTTTCTGGAAAAAAAATTAAACACTTTTATTTAATGGAAAGAAAGATACAAGAATATAATTTTTTAGTTAAAAATCAAAAAAAATTCCATTAAAAACGGATTTTCCGCTAATTAGGTTCATATCTTTAATAATATATTTAATTCCTTAAACATGCAAATTTGGTTATCAGGTTAAAACAGTAACCTACAATTCACACGGTATTTATCCAATTTTTATTACTAATGGTAATTTTTTTTTCTTGCCTGAGTTACTGAATAATATTTTAATATATTTTAATTTAATGAAAATGCTATCAGTTGATATTTATAATTTATCATTGAATGAAAATCAAAATGCTTTGTGGCCAGAACTTGATAATTGACTACATAATATGCTATATACCTAATTTACACAAACTAGCAGATAACACCAAAATTAAATGGGTTTTTTGAAACTTTGGCCCATTTATGCTGCATATGTGGGTTGTATCACACTGTATATTAGTGTATATATTACGTATTTTTCAATTTCGAAGCATGTTCTTTGTTTTTACGGTTGTTTTTCTTGATAAAGGGAATATGAGCCTTCATAACTTCCTCAAACTGCAAGGGAAAAGAATGAGTTTGTAGAGATTTCACATGCAACCAAAAAGAGGAATAAAAATTAACATCTAATGATAACGTCTCCTAAACGAAAGCTTAATGAAGATCACTCAATCACAAAATAACAAACTACAATAAGATGGCTACAACTTGACCTTGTTAAATAAAAACATACAAATAAATAGGCTGGTCCTATTAACAAACAAGATCCTAATAACCATAAGCAATGATAGAGGCAAGCTATAACATAACAAAAACAAACTAATTTTATCTAGTTAAGCATGAATTTATATTAAAATAACATTACTTATTAAAAAACTGTTCCGAATTAAGTCTAGTTAGGAAAGCAACAACAACTAGCCTAATAGTGAAGTATTTTTATATTTCTCATTCAAACAATATTCAACAAATTACAAGCAAGATAAAAAATGACCAACACATCATTTTTGAATAACAAAGATTAATTAGAACATAAACCTAGTTATTATTAATACAAAAGAGTCAATATCAAGAAAAACCTGTTAAATTGTTACCAACAGAAAAACCTTTGTCAAGAAATTAATCTAGATGACAAGACTACAACTGAACAACTGTAAATCTGGAATGAATTAAAAAATTTAATTGGACATAAATCATACTATCCAAACATCAAAACAAAATAACCAAAATAAAAGGCTAAAACAAAACGTCAAATGTAATAGAGGAAAGTCACTTTAGGTCAGTGGGTATCACATCTGTATGTTGTATAGGGTTTTCTTTTTGGTGGGCTGGATTGGTGGAGGAATGGGTGTTGGTTTTGCTGGAAGAGTTAGAGAAAAGGCCCAACATTTCGCCTTTTGATGAGTTTACATGATTGATTGGGTTTGGCTATATTTGTAATTAAACAATATATATTTAATTGGGTGTCAACAACTTATAATTTTGTTTCTTTATTGTTTGTCTTATTTGTTTCGGTCCTACTTTATTGTTATAGATTCTGCTTGTTCAGCATTTTATATAAGATTTGTTATTTCATGTTGAGAGGAGACCGACATCTCAACATTCATCTTATATTTTGGATAGCGAGACTTTATGATTACATTGAACGATATTGAAGATGTCAACCCCTTTATTTATATTGATCATGTTATTGATAGTTACTGTCGTTTGAACAACAAGGAGTGTCACACAATGATCATCCTCTTTGATTCTTTTTCCCAACACTTTTTATCCAATCCTAAATCAGTACATGTAGGGGCGGATCTATGTGCAGTTGTGGGGGTTCCATGGCACCTAGTGACCTCGGTTGAAATTTCGTTAATGTATATATATATATGATTGGATATCTGATAAATATTAAATTTGTCACCCAAAAAATAAATTGACACGTTGTGCCATTGCTGCTAGGTTGAGTTTCTCTTCATAAGTACATGGGATCAGTTTATGGATACATTTTGATTATATTATTTTATGCTACACTTCTTCATTTTCTTTTGCAAAAATAAGAAACCCCACAACAATTCGAACCCGCAATGTCGATGCAGTTAGAAGTACTATTACCATTAACTATGAGCAGTGCAACATGTTTTAAAACACTTAATTCTCGTTTAACTAAAAAAATTATACAAAAAAAATAAAATTCCAAAACATATCTTAAAACAATTCAATTTTACAATTTACCCCCGCCCCCCCGCGTTAATCCCCTCACCACCCCCTTCCACACCTCCCCCCTTTCACCCTACCTTCCATCCCCCTCTCCTTCTTTGTCTTTTCTTGCCTTTTTCTCCTCTTTTTTCTTTTCCCCCTCCCTCTTCCCTTTCCAAGGGAAGGGAGGGGGGACACAACGCGAGGTGGGGAGATGATGCCAGAAGATCGTGACGGGGCGATGAGGAGAAAGACGGGAAGGGGGGGGGTGGGGTGAAGGGGCTGGGAACCCTGAAGGCAGAATGGGAAGCAGAGAAATCTAAGAGTTGGGGGGAATCGCGCCGCCAAAGGTTGTCCGTGGTTTGGTGTGGTAAAATGGGGGAAAAATGGACGCCGAGGTTCGCTGACGGTGGGGGGCGAGGAGCGAAAGCAGGGTAAGACCAGGAAAAAACAAGGGAGAGGAGGAGAAGGGACACGAGCGGGAGAATGCAAAGGACAAAAGAAAAGGCAGGTTCAGGAAAGGATACAGGGAAAATGGCTAGTGAAGATATCAATATGATTTCAGTGATCGTGCAAGTGTTATAGTGTGAGGCAAAATATGCATAAGGCCTTTCGGCGGTTACTGAAAGCATGCAGGGAAAAAAATTAACCACTTGAGGGGAAGTATGTTAACATAGAGCAGGAACGAGAATAAATATAAAACTATGTCGGACGGAGGGGAGGGAAAAGACTGAAAAGGCACTAAGGGCAAGGAGAGAGGAGTGGTGAGAAGGCCGTGGATGTTGCGAGCCAACTTGTCAAAAGGTATGTATTTGTCAAGGGGTCAGGGGGGCGGTGTAAACAAAAAAGAAAGACCCGAACACACCCAAGGGTGAGGGACAAAGGAAAAATACCGGTGTAGATAAATTAAAATACGCGAACCATGTGTAGGTATTAAGGTTAAATGTAATTGGGTATTCCGATATATTTTGTAATTATTGGAAATATTGTTCTTCACATTCAAGAGCACTACAGTATTTAAATGTTGGACCGTGATAGCACGGGCAATACCTATTTAGTATATTTAAGAGTCAATTGTGGGATGACCAGGGCTATTTTAGTCATTTTACTTGGGCTAAGAAAAAATCTTCCCCGTCACTTGTTAGAACAAATGCTCAGTTATTGTCTATAAATATTCATTAAGACTCTTTATCTCTATTCTTAATGTCAACATCAAGAACCAGATATGCCGCTTCCAAAAATTGTCTCTTGTTCTTCACTCTCACAACTATTTGATTCTCTTCATCTTCACAAGGGGTTACACTAAAGGGTTGTTCATCTCTCCTATTCATATTTTCAAAAATGGTATCTTGTTATGTGTGAATGTAGTTGTGATATGAATGAACACCATGTCGCTTAGGTATCCAATTTATTCATACTTTACTCGTCATACTCATAAGGGATTCCAAATAAACTCATTTTACTCAAATTTAAGGAAAATGACTTTCCTTCAAAAATTAAGGAAAAAACATTCCAAAACTCTCTTCGAACTTCAAATTACAATATTTTTTTTGTTGAAACCATCATTTGATTTTGTTACGACCCTAAAACCATTAACCCCCCCCCAACCCCCCTCCCCCCAAAAAAAAATAAAAATAAAATAAAGCTTGTTCAAAAAACTAGTTTTTAACCCAACAAGTTTTATGTTTTACCAATCGACTTCCCACGCCTACCCCCACCCCCTAAAAAAATTAAAAATTATTTTTAAAACATATAGTCAATTTAATTTTTTTATTTTCATACCCCACCCCACACCCTACCCTCGACCCTCCCCCTTGTAAAGGAATTAAATAAATGTACCAGTGTGCCTTAGTGCAGTTTGTTATAGTGAAGTTTGTTATTAGAGAATGACATTTACATTATACACTAGGTTTTTAGTGTTAATTACAGTAGTTAGTTACACATTCAAGTTAGTTAGTTAGTTAATTTGCTAAGTAGAGTTGATTACAGAGCTTTGTATATAAATACATGTATTGCCCAAGTGAATAATAACACATATAGATTTCTCTCTATAACACTGTTAATTTCCTTTTGATTGTTCGTGTGAATTCTACATTGTTGCATAATTCTCAACTGTTAACACGGTGTCAGAGCTATTGAGCTTGATTTGAGAGACAATGCAGTGAAGATCAGATAAAGGTCTCATAAAAATGTAGTTCAAATCTGAGATTTTCCTTTGAGCATTTTCTCTCAAGCTTCGTCTCTTTTCATTTCAGTTCAGACCTGAGTTTTTACTTTGATAGATTTTTCTTAAGCTTCATCTCTCACAGTGGAGTGTTTTTCTGTTCAGATGCACACTTCATGTGGAAGGATTTAAAAGAGCGCTTTCATAAGGTAAACAATTCTCGTATTTTTTAGTTGCATAAGGAGATATTCACTTTCTTTCAAGAAGTTTCCTCTGTTTCAATTTACTATTCTCGACTTAAGAATTTATGGGATGAGTATGATTCTATCATGCCTCCACCTTCCTCCACTTGTCCTAAATATAGGGATTTTTTTGAGCATCTGCAATTTCAGAGGATATTGCAATTTCTCATGGGAATTAGTGATAACAAAAGCCAGGCGAGAAGTCAGATTTTACTAATGCCTCTACATCATATGCCATGATTAATCAGGATGAAAGTAAAAAGATGGTTGCCAGTTCGAGTAGGATATTACCTAAAAATTTGTCACCTACAACTTTTTTTACTACCAGACCTGGTCATAATACTCCGAAGCAACAAAAGCCTTATAATCTTAATGCTTTGTGTGACTTTTGTCCCATGCAAGGGCATCTGAAAATTGATTGTGGCAAATTGATGAAATTTGATTTTTGTCATAAGACATGTCATCTGAAGATTGATTGTTACAGACTTAATGGCTATCCTCCTCATTAAAAAGGCAAGAAAGACCCTATGATAGCTAGTAACCTCAGTATATGATGCAGAGCCTTTACACTCACAAACCACAGTAGCTTGTCTAGCGTATCAATCTCCCTACATGTCATCTCATTCTCAGCATTTTCAGTACAAATCACTATGCTTCCATACCCCTTCACTCATTCCATGTTCATTCCAGCCAGCATAAACAGTTGCTGGTATTGCTGATACGACCACACGTATTGATGCACCTAGAACATCAAACATTGCATGTAATTCATCTTCCAAAAGGCTACTTCTATGATTTGGATTGTTGATACCGGTGCCTCTCACCAAATGATAGGTGATTCTCAATCTAACACTCCGTAGCCAAAATAGACCAAAAATCACTTTTTTTTTCAAAAAATCTGCAGGTGCAACCAACAATGGCATCAACGGTCCATCCTGCACAACCGTCGATTGGATCAGAAACTCCCAAAAAAATCAGCCGAGAAAAATTGGCTAAGTCTTGATCGACGGATAGATCGATGGTCCGTAGTTCGTGACCGACGATCGAGACCCCCATTCACCCACTCTCTGACAAGATCTACGGATGACCAGCACGGTCCTTAGGTGAAGCTAAGGTCGGTAGGTCTGAACGTCGGTGGAAAATTTGCAGACAATTAGGAAATGCAGTTGGATTAACTTCAAGCAATCATAAATATTAGCTCAAAATTAATTCTGTGTCCCATGACCTACCCACAGATAGATAATTAGATTATCTTTCCATAGCCTCCAACCTTGCTAAAATTGGACATCTGAGTAAAAAGTTATGTCCATTTTAGTAAAGGCCTGTCGAACAGGCCCTGACGACGGACCCAACGATGGGGCGTCGGACAGACGACGGACCATTAGTCCTAGCCGTCATTTGGCCTGACAACAATCTTTCCAGGAGTCTTTTGTAACTTTCTGCTCCGTTTAAATCCTAAGTTACGTCTTTTTGACCATAAATCATCATATTTTAGTCTGTTTATGCCTAGAAACATAATTAAAACATATCCAAGTCAAATCGTTAAATCAAAACTTAGAAAATTAGAAGCAAGAGAGGGGAAAAAGCTCAAGAACCTAGTTCAAGAACGCCACAAGCTCCAGCAGTTCCATCCTCGAAACATAAGTATTTTTTTTCTTTTTCCGTGGATTCATCACAAGGTATGGTGGATTCACTAGTGGGTTCCTTTCATCCTTTCACCCATTGGGTCCCTAGTTTTCCAGTCAGAATCTTTATTCTCTTATCATTATTAACCTAGGTTTCTTGAAATTCATGAATTTATTAAATATATGGTTCCCAAAATCAGATATAATGTTATTACTCAGATTTAGCATGAATTTCATAACCCTAAGCTTTGTATTTCATTAGTTTTCTTCAATTACAACATGCTAAAGGGCCACATTTTCAGACCTCCAGTATACTGCCTCAGTTATAAATGCCTAATTACCAGGATTAATTGTTGCATTCTCTGTTTTGAAATGTCAGTTTTGCGAGCTATCCATAATTTACCAAAAAACTCGACATAACATTTATTTACAGAATTCATTTAGGAGTACATAATACCGATTTGGACTAGGGTTTAGCGTACCCAATAGTCCCAAAACTACTAGCCAAGTAGGTTCTAAGTCCCCTCTGTGGGAAATCAGTTTAGTGATCATGCCAGCATGCCTTTATACCTCAGGTAGGGTATATAGGGTCCTCTCGATGGGGCTTATACATCGGACTCCACATTTATCTCATGTGGTTTTGTTATTGATTATTAGTAGCTCCCAAAGATCAGTCATTCTCTCTGCATTGACTATTTATCAGTATATTGAGTATTCAGTTTTAGCATTTTATAAATTGGTCATTGGATCCAGTTAGCTCACAATTCAGTTTATCATGTGAGATTATTGTACTTGCTTTTATGTTTGTTAAGTTATGTTTTATTTCAGCTTTACACAATCCTACATGCTCAGTACCTTTCACGTACTGACGCATACGTGCGCTACATCTTCTCATGATGTAGGTTCAGGTTCTCAGCATCAAGATCATACATAGATCGATTTCCCAATCTCCAGTTTTGCAAATTCAGTGGTGAGTCCTCATTCTCCGAGAACAACAGTCATAAGTTTCATTTCAATCTTCAGTCATTTAGTTTCAGTTTTTGCTAGATTTAACTAGGGCTTGTCCCAGTATTTCTAGTCCAGTTTAGAGTCTATTTGCAGACATAATTAGATTCAGCTTAGTATTGAGTTAATATTTCTTTTTTATTAAACTCATTATTTTCAAATATCTCAGCTATAGATTATGGGTATTCCCCATCTTTTCAGATTAAATTATGATTTAGTTTCCGCATTAGTTTATTATTCTTTAGTATGCTCATGATCATGCCAGCAGGGTTAGATTGGGATCACTTGTGGTCATAGGTTTCGTGTCCGCGTCTAGGGGGTAGCTCAGGGCGTGAAAAAACTTGGTGTCAGAGCACTAGGTTCAAGAGTCCTAGGATTTTTGAAAAAGTCGCACTAAGTAGAGTCCTTTTCATGGTGTGAAGTGCACTACATCTAATCATATGGAGGCTATGAGTGTTTTAGCGGAAAAACTGCACGTTCTTGGTATTCTCACATCGTGCGTGAGGTATATCTTATTCCATTCTAACTTGACGTTCGCCAAAATCAACGCAGCTCCTCCATTCCCATATCCGAGTCTCTAATGTAAAGTTCAGATTATGACTAATAACAGAATAATCGGGTTCAGGCTCCATGTGAATGAAAATGGGGTTGTGGGCAGCAAGGGTTCCGTGACTTGTTGGATGAATCTCTTGATCTTAACGATCCCAAACTAATGAGGATCCCTCAGAATTTCTTGGATGATATCGAAGAAGATCTTTTGAGGTAATGCAGTCACTAGGCATGATCGGTTGGAGTTAGCATCCACACACCATTTGAAGGAAAGTTTTGCTCATATGCTGGGTACACTAGTGAAAGGAGAATAGGGGTGCAAATTCTGCTCCTAATCACATGTTAGATTGCTTTAGTGAGGTTGTTCTCGGACGGTTTTTTTCCAATCGAGTTGAGAGATCAAAAACCCAAGACATTCATGACTTATGGCAGGGTAACATGAATAGTTCAATAGTCTGGACTCAAGTTTACCCACTCCTCAGTTATGCTCCTCACATGGTTGCTGACTACAAGGCTCAAATGAATAAGTTTTTGTATAAAGTGTCAGATTTGGTGAAAATTGAGTGCAAAAATGCAAGGTTACTTGGAGATATGAACATCTCTAGGATTATGACTCATGCTCAGCAGGTTGAGGGTGATAAGCTTAGGGAACATGCTAAGAAAAATAAGAAGGCTTGGACTGGTAACTATGACTATTCTAAGCAAAAATCGGGTGGTGGAAATCGCGCGCAGGGTCAGCAGAATTTTTCAGCTCCAGCCCCTTCATCAACAAGTGTTCTATCCTCCAAGAACAGGTATGATCGAAGGTTAGAGCACCAGGCTCTAAATCTCAGGGAAGTGTTTCAAACACCAAGACTTACCCCACTTGCCGTAAGTGTGGTAAGAACCATCGGGGCGACTGTCTTGCAAAAGAGGGATGTTTTGGATGTGGTCAGTCTTGTCATAGGTTGAGGGACTGTCCATCTAGACAGGGTCAAGGATGGTAATGGTAGAGCTCAGTCTACAAATTCAGCAGCACCAGCAAGTCGCACAACTCAAAAGGGTAACTCATCTGGTACAGGTGGCGGTCAGCGCTAGAACAGACTTTATGCTCTTCAGGCTCGCCAGGATTAGGAAGATTCTCCTGATGTAGGCACTGGTACGTTTTGAGTCTTTGACCTTGATGTTTATGCATTGTTAGATCTAGGGGCTACTCTTTCTTTTGTAACTCCTTATATAGCAGTCCAATTCAGTGTCAGTCCAGAAACTCTCTCAGAACCCTACTTAGTTTCTACTTTAGTCGGTGACCCAGTTATTGCTAGACGGGTATACAGAAATTGCCCTGTCACAGTCTCTTAGAAAGTCACCTCAGCATATCTAGTAGAGTTAGAAATGGTAGACTTCGATGTCATTCTAGGCATGGAGTGGTTACACTCATGTTATGCCTCAGTCAATTGTAGAACTAGGATTGTTCATTTTCAGTTTCTAGATGAACCAATCTTAGAATGGAAGGGTAGTAGCTTAGCGCCTTTGGGTCGATTTACTTCTTACCTTAAAGCCAGAAAGATGAGATCTAAGGGTTATCTCTATAATCTTATTCGGGTTAAGGATTTTAGACTTGAAACCCCAACTTTTGAGTCAGTTCCAGTAGTTTGTGAATTTCTATAAGTGTTTCCAGAAGATCTTCCCGGATTCCCTCCCAAAAGGGAAATCAACTTTGGAACTGATCTCCTTCCAGATACCCAGCCTATTTCTAGTCCTCCTTATAGAATTGATCTAGCAGAGCTTAAGGAATTGAAAGAGCAGATGAAAGACCTTCTAGATAAGGGCTTAATCATACCTAATATTTCACCATGGGGTGCACCCGTGTTGTTTGTAAGGAACAAAGATGATTCTCTCAGAATGTTCATTGAATATAGACAGTTGAACAAGGTAAAAATAAAAAATAAGTATCCCATCCCCAGGATTGATGACTTTTTTGACCAACTTCAGGGTGCTAGACATTTCTCAAAGATAGACCTCAGATCGGGTTATCATCAGCTTAGAGTCAGAGATAGTGACATTCCAAAAACAACCTTCAGAACTCGGTATGGTCATTATGAATTTGTAGTTATGTCGTTTGGACTAACTAATGCTCCTGTAGCTTTCATGGATTTGATGAACAGAGTTTTAAAATAGTACTTGGACTTGTTCATTATCATCTTTATTGCTGATATCCTTATTTACTCTAGGAGTGAGGAAGAACATGCAACTCATTTGAGAGTCGTTCTGCAGACTCTCAAGGACCGCTAGTTATTCGCTAAGTTTAGTAAATGTGAGTTCTGGTTGCAATCCGTTGCTTTTCTTGGTAACATTGTATTTAGCAAAGGGATCCGATTGGATTCGCAGAAGATAGAAGCAGTGAAACAGTGGCCCAAACCTACCTCTACTGCAGATATCAAAAGTTTCTTAGGTCTAGCGGGTTATTACAGAAGGTTTGTGGAAGGATTTTCATCCATAGCCTCACCATTGACTCTACTAGAGGGTTTAGATGGTTATGTGATCTATTGTGATGCATCCAGAGTTAGCCTAGGTTATGTGTTGATGCAGCGAGGTAAGGTGATAGCTTATTCCTCTAGACAACTTAAGGTTCATGAAAAGAACTATCCAACTCATGACCTCGAGCTTGTAGTAGATGTGTTTGCATTCAATATCTGGAGACACTACTTTTATGGTGTTCACATAGATGTGCTCACTGACCATAAGAGCCATCACTATGTGTTCACCCAGAAGGAGTTGAATCTTCGCCAGAGGAGATGGCTTGAGTTTCTTAAGGATTATGATATGAGTGTGCATTACCATCCTAGTAAGGTGAATGTAGTAGCAGATGCTCTAAGTAGATTATCTATAGGTAGTGTAGCCTATGTTGAGGAAGAAAGGAAGGAGCTAGTGAAGGATGTTCACAGGATTTCTCGCTTGGGAGTTTGCCTTATGAGCATATCAGACAGCGGTTTAACAATTCAGAATGGTCAGAATCGTCTTTGGTATTGGAGGTTAAGTAAAAGCAAGACAGTGACCCAATCTTGCTTGAACTTAAGGGTGCGGTCCATAATCAGAGAGTGGAGGTTTTCTCCCAAGGGGCAGATGGTGTACTTCACTACAAGGGTAGATTGTGTGTTCCTGATGTGGGCGAGTTGAGACAGTATATTCTTGCAGAATCCCATAACTATAGGTATTATATTCATCCAGGTGCCACTAAGATATACCGCGATCTGTGAGAAGTCTATTGTAGATTTTGTGAGTTAGTCAAGGTAGAACATCAGAAACAAGGAGTTATGACATAAGAGATCGATATTCCTACTTGGAAGTGGGATGTGATCAATATGGATTTCATCACAGGATTACCTCGTACTCGCAGACAACATGACTCCATTTGGGTGATAGTTGAGAGGATGACTAAGTCTTCTCATTTTTTAGCGGTCAAGACTACATATTCGGCAAAGGACTATGTCAATCTTTACCTTACTGAAATTGTGAGGTTGCATGGGTTTCCTTTGTCTATCATCTCAGATAGAGTTCCTCAGTTTACCTCTCATTTCTGGAAGTCATTTCAGAAAGGTCTTGGTACTCAAGTTAACCTTAGTACAACATTTCATCCATAGACGGATGGGAAGGCAAAGCGTACCATTCAGAACTTAGAGGATATGTTGATATCTTGTTTGATCGATTTCAAAGGTAGTTGGGATGATCACCTTCCTCTTATTGAGTTTGCCTACAGTAATAGCTATCATTCTAGCATTCAGATGGCCTCTTATGAGGCTTTATATGGGCGTACATGTACATCTCCTGTTGGTTGGTTTGAAGTAGGTGAAGTAGTTTTGATAAGGCTAGATTCACTCCGTTATGCTATGGAGAAAGTGCAACTCATTAGAGATAGACTTAAGACAGCCCAAAGTCGTCTGAAATCTTATGTAGATGTAAGGAGAAGGGAACTAGAGTTCAAAGTTGATGATTGGGTTTTTCTGAAAGTCTCACCTATGAAAAGGGTGATGAGATTTGGAAAGAAAGGGAAGCTCAGCCCTAGATATGTAGGCCCTTACAATATCTTGAAAAGGGTTGGCAAGGTGGCATATGAGTTAGAGTTGCCAGCAGAATTAGCAACAGTGCATCCGGTCTTCCACATCTCACTCTTGAAGAAGTGTGTGGGTGATCCAACCTCTATAGTACCATTAGAGAGTGTGGCGATGAAAGATAGTCTTTCTAATGGGGATGTACCAGTTAAGATTCTTGAGCGTCAGGTCAGAAGGTTGAAAAACAAAGAAGTCGCATTAGTCAAGGTTTTGTGGAGAATTCAATCCGTAGAGGGAGCTACTTGGGAAGCAGAAGCAGCCATGAAAGCCAAGTATCCTCACCTCTTTCCTTCCGATTCTACTCCAGCTTGAGGTAATAGTTCCTCTTCATTTTTACAGTCATTCATGCATGAATTCAGTCTTACAATCATGTCCCCTAAGTTTGTACTTGCATTTTCAGCGTATTTGCATGTACTCGGAACTCAATTCAGTCACAAATTCAGTTCTCAGTGTTAAGTAGTGGGGTTTGTAGCTCACTCCCTCTATTTCAGCTAGTTCAGTCTTCATTTGAAGACGAATGTTCCCAAGGGGGAGATAATGTAACACCCCGTAGTCAAAATAGACCAAAAATCAAAAAAAAAAATTAGAAAAATATGCAGGTGCAACCAACGGTGGCAACGACGGTCCTTAGGAAAGACGACGACCGGTCCTGCACAACCGTTGATGGGATAAAAAACGCCTATAAAATTCAGCCAGGAAAAATTGGCTAAGTCTTGATCGATGGATGGACCGATGGTCCGTAGTCTGTGACCGTAGATCGAGACCCCCATTCACCCACTTTGACAAGATCTATGGAAGACCATCAAGGTCCGTAGGTGGACCTACGGTCCGTAGATCTGATCTTAGGTGGAAATTTTGCAGACAATTAAGGGGAAATGCAGTTGGATAAACTTCCAATGGTCATAACTATTAGCAAAAACTGAATTAGGTGTCCCATGACCTACCCACAGATATATAATTGAATTAGCTTTCCATAGCCACCGACTTTTCTAAAATCGTACCTCCGAGTAAAAAGTTATGACCTTTTTAGTAAAGGCCTATTGAGCTGGCCGTCGTTTGTCCCGACAGTCCTGGCCGTCGTCTGGCCGTTGTTTGTCCCGACAATAATTTTTCCAGGGGTCTTTTGGACCTTTCCCACTCCGTTTAAACCCTATGTTACGTCCTTTTGACCCTAAATCATCATATTTTAGTCAGTTTAAGCCTAGAAACATAATTATAACAAATCCAAGCTAAATCATTAAATCAAAACTTAAAGAATTAGAAGCAAGAGAGGAGAAAAAGCTCAAGAACCCTAGTTCAAGAACTCCATAATCTCAACTCGTTCCAGCCTCGAAACTTAAGTATTTTTTCATGGATTTCATCAATTGGTATGTGGGATTTCACTAGTGGGTTCCTTTCACCCATTAGGTCCCTAGTTTTCATTCAGAATCTTGATTCTCTTATCATGATTAAACCTAGGGTTTTTAGAAATTCATGAATTTATTAAATGTATGTTCTAAATCAGATTATCATGTTATTACACAAATTATCGCATGAACTTCAGAACTCTAGCTTTGTATTTCTTTAGTTCTTGAATTACACATGCTTGATCAGATATTTCAGACACTTCAGATATACATGTCTCAGTTATAAATGCATAATTACCAGATTAATTGTTGTATTCTCAGTTTGCATGTTCAGTTTCGAGTTATCCAGTACTTATAGAAACTCAGACATAATCAGTTAATTTACAAAATTCATTAGGATTAGCATAATATCGAGTTGGATTAGGGTTTAACGTACCCAATAGTCCTAGAACTACTAGCCAAGTAGGTTGTAAGTCCCCTCTGTGGGCAATCAGTTTAGTGATCATGCTAGCATGCCTTTATACCTCTGGCAGGGTGTATTGGGTCTTCTCGATAGAGCGTATGCATCGGACTCCATATTTAGCTCATGTGGTTTTATTATCGGTTATTAGTAGCTCCCACATATCAGTAAGACTCTCTGTATTGACCATTTATCAGTGTATTCAGTATTGAATTTTAGCATGTTATAAATTGGTCATTTCATCCAGTTAGCTCAGAATTCAGTTTATCATGTTAGATTACTTGCTTTTATGCTTGTTCAGTTATGTTTTATTTTAGATTTACTTTAACCTACATGCTCAGTACCTTTCAAGTACTAAAGCATACGTGCGCTACATATTCTCGTGATGTAGGCTCAGGTTCTCAGCATCCAGATCACGCATATATCGATTTCCCGATCTCCAATTTTGTAGATTCAGTGGTGAGTCCTCATTCTTCGAGGACAACAGTCATGAGTTTCATTTAAGTCTTTAGTCATTTAGTTTCAGTTTTTGCTAGATTTAGTTGGGTTTGTCCCAGTATTTCTAGTTCAGTTAGAGACTATTTTCAGATATTGTTAGATTCAGCTTAGTATTGAATTAATATTTCTTTTGTATTAAACTTATTGTTTTCAAATATCTCAGCTATTGAATATGGGTATTCCCCATATTTTTTGATTAAATTATGATTTAGTTTCTGCATCAGTTTATTATTCTTTATTATGCTCATGATCATGCCAGTAGGGTTAGCTTGGGATCACTTGTGGTCCTAGGTTCCGTGTCCGCGTCTCGGGGGTAGCTCGAGGTGTGACACTCAATATTTGCACCAAGAAGTCTTAATAGATAGTGCAGGTCATGTCCAACTTCCTACTGGTGATTGTGCTAAGGTCTCTCATTTTGGAGATTTTCACATAGGAGGAGGTGATATCCTTTGAGAAGTCCTGTGTACCTTCTTTTCAGTTCAACCTTCTGTCAACTTCTTAAGTGACTAAGGATCTGAATCGTAGTGTTACATTTTTTTCCATACAGTTGTGTTTTTCAGGACTACTTGTTTGGAAGGTGAGGGTGATTGGTAATGAAGAGATGGATTATACACTTTATGTTCACTGTTTGGAGATGCTGATCACACACCAAAGAAATGCTTAGCAGTAGCACATGATGGATGCTAATGTTTGACACAAAAGGTTATGTCATGTACCTAAAAGTGTGATTAGAAAGATTCCTGTTTTCATAATTTTTGGAAATAAGTTTGTTTTACCTAGTTGTGAGGTTTGTCCTCTTGCAAGGCAAACCAAATTACCATTTCGTCACAGTACTAGTCATCCTACTTATGCCTTTCAACTTTTTCATATGGATATTTGGGGTTTGATGGAATGAGATAATTTTTACTATTGTGGAGGATTATTCAAGATGGACATGGAATTTGCTAATGAGGTTTAAATATGATGTTGTTAAATTGTTAAAACAATTCTTTGTTGAAGTTGAAACTCAGTTTGATACAAAAATTAAAAGAGTTTGGTTTGATAATGGGTCTGAGTTCTATAATACTAATTGCAATTCATTGTTAGAGCTTCATGGTGTCATACATGATTGTTCTTGTCCTTACACATCCCAAAAAAAATGGAGTGGTGTAAATACGACATCGGCACATTCTTGATACTACAAGAGCAATTAAGTTTTAGGCTAACTTTCCAAATAAGTTTTAAGGTCTTTGCATCCAGTCTGTTGTTTATATTTTGAACAGAATGCCTTAAATAGTATCTCACCTTTTGAAAGGTTACTGGTAATACTCCTACACTTTTTCACATGAGAGTCATATGATGTTTTTATTTTGCCACAAACCTAACCAGACGGGACAAGTTTGGGCCACAGGCTGTGAGAGTTGTTCTACTTGGATATGGAGTTACTAAACAGGTTTATAAGTTGTATGATTTGGAGAATATGAACTTTTTTATAAGTAGGGATGTGGTTTTTATGGAAGAAGTATTTTCTTTTAAAGGAAGTATTATTGATCAACAGATTCAATAATCTATTCACAACCATCAATTTGTTTATGAAGAACTAGTTACAGCTTTAAGAAGTTCCACACTTGCTTCTGATAATGCTATTCCACCAGTTATTACCAGTGATAATGAACATGTTCAACCACCTATTGTTGAAGTTGCACCAGTCCATATCCCAGCTCATGATAATGTTGTCCACTCACCTCCAATAAGAAGGTCTACTAGAGGCACTAAACCAACTATTTGGAACAAGGATTTTGTGACTAAGGCAGGTTCAGCAAACTGTCTTTACTATATTGATTCTGTTTTGAGTTATTCTAATATCACTCCCAAGTATCAGAGTTTTTTCTCCAAATTCTCATTGGATATAGAACCCATTACTTACATAGAGGTTGCTAAAGATGGTAGATGGAAAGAAGTCATGCAATGTGAGATTGCAGCATTGGAAGATAACAAGACATGGGAAGTAGTGGAACTACCAAAAGGAAAGAAAGCTATTGGTTGTAGATGGGTATACAAAATTAAGTACAATGCATATGGAACAATGGAGAGATTCAAGGCTAGACTAGTAGCAAAAGGGTATAATCAAAAGGAAGGATTTGATTACCAAGAGACCTTCTCACCTGTAGTCAAAATGGATGTTGTTAGGTCTGTCATATCTATTGCAGCCAACAATCATTGGACAATCCACCATATGGATGTCTACAATGCTTTTTTACAAGAAAGTTTGAATGAGGAAGTGTATATGACTCTCCAGGGGATGGTTTCAGAAATAAATCTATGGGTAGCAGAAATAAGTCTGAGGGAAACAAAGTGTTCAAGTTGTTGAAGTCACTCTGGCAGTGGAACATCAAGCTCACCACTACCTTGATTTCCTCAAGTTTTCATCAAAGCACTATCCTTTTTTACCAAGGGAAAGGATAAACAAATAGTAATACTACTTATATATGTGGATGATATATTGTTGACTGGGAGTGACTCTCATATGATTCAGGAAACTAAAGAAGCTCTGCACCAAGCTTTTAAGATCAAATATTTGGGAGAACTTAGATATTTCCTTGGACTTGAGTTTGATATAAGTGAGGAAGGCATTCTCATACATCAAAGGAAATATGCCTTGGAGATGATTGCAGACATAGGGTTAACAAGAGCCAAACCAGTCTCAACTCCAATGGAATTTAATTTAAAACTTACCAGTACCGAATTTGATAATATTATACCATCTTAACATGATCCACTTATAGAAGACTATGTTGGCTATCAAAGACTAGTTGGAAAATTACTTTATCTTACCACCACCAGGCCAGATATATTCTTTGTTGTACAAAGTCTAAGTCAATTCATGCATTATCCAAAGAAATCACATTTAGATGTTGCTTTAAGGTTGGTGAGATATTTTAAAACTTCTCCATGCTTGGGTATTCTAATGTCATTTGCTAGAGTTCATGACTTGAATGTGTTTGGTGATTCAGACTGGTGTTTTTGTATTAATAGTAGAATATATGTCACTGGTTACTTAGTTCTTCACGGAGGTTCTCCTATATCATGGAAGTCTAAGAAACAACTTACAGTATTGAGAAGCTCTTCTGAAGAAGAATATAGGGCAATGGCATCAATAGTTGCTGAGATTGTATGGCTAGTTGGTTTGTTTCAGGATCTTGGTGTTTACATTTCCCTTCCCGTCTCTTTCTATTCAGATAGTGCGTCGGCTCTTCAAATTGCTTCAAATCTCACTTTTCAACGAACGAACAAAAAATATTGACATCGATTGTCATTTTACTAGGGAGAAAATTCAATATGGTTTACTGGTCACTACTTTTCTGTCATCCTCAGAACAGCCATTACATGTCACTAACTGATTGTACCGTGGTTTACGACACTTTACTGCTTTTTTCCCTTTGATTGTCGGTGTGGTGTCCTAATATTTTTTGTAGAATTTTAATATGTTTTTGTATTTGTTTTGCAATGAAGGTGTCCAAAACTGAAATGGCAGAAGGCTGTTGGAATTACGTGTGATTTGGACACCACGAAGGCCATGCGATGGCCTTCGTGCTAACGACGGGCCGTCGGTGTGACCATCGCTTGGAGGTTTCAGCATTGGAAGCAACTCGGGAATTCTGACTAAGTGTGGGCCTATGAAAGGATCTACGGTCCATCGATTGATCGAAAAACCGTCCTGGAAAAAAGTTCTATGTGATTAGAGAATGTCCCAGTACCCTATGTTGAAGAAAACTGAAGTATGGAAAGACGAGAAGCATCGATGGACCGTGATGTTGGTCTGTCGATTGGATCAGAGAATACGAAAAGTGAAGGCTAAAATAAAGAAAGTAATGATCAATATATAAATAGATGCCAGGTATGGAAGATGGCAGTCGACGGTCGTTTTTTAATCGACGGAACCATTTATGGAGTCGTCAATAATGACAGCCGGGCGTTTTGAACAAAACTTTTCTTATTTGAACTCCTTTTAATTTAGGACTCTGCTTTATTATAAATTGGGGAAAACCTCGTTTTTGGGGTTTGATTTTTTACTAATTTCATTATTTTGTTCTTAGTAGAGATTTTTTTTTGAAACTTGGGCATTAATTCAAATTTCGGGATTTGGTTTTTAAGATAATTGTGTGATTTCAAGTTGAATTTCAATATTTTTTTTGAATTTGTCAAAGTAAGTTTACAATTTATTATTTATCAATTATGAATTGTGTTCTTCTAAGCATGGGTAACTAAATCCACAACAAGGGTTGTGGGAACCATGAGTGATTAAAAAATAAACCTATCTAAATAACAATTCTCAAATAGGTTATTCCATGCATCGATAATTCTTTCATTTAGAAGTCTTTTTAACGAGTGCACGCATAAACTCTTCCTTATTAGAACAAGTCCACATCAATAGTTGATGCTTACTATGAAGTAACGCTACGGGTTATAACTTAGACAAACGAGGGCCGGACCACGGGTACGGGGTAAAATTTCTCTAATGCTGGACCAAGGATGTAGAGATACAATAACTATCACTAATAATTTATTCTTGCTACGTGTTTGATTTCGCACATTACAACAACTTTTGTTTCACAAAACTCCCATCCCTTTATTTACTAGTTTTCAGACTGGACTAAATAAGAGAGTAATCGTCATTCAAAGTTATGTTCTAAATCATGTTCCTCGTGGGATCCGACCCAAACCTACATAGCTCTAGGTTCTTTAATGATACTACCATTTATATACTTCTTTAGGGAAGTGTATTTACGCAGTATCAAATTGGCTTTGCCGCGGGGAAGTGACTTTAGATTTAACTTTAAGAACAATGTACTCTGAAGTTTATTCAACAATTTCCTAGTTTGTTTTTTGCTTTATCTCAGTCTATTCTTTATACAGTACAAGGAGCAAGGGAGACCAATCGGAGCCATTCAATCCTGAACCTTACGCGACACACTCTGTAGATTAATGAACCAAAAGGAATCCCGCAAATATAGGTTGTGGGATCAACATCACTTTCGGCGCTGTTGATGCTCAATAACCAAGTTATTGTGGAAAACCCTGTGATGGTGCTTTGAGGAGGCAAACTCCCGCCCACGCCCTTAAAGGTCTATAGGGTCACATTAATATCACAAAACCTATGTCTGTTTTGTCTACCTTCTCACTACACGAGGTCACACATTCGTGTAACTAAGTAGCATTATGCAATGTTCCATTACAAGGTTTGTTTTTCGGGCTACCCATCGAGCATACACAGCTCACATTCCAAACTAGGTCCGTATTAAGATTCATGCTCGGCGGCTAGACATGGACATAGACGTAATTGGTTTAGAGTGTTCCCTCTCTCCACTGATGGGAGAGGTCGCATTTGGTTACTGAGTTTCCACTATAATTCGATCTATACTTGGACCAGGTCTAGGGATGTATTCCTAGCACGTTACTACCCGGTGGGCCAAAAATATAAACCACCAAATAGAGTGAACACCTTTTTGTGCATTGCTTGGGGAGTCCAGTAATACTCTGGTAAGAGATTCACCTCATTCGTAAGAAGTGTCCCAAACCACCCATTGATGATGATCCATTGGAAAAGAGTAAAACTTCTATTGGTGGGCAAGATATAATAATACGGCTAGGCTTGATCCTATTGGGGCGGGTGTTCTTATGTTGGAGTGCAAAATCGCCCCCAACAAACACAAGGCTTGCTAGCACAAAAAAAAAAAAAAAACAAAAAAACTACAGTAAGTCGAAACTGGGAAAATCCCTTTGCACTGCAAGCTACACACAAATCGACACAAATGAGATTCGTGAAGAGAGGCTCTAATGAGATCGAACCACCACCGCCACGCAGACTACTACTATGAGAGGATTCTTTATGGCAGTGATGAGCAATGGGAGTTTTTGGAGAACGCCCACGGCTCCCTCATAAAAATGCCCAAGGTCAAGGAATACATGGGTACTATGGAAATTACAACAGAGAGGGCCATTATTTTTTGAGATAGAACTACTACTGTAAACATAGTAACCCGAAAATTCCATTACTTCACAAAGCTTAATATATTTAATAAATGCCTTAAAATGATTTTTCCAAAAAAATGTACGTTAGTAAAGAGCCTATTAAGTGTAAAGAATAGGTTTGGATACAGGGCAATCCAATCCAATAGTAGAATATGGGCATATCATTGAATATTGCTTAAGGGTGTTAGTCAATTTACATATACTATCACAAGTAATTAAAATATCATCTGATCTTGTTTTACGAATTGTACCTGCATATACCACGAAGCTACAAACATTTAGCACAACTTACACATTAGATAAGAGGCATCCAATGTCACCCAGGGATCATAGCACATGACCACTAAAATGATCATGTGGATTAAGCATGCCTCAAGACATGTGAGGATCCTTGGAAATCAGTAAATATTTCCAAATGACCCGCAAGACAATAGTTAGTTAGGAAAGTAACCAGTCAAACACATGCGTATCGTCCAAGGGGACCAAGGCGCCACCCTAACCGAATTTTAGTCAGTACTTAGGCGGCTGTCGCAACGGTCCGTCCATGAGCCCTAACCCTCTACCTAACTCTAAGCCTCTAATACTTACCTAATAACTAACTAACCTAGGATGAACAAAAACACTAACCAAGGGACCAGACAACCTAAGTCACATCGGGTTTACCTAACCTAGTAACTAGTTCAAGAACACATCCTAGTACACATAATCAAAAGAGAAAAAAAAAAAAAATAACCTAAGCTTCCAAAGGGTTGTATGGTCCTAACGACTAAGGGAACTTCATTATTACCCTAGTCACATAATTACTCAAATAGCTTCATTAATTAATTTAAATTTCAAACCGAAATCCTACAACTAGACAAATACTAAATAGAAACATCCTAGTACCTTACCTAGATGGTCCAAAGGTTGGTTATGGTCCAAAGAATTAGGGTACTTTAATTAATTACTCCTAGGTCACTACTTAATTAATTAAATTATCAACTAATTTAGTCACATCATGGTCAACCCTAATGGGCTAAGTCCGAAGTTCTCCCTAGTTGTATTCCCCATTTAGGAGGGACTGTAATAATTTAAAGTGATGGTCTTGGGTAATCCTTGGGACAATCTATATATTGTTATTAGGTCATTTTAAACCACTCATTACGTCCCCAAATATATTAAACGAAATTCTCTTAGCCCTCAAGAACCTGCTCTTTTCCAAACGCCATTGCTGACGAACTAAAAAAGTTTAAGGAAAGGACGAATGTGTTTGAAGTTCAATCAATTGTGATAACGGGAAGAGGGTGGGACAGCAGCGCTATTAGGAGATTTTCGTGGATTCTTCCTCTATAATGTAGGGTTTTTCACTCTGTGATATCCTTTCCCAAAAGGTCCTTTCACTAATATTTCAAGACTCAAATCTATGGTTTTTTCTCTACAAAAATGATTTACCTCTAAAACCCTAGCTTAGGATTTTCAATGAAAAGTGAACACTTTCTATATCTAATTTCTCATGAATTGTTGAATTATTGATTGATAATGTTTGAATAATGTGTGATACATGATATTTCTCGATGTTATGGTTTCAAATGGCTTTTTTAGTGTTTTGATCACGTGAATTGGTTAGGGGTTGAATTTTCAGGTGTAAATGAACTTACTAATTTTATGACCTGTTTTACCTTTCTTAGTTATGCATTGATCTTTGGAACATGATTTATGAGTTGGTCTTGATTATTCATTGAGTATTTAACTATTGATTATTATGAAATATTGCATGATGAATAAAATTCTTGAAAGCAGAGGTAATTCTTATCTAAACGTGATACTCTTACAGAATTATACTATCTATAGTCTATGCTATTTGTGAAAAAGTAGTAATGAATGTTTCTATGTGAATATGTTGGACTATGAACATGTCATCATGATTATGATAATAATATTAAGATGAAAGTTATGATACTCTTTTGTCTGCTTTACACGAAGAGGGATTATGCCCTAGAATCTCACTAGTGAAGGGTTCGCGATGAATGACAATTTTGGTCTAATCTAAAATACTCATGATCATGTTAGACAAGGAGATAATTTCTTATACCTATGATAAGTTTATTTTATAAAAAGAAATTAAAGGTTATTCTCAAGAAAATGGACTTAAGCTACACCGCTTGACGAGATATGGGAAGTATCCTTCCCAGGGGAAGGTCGGTTCACAATGATTCTTATGAGATTGAGGCTTTCCATGGAATGCGGAACTATGGGTCTCTAATACATCTCCTATTCTGAATATCTGCAACCTAGAGACTAGTTGTGGATCCACCTAGAAGCTAATGTCATGTAGGTTCTACTTTGACCGTAGACCAACCTTTTTGGGGTGGGGGAATAACACTGGATTTCCTTGTTTATCTCACATGGTTCTATGTCAGGTTAATCCTATGTTCCCATCATGTAAAATGAAAATAAGAAAATAAAACGTTGAGTTATGGATGACTTGAGGAGTTGGCTTAGTATAGGTAAGTGGTATGGGACGCTACCCTAGACTTGCCAGTTGAACTCAAGGAAGATCCTTAGAGATTTGTCATAGTATAGGTGTATGAAAGATATATTTTATGATATATGATTTTACTTTTATAGAAGGTGTCTATTATGAGGATAAAAAGGGGTTCTTTGGCATATTGGTATGTTAATGATAACTAACTATGGGTGGGTTACAAGTTATATGAAGCAAACCCTTACTTATGGTGTCCTATCTTATCTGCTCGTTATGTGGATTTATGGGCTTCACATACCATTGCAACCTGTAGAGTTCGGTATGTGATCGTTGGGTAACTGTTTTGTATGTTTGTTTATATGATATTTTCAATATGTAAGTTAACATGATGCATAGAAATCTCTTTGAAATGATCATGGGCTTTAAAAGTGATGAAAGATTTGCTTGTTATGTTATAATGGTATGTGCATTAGAATTTTTATATGAACTTAGCAGTTTTCTAAAGAAATGATAAATGAACCTTTTTTGATGCCTGTCCTTATGTGGTTATGTGCATATACCCATACTTAGTAACTGTGCGTACTAACCCATTACTATTATTTTACTGACAGCTATAAGGGTTCCGACCATTGAGTAAGTGAGGTCGATTTGAAAAAGCTTAGAACTCTTGCTCTAAGCTTGATAGGAGGTCCTCTATTCGGGATGCTATATTTCATATTCCTAGCTCTACTTAGATTTTTAGTAGTTTAACGAATAGCAAAACTACTATCTATTATGTTCTTTACTCAGAGCGATTCATTTGTGTATACGCCTATATGGCATCTTGACCTATTTATTGGTCTAAGTCAAATTTGCACGATTAGATTGGTTTTTATACTTGAGACAGTTTCTTATAAAGACCTATGATTTTAGAATCATTAGTAGGAAGGTCTAGGAGTATACTTCATATCATTAAAGGGTTTTTATATTTTTGTAAATTTAACAAATGACATGTTCTGACGAATGCTAAAAGGTTTGTCTGAGTCCTTTGAGACTACGCCGACAACGGTCTCATCCGGAGTGTAGGTTCTGAGTGTGACAACTACAATCGTGACAACAACTTTAAACGGGGTAATTATGGTGATAGAAACGATCGAAGTGGGCCCTATGTTCTGCCTCAAAATCGGAAAGTTGATCCTATGGATGGTTGAAGTAGTATGGCACAAGTTGAAGATATGTTACAAAAGATGATAAGGAGTTTTGATGCTAGTGATGAGCACACCAACGAGTTGAGAGGTGATTTGGATAATATTGGGCAAAAGATGGATCCACATGCTGTCTCAATCAAGCATCTTGAGTTGTAAATGGACCAATTTTCTACTACTGTGAACCCACGTCAACCGGTCACTCTTCCTAGCAATACCATTCACAAACGGAAAAATGATGGACATTGCATGGGGACCACTACTAGAGGGGTTAAACAAACCATTGATCCACCTATGCTGTCTGTAGTAGAAGATGAGGTGAGAAAAAATGATGAGGCAGTGCAAAGCTATGTGATTTGGTAATAAGCGGTGAAAGACAGATGATGACCCAAAAAGTGATGCCCCGTTCCTAGACCACCACCACCGTTCCGTAAATATTGGAAAAAAGGATTGAGGATAGTAAACACGGATGTTTATTACTATGTTAACACTTCGCACAATGTCCCTTTGAAAAGCTCTTGAACAAATGTCCGGTATACCAAAGTTTATGAGAAATAGGTTACTAAGAAGGATCGGTCAGTTTAGATGATGCCTCAATCCAACATTGTAGGTGCGATTGCTAACAAGTCTCTGTGCAAAAGACAGAGATCCGGCGCTTCACCATTCCCAAGTACCATCGTTTAATAACACTTTGCTAAAGCCCGATGTGTCTCGTGCAAGCATAATCCAATGCCTCTCTCTCTCCATTTATAAAAAAATTGTGTTTAGGTGACCCAAAGCCTACATCTCGAGCTGTTACTGTGGCGGTCGAACAGTGAAGAGCCGATTGGGATACTTCGATAGGTTTTAGTGAGGTGGAGTCCTTATATTCGGGCCGATTTTTGTGATTCTGACTGTGAGTGGATTTTGAGGTGCCTCATTATTCTTAGGAGGGTCGTTATTTTATTGGTCGCGCCTTGGTGATATGAAAAAAATTGGCAGATGAGTTTAGGTTAGACATGAAAGAAACTTTAAACATTTGTAGTCGCATGAAGCGAGTGTGACTCCTAACGGATCTGCTATATCCTACAGGGTTTTGATAGTATCTGACGTACAAATCGAACGCGCCTTGTGTTGAGCACAGCTATCATTGATAATGAATATTAAGTGATGTATTGGATAGTATGGGTCGTTGGTTGAGGCACTTGATCGCGATGACTTTTGGTTCACACAAAAGAAATAAAGTTAGATATAAGTACCACGATCTCTACCCAGAAAACCATCTATTGAGAGCCCCAAAATCCACTTAAGCTCTACCACCTCATCGTGGAGGTTGTATTCTTGAAGAAATGACTGTTTGTCGTGATCATTGCATTGTATTTGAATGCTGAACCAGTAACGTGTCCCTGGTAGAAGTGTTAAAAAGTTTAAACGAGTCCATTGGGTTGGACTATTTGCAGACATTATTGGGATCCTCCCGTTTTGTTCAAACATAAATCCCACTATGCTCGATCACAGCCTGGAGCCAAGTCTAAGCACCAAGACGTTTGGATCAAACTTTGCAAAAGGTATTTAAAAAGGATATCATAAGTGGTTAGGATGCTCGGAGTCATATATCCCATCCGCAGATATAAATTGGGGTTAAACAATGTTCAGTTGTGCCCAAAAGATGGTGGGGAATGACAGGGGTCCCTAAGTAGAAACGAATGACTTGTCTCAATGAGGTCGGTGGACCGATGGAGAATTTGTATGGATTACCGGAAGTTGAATGCATGGACTGAGAAAGACTATTTCCCTATGCCCTTTATGGATCAGATGTTAGATAGAATCTTAGAAAAAGGATTGTACTGTTTTCTTGATGGTTATTCGAGTTACAATCAAATCTCTATTGCATCGGAGGATCAAGAGAAAACCACCTTTACTTGCCCTTATGGGACATTCGCATTCAATAGGATCCCTTTTGGGTCGTGTAATGCATCGGCTACTTTTTAGAGATGTATGATGTGATATTCTTTGATATGGTGGAGGACACTATTTAGGTATTTATGGATGACTTTTCAGTAGTTGCCGACTCTTTTGTCGTTGTTTCAGTCACTTGGCTGAGGTTCTCAAAAGATGTGAAGATTGCAACCTTGTGCTAAATTTGGAGAAATATCACTTCATGGTGAAAGAGGGTATTATATTGGTCATCGCATCCCAGAGAAGGGGATAGAGGTTGATTGAGTAAAAGTTAAGGTCATCGAGAGACTTCCTCCACCCATCTCTGTACAAGGTGTGGAAGTTTTCTGGGATCGGGCTCTACCACCGGAGTTTATTAAGGATTTCTGAAAATTGCACATCCTCGTTGCAAGTTACTGAGAAGGAATGTACATTCTATTTTGATGAATCGTGTCTAAGGCATTCGGAAGTTGAAAGGCTAAGTTTGGTGTAATACCCGATAATTATTCCCCAGAGGAAGGATAAACCCAGCGGGGTGATGTATAATGCGAGAGGTTGGCGCTTGGTGTGGTATTGGGTCAAAAAGAATAAAATCCTTCACCCCATCTATTATGCTAGTAAGACCCTAAATGAGCACACAAGACTACACTGTGACTGACAAACTCCTTGCGAGGTATTTGCTTTCGAAAATAAAATTTTTTCTCTTTTGGTTTGGTACAAGATTTATAGTGCATAGTGACCACATCCGTTGAGGTATTTGATGGTCAAAGATGCGGTGAAACCAAGTTGATTATATGGGTGTTTCTATAGGCAAGAGTTTGATTTTGGGTGGAAAGATAGAAAGGACTGAAAATCAAGTTTTTCAACCACTTGCCCAGATTAGAGGAGGAAGCTATGCGAGAGTTGGGTGAAAAGACTAAATTCCGTGATACCTTCCCGTGGTGAGCACTGTATTGGCCGCTTCCTCATGACTGAATCCCATGTTCGCCGATTTTGTGAATATTTGCTGGTGATAGAGTCCCAATCGACTTGATCCTTGCCCATCAAGGAAAAAAAGTTCGGTCATATGTGAAAAAGTTTCTTTTGGGGTGAGCCTTAGTTATACTGGAGTTGTGATGATAAGCTTATTCGCTGGTGTGTTCTGAAAGTTGAGATGCTAAGTGTTTTGGAGGAATGTCATTCCTCGCCTGTGGGTGGCCATCATAGTGGTATCCGGATTGCCATAAGATTTGACAGTGTGGATACTATTGGTCAACCATCCACCAAGATGTGCATGAGTTCGCCAAGTCATGTGATAGACTCCAAAAAGATGGAGGCATTTCGAAGAGGCAAGAGCTCCCTTTAAATCTCATTCTAGTGATCGAGTTATTCGATGTATAGGGCATTGATTTTATGGGCCCTTTGTGAGATCTCATGGGATTAATTATATACTTGTGGCGGTGGATTATGTGTAATAATGGGTGGAAGTCATAGCACTTGCCAACAATGAAGGGTATCACCGCGTTCTTGAAAAACAACATCTTCGCCATATTTGGCACACCTAGGGCCATTATTAGTGATGGGGATGCCACTTTTGCAACAAGTTGTTCAAAGGGCTATTGGATAAATATAGGGTTTTACCTAATGTAGTCACTCCTTACCATCCACAAACTAGTGGGAAAGTTGAGGTGTCCAACAGAGAAATCAAGCAGATCCTATCAAAAACGGTGAATGCTAATAGAACAGATTGGTCAAGGAGGATTCATGATGCTCTTTGGTCTTATATGACTGCATACAATACCCCCATATGTAATGTCTTTCATACCAACTTGTATATGGGAAGGATTTGTCACTCTTGCCGGTTGAAGTTATAGTCAAAGTCCATGTTGGGCGATGAAAAACTGAAGATGGATTGAAAAATGCAGCTGTGGAACAGATTCTTAATGGGTTTGAATATCTTGATGAAGTTTCACCTAAAATCATAGAAAGTTTCAGTCCTCTACAAAGAGAAGATGAGAAGTACCATGACCAAAGTTTGAGAAGCGTTAATTTGCGTTGGGGACTTTGTTGCTTCTGGTCAACTCCTATTGCTCTGTTTACGGGCAAACTCAGTCCAAAGTGACTGGTTCATTTCTTTATCACTAAGTGTTCCCACAGGCGCGGTTGAGGGTTTGGACCACCAGGAAGGGTTAAGTTCACATAAATGGGCAAAAAATCAAGATCTACCTGGAGCATGAGGAGAGTGCCCATGAAGTGGTTGAGGCATATCACCTTGATGAAGTCTGAGTAATCAAGGGTCTTGCGTCGTGTCGCGATGTTAAATCAAGTGCTTCTTAGGAGGCAACTCAAAGTGTATCCTCTAGTCAATAATAGGTTTTTCTTTTATTTATTAGCTTTACTCAATTTCATGTGTTAATTTTATTTACTTTTTTAGTATGTTGGATAGAGAGTAGTTTAGTGTCTGTGTCTAAAAAGTGTCTAGAAAACAAAAAAAGAATGGCTTATTGGGTGCTCATTTTTCAAGGACCAAACCACAAGAATTCTGCAGAAAATGGTCTAGTGCACAGATCTACGGACTAGCCGACGAGTCATCATTTCATCGAAGGACCATCGATGGTGTTCGTAGATCCTAGGTATGTTTTAGAATTTTGTATAAGATAGGGCACAATCAACAGTCCAGTCGATGGATCGTCGACTGACTTACGGATCGTCGACAGGGTATCGTCAGTTCACAAAAACCAATGACTCGACCCAACCCGACTGGCTATATTAACATATATCCATTCAGTTACCTCCCACACCTTTTCAAATTCCCCCCAAGGATCGTATGTGGTGACCGTCGATTGGAGGTTCAGGCATCTGGAAGTAACTCGTGGAATTCTGAATAAGTATGGGGCTATGGAAGGATCGACGGTCCGTCAATTGATCGACGGACTGTCTTGGCAATAGGTCGATGTGATCAGATAATGTCCCAGTACCCGATGTTGAAGAAAATCTAAGTACGGAACGACTAGAAGCATCGACGGACCGTAGGTGTATCGATGGACCGTGTTGCTGGTCCGTCGATTGGATCAGAGAAGATGCAAAGTGAAGGCTAAAAAAAAGATGCTAAGTATAGACCGACTGAGGCAGTCAATGGTATGTCGTTTCATCGACGAACCATCAGTGGGGGTCGTCAATTGAAGTCGTGTTTTGGAAAAACTTCCCTTATTTGAACTACTTTTAATTTAGGACTCTGCTTTATTATAAATAGGGGGAAAACCTCATTTTTTGGGTTGGATTCTTTTATTAATTTCATACTTTTGTTCTTGAAGATTTTTTTTGAAACTTGGGCATTAATTCAGATTTACAGATTTTGTTTTTAAGATAATAGTGTGATTTCAAGTTGAATTTATGGATTTTCTTCGAATTTGGTCCAAAGTAAAGTTCATAATTTATTATTTATCAATGGATAATTGTTCTCTTCTTCTAAGCATGGGTAACTAAATCCCAATCTCCACAACTAGGGTTGTTGGAACATGGGTGATTAACAAAATAAACCTAGATAAATAACAATGCTCAAATAAGTTATTGCATACATCGATATTTTTTTTTTTGTTTAGAAGTCTTTTTAAAAATGAGTGCCGGCGTTTAGAACTCGCCCTCCTATTACTAACTACTTTCCTGCCGGACCAATGGGTAATTAAAGGAAAGATTAATCGTACATAAATTTAGTGGATATTATCTAAATAGGATTATTTTGGGATGGCTTGGTGCGACTAATAACTAGACATAAATCGAATATGACTTAATATAAGTAACGGTAAGTGTAGTAACTTAGACACACGTAGCCGGCTAAGGACGGGTGGAAATTATTCTAAATATCGGACCAAGGATTTAGAGATACTATCTTATCACGTTGCATGCAAACACTAGGAAAGAATTCTTATAGCTAGATATGGCATTAGGAACCTAGGGGAACATAACACCTAGTTTCTCTCACAACTTGATAAACACTAATAATTCAATCTTGCTACTTGTTTGATTTCACAACATTACAAAAACACTTTGTTTGACCCCCCCCCCCCCCTTTTAATTACTATTTTCGGAAAGGACTTGACTAAATAGAGGTACCGAATCAATAAGTCTAAATTATTTTCCCTTCGTTGGGAGGATCGGACCCCAATCAATATTTTGGGTTTCTTTACTTGATACTAACCGCTTATATTCATTAGAGACTTGTAATTGAGGAGCCGTGATCACTAAAGAAACTTGGACGAGTTTCCTGCATTCTTTATATTATGTCCAAGCTCAGGATGAAGAATCTCTTCATAGCTCCTAGATTGAAGTGGGTGTAAAAGGAATTAAATAAATGTAACATTGTGCCTTAGTATAGTATGTTATAGTGAAGTTTGTTATTAGAGAATGACTGTTACATTATGCACTAGGTTGTTAGTGTTAATTACAATAGTTAGCTACACATTCAAGTTAGTTAGTTAGTTAGTTTGCTAAGTAGAGTTGATTACAAAGCTTTGTATATAAATACATGTACTGCCCAAGTGAATAATAACGCATATAGATTTCTCTCTGTAACACTCTCAATTTCCTTTTGATTGTTCATGTGAATTCTACATTGTTGAAAGAATTATCAACTATTAAAACCCCTCCCCCCTCCCCCCATCAGCCAACCTACCAGTCCCCCATCCCTCTAAAAAATATTAAGTTTTTCTATCCACAAACCAACATGAGAAAATAATTCAAAAATCTACTTATTTTTCATAAAAATATTTTATTTCATACCAAACACCTTTAATTTTGTTGGACTTTCAATTTTCGCAGAGTTCTTCTTTTTCAATTCATCTTTTTTCCGTTTCTACATATCTCCAATTTCATTGCAAGGAGCGGATTTTAATATCGTATCTATTTTCACTTCTTAGCATTAAATTTTTGGCTACTCATCGTAAATAAAGATGGTTTCGTCCTTGAGATAGGTCGCGCATCTGTGGGGTAAAATGAGAATTACTTGTTTCTTTGGGTGATTTTTGTAGCGCAGGCACTCCTATGCATATTTGAAGTGTTATGGTGTTTCTGTTTTTCCGTACATGTAAAGTATGATGAACAATGCGCTTATTATCTTTATTCATCTTTGATTGTAGAAAGTAGATTCTTATCCTTTGCCTAAACCCTTTCTTGAGTTTTAAAACTATGTTTAGCATTTGTGTAATGTTCTAAATTGGTGTTTATAAAGTTATATACACCGTAAAAATAAAGTTTACAAGGCACGAAATCATCATTAAGAGCGTGAATCTGCCTTTGGAATACCCTTAAACCATCGAGTTTTTGGGCGCTACTATATATCTCAATTCTCATGTAACAAATTTAACCATACTAGTTAACTCATGATAGATATAGTATGTTTTGGTATAATATCCTTTCGGTGCAAAACTCTGAACTACCAAATGCTCAATATTCTAGGTGTAGCTCTCTTAATATGTCCACACATCTATCTCAACATCCTCATTTTCACTACTTGCATCTTCTAGACGAGATAATTCTTGACCTCATACAACATAATTGGTCTGACAATTACTTTATAAATGTTACCTTGGTGGCACTTTCTTATCACTCAAGTCATTGTATACATTGTCAGTCACCCATTTCCTTGGATTATCGACCTAAACAATAAATAATTCAACTGTTTCTTTATGTGGCTGAAGATTTTTCAAAAGAAACATTCCAAATCTCTTAGACAAATAGAACAACACCAGTATTCAAAAATTAAGTTCACTATTAGAGGTCACACCATTGAGTGCTCATCCAGATACAATTTTTGTATCATACCATACAGCTACAATATCTCCACCATCACATTCCTCCACCTACAATTTTTGTATATTCCTTATGCACGAAAATTAAATGATTTTTTTTTATGAAAAACTGAAAATTATCTTCTTTTTTTAAGATGATCATGGTGTTTGGAACAGCTTGCGCACACCTCAAAAAATGTCATGTGGTAACTTATACCTCAAATTTATCGTTCATGCGTACACCTCAAGTAATGTCATTTGATAACTTATACCTCAAATTTATCATTCATACTAGGGGTGTCAAATGTACGAGTTAAGTTGAAATTAGAAATATTAAAATGGGTTGAATATAAATCAGGTTGGGTCTTGATCCGCCTAGTTTAGTTTAGACTCAAATGGGCTAAAAGACAATTTGAGTCTTGACCAGCACAGTTTGACCCAATTAATCTCAATAATTTAACATATTGATATTTAACTTTTATAATTACTATTTGAATTTCCACTCAAGAATTTTTCATTAAAAAAGTAACAAATTCATAGATAAACCTAAAAGATGTTAAATAGAAAATAATTTATACCGTCAATATAGGAACATATCTTAATAAAAAGTTCTTAAACAGATTGAAATTGGAGATTAAATTAGGCACAATTGAAAATTCTCTTCAAATGAGTTAAGTCTGAATGATTTGAGATTAAACCCAATTCAAATTATATTGAACCCTTAAAATTCTGGGCAGGTTACCTATGTTTGGATTCATTTTTGACACCCCTAAATTCATACTACTAACTTCAAGCTTAAACAATAACTAACGATATCTCTGTCTGGAGAGAGTACAGTAGGGCATACACCGAGTTGTAATTAAACACAAATAAAAATGATAAGTACTATAAGTTTTCTATACTCTTACTAGCATAAGAATCTCTACAAGCAAAATAACAAAAACCGACAGAAAATTTCAAATATACGTCCTGTTCTTGAAGAGACTGTTATCTTTTCTTCTTATTCATTTCTTTTGTATCCGAGACTAAGGCCTTGATGCAGAGTCGAGGCTTCGTAGTAACAAGTGCTCGAGGAAGAACTGATACACCAACTATGGCTGTCCTATCTGGTACTCCAGACAATGGAAGCACCTCAACAAGCACACAGATCTGCAAAAGAGAAGCTACATTCAGTACATAAAAGTTGCAGAGGAAGTAAAACGCTTGTAATTTGTCATTGACGACAAAATAATTTTAACCTCTGGATCTTTCAAATCCACTATCGAATCTGGGACGACTTCTTTCACTGCTGCTGCTACGACACTAAAGCATTTGTTGCGATCTCAACAAGCAAATATTCAGATCAACTGAATGTTCCTTAGATCTTCTTCATCTCGGTTCTCAATCCTCCCCTCTCCCTGTTATACCCAACTGCAAACTATAATGTCATTAGTTCTACAAGTTATATAAGACTGATCAACCCACAGAGAGCAGAATGCTTGAGCTAGTGAACATACTACTCAAATTCAATTCGATGTAATAGAAAAACAAAAAAAAGGTTGAGCTACTAAATGTGATACTCATCATGTAAGAGAACTTGGGATTAGCTGGTACCACAAAGTTAGGGAAGGCAAGATTTACCTTAACAGTGTCTCCTGTCTCCTTCTGCCTATTGTTCATAAACTGCTCAACAAGCTTTATCACAATCTTCTTAAGTTCCTTCTCATCTAAACAGCATGTACCTTGAATTGGTAATATCCGATTGCACCAACTGCAAAACATGATTAAAGTCATGATCATCTTAGTTTCTTTGGTATTAGAAGTAATCTTCCGAGACAAGAAAGGATAGAAAGAAGAAAAGACAATTGTCTCCTGCTATAATTAGAAAGACCACAAACATAACCACATAAAGCAATATTACATGTAGATAAGAGCTCAAAAATTGATCGACAGCAACTCACAGAGGAGACTTCAATATTCCAGATTCTAGGGATTGAAAAATCTGTGAAACAATGTCAACAACTGCTGGAGACTTGTCGAATGGAAATTTAAGGAGAACTAATCCGCTTCTCGTTAACTTAACAAGTGAGAGAATGTCACTTTTCTCCATAGAGGTACCAGATTCTGCATGCAGAAAACAAAGAACTGTTTGACACTTCCTAGTAAACCTTTGTGTCAGTAAGTCCAAACAGATATCAGCACTACAACATACCCAGCGTAGTCCCACAAAAGTGGAGTCTCTGAAGGATAGATTGTATGCAAATCTTACCCCTACCTCAGAGTTAGAGAGGTTCTTTCAGATAGACCCTCCGCTCAAGAAAAAACAATCAAAAGCAGTCCCCAACTAAAAGTAACGGAAGTACAAGAAACAACAGATAATAACAAAACAACAAATAGTAACAAAACATAAACTAAAAAAAAAAAAAAGATTTTGAGGTACAAGGAACAACACATAGCAACAACAATTGAAGGACAAGAAACTCTAGGGATAATACTACGACTCTAATATGAACGGACAGCAAGACGACAAGACAACATCCTGCTTCCACTAACCTTCTGCCCTAATTTGTGTCACACATAACCTACTATCAACACTAACAAACAAAAAAAAGTCCACACAGATACCAAAATGTTGAAGAAGCATTAATACCCGAATTCACATGTTCATTAGCTGCTCCTTCTCTTGATCCTTTACACTCTTCATTAACATCATCCACGCATGTTTTCCTTCGCTTAGCATCATGATTTGAAACAATATACTGACAGACAAACGACAACAACTACATTTAGCATTCTTTCCAACACAAGGGTCACAATAGGTGCAATACAAAGTAACATGGATTTATAATGGAAACTTAAAGATCATTTGAATAGAAATGAATAAGTTTTCCATAGCCAGCTGTAAGTCACCAGAAAGGTGCATACTTCAGATCCAATGGAAAAACAAAATCAAAGGTCACTTGTCCAGAACTTTTTTGAAACAAAATAAATAAAAGAATTGCAAATACCAAAAAAAAAAAAAAAGGTAAACAAATAACCTTTTCAAGGATACTTATAGCTTCTTTCGTTGCACTTTTTTCCCTCTCTGAAGACAAAAGGAAAAAACTCTTAGAAATACCAAAGAGTAAACAAATAAACTTTTTGTATTATGACATGCTACGCTATAAACAGTAGATGTGATTATAAGGCTAGTAATGGAGTTGTTCACTTATCCTTTTTAAGAAATAAGTTCAAAGTTTAAGAAAAGAATCCTAGTCAACACAGGATTAGACCTTTTAGTCATAGAGCACTAAAGACACTTTTTTTTAATATCGTGGACTTTGGATCAGATTTTTCGGACCTCGACTAATTCCAAGGGATACCGCCTACCAACAATAATAATCAGCTAACTCTATCTACCAAGACAAGGACATATGGAAGAAATCACCTAATAGTTTCTTTCTCTGCTGGGATTTGAACCCGAGACCTCATGAGACACATTCTTTATCTAAGTGGAACACATCGTTAGTCCCTAAAACTTGCCAGTTAATTTTGGTTAGACACTTGAACTACAGGTTGTTTCGAGTGAGCACCTAACTAGATGATGATGTGTTCCTACAGTTCCAACTTAAACATTGAAAAAGCTTTTGCGCATGTTGTCAAGTTTCCATTCCACAGATAAATCAACCACTTGAAGCATCCTTAGTTATATGCATTAGTCTCAACAAGCCGTAAAACCTCATGTTTGTTCAAATTACGCTGATTTGTTAAATTAAAGGAGGTAATATATAATAGTGGTGACTTATCTACGTAATAGGCGGTTGAGAACACTTGAAAAAAATCCAAAATTTGAACGGAAAGTGTCTAACTATTTATATTTTACAAATTTTTTCTCCTCAAGAATAGTACATGATTTTTAATGAGCTTCATACTAGGGGGCAAAAGCAGACCAACAAAGCAGTGTAACACAAGCTCCACAAGTTGCTTAATTTCATGAATTTAGGATATGTTCGCTTTCTCACCTCTTCTATATTCTACAAGTACTCAAACATTCAAGCTAAAGGTCCATTCCATCTTTAGGCCCAAACTAATGCCATGTGTCAAGTGACATGACAGTCCTGTCAAATTCAAGGCCAACAAGATAACGTCACGTGTTCAAAAGATATGGCCCAAAGTGGAAGCCTTTAACTTTGAACAAAAGGTACCCAACTAACAACTAGTTTTTGAAGAAATTTGCACAAGAACTACCTGAAGAGGGCACCTAAAGGTAGCTTTTTAAAAGACAAATACTACCACATAAACCTTTCCAAATTAAGTATCCGCTAAAACAAAAAGAATAAAGAGGAGTGGACACATCTTAGCTAGAAAGATTAGATTCTTTTCCAGTGTAAGACGGAATCTAATGAATCTTCATTCACCCGCCACACCATTTGCCACATATATCAACTACCAAACTCATTTATTTTAAAAGCTAAATCAATTTCAATCAATCAACTATTCCTCATTTAAAAATAGTTGGGAGCAATTATTCCTTGGGGTACCTTCTATCTCCCACCAACACATGTAACGAGTAACTCAACTCTGTCAGCTACTTTGGGATACATGGGAAGAAATTAACTAGTATTTTGTTTGAGAAATGACCTGTTACCTGACCGACCCTATATTCTCAGCCATTGGTGATCCCACATTTTTTATAAAAAAGACATGTGCCTTAAGGCCCCCACATTTAGGGCTCATTGTTAATAAAAAGGTTACATGTTAGTATTTTTTAACAAATATTGAAAATACTAGTTGTAGAAAAAGGTAAACTTTTCATAAATGGAGGATTAATTATAAGAAAATTTGAAACATTTGGACCTACTAATCGCATGAAAATACTTAAAAATAAAGAATGTTCTAGTATTATTAATTGAAAACTAGAAGAAATCAATTATATACAAGTTTTTAAAAATTCAAGTTTAAGGTCCTGTTTGCTTTTTGCTTTAGGTCACTAATATGCTTGAGCTGCTTCTGTTCTCAGCTCACAACCACAGCGTCACACCCTAGGGTACAAGAAAATGCACAGATTTTATCCAGCAAGAATACTTCTCTTTTTTCAATATGAGAAGAAATCTACTGAATCATTATTCAATAGCATATTATTTGCCACACAATTCCATTCCCCTAACTAATATACTTGAAAAACTAAATCAATTCCAATCAATCAACTATTCCTCAATTCATGAATCAGTTGTATCAATTATTACTTAGGTACCTGCTATCTCCCACTAGTACAAGTAATGAGTAACTATGTCACCTACTTGGACATATGAGAAGAGATCACCTAGTGTTTTTGCTGATATTTGATCTATAAGACCTCACTCAGCTCTGCGACACAAAAACAAACGATATGCCGAAAAACAGATGCGAGTCGGGCAATCCTGGCTGTGAGCTATGCAGGGGCGTCTGACGACATGGTACTTGACGCTGGGCCATGCAGCCAGCGATGCAGCGCGGACCCCTAGTGGCGGTTTCACGGGGGATTGCGGTTGGGTTGCCCGGGCACTATTCTTATTTGGCGAGCTTGCGGTGTTAAACCCGCTGCTAAGCCCAAGCTGCTACCCTTGCCATTTTTTTTTTCAATATAAGAAGAAATCTAATGAATCTTTATTCAACAGAACACCATTTTCACGCAATTCAAGTCCCTTAACAGATATACTTGAAAAGATAAATCAATTTCAGTCTATCAACTATCCCTCAATCCTAAACTTTCAGTACCCTAAACATCCATCAGCTAATTTTTTTCAATCCAAGACAAGTGCAGCAGAGACTCTAAAATAAACAAAATCGAAAAATCCTTTAGCTCCGAATACTCAAGAAATTGAAAAATCGAAGTAAGGAAAACTGACTGATTGGACATGTAATGAGAAACCCAGAATGCGAATGGCGGAGTAAGGAAGAAGAAGCGTTGTAATCGAAACGAGGGATGCTTATCACAGCAGAATGCTGCTCCCATGGCTTCATCTCTTCAATTTTTTCTCCTTCTCCTTCTGCAGTCCTCCCTTCATCTTCCGCCATTTTTTTCTTCTTCTTCTGGTTTTCGGTCAGCAACCCTTTGTTTGCTCCATTTCTCCTATAGTCAATCCTATGTATTTTGAAGTACTAAAGCAAAATGTATTTTTAAAATGAGGTTATGACCTAAAATAAATTATTTATGTGATTATATTTAATTTGTATTGAAAAAAAAAAGGCTCAAATATGAAATTTCATTTAACTTTTCAATGATATTTAAATATTTTTAATGACGTGATCGAATTATAATTGTTCATATATAAAAAGTAATTTTTTCAAAATTAATAGTATTTTTAATTAAAAAATAATAGCGTAAATGAGCATTTTGTGAGACTGAGTTGCATAGATGAGCCAATTTTTTTAACAAATAGCATGTATGGTCATTTTCTCAAAATTTGATGACATATTTTAGTCTTTATTTATTTTAATTAAGAATAGAATAAAATTTAAAGTAAAACTATTATTAAATATCAAAATGTGATATTATTTTTAGAATTGGCTAAAAATAAAACTAAAGTTATATAAAGTGATTTGAGGTGAATCATATAAATTGAGGTACACGAGTAATTATTTTCTGCACTTTTATATCTAGAAACAAAGAGAGGTGTTTTAGTAAATATTTAGTGATATTTCGAATACGAAATTTGCATATTTTATAATCTAGATATGAAATTTATAAAACAATATATTTTAAGTGCATCTTTCATCATTAGTAAAATAATTTATCGACACACAAAAATCAATAATTTACTCTAAGTCACAAAATTTAACGATAGTTTTCTTTCTACCCCAACTTCATATATAAAGTGAAATCATTTCATATACAATGAGCGGAGGGAATATTAATTTGAAATGAGACCATAAAAAATTGAAGGTCTAAAGCCATTGCTTTCATCGGGACAACATTCACATAAAATAAAAAATTTTGCTTTTACATAACGTAATATAATACAATAAAATTTAAATTCAATCCAAACAAATACAATAATATATTACAAATAAACATTCAAACTAAAAATAAAACTTGAAATGAAAAGTTGACAATAAAATTAATAACAGTAATCATTGACTCCCCCCCAAAAAAAAAGAACAATTCTATTTCTTGAGGTTCAGATGGTCTTATCATTTTGTTTTATTTCATGACATTAATTCATATAACATAGCAAAATTCATATAATTAATAATAACTCCAATAAAAAGCTTAATTACTAAACATTTTTTGGTGCCGAAGCAACGGTGACGGATCCATTGTAATGGCCGCAGCTAAACCTCTCCGACTGCAAATGAAATTGCGCTTCCACTTATTGAAGTATAACCTCTTGAAGTGCCGGCTATGCGACTTGCAAGTCTTCGCCTCCGCTACCATTCCTGTATATTATTTAACGTTACAGACAAATTCAGAATCTAGAGTTGTATTGCTACTCTAGAGTGAAAATATATAATTGAGCAAATATACTTGTATTTTTTTTTTCTCTACTATAATTTTGAAAAGATCATAAATAATTGAGTATTTAAACTTTTAGAGGTGATCAACCGACATCAACAACTAATTTCAAAATGTATATGATATTACTATATGTTTAATATTTTAACTTTTTTTAATATGTATAGTTCAAAATGTAAACAATGAATTTAATGAAACTCGCAAAATTCATCTTAAATGAGTCTTTTGAGTAAACATACTATGTAGTAATTAACAACCGATAAACCATGGTCTTTATAAGTGTAGTACTTTTAGTTTTGAATCATAATAAAAAAATTTGAAGACTTTTGAAGCTCTTACTTTTATATGTATATTATACAATAATTAGCGATAAATCATATTTTGTCAGTTTTTAATGTGAAAAAAAATTATACTTATTTTCTTCCCAATGCAAAAGATTATTAATAAATATAATTGCATATTAATTATTGCATCAATAACCTAAAATATTTTTTGATACATATTCTAAATTGTCAACATTTTTGCAACACCTCTTAATATTCTCTTTCATCAGAGATACTCAACGAATAAGTATCACAAAAGGAGTCAATTACATTATTATGATGCTAAGACAAACCAAGCTTCAAGGACTTGTTGCTTGCTTTTGTATACTATTGCTTTCAATTGCATACGCAAGTGTACATAGTCGCATAAGTAATAAAGTGGATCTTAAAAAGAATCAAATTATTGATCCTTAAGAAATTGTCAATTAACTATGTTTACTAAATTATACTAGTCTAATTATTTATTTAAGAGTGTCAAAATAATGCAAGAATAAAATAATAAATTTACTTACAATGGTTGAAAACTTCCAAGGTTGTAGCATATATTGAATTTCATGTATGATATTTTTGGCTTAGAACTAACTTTAGTTGTCAAGTTACTGATTTATAGGGTTAATTGTATGAGTGGGATACACACCTCTCCTCACTTATTAGATACCTAACTACATCGTTGAGCGGGGATAAGTAAACTAATTGGCAAGCATTTATATTTCATTCTATTTCGTAACCAATCGAGTTGTTCGTTCGGGCATCACTCCTGAACACAAATCACCTCAATTTAATGTGTCGATCAAGCTCTCTATATTCTCTGGTCTATCTAACCTCTTCTTTCTCGATTTTAAGATTAAATAATAGATTTATCTCATGGTAATCAGGCACGAAATACTAAAACAAGAATATAGAAGTAACTTATAATGACAACCAAAAATTAATTCAAAACGTCATTAATAATCAACATTCAATATGTAGCTACAGCCCCAGAACAAGGGCTTTAGCTACTAACCTCTGAGAAAACAAGAAGAAGAAAAGAACCCTAAAAAGTGTTGACGACTTTCTCTTCTAAAGTACCTCTCCCTATCATTGAATGTGTCTAATAATTATTTCTATGGACTATTAATAGATGTAGTAAACCCTAAACAAAATAATTGAATCCAAAGCAAATTAAAAATTCAAAATCAAACGGAATTTGGTTCTCTTCGTGAAACTGCTGCCCCGTTATTGGTTGCCACGTGGCAATTTTCCAATTTCAAATCCAACTTTACTTCAACCAACATATATATTATTTTATAAAATTTAATCGATTAAGTTGCCTGCTTGATTTCCTTCTTCAATCTTCCATATTTAATTCATTTTAGCTTCAATCTTTCTCCTTTTTGACCAATTTAATTCTACAAATAAAATATACTATTTAGCACATTCTATAAAATTCAAGCTAAAAAGGACATATATAAATTATAAATGTGAGACAAATAATGATTAAAATGTTATAAATTCGTTGAATGAGTGGATAGTCCATAAAGTTAGTACATGAACAACTATCCATATTCACTAGGTTTCATGAATCTTTTTGGACAAGAATGTATCTATTTATTATGATATTTAATATGGTGACTTTTGGAGTGATTTCTCAACCTATAAATAGGGTTGCTCATTCACTATTGTATTGTATGATATACATATCAGACTTACATACACTTAAATGAGAATAAAAAATCTATCTTCCATCTTACTTCTCATGTCTTCTTCTCTTTCTATTATATTATGAGCTTGATTTTATAACACGTTATCAGCACAAATATTCTCTAAAAATTGTAGCACTTTGCAAAAGTGTTGTAGTTGAAACACTTGTGAGCAGAAAAGTGTTTCTATTTATTTCTTGTTTTACTATTTATATTTTCAAAATTCCTCCTCTTATACTAATAATTTATTTAGTATATTGTGTTATTGAAAAGGTATAACAGATTAGTTTGTTTTACTTTACAATTTTATAATACATGGGTTTAGAATTGAAGGATAAAGAATAAATTTTCATGTTGATTTTCTTAGTGTTAATTATGAGAACTTATTAATATTTAATAATCCTACAGGGTAAGACTATGGATTCAAGTATCATCGCACCAAAAAGGGTAAGACAAAAATCAGGTTAACTTCTGAATGCACCATAAGAAAAAAATATTTGAGGGTAATACGGGGTAGATTCAATTTCTATCGCAAACCAGAGGGTAAGATTCAACTTGAGTTTTGATGGCACCAGGATGATAAAGGATTGGGTTCAAGTCCCATAAATTTGTCCTACACACCTGTAGGATAAGACATTTATTTTGAGTCAATATGCACCATTAGTGGTGATAAAATATGATTACGAAAAAATCACATAATCTTTTGATCAAATGAAATTCATCTCATTAATAAATTGTTCATTCCATAAAAGCGAATGTTGGTAGCAGTATATGATAAGTTTGAATCCCCGCCCAATTTTGCTACCATTCTCTTATATGATGTGGTTATGACGTAAATTAATATTCTGAAAGATGACAAGTGATTGAATGTTAAAATGAATAAACGTGTGTGGATGAATAAATTATAATATAATCAATGTGGTAAGGATAAAAGGAAGAACACTATGGGTTCTCCAAATTGTCCTCAAAATGTTAGGTAATTTTTATTAATCAAAGAGTTGAAGATCATTTGGGAGTTGTGAATGTTTTTTTACCCATATTTTGACAAGTTGTAAATTCCTTCCATCAAAGAGACAACAAGGATAAAGTGATGTACCTTGATCTTCAAAGTGATGTTGAAGTGGGTCAGGAATATGATGATTTTAAAACTCTGAAAATGTACTATAAATGCAAAATTTATGAAGTACAAAAATGATTAGGTCATTCCTTGAAAGAATGTGACTTGTTGATGAGTAATCATGAATTCTCTAACCATTTTATAAGAGAATGGGTCAAGATGTGATAAAATCATTATGGTTGAATATATGCCACAACTCACCTCTATGGGAGGTTTGATAAAAAAATGATATATCTTAAAACTCACCTCTACGGAAGGTTTGAGAGGAAATAAATTTTATTTGGCAGAAATGGTTAATGGTATTGTACATTTATACACCACTATGATATGTTTATTGTGAACTAGCGAAAGGGCAAAAGAAAGAAATAGTTCTTGCATATAAGGGTTGTGGTTATTATTGTGTGGCAATAAAAATTTGTCATTGGTTGTGTACCTATAATACGACAAAAGTAAAGCAAAAAATATCTTGCTCGTAATGATTTTGACCATGAAAATAATAATATAATTTTCTCCTTGAAGGAGATGTTCATCATATTGATGGCGTCATGAAATATGTGATAGTACACAAAAAGTAATTACACGCTCTAACGAGTTGTGATATTGTCATAGGAATAATGTTGGGGTACGGTTGTAGTAAGTCTCAAAAGAAACTTTATAAGTTCCGAATGAATTAAAAATAAATATTGAGACTATAAATTATGAAAAGGTCAGGATCTAAATTTGTTATTATAGTTGTGTATTTTGATGACTTGAACGTCATTAACACTGTTAAAGAGCTTTCAAAAGTTGTTGAGTGTTTGAAAGGGTGAAAAGGTCTTGGTAAGACAGAATATTGTCTTGACCTACAGATTGATAAACTAACAAATGAAATATTTGTCTATTAGTGCACATACACAGAAAAGTGTTGATGTGATTTTAAATGGATTATTCACATTCATTGATTACCCCAATGATTATGAGATCGCTTAAAATAAATGATGATTCATTTTGATCTCAAGAAAGGATGAAGAGCTTCTTGGTGATGAAACTCCATATCTTAGTTCAATCAGGGTACTAATGCATCTCGATAATAATACTCGACCAGATATATGTTTTACAGTAAATTTACTGGCAAGATTCGGTCCCTCTCTAACAAAAAGACATTGAAACGGTGTTATGTCTATACTTGAATATCTTTGAAGGACCATAAGCATGAGTTCATCTATTTTGAAGATTTCAAGTCAGAGTTGATTGATTACGCAGATGCAGATATTTATCTGATCCTCATAAATCACGATCTCAAACACGCTATTTATTTTCATGTGGAGGCACAATAATATCTTAATGATTAATAAAGCAAATGTTGCTATACAGAAATAAAAGCTCTCCATGAAACAAGTCTAGAGTGCGTCTGGTTGAGATAAATTACACATCATATTCAAGAAATGTGTGATTTTTCTTTGAAAAAGAATATACTAACCACAATGTACGAAGATTGGAGATATCATCGAAAGAAATTCAGTGATGTTTTAATCAGGGGATGGTATTATTGGATCGGATGTCACATTCTGACATGATATTATTGGATCAGATGTCACATTTCGACATGGTATTATTAGATCGGTTGTTACGTTTTGACATGCTATTATTAGATCGGGTGTCACATTCCGACCAGGTAATATTAAAGGACAACAAATTAAATAATTTAATGTACTCAATCTAAAGAACTTAATTCCCAAATGAGCTTGTTGGAGGCACGAGTCTCACATGTGTTCTTGATATTGTTGACTGATTAAGTACTTACTTTAGTATTGTTGTCACTGGTTCATGTTGTTTGTTTCTTGCCACATGCTAAGTGTCATAGTTGAGTTTATACTATTATTCATTACTTATTATTTTCTATTTTAAGTCGACCGATGATATCTACTCAATACATGTTACTATGTACTAAGTCTTACTTGTAATTTTCTTTGTTTTCCTTTCGTGGGGTGCAATGAGTGTACCACGACCTTACTCGCCCTCAGCGCTAGCAACTCTACAACATATTAGGTTCCAGACTGATCTTTTGATGATTCCACAATTTGGACTCATTTAGGGCTATATTTTTTGATAGGTTTAGTTTCCTCAAATTCATATTTTGTCTCTAAAATTGATAAAATACCTTGAGTTTCAGTTATTTAGACTTGGAGACAAAGCCATGGACATAATGAAGCAAAAAGGAACAAAGGCAACTAAAAGAACGAAGAAGTGCGGACATGAGGATCGCCAAACCCGTTCGACATATCACCAAAAAGGTCTCATCCTCGCCTTTTGTTCGAGTGAGATAAGCCCTGAAGCAAAGGATTAAATCGATGGTGAATAAAAGTAATCGTTGTGTCGCCAAGTAATTTTGTGAAGTAGTTTTATGTCACCCAAAGATCCACAAAGTTAAGGTTGATCGTCGATCCCGACTAAGTGCGCCGTGTGGTCCTTTAAAACACAACTTTTTGAAAAATATAAATAAATGTTAATAATTTTAGCTTAAGATTGAATTGTATAGTTTTGAACAATAATATTTTGACTTAGGTGCTATTTTGAGTTTTTGAGAGTCTTTGAGAAACTTTGCTCTTGAACCTTGGAGACTTGAAGATTCTCACATTGAAGAAACTCTAAGTAGGTGTTGGAAATTCTTCATCCTAGAATCTATTGAAGTGAATATAAATCATACCAAGTTTGTGTTATATCAATTTGGTATCATTTTCTTCCTTTTTTCTATGTCTAGCTAAAATCCCGATTATTGGGGTGTGATTATGTAGATATGAGTTAAATCTATTGTTGGGTGTTGATTATTGTTAGTATATCCGTTGTTTTAATGTGTTTTTGTTTAGTAGTTGTGTTTGAGCTAAATGAGGTTGTAGTTTCAAATACAATTTCACCTTAGTGTTTTTGGCTTGTTCGAGAGAGAGGTTTTAAAACTAAGACTACTAAATCGATAGTTGGTGGTTATTGGGTCGTCATGGGTTCAACTCGAGAGAGTGAATCCTAGTCCCTCTCCCACACTTTCAGCTCGAGAGAGTGATTGGGCTAAGGCAGAGGTTGTGCTTAAAGGCTGCAACTTGGTGTTCAAGAGAAACCGAGTTGATTGGGGATAAGTTGCTAGAGAGAGAATTTACCCCTACTAAAGTCTAGCCTTGTTACAAATATTCAACGGTGTAGTATCAATAGCAATCACCCTACGATGTCTTTTATCTTATTTTATGGTCACATCCCAAGAATACGTTTCCCGATTAGTTTCTCTTGTTTTTACTATTTTTAGTTGTTAATTCGACTGCAAACCCCCCATTGTTTGTCACGACCGGGGAGCACCCCCTAGAAGTAACATGGGGTACTTGACCTCTAGGAGGTCTTATACAAGCCATAATCATCATTCATCGCATTGTCATAGGAAATTTACCGGAAAATTTAAAACTTTTCATAGCACATCATATGCTAGAATCATCACTTCACATCTATAAAATATCATAATACATAGTTAGACTTTGTCTTTTTTGCTATCTTAAACTCAACAATAGAGTAGAATAGGGACACGACCCTTAACAACATAAAATAATAATCTAGCTATTACATAAACATGAATAATAACTTGAAATGGGAAATCCTTGAATCTTAAGTATCCATTTCTTGAGCTTGGGAGACATCTGTCAAGCCCTTTACCTTAAGAGACATTCTCTAGTTATCCATCACCTACACTTTGTGTAAAAACATGAAGAAGAATGGTATTAGTATAAGAATGCAGTAAGTATGACAACCATGCAAATACATGCATTAAAAGAGGACATTTAGTTAGAAACCATGCATCATGGCTTTTGGTAAAACCTTATAATTATTGACACAATAAGCATCATATAATTCACATACTTCATATGCACATATACAATGGTCACAACATTTCACAAACCCACATAATTCATTTAAGGCTCATTTAGCATTTCATAAAATTATCCTGTTTTTACCTTAAGTCCTTTACCCCAAGTAACCCTCTAACACTTGGTGCAATGCATGAATAGTGTCCCATTCTACCATCCATAGTCAAGCATCACCTTAAGGTCACCAAGGTGAACATTCATACAATGATCATTAACTCAACTTATACATTCCTAGAAGCATAATATATCATGAGACACATACTTCAAATATGACCCAACATACATCATGAACCACATAGAAGGATCATTCCAAGATAACATAGAAGTCAAGACGACAACTACCATCACAATGAGGCACTAGTCAACAAATGCATACTTTACTTCATTTCATCAAAACATCATAAGACCTTACTCATAATCCCAATCTAAGCCTACTGGTGCAATGTACATGTGAAGCCCCATAACCTCACACATACTAAGTAAACCCACAAAGAGACCACAAACATATCACTTACTTCATACATTAACGTGACACCTATAGTCAGCTACTTGCATATCAGGTAAGACCTTTATCATATGGAAATTAATACCAACACTATAGATATAAGGTAAGACCTTCATCATGTAGACACAATACGACCAACATCATGCATATTATCATACAAATAGCTCAATTCCATAGTGTCATGCATAAGAGACCTATGCATATACATAAATATATACATATAGAACTCCCTTCAAGAGCTACTTATGCAATGGATATGTAAAGTCCCATACCCTACCCTACACTAAGAAACTTCCTTTAGGTGATCCTAGTTAGAGTTCATTACTTTACTTCCATTGTCAATTTTACTTTAGGGAAACTAAAGCCTTAAACGACATTAAGACAATGCTAGCTAAACATGGAATCCGGTGTCTTGGAACCCCAAACCAAAAGGAGGTTCTCTACTTTCCAAGGTAGAACATTAACGCCATGCTAGAATATAGGTGGATCCATTTTCTAGGTCAATGGGGGCAACATAATTAAGGAACTAGGAGATGTATATTGTAACCCTCTTTATTCCATTTGGCATTGTAGTTTCCACCTCATGAGGACATTTGGTGAACATGCCTTCCACTTGGGAAGGGGCACCCCTCATCTGTCATGTTTACTCGGTGCTAAGCTAAGTTCCCTTTATAGAAAGCCTTTATTAACATTACTTTCATAAATGATTGGCTTTAGTAGATTAAATACTCATATGAATAGCTCATATGTTATTGATGAGAATTGTACTTTCATCAACCAAAGTCATGTGAGAATATCCTTTCACATGGACATAGCATAGTCTAGTTTAGAGTACAATTGAGCAAACCTTCCAAAAGACCTTACTTTACTAGATTATTATAACATGCTTCATTCATGCATTCATGTGTGTTTATGTGTACTTATATGAGGAAACCTTTAACATAAACACATTTAGACACCACACATACTCATACTTTATCATATCATATACTTGACATCATAGCATATACTTTCATGTTCATAGCTTAATCATGCATTCATAATCATGTACATAAATAAATCACCCTGGGAACTATCCTATCACGGTACACATGTGCAATGTATAGGTAAAATCCCGTACCCTTACCCATAATAGTACACCTATCAAGTCATTCTAGTTAAGATATATTTTCATACTTTCGTGAACACACACTTTACATGTATAGTATTAGAAAATGGTGTATATGAGAACTATACTTTCATTAGTTACAATGAATCTATATGCTCATAGATATGTATGAGGTTCGGTTATGTGTACATTGGTCAACATGATAACATAATGTCAATCAACATAGTATTGAGGCAGCCACCCTCTAAATATCACAATTCACATTCATGTCCCTTAAGTCATAGACAACTCACATATAGAGTATTAGGGACTATAGACCACACACCTACATTATAGCTAGGAGACAAGATCATCTTCATCATTTGAATCTAAGACTCCTAATCATGATTAGGACCACACATTCATATAGGGGTACATAGGAGGGGTCATTCTACACAAAAGTATCCAATCGTCAACGTTTAGACCATACTTATCTCTAACATAATCATTCACACATAGGAAGCATCATCAATATACCTAGAACATGATATTAGCATTGGAGACTAGGCATATAACTTCACATGTATGATCATCATAACGACGCTTCAGAATACATGAACATGCCTTTAAGGCCATGATCATAACATATAAAGAATGAGAAGAATGTAAACACCGGGTGAACTTAACAATTATCGAAGCTTTGATCATCATTGATCAATTCCCAACAATTAATCATCAATTCATATAGAAAACAATAGCAATATACATATTAATATAATCTAATCATAATTCAATCAACATGGAATAAGGATCACAAAACCCATATTATAGGCTAAATTGAGAATTTGAGAGAATAATGGGTTCCTTATGAAATTTGATTGAAATCCATCTTAAAAAACAATATTAATCATAAATTCATCATGAAAATGCTTTGGAAATCAATTTGACAATGAACCCATGACTAGATTGAAAGATAGAGAATTTGATCATAAAATCTTCTTTGAAAACCTTTGAAGGAACTCCTTAGATTAAAGATTAACTAAGGATCAAGTATTACCATGCCCTACTACATGATAAGACAACGAAAACTTGAAGAAGAAATCATGAGAATCCAGCACCTAAGTTGCTCTTGAGCTTCATCTCCAATGGAGGTTTCTAAAGAGAGTTTGTTTTGAGAGGGAAATGGGTAACTTAAAGAATGAATTAGAATTGGGGTTTTGATCTTTTTAACCAACTAAATATACCCAAAAATATACTAAATAACCGCCTATACTCTATTTTGTAACGTGGGGTGAATTTCCCATTCACCCCTTTAAGTTGACAGCGTGCATGATAGATATTGCTGACCCAAACGACGTGTAGACTAACAAATCATCGTCGGAATGACGGCGCCGTACCGCACGTATGTCGTTGGTGACTGAAACCTCCATTCTAGGGGCTGAGCTCACACGTCTAAGTGTGGATCAACGCCCCCAATCGACGGGGCGTAGACTGAGGTACGGGGGTCGTTTCTTCGTTGTTAACTGGCATTGACAAGACATTGTACTTCCTACTTTTGGGTCCTCCTCAAGGACCCTTTGGGTGTTCCTTGGGGAGTCGTACCCGGACGTTTCGACCCTATTTACGATAATTTACATTTTAGGGACCTCTCCTATAAATTTGAGCACCAAAAAACAGGTAAAATATACCAAGGTACACTAGAACACACTAGCAGTCTAAAGACTAACTTTTGAACGTCTTCGATGTTTGACCCTAAACCACTTAAAATCAACCATAAAAGCTATATAACATGTATTTACCTTTTAAGGCACATGTAAGGCTCTAGACATACTAGTTCTTTTTGAGGGTTCTTACAATATCCCCCACTTGGGAACATTTGTCCTTGAATGACACTTGGAGCATTTTAAAAACTCATTCAAGGACTCATGGACCCATATAGCAGCTCACAACATTCAACACATCATAACATACTAGTCAATGAACCAAACTTACAAGGAACACCAACTTCATACCATTTTGCACTCAATGCAACACAAACAAGTAAAACCTTCATTCACTCACTCCTTAATGCCTCAAACACATAGGCACTTCTCATATTCATAGGAGGAACATCCTTCTCATATCCATGACAGGGTCTTTACTTTTCATTTCATTAAGAGCTCAATATGCAATAACCTTTTAATCACACATAGTCATGCTCAACATCATTACTCAAGATGCAAATAAGTAACTCATACCAAATGCACATAGCATGAGTAATGTAGATCAACAAGAATCTTTATCATTTAGACATGATACCAATTAGGCCATACTTAACATTTTCATGTTAAGTTATGTTTAAGGAGGAAGTTCCTTCTCCATCAACATACTAATATGTGATCATAAAATTCACGTACAAGAAATGCACAAAAGTTAATTCATTTTAAGGAGGACTTCTCCACTTTTAACTAAGGCATGCTCATATTTCCTTCCTAATGAAGTCAAAATGGTATATCACACCACATACACCACAACAATAAGAAGTTATTTCACATAGTTTCAATTTCTAGCATGATAATAGTCTTCATAACCACACATCAATTAGGGAAATTCTTGAAATTTATAGGCAACATCAAGAACATTTGCTAGACATACCATCACTTCTCAAGAGTGAGCCTACATTAACACTTCCCAAGTCGTAAAGTCACATATTTTTAAGAGGACTCATCTTATTCCATTTAAAGGAGACTAAATTTTCATGTAGGTCCATAACACCACACATTATAAGTGACATCAAGCATGCTCCTTACCTTATCCCATGAAATCAAATGGAAATTTTGCATATCAAGATGCACAACAACATGAGAAATATGAATTTGATCAAAATTCCTTTTGCATGAAATTTCAATTCTTCAAAACATGCATAAGATAGTGTCACTTAGGACATGCATATCATATGAAGAACATGCAACTTACACTTATATGCAAGAATCTCATCATGAACAAGCTAGTAGGAACTCTTTGGGTTCAACCTTGAGTAAGAATAAAAGGAAAATGTACGGATATCTATAACCTTACTTTTCACATCATTCATCCTTATACGGAAACCCGTCTTAAGAGAACTTATTCACCCTTAAAAGATACCTTAAGCTCACAACTTACTAAATAAGCCATCATCCCTCTCTTGGGATCTAAGCTCATTCTCCCTTCATCAACATCACCTAAAAGTGATTCTGAACATAGAAGGTTCAAGGTAACTCAACATGGGAACATCAAGGGCATTCAAAATTTTATCATCTAGGCACCTTATACCCCACTCGGGGTAAGCCTAATCACATGATTCCCTTAAACACCAAGGTCAAGGCAAGTCAAGACTAAACCTACATACTTCTCACATAAGAAGGTTTGACATCACTGAGGGTTTCCACTCCTAATATCATATCAAGGAGCCTACAAAATCAATCATTAAAAGGTACTACTCTTGTATCATCATTCCTTTAAGTGTAATACCTAAAGGAAACTCATCACAATCAAGTTAGGTCATACTACCCAACCATATGAGGACAAAACTACACCATGAATACCAAGGGTAACTCCATCATTTCATCAAACCATAAAACACATATTGGGACTCTTAAGGTCCACTACCATCCTTTTCTAGAGGTTTAGGGTAACCATCCTCTCTAGGTAAAACCTTAGGGGAATCAGTAGAGGAAACTTGGTCATTAAGGCCTCTTTCTTTTCTTCCTTTACTAGGGCAAGGTCACTTCTAGGTCATTTCAAACCACATCATCACCTTTGGTGGAACCTTCCAACCAACCATGCCCAGGTATCATCTAGGACTTTTCTCAGTTGACCATACTAAGGATTAAACATAAAGTACAACTACACACTTTCAAAGTTGGTTAACATATTTCGTCTTCTTCTCTCCATGAGCTAAGGGATACATACTTCCCTTTAAGTCAACCATAGGGAAAATCATAATACCTAACTTATGGAATAAAAACCTTTCTTCCTTTTTTCCCTCTAAAATAGGTTCATCAAGGAAGTAACCAACTAGTCATAAGGGTTCTCCCATTTATTAGCATACTCCACAAGGTAAGCATGCTATCTTCACTCCTTAGGATCAAACCTATACAAAATACTCCAATCCATACAAGGGCCACTATGGAACATCACACATAAAAGGGCAACATTTCTTTCCCAATATTTAACCATTACGCTAAGACTTTCAAAGTCCTTTCCATCAACATCTTAAATCATCAAAAATACCATCAAGTAAACCAACCTCCAGTCCCACAAGACAGGATCACCAATAACAGACTAACAACTCTTTAACAAGCTATAACAAGACCCATAACAAAATTCCAACATAAAACTCATTCTCAAAATCACATATATAGCCATAAGTGGCATCACATCAACATATATCCATATTCCCTTTCACACATACTCATCAAGCCACAAAACTAAAGAAAGCATTAGAATTCACCTTCTTCTCTCTCAAAGCATTGAGACATCATCTTATCCAAGCAATCACATCTAAAGACCATCGAGTAAGAAAACATAAGAGAGAGATCGTATAGAGTTAACTTCTATGGCACGACACAAGAGTAGTGAAGAAGTGAAATTCTATCGTTCAACGCTCACCACCGATAAATAAATGAGACTCTACTAGACGTGACAATATGAGACTTTGGACCCTAAAACTACTTTTTATAGAATCATGCTCTGATACTACGTTTGTCATGACTGGGGAGCACCCCCTAAAAGTGAGATGGCCTACTTGATCCTCTTTGAGGTCTTAGACAAGCCCATAGTCATCATTTATCGCATTTTTTTAAAGAAAGTTTAGCAGAAAAATTTACAACTTTTTATAGAACATCATATGCTAGAAACACCACTTCATATATAAATTTTTTTATCATAAAACATAGTTAGACTCTGAGTCTCTTTTTTCATCTTAGACTCAACATCAATAGAGTAGAATAGGGACACGACCCTTAACAACATAAAATAATAATATATCGATTACATAATCTGAATAATAACTTGGGAAATCTGAATCTGAAAGATCCCTTTCTTGAGCTGGGAAACATTCTATCAAGCTTCACCTTAAGAGAACCTCTAGTCATCACACCTACACTTTTGTAAAAAAGATGAAGAAGAATGGTTTTAGTACAAATGCCACTAGTTTATGCCAACCATCCATACATTTAAAGAGGACAGTAGTCAGAAAAACCATGCTATGTCTTTGTTGTAAAAGCACATAATCATTGACACAATAAGCATCATATAATTCACATACTTAATGTAGACATTTATAATGATCACAATATCACATAAACATATATAATTCATTTAAAGCTTCTTTAGCATTTAATAACTTTATCCTTCTTTTACGTGCAATGCACGAATAATATCCAATTCCACCATCCACAATCAAGCATCACCTTTAGGTCACCAAGGTGAACATTCATACAACTTTCATTAACTCAACCTATACATTCGTACAAGCATAGCATATCATGAGACACATACTTCACATATGACCCACGATACTTGAGCGGACACCCACATCGAAGACTTTCCAAGATACCATACAAGTCAAGACTACAAACACCTCAACCATGACGGAACTGTCGATCAATGCATACTTACGATATTTAATATCAAACATTCATAGGACCTATCTAATCCCCCATCTAAGCTATAGTGCTATGTACATGTGAATCGCCATAACCTCACACATACTAAGTAAACTCACAAAGAGACCACAAACATATAACTTACTTTCTACATCAACAAGACAACTATGGTCAACTACATGCATATAAGGTAAGATCTTCATCATATGGAAATTAAGACCAACATTATGCATATAAGGTAAGGCCTTCATCATATAGACATAATAGGACCAACATCATGCATATTATCATACAAAAAGATGAATAACATAGTGTAATGCATAGAAGACCTATACATATATATGTACATATAGAATTCCCATCTAGAACTCCTTTCAAGAGCTACTTGTGCAATGCATAGGTAAAGTCCCATACCCTCACCTACACTAAGAAACTTCCATTAGGTGATCCTAGTTAGGGTTCATTACTTTATTTCCATTTCTATTTTACTTTAGGGAAACTATAACTTTAACCGATATTAACACCATGTGAGCTAAACATGGAATCCGGTGTCATGGAACCCCACACCGAAAAGAGGTGCTCTACGTGCCAAGGTAGAGCATTAACATCATGCTAGCATATTAGGTGGATCTACTTGGTAGGTCCCACGGGGACAACATAGTGGAGGAACTATGAGATGTATATTGAAACCCTCTTTATGCCATTTGGCATTGTAGTTTCTACCTAATGACAATAGTTGGTGAACAAGTCTTCATTTGGACGGGGGCCCATTGGTCCAAGTTTCCAATCGGTGCGAAGCTACGTTTCATTTCTTAAAAGCCTTTATTAACATTACTTTCATAAAAAAAGGACTTAGAGGAGATTAATTACTCATATGCATAGATCAAGGTTATTGATGAGGACATTGTCTTGTCATCATCTAATCATGTTGAAGAATATCCTTGCACATGGAGCATAGAAAGTCTCGTTTATAGTGAAATGAGCAACACCTCAAAATTACCTACTTTATATAGATATGATTAAATGCTTCATTCATGAGTCATGGGTGTTGTAGCTGTACTTATATGAGAAGTACCTTTCACATAAAAACATTTAGACACTACATATATTCATATTTCATCATATTCATTACTTGACATCATATAATATATAATTTCATGTTCATAGCTTAGCATGATCATAGTCTGTACATAAAGAAATTACCATTGGAAATATCCTATCAGGTTATAATGTGCAATGTATAGGTAAGTCCCCGACCATTACCATATAGTCCACTATAAAGTCATCTAGTGAGATACATTTTCATACTTTTCGTGCACATATCCTTACCTGCCATAGTAGTAGGACAATGGTGGCAATGAGATCTATCCTTTCAGTAGGTCCACTATGAACTATCGTATTCAAGATATGCCATGATGGGTTTGAGGTGTTGTACATGATCAAACATTGATCAAATCATGAATCAACATAAGTTAGTTTGAGGGCAGCCACCCTCTAAAGATCATTATACACATTCATGTCTCTCAAGTCATAGCCAACTCACATATAGAGTATTAGGGACTATACACCACACACCAAAATTATAGCATAGGAGACATGATCATCTTCATCATTTGAATACAAGACTCCTAATCATGCTTAAGACCACACATTCATATAGGATTACATACGTAGGGGTCATTCTACACATGAGTAACCAATCATAAATATGTATACCCGTCACGACCCGAAAGCACCCCTTAGAACTTAGTGAGGACCCTTGGGTCATGAATGGGCGTACTTGAGCCCCTTGGGGTCTTGTACAAGCCCTTTCACTATCGTTCATTACATATGACATGAAAAGTAGTGAGTAATTAAAAATTTTCACGAATAATTAAATAAAGGAAGCATTTTTCATAAAATACTAAGGAAATCTCATCGTCACAAGCCAATCTTTAAGATACATCATAATATCTTAGAGACACAACCCTTTACATTGAAATAAAATACATAATAAGTCTTAATAACAAACCTAAGAAACATAGACTATGTCCTCGAATATATGAGGATATACCAAATCTTTAGAGAGTAGATTTCTCAAGCTTCATATTCTGGACTTCTTCTTTCTTCCAAACCTATACATATAGAGTATAGAAAATTATTGGGTTAATATGAATAATTTACTAAGTATGACATATGCAAAAACATGCAAAAATGAACATTTTAGTAAAAACACATTTTCATGCCAATTAAGTAAAACATTCAAGAATATTAAAGTTAAACAACATAAGAATCATCATTGAACACTTAGAGAAGAATTTCCATAATGTTAGTAAAATAAGCAATTTACAGTGAAGTTACCAAAATATTACAGTAAGTTCCTTCAACATTACAGTGAACTATCCTATTCCAAAATAGTGAACTTCCAAGGCGAAGCAAAGAGGAAGTGAACTCATTTCCATAGAAGTTTTCCTAACTAAGGTTATCCTAAGATTCACCAAGGTAATACATGCATGAAGTGCGTATATGCCTCCTTAAATACACACCAAAGTGATCCTCAAGACTACCCTTTTATGCTTACTCACCTCGGGAGAACAAACCCCCATTGAATGACAATACATTAGAAGACAAAGTCAAAGCGCAGCACACGAGACCCTTCCCTTTCGGAGTGCCGTACTAGTGCAATGAGTAGATGCGTCGCATACCACAACCTACCCTAATCAGTACACTTTTTTAGAAGGCCTTAGAACAAAGACTACCTTTAGAGTCTCTTAGTTCAATGGGATAGTTAGATAGCGTCTATTCACTACTACCCCTAAGTTAGTACGTTCTTTTAGGAGACTTAGTTCCTTCAAATTCATATAAAGCTCCACCAAGACTCCACTTCGGAAATTCCTACCTAGGAAATGGATAAATAACGTCCTCATTCCACTACATACAATAAGTTTGTACACATTTAAAAGAGTTATGAACTTTCATCTTTAGTGGGAATTAGCTTCATGACAATAGACCCATGAGGGTCAAACATGGAATCCCGAACTTTCCTTATCGGAGAAAGGGTTCCCCTCACTTTCCAGATGTGAGGTCTTACTTGTTAGCTTTTACATGGCTTTCCAATAGCTACATCTATGGGAGCGCATAGTTAAGGGACTACAGGAGATTGCTACAAGTTAACTCACTTCTTAAAAGAGGAAGTACTCACTCAAGAGGTAAATTGGACGACAACATCTCAACTCACAAGTGTAACCCAATGTCTTCAGTCATCTCGGTTGCCTTGCAAACTCCCACGGATTCTCACTCATACTACTGGTCAAGGGATAAAATTTGGATACCACATCCAACTCCAGAAAGGATATCCTCCTCCAACTTCATTAGAAAGCTTGTGGGAATAGTGAGTTTGCTACTAAAAACACTTGGGACTATTCCTATCATCGATACCAGAAGGAGTGCGCACGGAAGCATTCAACTCAAAGGAAAGAGTGTTCACGCCAAGGATCCCTTTTTGATTTAACTAGGCTCATTCATTCGTTTAAGGCGTGAGTGTGTGTAATGTGAACTATACACCTTGTAAAATAAGCATCATTTCATTAACATGTACTCCAATTGAATACATAGCACTTCATCCATCACATTACACCTTTAAACATGTCCCATATACAACTCAGTTAGGCATAATTAGGACAAAAAAAATACATTATGTTCCTAATGCATATCACATGAACCTCACTTTCAATTCATTTCTCGACATAGGCATTAAAGGCGATACATCACAATAAATACCAAACTAACCAAATTACAACACGTAAACAGCGCCCCAAGGAAGGTGGACCATACATCAAGAGAATTTCACTAATAAGAGTGAGCAACCATAACCAAAAACCCTCAATCCAAGATTCGTCACTATAATATTTAATCAACAATTCATCAATACTTGACATTAGGGAAAGTCGCTAAACATCAATAACAACACAAGGGAAGCAAAGCTCAAAGACTACAAAACCAAGCCTCATTAACCCATTTCTTCAATGCACTTTGATGAAAAAAGGTTAATTATGATTTTATTGAAAGTTGAGCATTAAAATCATCAACTCACATTAGAACACATTCATTTTGAATAATTAGACATTTGTTTTTTCATGCAAGACCCATATTTAGAGTTAAAATAGAAGAAGTTAGGGTTGAAAACCCTTTTTGAAAATTCATTAGAATGGAAGAGAGTTCAAGGATGGATACCATACCACAAATAGAAGAAAACCCAAAGATTTTGATGAAGAAATCGTCCACCAAGATCCCTCGTATCTCCTTCTTGACTTCTATCTTCTATGGAGTTTAAGAGAGAGTTCTAAGAGAGAGGGGTTTTGGGTTTTAGGAAATGAAGTCTAAAATTAGGTATTAGGGTTTGAAATACTTCAATATACCTAAATAACCCAAAAATAATCATCAAAGGTCCTTAAAAGACTTGGGGTGAATTACCAAACACCCCAAGCCTAGGCAACCTCTTAACAGCTTGTGCAGGCAGCTAAAAGATGGGACCAACCAACGGACCATTTTTTCATCGACGGTCCATAGGTGGTGGTTAGTTGGTTGAGACTGAAACTACAAACATGCAGGCCTTGCAGGTTCAATCGACGGGCCATTGGTTGGACCATGGCCATCGTTTGGTCTCGTTGGTGGACACTGCCAAGGCAGTTTTGGGTCCTAGATGGAATTGTACTCGGACATTAAACCCATAAACATAGTCTTCTAGGTCTTAGAAGCATCTCACATCAATTTCAATTAAATCGAACATGTAAAACTCACTCAAACACATCAAGACACACAAGTACTCTCTAAGGCACACTTTGTGACCGTCATGGACGTTATCGGACGTTTGACCTCCAAAATTAACCAACATTCACACACTGCCTAAGGACACTAATATAACTCATTTAACTTAACATAATTCAAGAAACATTCACGAAGCTCTAGTTAACCTTAGTTTGTTTTAGGGTGTTACATTCTCCCCCTTGGAATAACATTCGTCCTCGAATGACACTTAAAATTTTAAGATCATCAAGGACTCTATTAGAAGCACATAACACATTACAATCATGATCAAAACATCTTAGCCAAGGCACCAACTAACAAGGAGAACAATTTTACACTTTCAAACACTTTGCAACACAAGCACTTTGTAACAACTTTCACATTTCAAAATCCACTTTTGCCCTTCACTTATGGAGGAACTACATTCTCCAACGTTAAACGTGCTCATATCGAACATTTTTACACATTTTATTACTACAATTCAAGGCAAATCATTTTTAATTTTTTAAAAAAGAATTTCACAGTGAAAGATATTGCAAACACTGCCAACTGCAAAACTTCCACAAGTCCAATCTCACTTTCATTTCTTCATTAGGAGGACTACCTTCTCCCAACATACATTAAACATGATATATACACATTAATTTAAACACATTGGAAATCATTGTTATGAACAATGCAATTTTCTCAAATTTGGACTTCTTACAGTGAACTCAAATTTTCAGTGTACCTTTCTTAAGATTCTATAAATGCCAATTTTAAGAAACTTAACATGATTGAGACAATAGAGAGACAAAAGTCCTATTAATTTACTCCAAAGAGGAATTTGGTAAGTTACACTAAGTGCAAATGTGAACGTAGAATCCAGACTACGGACTCCCACTTGTGACCCTTGAGGATCTCTTGGACGAAGTTACACTTAAATGACAATTCTCTCAACCATTCATATGGCAACATAGAACTTTATCTGGCTCCCTAATTAGACCTTAAGTTTCACTCACTTCATTAGAATACAAGATAATCATTTTCATACACTGCATACCTCAAAATCACCTTTCTGTTACTCAACTCATTCTCCCCCACTAGGGTATTAGCATCTTCAAGCGTTTATACTTCAAGTACCATTAACCTCTCAAACCCCAAAAGGTAGGAATTAACACTACACTTAAATTTGCTCATCAAGGACTCAACATCAAACCGTACAACGTCTACTTAAATTCGTTCCTCTTAGGATTCAAGACTAGAAAAACTCTCTAAACACCACATCATTCAACTCTTAGGAACCACTTGATCAATCTTCATGGAACAAAAACTCCCTTACTAGTAATATTCATGCCACATACTCCGTGTTTAAACCTACGCACGACCTCAACCCAAATCACAAGAACAACTATAAAAATGTTAACCAAACAAGGGTTGCCCCCAAACTACACAAAATCTTACATTCTCTTGCATTCTCCAAAATTGACCCTTATAGCTTTATACCACCATTGAACACATAAATCAAAAAGATAATTTCATTGGCTCTAATGGAAATGGATTCAATCATTATACTCTGACCATGCATTAGAAGTACATCACCATACATTTTCTTATCACAATATTCCAAACCTATAGTCACAATAGACATAAATGGCTTCAATCAACAATTCTCAAAACTAACCTTCCACCTTTACTCTCTAGGACCAAAACAATTATAGCCATCCAAACTCACCTTTCTCTAATTAAACCTTTAGAAAACATCTTCCCTTCAAGCACTCCCACACTAGACAAAACCAACCTGCCAAAGGAGAAGAAAGAGAGGGATATTATCGGAGTTAGTTACTATGGAAAGATACAAGAGAAATGAAGAAAGGAAACTCTATTATCTTAGAATCTTGTCCATGTATGTGTTGCGACTTACACCAATGACCAAAAACTACTAGACGTTGGCTGTGAGGGACTCTTAGACCTAAAATTTCCCAACCTTATGCGCTACTACAGTCTGTCACGGCCCGAAAGCACCACTAGCAGTTAGGAAGGACACTTAGGTCATGACCGGGCATACTTGACACCTCGGGTTCTGTACAAGCCCTTTACTATCTTAATTACATAAGACTGAATACGTAGTGCGGAAGTTAAAAACTTCATGAATAAGTAAATAAAGAACAGTTTCCAGAAAAACTACTAAGGAAGTCATCGTCACAAGCCAACTTAAAAACAAGACTAAAGATCGTAGGGAACATCCTTTACATTGAAAAGAGAAAAACATCATAAGTCTTAATACAAAAATAGAAACTAGACTACGTCCGAATATATGAGGGACACAACAGTCTTCAGAGAGCAGGATTTCCAAGTTTTGCCTTCAGACTTCTTTTGCTTACAACCTATATTCTAGGTGACAGAAACGATGGGGGTGAGTACAAAATAATGTTACTAAGTATGGCATATGAAAAAACATGAAAAAGAGGACATTTAGTAAAAAACAATTTTCATTCCCAATTAAGATTAAAAACATTCAAGCATATCAAAGTCAAAACAACATAAGAATAACCAGTTTAACACTTAGAGAGATTTCCATAAATTTTAGAAAAGAAGAGAAGCATTTACAGTGAAGTTACAAAATAGTACCAGTAAGTTCCTTCAACATTACAGTGATAATCCTATTCAAAAATAGTGAACTTCCAAGGCGAAGCAACGAGGAAGAGAAACTCAGTTCCGAGGAGTTCCATAACTCAAATTATCCTAAGACTCACCAAAGGTACGACATGAAGGAAAGTCGCGCTATGCCCTTCAATACACACAAAAGTGATCCTCAAGACTACCCTTCAGCTTACTCACCCCCGGAGAAGAGAACAACGAGAACAAGGGCCCCCATTGGAATGACAATACATTAGAAGAAAACCCAAGCCGCACACGAGACATCTACGTTTTAAGACCCATTCACTGCTTCCTCCAACCGGTCAAAATTTCCTGCCTCCACCCCGGTGCCCTACTCGCGCAAATTACAATTTTATTATCCCTCAATGATCACTTGCCCGACCTTTGCTAAGTTCTCCCTCTCGGAGTGCCTATTAGTGCCAATGAAGATGGGTCCCATACCACCCAATTACCCTGAGTCCTGAGTTTATTTAGTACCGTTATCTTTACAGGCTTACACTAAGAATCCCCTTTCAGATGGTCTACTTAGTGCAATGGACAGAGCGTCCACTTCCACTACCTACCCTAAGTAGTACGTTCTTTTAGAAGACTTAGTTCATTCAATTCATATAAGGATCACCATGAATCCACTTTAGGAATGCCTACCTAGTGTAATGGATAAATATCGTCACATTCCACTACCTACCCTAAGTAGTATACTCCTTAAGAAGACTTAGAACTTTCATTACTTTTGTGGGGTTAGCTTAACCGACATAGACCATGAGAGCTAAACACGGAATCCCAATACCTTATTGGATAAGGGTCCCCCCACTTACCTAGGCACTCAAATACGTAACTCACAATGCATACCAAAAATAACCAAATACAACAAGTAAACACCGCCACCAAGAAGCTGGACCATACCACTCAAGACTATTTCATAATAAGAGTTGAGCAACATAACCAACTTACCCTTCAATCCAAATTTCCATCACCTATAACAATTTAATCAAAAAATCATCATAAAATTACCCTTAGGCGGCCAGTAGCTAAACAGCCATAACAACACAGGAACAAGCGAAAGCTCAAAGAATACAAAACCAAGCATTTACCCATTTCTTACGTTCAGCACAATTTGATAATAAAAAAGCTTATTATGATTTCATGAAGTTTAAGCATAAAATCAGCAAAATAACATTATACAACATCATTTTGGAATCATGTAAGTTTTTACGCAAGAACACATATTTAGAGTTAAAGATAGATGAAGTTAGGGTGAAAACCCTTTTTGAAATATACCATTAGAATGGACTCTTGAATTTGGAAGAGAGTTTCAAGGATGATACAATTACCTCAAATAGGAAAAAAAACCCAAAGAATTTGATGAAGAAACTCGACCACCAAGTCCTCGTAGCTCCTCTTTACTTCTAGCTTCTATGAGTTTGAAGAGAGTTCTACGGGACGACGGGTTTTGGGTTTTTAGAAATTGAGGCTAAAATTAGGGTTTAGGGTTTGAAATACTTTTAATATACCTCAATAACCCCAAAATAAATTGTCCAAGGTCCTTAAACACGTGCGGGAGGATTTACAAAACTCCAAGCCAAGGCAGCTCTTAACACGCGTTTGCAGGCAGCTCCAAATGGTACAGACCCAAGGGACGTTTGTCCATCGACCGGTCCGTTGGTTCACGGTTGTCCCCCCTGGTTCATTGGTCGAGCCTGAAACTTACAAACATGCAGGCCTTGCAGGTCCAATCGATGGACCAAGTCGACGGGCCATTGGTTGGACCACTGGCCTTTGTTTGGTCTCGTTAGTGGACACTGCCGAGACAGTTTTGGGTCCAAATCTTGGGCCCTTCTCTAAGTCCCGTTATGGGTCCTAGATGGAATCGTACCCACACGTTAAACCCCTAAACATAGTTTTCTAGGTCTTAGGAATATTCCACATCAATTTTGATTAAAATGAACATGTAAAACTCACTCAAACACCACAAGACACACAAGCACTCTCTAAGACACACTTTGCGAATGTAATGGACGTTCTCGGACGTTTGATCTCCAAACTTAAACAAACATCACACACTGACTATGGACACTAATATAACTCATATAGGAATCATCATCAATATACCTAGAACTGATAACATTAGCATGAGATAGAATATAACTTCACAGTAGAAATAATGTGATAATCAGAAACCCCACTTTCACAGAACACGCCATGGACCTTTGACGTTCAGTTAGGCCCAGTTGATAGACACAGATGAAAAACATATTAAGGAGGTAATTCTAAAAGAATGAAACACTGCCACATAAGTGGACCATACAACACAATGACATTCAGAACAATCATACTAAGATAGGCTGTATTAAGACGATGTGAAAAAACGTTAGAACAAACTATACACCCCAAATCAAATTTGTGATAGACAGATCAGTTGACAGTTTCCAATAAGTCAATCATCACATTCTCAAAAAAAGTAGCTATCAGACAATGAACATAACCGATCATAATGAATCAACAAAGAATCAAGATCACATACCCACATAAGGATAAATGAGAATTGGATATAGGATCATGGGTTTTTTTCAGGAAAATTGGATTCCGTTGAAATGATATTTTTCCAAACAGAAATATCATAATTCATCATGAGAATGCTTTTGTTGAATCAATTTGACAATGAACCATGGCTAGATGCAATATAGAGAATTTGATCATAGAATCTTCTCGAAAAACCTTGAAGGGAGGAAACGCCTTAAATGAAAGAAGAATAACTAAGGATCAAGGATTATCATACCTTACTAAATGAGAAAGACCATGAAAAACTTGAAGGAGAAATCATGGAAGCCATCACCTACGTTCTTCTGAGGCTTAATTCCAATGGAGGTTTCGAGGAGGATTGTTTGAGAAGTTAAAGGTTGCAATTTGAGAATAATTGGATTTGGGTGGTTTTTTGATCTTACCAACTTAATACCAAAAAGCCTAAATAACTCTGCCTATACTCATTTGAATTGAGGTGAATTTCCCATTCACCCCTTTAAGTTGGCTTAAGAATGTCATTGAACAGACATGAGCCCCAATAGGGTGAGACTGAGGACAGTCATTGGAACATGCCGCCGCGTTCATGCACATCCGAGAACTGGTGACTGAGAACTCCATTTTAGGGGCTGAGATCACACGACTAAGTGTGGAGCAAATCCCCTAATCGACAGGGCGTAGACTAAGGTACGGGGCGTTGTTTTTTTGTTGTCAGATGACACTACCAAAGTAGTGTACTGCCTACTTTTGGGTCTTCTTCAAGAACCCTTTAGGTGTTCCTTGGGGAGCCTTGCCCGGATGTTTAGATCCTTTTTACGATTATATACATGTTAGGGATCTATCCTATAAATTTGAGCACCAAACAACATGTAAAACATACCAAGGCACCACACGAAACCAAACAGCACGCCTCAAGCCTAACTTTCACGTCCTTGGACCGGTGGCCCTCCCAAAACACTGCCAAATAAACAATACCCAATTCTAAAAGCACGTTATTAAACATGGGTAGTAACTGGGAATTTACTACGACAGTAGACAACAACCTCCTAAAGGCAAGGTTAGGCTTATATACCCTAGTTCATTTTGAGGGTGGTCTTACATTGTTAATGAACCACTTGTGTCACCTCTCGATTTACATGTTTTATTTTATAATTTCTTATAGTTATGACTAGCATGGGCTAATTTGTGCTTAGATGAAATATTCTCAAAACCACTCTTTGTAAAATGATCCCAACCCATGGTTTGTTTATATACTAATTATTGATTCTAGACACTTAGTATTGGATGGAGTGTCTTTGATGACATCAAACCAAAATGGCACCGCTGTCGGGGAGTGGTGTCACTCGAGAATTTTTAGTTTTTTTTTTGTTATTTCTTAGTCATAGTGACACTTACTTTACTTTAAGTTTTCAATTTCTTGTTTGTGCTTTAAGGAAGAGAAGGTGAGTATATTGAGTGACACTATGGAGTTCCCTCCATTAGAAGTAATGACGTTTAGAGATTTCATACTAATCGTCAGGAAATTTGAGGGTGAAAGAATTCATAAGTCATGGGCGGATTTGAAGAAATGATAGCTTAGGGGCCAACTCATGGCATTCCTGACATAGTCCTCTTGGACTGTTTCTTCAGATAGTATTATCTCCTTCGTATCACTACCTTTCTTAAGTTTCCCCTTCCCGCCTTTATCTCCCCTTTTAGACTCCGGTACCATGCTGGGGGGGTACTTAAAAATATCCTTATACGATATCAATCCAGCTACTTGATCACATGGCTAAAACGAGCCAAGAAGTAGAAAAGAACTTCATGTTGACCACATTAATGACTCAAATGGATGAGCTGGCCAAAAAGATAGTGGAGATCGAAGTCAAATACAAAAGGAAGATAAATACATCTCTTCTTATGAGCGAAGAAGGTATAGGGACAACGAGGGAAAACGTGTAGAAGAAATGCTCGCAATCATTCGTCACAAGGTAAGTTAACATGACAGAGTGTTGGACGAGATGAAAGAGAACATCGAATTGATGAAACAAATGATTGGTTCTCATTCCAAATTTGTCAAGATGCTTGAGAACTTATTGAATTATGAGTTATCTCAACTCTACTCGATCAAACAATTGGGGTCACCTAGTGTCACTAGGGAAGGTCCTAATAATGGAGAGTGAGTAAGGACTTGTGTCGTGTCATGACGTTAACTAAGGCATTGTTTGGGAGGCACCCAAAACCCTTTTTATTGCTTTGTGCTTGTATAAAAATAAGGGTGTGTTGATTGTGCAGGATGAAGTGCGACAAGTGTTAGGAAAGAAGGAGTTTAGCAAGTAGAAAGTTTCATTTGGCGGATTGCTGAAGATGTTGGCGACCCCAATCCAGTTCACCGTTGGACTCAAGACAACTTCAAACTAGAGTTTATAAAACTCGCTGAGCCAAAGAAATTATTGGCGATTCGCCAATCGATTCGGCAATCTCAATCCTTACCGTCGTTTTGATTCCCTAAATTAGCTAGGGGTTCTATAAAACTCTGTGAGGTGAGTGACTACTCGGTGCTTCGCCTACAGGATTGGTGACCACGACTAATGTCCCTGAATAGGAGAAAATAGTTGGTTTTTGAAATCAAAGGGTTAAATGTCTCCAACTCCTAAAATCCCCTCATTTTTTATTATTCAAACCCATACTTGCACCTTTGCATTTATATCTCTGCGTTTATATTGTGTTTTGGTTGTTGAGTTGTGCTCGGAGTTTGATTAAATTGGCATCTATTTTGTCAAGTACATTTTAATTGGCACCTAAAATTGCTTTCCAAGCCCTAAGTTTCTTTGTTGAAAGTTGTACTCAAATGCAATGACATTATTTTGTTGATGTGTGTTGGGCCTCTCTGATAAGATTAGAATATTTGTTTGCCTGCTAGATTCGCTAATGGTGCCCGTATTGACTTAAATAATTTATTTTTGAAAATTATGCTTTATAATGGATGAAAATTTTTGGTTGTGCATGATGTTATTGGGTATAAAATTAATTTGAGTCGTGCATGCCTAAATTTTGTTTAAGGGGGTTGTGGGGTTAAATATAGGAAGTTCGGTTGAAAATGTGCACGACGGGAATCCACTCGGTGGTTCTCTTAAAGTACCCATCTCACCTTTAATTTAATCCTAAGTGTGAGGTAGGAATTTGTAACTTTCGACGAGAAGCCTGAGGTCGTCGAACGCATTTGGCGTCTCACTGAAAGATCTTTTCTTTGATCCTTGTCTGCACCCTTGTTTCCTCTATTTACTACACTCGGTGAATCACCTAAGTGGTTGCACGATTCGCCAGCTGGTTCGATGAAGTGTTTTTGCATCTGAACATCCATGTTTTTGTCGGAATACTTTCTAATTTTTTCTTGAATCTTTGCAGATATGGCTAGACCAAAAGTAGTTGGATGAGATTCCACCCCGACAAATAAGAGTTAAAATTTTCAATAAGAGTAAAAAGGCAACAAATCCTCCAAAAATGGATGATGAGGGCAACAAGCCCAGTGCCACTAAGAGGACTAATCCCCGGAACCCCACTATTCCCTCATGGAGACATGGATTCCTCACAGCTATACACTCCTTTTTGGCGGCTCATGAAGGACAATTTTAGCAAGTTAGTTGCCGCTGAATCTTATAAAAGAACTCCGGGGACTATCATCCAACACTAGGCTGACACATCGAGCACTGATCCCTAGACAAATGGAGCGACTGTGTAGACATGATTTTTCTTTACATCCTTCTATATCTTTCTCTATTTTTACTTTTGGATTTTTGTTATTTACATTTGAGGAAAAATATTTTTTCGATGTGCAACTATTATTGTTTGATGTTCCGTAGATACATTTTGGTTGTTCTATTTAAAATTGTGTTGTATACTGCTTTTGCGGATTTTTAATCTTGTAGCTCTTTATGTTTTGAATTGCAAATATTTTGATCCGTAAAAAAAAAATCTTATTTCACCACCTGTTGCATGTACTTGAATGTGGTTGTTCTTAGGAAAATTTAAATCTCAATTTGATCAATACCAACGACCTGGATAGTGCTTGCAGTTGAATGAACATGAATATGCGGCTACAACAAGACCAAATGAAGTTGCATAGACAATATGTGAACACTTTGCATCTTGTTGTGACTAACCAATTATAAAATTGAGTTTCTTGCGATGAACATTGCACGTCACTTGCGAAAGTGTGGAGTCTTGTTTGACATTGGTGTCAATGCCTTGTGTGATGAGCTTATCTTGAACCATGCATGATGACACCTAGAATTTTTCCCGTTAATCTGGTTGACTAAGTGATGTTTTGTTTTTCTATTATAGTTTTGTTTAGCATTTTTTCTAATTTTAATAGGAAAGATGATTATCTTAGTTCGTTTCATCATAAATTCTATTAATGTGTTTTACTTTCTTCCTTTTCTCATATTAAAAGTATTTTAAGATTGGCAAGGCGATAATGTTAGAAATGTGATAGTAAAAGTAAAATGTTGTTTTAAAGTATTCTCTGTAGTAATAATTAGATAGGTATAACAGATGTGGTAGAACAGATAATGTAAAGTGGAGCTGATTGAATTTCAATGTCATATAAAAAAAAGACTTCTATGCTTTAGCAATAGAAGACATTTGTTTGGAGCATTGTCATAATAATAAAAGGGGATAGTAAGGGGAAAAATTGTTTCTTGATAAGTTTTGTAAATGATACCTTAGTGATTGTCATACCTTGGAATAAGATTTGCAAAACGGCGACAAGTTGCACAGTAAAATCTTCTCCGTGAATGAAGTCTAGTAAATATTTGTTTGCATGTCGAACAGGCTAAAGCATAGAAGTGCTGATTTTCATCCAGTAGTGAAAATTTGGCTTGTATGCAAACTATTTGGCCTTGGAAGATTGCGGGAAAGAGTGAATGGATATACAGTATGATGAACTGTGGAATTCGTAGGAATTCGTACTTGTTCTTAACCAGAGGTGTTGGTGTGCATCGACAATTGATATGATCTCATTTTCAAAAGGAATAAGTTCAAGAGAACCTGTTGAGGTTATACTCCTTTTGGTGTATGCGATGAGCAACTCTTCATTAGATTTGGCCCTAGAAATATGAATTTAAACAAGTAGATGTTAGTTCATGCATATGCATATGTATTTGTTGGTAGCATATTTTTGTGGCAGCAAATACCATGCTCTGAGTGCAGCAACCTGTGGGTCTGGAGGATTGATTTGGATTGTCGTGGAAAACCTGCTTTATAATCCTATATATTGGAATGATTGATTGTGAGGTGAGTGCTTCGATATTTGTAAGAATATAATATTAGTGTTCGTGTTTACCTGCAGATGATATTGATTTTGTGATCTTTCTATCCAGGATGATTGGACATTGATCAAGTTGTTCGGCATTCCATCATGATCAATGAAGCTTTCCCAAAGTGTAAACTTTTTGGGTTTCTTCCTGGAGAAAAAAGAATTACAAAAGATTACAATAGTTGCATTATATTAGAATCAAATTGGTAAACTTCACAATAGTGTAAGTCATAAAAGAAATCAAATATTACAAGTTCAAGTACCAGGACAACAAAAGCAGATACATTCAACTAAAACATTAAATGCTTAGTTCTGCTTTTATGCATTAAACAAAATATGAAATTTAGTTGAGTAGAAATGGAAGCGAAAATAAAATAAAATCCAGAACACTGCATTTCTCATTTTCTGTGAATTCAATAAGTTGAAATTGAAAATTGAAATCATTTTGCAGTCTGCCAAGGGGGAAAAGCTGGAAATAGTTACTGTTCACTAAGAAAGAAAGGTTTTGAATATTTTAAAGACAAAAATAAATGAAACCCTTTTTTTAATAGCAAAGAAGATTTTTACTTTCAAAGATTCACACAGTAAAGTGTAAAGTTTATACTAAAATGAATATGAAAATTAATATTGCCAGTTTCAATTACTAAAAGCACAAAAGTTTGGTCTTCTAGCTTCGAAAACTGCTATTTCTTCGTATATTGATTCAGCTTCCTGATTCTCATACTAATTGCAATTGTGAAGAAAATTATAATTGGGATAACAATCAGAATATATATGGGTATAAAATAGAAACATAACAACGCCTTTTACATTGCGGCAGAAAATACCAAGAATTTTGTTCATCATTTGTGTTGTGTGCACAATAGGCAAAAAAGTCTTTATCGAGTTTTAGATAAGTCAAAGATAGACAGAATAGAAAAGTCTTTTAAAAGTGCTGATAGGATCAATTTGTAAGATAGTTAATTCACTATAAAAAATTTTAAGGAAGAAGAGAAAATAAAAAATTGGTAACAAATATATACTTACTGATTATCCATTATAATCAATTCTTGAATTCTACATCCATTAGCCGCACATGTTGGCAAGCCGACTAACCACAATGGCAAGTACATCTGGGAGAAACAGACTAGCGTATAAATTAGAAGGAAAGCTTAAGTTGTTGACAGTCATAATTAATGAGAAATATGAACTGTTATGTTGTGATATCAAATTCTAATCCTTCATGTTGATGGTGGAAGCTGTCGAACGTCGTAAGAGTAAGCCTTGCTGGTGGTGGAAGTGAATTCTCTGCTGGCTCAACTTCTTCTACTGGTTCAATGAGAGTGCCTTTGTCAATTGCCCAAAAGAAAGTGTTGATTGGAACTCCATATGCATGATTTGATTCACTAACAGTTGGAGCTGATACCAACTAGGTATGGTATGCAAAAAGAAACTGAGTATAACTTTTTATATCACTGCCATACATAATTCCTTGGACTTGTGCTTCCTGTGGGAAAGATTAAAGTACCATTGAGTTAGTCAAATCTTATACGTTACATTACTTTCTAAGGAAGGTTTTTTGCCAGCATTTTATTTTTAACTGCAGAAGTTGAAATATTTTTAATTAAAAGGGGAATGCTGGCAACAATATTATTAATACAAAATAGGAGGGTTAATTTCTATATAAGGATCTTAATAAGGCAAGTGTATAAAGTGTTGCAATTTGTTTGATACAAGTATACTGCACACAGGCTAACAATTTCTACAATACTTTCACAGAGCCTAATTGCAGACAGTTCATATGCTTCAAAATTATTAGAAGCCAAAACACCTAGCAAGATCATCATATGGGAAAAGAGTGATGAACTAAAGCTACAAATTTCTTTTTGTCTAGTAAGGATAAGCTGGGATCTTATGCAGATAAAGCAGTTTCTCATAACATAATTACTTAAAACAGTTCCATTGTAAATTCATGAGATTCAAAATTACATACATTTCTATAGCAAACATCTGTCAAAAGTCGAAAATATTGAAATCAATTGCTGTTACTTGTACTCTAGCAAGATTATCACGTATCAGTCTTGCTAAAAGAGAGGTATCTTAATTTATATAGCCAGTTCATGACCCAAAGATTAAAATTTTAGGGAAGGGGCGGTAGCAAGTGGCAACAATATTATTCAACCTTATTTGCTTGCAAGTACAAATAAGTATAATATATATGATATTCGTCGAAGCTGATACTATCGAGGAAAATCGCACATAAATGACTAACCTAGAGAAATTAGTTGTATCTATGATAAATATTTGAAGATTGTTAGTAATAAGTAAGAGGGACGAGAGCCTTTTTTATTTTTTTTGTTTGGGTTTTTTTTTTTCAATATATGCTATTGCTGAGATCTACAATAAGGTAAGTGTATAAAGTGTTGCATTTTTGTTTACAAAATCCTTGCACAGCGGTTCAAGCTGGTAAATTTCTGTTGGTGGTCTTGGGGCCTTCTTCAACCCAAAAGCTAGCTCAAAGGTTAAGGCTTTCCTCCCCTCACACTTATAACTTGACCACCACCCCTTCCACTTCCGTGTGGATAACCCACAATCTCCCCCCGTCACACATCGGCCTTGGGCTGGAGAGAACTACAACCAGTTCCTCCCCGGTGGCTGAGACGTTTGACAACCCTGGCTCTGAACCAATGTTTGGGTGGTCTTGGCCGTCTCAAACCCAAAGCTAGCTCACGGTTTAAGGCTTTCCCTCTACACTTATAAATTGACCACCAGCCCCTGTCCCTTCCGATTGGGATAACCCACATTTCCACAATACTTTCATATAGCCGAATCGCAAATAGTTCATATGCTTCAAATTTATTAGAAGCCAAAGCACCTAGCAGGATTATTAAGTATCAATCCTGGGAAAAGAGTGATGAACTAAAATCATTCAGAAAATTTCTTAAAGTCCCTAACAAATTTCTCTTTTCACAAAAAATAAGCTTGAATCTTATGCAGATAAACCAGTTACTCATAACATAAACATTGAAAACAGTTCCACTACGAATTCATGGGATTTATGATTGCATACATTTCAATAATCAATATGTGTGAAAAGTCTCAAATATCAAAATGAACTGCTGTTACTTCTACTCTAGCAAGATTATCGTGTATCAGTTTTACTAAAAAAGAGGTAGTTTAATCTAGGCATAATACATAAATTGAACCCTTAACTTGGCTTCAAATTATAACTTTGACTTTTAACTTTGATAGTGCACAAAGAGACACTTTAACTATCTGAAATTTAAACAAAAAAACACGCGAATATTTCAAGCAAAATGTGTGTTACACACATGCTCTGACATGAAAAAGTAAACCACTCAGTTGCTGCCAACTAACTAAAATAAATACATCTAGATTTTAAAATTATAAATAAATTATAATAATACATTAGATGAAAGTGAACACAATTCATTTTTGCAAAGGGAAAAAAGAATATAGTACTGTTAGTTTCGAAGCTGAGTTAGCATTATATCTCGAACTTGATCTGAAGTTTTGATGTTTAACCACGTTATCGATCTAACAAGGAACCAAATCCTTGTTATTGAACTGCTTGACAATAAAGAATGATAAACTCAGTGGGAGGTATATTTTTGTTTGCTATCATCACCAAAAGTGGGAAAATGTTAGATTCTAGGTGTTTTTGATGACCTCACGAATGCGGGGACCTGGTTCCTGCAAGAGTGCTCTCGTCCCAATACAAATAGGGTACAGTCATAAAAGCTGTCATATGTCCCAGGTGGTAGGTGAAAAGTGCAGGATCCTACACCAATAATAAGAGCGGACGAGGTTGTATGTTTCAGTATCTCCAAATGCAGGGACCTGGTACTAGGCAGAGTTTCCTCCTTCCTCCATCAGATACATAATTGGTTACCGCTGTAAAAAGCTGTTCAACGTCAGAGTTGGTAAGGTTCATAGTACTACCCCATCAGAATGGAGGAGGGTGTTTGTCCAATCGATAATAACTCTTTATGTTGGACTTTAGCATACAAACACCATATATATTCAATGCCATCCAAAGAGGAAGTCAGCCATCAAGAGGCCTTTCAAGAACTCATATAAGTTTGCAAAGACCTGGTTTCCTTCCCCGCAAGCAAGGGAACCTGGTTACAGCCAGACTGTGAGTGAAAAGGAACGACCAGACGCTGTCAAAAATCTTTCATCTCTGATGCTGTAGTGCACAGCTTTTTCCAACATCAGGCCTTAGCCAATGGGAATGAATTCAACGAATTTGTGGGATTTATATTATCTCTTTCCAACAAACACAAATTCAAGACTGGCAAATTAAATTTTGATTTCTATCTGAAATTCACAAGCTTGAATAGAAGGCCATCTTCAAGGAAAACATTGCTCAACTCAACAGAAGGACCTGATCGAGTAAAGAAGAATCTTTGTTGTATTTAGAGCTTTGTGTCTTTTTACTTCATTGTAAATCTGTTCCTAATCTATAAAAAGATTCAATATTTGTTTTGGGTTTGTAAAAGTCTTAAATCAGTTAAGGTTAACTTATTTAGTGGCAACAGTGTTTTGTGCTTAGTCAAATTCTTAAGTCATCTAGAGTTGGTGGTTTAGTGGGCCGGTGTGGATCCCCTTAGCTCTTCAAGTAATAGGTAGATTACTTTATAGTGAATGTAATACTTTTTGTCTCCATTGATTGTAACCGGTTTCACTTTTACTTGAGAAGATTATGAAGAACGGGTGTAAATCCTATGTCAACAAGGTCGTGGTTTTAACTCCCTTGAGCAAGGAGGTTCTCCACGTAACTGCTTGTGTTTAATTCTTTAGATTGTTTAATCTTCCCCGCATTGTTTCTTGCTGTGTCAAGGGACCTGGTACGTTGACGGTGGTAAGTGGTTTGCACACATCTAACAATGGTATCAAGCAGGTGCTCGCTATCTGGTTAACACAAGAGAGAAGTTCCTGCGAAAATGGCGTCACTACTGGATACAAAGAAATCAGTCTCCACAAGACCTCCACTGTTTGATAGTAAGCTCTATAAATATTGAACGAGTCGGATGAGAGACTATATCATTGCTAGGACAGTGAGAGTATGGGATGTCCTACTGTAATGTCCTTATGTGCCAACTATGGAGGTAAAGATGGAGAGGGTCACCAGAGGCATTCCCCAAAACTAGAAAACAATTTCTGACTCTTGACAGATATTAGTCCATGCAAAATCATAGAAGCAATGAAGCATTGATGTGTGTCCTTAGTATAAAAATGAATACGAATTGATTTCATCTAATTGATCAGTCCAAGAATTTGGGATCTATTAGACAACAACTTATGAGGGCAACTGATAAATAAGGAAATCTAAGCTAGAAATCTTTTTCTACTCATTTGAAGATTTCACCTATGATGATGGTGAACTCGATTCATGAATTGCGCACACATATTCTCCAACATCACAGATGGCTCATGTTCCTTGAGAAACTGTTCCTATTGTCAAGACTCAAAGGTAAGACAAAGAAAGGGACAGGTCCTCCCAAGATAAGCATACAGAGAGTCTTCTTCGGGGCATAAAGAGAAAATGGCTGCATGGCAACAATCCTCAAGTGATTCAGATGATTCTGAAACACAGATAATTGTTTCATGGCAAAGTCAGACAAGGAAGATTCTGTGAAAAGGTAACCTATCTTATTTCCAAGCAAAACTTAAGACCTTTTCTACAAGTAAGTTGAGAAAGCTGGATATTGTTATTACTTGATCTGAAAGTGAGATGACAGAGGGAAGGTTCCTCATAAACACCCAACTAGACCATCTTCATTTCAGATGAAAAATGCTATAAGTGGCCAAAATCTGATATTAAAGTCCAAATGGTTTGTTCTAGAAGTCAGAAAATCTAGAACTGAAGGAAAGATAAAAAGGGCGCCTACTCCCTTTTTATAAAGAAAAGAATGAGTTAGTAGGATTGCAGCTTGGGAGCTTGAAGAATAAGCTGCCACTTGCCGAAATGAAAGACCAAAATTGCCTTAGAAAAGAAATCTTTGATTTAGAGAGGGACCTGGTCCGTGCAAAAGAGGAACTGGAAAGAATCTCTCAAATGTACCAATTCCTCTAAATTCTTACATCTGATCGTCTCACCACAAACACAGTAAAGAGGGTTAGGCCTGTGGCAGATAAAATTCCTCCTCTAATCCGTCGAATCAAAAATGTTCCTGAGGTGACAATCTGTTGTCTAGAATTGTGGTCGAGATGGAATCTTAAGAAAGATTGTCCATTTTTGAAAACTGAAGGAAGTTTGTCAATTATCCAAACCGCGTGAAAAGAGCTCAAGAAGCATGTGAAGTTTTCAGATCTGAAAATAATCAAGAAAGAAGACAGGGAATTGGTCTTCAATGCTAAATTTGTCAGATTCGACAATATGTGGAAACGGAGCGCAAGGACCTTGTCCCCTCGCTATCGTTTTAGCAAGAAACACTTTGCCCCCCTTGGACAGAAGGTTTCTTGTTAGCCTTTTGACAGTTTTGGGAACTCTGTTTGAAGTGATTCCTAATCTAACACGTAATTCTTGTGCATGAATAGAGTAGCAGTCATTGGGTTTGTCTATAAATAAGCAGTTGCTCAAAACACCTGACTAAGAAGGTTATAAAACTTCCTCTCTCTCCAGACAACTTCAGGTGGAGGTGTCCCTCTTTTGGCGAATGCAAAAACTCGACATTATTGGTGTATATTTTGTGATGAATAAATGAAGCTAAGCTCCTTATCAGAACTGTTTGTCACAACTTGCTCTCCTCTCGGGATAATGATTTTGATAGAAACGGATGCAAAACCTGATATTGCTGATTTTTTTTACTGCTCATTGTGATAGGCCACTGAACTTAGTGCGCAAGTATTAATGTTGAGGTATATTAAGGAACGTGCCCATGAGTGTGCTTTGGGCTGGCACAAACATGTGTCATGGGAGACCTGGGCCGCTTATGCATAAAATGATATTTGCAAATGACAAAGGTTGTGACGATAATGTTAAGGATAAGCAGATCAACCTCCTTCAGGTGAAATATGCAACTTTGAAAGTCTTTCAAGAAACTTTTTTCGACTGAGTGATAATGGTACATGTTTGGTGACCAAAATGATGACATGATTAACGTTTGATCTCAACACATTGCTAAAGAACGAATTGTGGTACACTCTTGCCTCCAATCAAGGCTTATCATGGGTATACTAAAAATGGTCATGTGTTATTGATAGTCTAGAAGATTTTCAAAGTTTGCAACGAAAGAAGTTTCTGGCACAAAGGAAGAAGAGTTGCTTCAAAGAAGCAGGAGAGATGGTTTTAACTATTGAGTTTGCGAGAACCTCCTCATGAATCCAACAATCTCAAAGAGATGATGCAGATGATTACCGATGAGGGACCTGGTCCTCTAGATAGTGCTGAACAAACAGTATCAGGTCAAACTGATTAATGTGAATGTTGAGGTGAGAATGAAGAATCTAATCAAGCTCAGTTTTAAAGGAAGCAAACTCTGATAGTCGGTCCCCACAAGCTGATCGGTTGTCCAAGTTGCTCCTCACATGTTTCATAGAGCAGTGGCAGGCTTCTGGTGTCAACGCTTGTGGAGCCGGAAACATCTTGAAGCTCTAAAAATCTGGCTGAAGTAATCAAGATGAATGATGAAATGCTAAAACCTTCTTGATGGATCATACCTGAAGCAATCCAACTTTTAAAATACTAGGAAAAGGGAGCAGGTATCCTTGCTTTTCTCGGTTATGTTATGTTTTAGGCAAATTCATTTCATACCTTTTGTAGGTATAACACACCTGGAAAAGGGATGAAGAAAAGGTATGTGATGGATAGATCTAGGCAAGTGACATTTCAAACTACAGAGATTGACCTGGTCCTTTTCTAAGGTTAGCAATCTTTTTTAAAGACATTGCTTTTGAATTATGCTGAGAAGCCTTGAAATTGCCACATGTCTGTCCTTCAGGAATCGAATGTTGTCTCATCTTGTGAGTGCAAATGATACCTTTTTTCTCTTTCTTTATAGTCCATATTCTTTCTATTTCCCTAAAAAATCGAGTTGGCGTTCCAAATATCTAGGTGCTTTCGAATTTTCTTTTCTCTTCTTTTCAAACACCACTTCACTGTGTTAACCCTTATCTTTGCTGAGAAGTTTTTTTGATGAAAATAATTTAGTGTGAAGAGGGATCTGGTCCTCCAGAAAAATGAAGAGTTGAAAAAGAATTATTCTCAAAAAGGGAGAAGTTTGATATTCTGATAACTCAAGTTTTTTTGAAGAGTAAGGTGTTAAAAAAAAAATCTCTTATTCCTCAATTGTTTATCATTCCCATCTCGGAGGCCTGAGTTGTTTGTTTTACCAATCTTTCCTTTTATGAAAAACTCAGGCTGGTGGTTTGAAGCTATGACATTGCTCGTGTTAACAACTGGAATACTGAAATGAGTTGTTTAAAAGTCCAGCTTCTGAAACAACACTATCAAGGGACAGGTGCCAACAAAAAAAAAGATTGGCACCCTGAAGGTTAAACATCCAGGTTTTGGGTTGCACATCATGTGTACCGCTAAGAGAAGATTCTTGAAATCTTATGCTAGGGATATGCTCTACTAATTCTATTCTTTTCAATCCTTGCCTCTAAATCATCCCTTTCTCTTCCTCCCTCTCTGATGTCAGTCCTCATTTATCTCTTGTGGGCATTGTTCTGGTTTTCATCTATAATCATACATGCAATTGCTTTGATGACTGATCTTTTGTTTATGGATTTTAAATGTCTTGTTTCTACTTCTACTTGCCTTATCTCATTACTTTATGCCTTTTGCGCCTGCTCTGTGTTGCCCAAGTGGCCATGAATTTTGCAAGAACTATATTTCTGTCAACTTGGTTTACTGTTTTAAAAACCCTTTTGTATGATTCAAAAGGGGGGAACGTAAGTTGTTAGGTACGGTATGATATCAATAGTGTTATCACTGCTTGAGACGACCTGGTCACATCGATAAGGAGGAATCAATGGTAATCTCTTGAAGAGATATGGTCATTCTGACAGGAATGCTTGTTACCTGACGAGGACCTGGTCCTGTCGATAGGGGGAATAAGATGTTTGTCATCATCAAAAAGGGGAAGGATGATATGTTGATGTTTTGATGATTGACAAACTTAGGGATGATTAACTCCCGTTACCCAAAATTCTTTTTGAACGGGGGAACGGATAATAATTATGTCATCTCAAAAGGAGGAAAATGCTATGTTATATTTTGAATGAGTTTTTGACAAACTTCGACATGTAGAAACTCCAGTTTACCCCAAGAATTCTTTTTGATAGGGGGCAATGTGATGAATAGTATGTAATCATCAAACAAGGAGGAAAATGCTTATGTTGATATTTTTGATAGTTGACCAACTTCGAGATGTGAAACTCAGTTACCCTAATAATTTCTTTTTGATAGGGAAACTGGTGAATAAGTATGTTATCAGCCAAAAGGGGGAAAATGTTAGTCGAAGCTGATTTAATATGATCTCTCGAACTTGAAAAAAAAAATATGAAGTTTTGAATGATTTAACAGAACTTATCAAATCTAACAAGGAACCAAATCCTTGTTATTTTCAACTGCTGACAATACGATGAATGATAACTCAGTGGTGAGGTATATTGTGGTGCTATCATCAAAAAGGGGGGGAAAAGGTTATATTCTAGGTGTTTTGATGACCTCAACGAATGCGGGGACCTGGTCCCGCGTTGGCATGAGTGCTCTCGTCCAGATACAATGGGGTACAGTCATAAAAGCTGTCATGTCAGGTGTAGGTGAAAAGTGGGGGGGGCAGTATCCTACACCAATAAAGAAGAGCGGGACGGGTTTGTAATGTTTCAGTATCGCACCAATGCAGGGACCCTGTGGTACTAGCAGAGTTTCCTCCATCAGATACATAATTGGTTACAGCTGTAAAGCTGCACGTCAAGGAGGTTGGGAGGTGTAATTGTACTACATACGCAATCAGAATGGAGGATGGGTGTTTGTCCAACTGATAATAACCTCGTTATGTTTGATGACTTTTAGCATGACAAACACCATATTTATTCATCCATCCAAAGAAGGAAGTCAGCCCAGCAAAGCCTTTTTCAGAACTCATAAGAAGTTTGCAAGGGACCGTGGTTCCCCCGCAAGCAAGGGACCTGGGTACCAGCAAGACTGTGACGTGAAAAGGGACCGACAAGACCTGTCCATAAAAGCTGTCATCTCTGTGCGTAGGTGCACACTTTTTCCAACAGCATAAGCCTTTAGCCAATGGGCTGGACTTCAACGAATTTGTGGGAATATAGTATTATCTCTTTCCAACAAACCCAAATCCAAGACTTTTCAAATTACTTTTGGATTTTCTCTGAAAATTCCAAGCTTGATAAAGGCCATCTTCACGGAAGAACATTGCTCCAACCTCAACAGAAGGACCTGATAGAGTAAGAAGAATCTTTTTGTATTAGAGCTTTTGTCTCTATGTACTCTACATTGTAAATCGTTCCTAATCGTAAAGGATTCAGATTTTGTTTTGGTTTGTAAAGGTCTAAATAAGTTAAGTTAACTGATTAGTGGCACATTGTTTTGTTGGCCTTAGTCCAAATTCCTAAGTCATCTAGATTGTGGTTTAGTGGGCGGTGGGGTATCCGGCTTACTAGGCTCTTCAAAAGTAATAGTATTACTTATATGGATTATAACTTTTCTCACATTGATTGTAACCAGGGTTTCACTTTGATTGAGAAGATGATGAAGATGGTTGTAAATCCTATGCACAGGTCGTGGTTTTAACTCCCTTGAGCAAGGAGTTTCCACGTAAACTGCTGTGTTTTAATTCTTTATATATTGTGTTTTAAAATAATCTTCCGCCTGTTCTTGTTGTGTGCAAGGACCGGTCCGTTGACTGGTAGTGGTTGCACACATTCTAACAAGTACCTCGTCCTTCTCTCTCTTCTTAAATTCCCTAATCTGAATTCATGCCTTATATTCAAATCAAAGAAAAAATTGTTCAGATATTGCTGAAATTTATTTACACGGGTTATATATTCTTCTTCCTCAATTTAGTGAAGGTACCAAGATCCACCCATTTTACAACCACAAATTTGTCATATTTGTTTGGTCCAAATGTTCAACAATATGAGAATCTTCTAGAAAGACAGTACTGTTTTTTTAATTTGTAACATGATCTCAAAGCAACCATAAATATGGAAAGCATGAGAATCAATGAACTTCTCTTCTTTTCGTAGTTTGAAGTATATTTATGCTTTAAAGATGTCAAATACTTATGGAAAAAAACAGGGTTCCTTTGCATATTGTGATTGTCCATAGTGAATAGAAATGCAATTATGAATTTTTGGAGGCCAAAAATGAACTTACAAGTGCTAAAAAATTAAATTATTAAGTGAAATGGTAAAACAGTTAAAGTGTTTGGATACAATTCTCCTCATAGAATTTTCAGGGATTTTTTTGTCAAGTTTGAGTAGCAGTTTTATATCTAATTAAAAAATAAATGCCTTCAAACTTAATGGCATCAACTTGTATATGTCATTACTTAGCTCATCTTTTTTGCCAAAAAAACAAAAAAAAAACTTCATTATAACGTTTTTTTCTTTAATACCAAAAAATAATTAAATAACACTTGCATTTTGCAATGAACCACAAATAAGCAAAAAAGAGGAACAAAAGATTGAAAAATTAGAAAGAGAGTTTAAGTGTCATTTCACAGTGTTTTTACTGTTGTGCCTCTCATTTTTACATCTGACGCGCATAATTTTGGGTGTATTTTACAGATTTTGCCAGGTCGGATCGAGTTAATTTTGTTGTTATAGTTTGATAGTTAAAGTGTCTATTTGTGCACTAACAAAGTTAAGGATCAAAGTAATAATTTGAAGCCAAGTTAATGGTCCGACTTATGTATTATGTAAGGGGCTGTAGCAGGCTGCATTGTTGCAGACAGAGAAAGGGATTACTGCACACCGTAACTTCTACAATATTTTCAGAGGGTCAAATTGCAGGCAATTCAGATGCTTCAAATTTATTAGAAGCCAAAATCACCTAGAAAGATTATCATGGTATCAATCCTGGGAAAAGAGTGATGAACTAAAACCATTCAGAAAATTTCTTAAAGACACAAACTAACTTTGTTTTTTCAGCAAAGATGAGTTGGGATCTTATGCAGATAAACTATTTACTCATAACATAAGCACTAAAAACAGTTCCACTAAGAATTCATGAGATTAAAGATAGCATACATTTTAATAACCAACATCTGCCAAAAGTCGTAAACATTGAACCAACTGGTGTTACTTCTGCTCTAGAAAGATTATCGTGCATCAGTCTTGCTAAAAGAGAGGTAGGTTAACCCAATTTGCTTGCAGGCAATGATTTTCGATAACTAACAGAACTTATGCTTGTTCTATTCATGAAAAAGTGTCTGAGCTAAATAAGAAATAAAAGAGGTATAAAAGAAGAGAGTAAAAAGGTCAATGGAGAATAACAAATTTGGCGAAAAATTGTTTTTTGCTGGAGTAAATGTAACTGTAAATCTAATAACTCAAAGGAGAATCAATTTGAAGACAGATATGAAATAAAAAGAGGCGAAATATATTTCAGTTAAGCAATTTCGCACCTTTTCATCTTGAAGAATCATGAGTTGATACTTATTATTTTTTTGCAGGTTATCTCTAGGGCGGCCTTTATCAACGACTTGCACCTTAACTGTCCATTCTTTAGTTTCTGGAGTAATTGCATTTATGCCTAATCTTTATGTCATGAGAGGATCTGTGGTTATAATATTATAATGGTGTTAGCGTATGAATATTAATATGAATAAATATAGAATATCAATAGTAACAGAGTTGCATAGCGTAATATAAAATGATTGAAAGGTAAAATTGTTGAAGAAAATAAGGGGACCTTTTTACCATAAATTGCAGCAATATCAATTTAGATAAAAGCTTTTGCAATTATTTCGTCATAAACTATTGTCACGACCCGAAACCACACCCTAGACGTTAGGATGCAATCTTAGATTGTGACACGACGTCGTCAACCTCTTAGAGGTCTAAGACAAGCCCTTTCGTACCATTCATTGCAAACATGTATGAAAAGTAATGCGGAATTAAAACTTTTCATGCTAAATAATATTACTTCAAAATATCTCTTTTATAGAAAAACATAATGAAAGACTAAGTCTCAAAGTCTCCATCTTAGACATACGAATATAGAAAATAGCTAAGTCATTACAAAACTTCAATAACGGAACTAAACATCATGATTCCTCGATCAAGTGAGGACATACAAAAACTCTTTGTTTGAAATGAACACTAATCCAACTTCAATTTCGAGACTCCTTTCAAGACGTCACCTACACCTTAAAGATAACCAAATGTATGATTAGTACAAATTACTTGTACTAAGCTGACGTATGATAAAATCATGAAAAGGACACCGTAAACAATCTCTTTTTGATTAATAACTTCATAGTAAACGGTTTAAGAACAACATTTAACACCTTCGAAACATCAATATATCACATACAGCATGTTATCAATAATTGAGGACATTACCGTGGATTTAGTTTAACCTTCCCGTAAGCTCTTTTAACTTGCATTCTTATCACCAAAGGTTATCCTAAGATAAAATCATTCTCTTATTCGTTTCATTAACTCCACACCTAAGGTTACTCTAAGATTCACATAGGTAGAATGAGAAGAGACCGCCCATACACCCTCTTCAAGTTTGCCTAAGCAACCCTCAAAGCTACCCTAGATAGATACGTTCTATTAATCATACGTTAGCTAAAGACATGATCGTTCATTAAGTCAACTAGACGACATATCATTCATTAAAAACTTCAGATAATGGACTTGGAAAGACCTAGGGTCTCACATACTAATATCATCAAAGTCTAGTCGTGCAATGTCTAGATAGCATCCCATTCCACTACCTAACCTTCCTAGAACTTATCCAACAGTAGCATGTACCCCACATGATAAGAATAGGCAATAACCGCCATAGACCATACTATCTAGGCATGGAATCCGGAGTTCCAACCTACTCCGATGAGGGTGTTCTACTTGCGAAGGGTGGAACGAGGAAACATCCCATGTAGGCACATGGTTAAGGAATATGATGGTCTTTTGTGTACTCTAGTCTCATTCTCAAGTAGAGTAACATTTGCAACTCTAGTCCATCGCAAGTGAGCTAGCAGTGCACTCTAGTCTCATTCTCACGTTATAGCTGCAAGCCATAAATATTCGTTCGATACTACCTTTGTTCTCATAGAGTAATTTTTATAGAAGGGACATAGAAAAGGTACCATCTCTAGTCCTTGCCCTAGTCATAATGTCCACCAAAGATGGTCCACTAGGCTGCCATTTGATTGTCCATTATTAAACTTCTTCTATAGAAGATCCTCGTATTAGTCATAGCTTGAAGGGCCCCCACTTGTTATATCCGATCCTAGACTTTCATTACATTCTTCCACCATACACATCAAGGAACAAAGGCAGCATAAACTACTAAGTGAAGATATTCTCTTTCATCCATATACTGTCCGACCCAAAATGGGTCAACGGGTGGCACCCACATTTACTCTCCTGTGTGAGAGAAAACGCACCCATCTAAACCCAACATTTTCAACCATAATAAACAGAAAATAAAGTGGAAGACTTCAAACCTCATACCGAAATCATTAATAACTTCTAAAATTTCATACTCATCATCGCAAATCTGGAGGGGAAAAAAAGGAAATGGAAAAAAAAAAAGGGGAAGGAAAAAGTCATCACCACAAGAACATCTATCCGCAAATTACTAATCTAATAGTATCTAAGAAGCTAAAATAAGTAAAAAGCCTAGTCCATGCCAGGAACTTCAGGCATCAAGACATTAATAAGATGATCCAGTCCATAGCTAGAAGCATAGCTCACCCTGAGATCCTGACGTGATAAGACTGCTCGAGTTGCGGTGAGTTGAAGACGATGGTAACGTTTGCTGCACTCCACAAATAACAAAGAAAAACATTACAGTGGGGTCAGTACAAACACGAGTACTGAGTAGGTATCATCGCCAACTCAAATAGAAAGCCCTATATTTTCAAATAATATCATAAAATCAACTAATATTCTTAACAGTGATAGCAACAAGTATAAAACTCATTTATACAAACCCAACTACAATCTTGAGGACTCCAAGCTCCCATACCTACTCTTTTTGGGAAACAAGTTCTTTGGATTGAGTATATTAAAACATATTTCAAGATTCAGTATCTTTCTATCCTGGTGGGTCGGCACGTGACACTCCGATCCTCATTCTAGTCCTGATGCCGAACGTGGGGCACTTCCGATCCTCATTCTATCCTGGTTCCGGGAACTGACACCCGATCCCTATTTCTAATCCTTTTGCCAGAAAAACCCGTGACCCCGATCCATTATCTATCTCCTGGGTGCCGGAATGTTACAACCCGATCCATATATTCCTATACTGGTGCCAGACGTGACCCCGATCCATATATTCTATCTGGTGCCGGAACGTGACACCAGATCAATATTCTATCCTGGTGCCGGAACTGACACCCTATCCTCTATTATCTATCCTGGTGGTCGGAACGTGACACCCATCCTCTATCTCATTACTTTAGTCATCAGGCCTTCTTTATACCAAGGCATCATCATTACAAGTAAATTTAGGATTTAAATCAACACCTCATCATGCTAGTTTCATTCATCACAATTAATATATAACCACATTATCATGTATACACACAATTAAGCATAATAGCCAAAGGGTTTACAATACTTACCCCCTACATATCATTCGCTATTAAGAAGTTTCACTATACAAGAGTATAAACCATAACCTACCTCCACCGAAGAAGTTGTGATCAAGCGCTATTCCTCAAAGTCCTTTGCTTTCCTCTTCGTTCTTCTGCTTCTTTCTCTCGTTCGTTTCTCCCTTCTCTCCTCTCTGTTCTTTCTATTTTCTTATTCAAAACCCTTTTTTCTTTACCCAATTAGCATATAATTAAGGTATAAAAGATGATAAAATTACCCCCCTATTTATTCCAAGGTGCCTCCTTTTAACCCCCAAGTAAATTAAATTATTAACTTAAACCACTAACTTATAAGTATAAGCAGAACGTCAAAACGCCCCCTTAAAGATATTTTAACCAGACATCGACCCGTCAGGGTCACGGCAGCCTATGACGCCCGACATGACGTGACGGTCCGTCCTGCATTCCGTCACAAAGCTCAAGACTCGATGTTCAGTAGAAAGGTCTTGACGGCCCGTCATGCATGAGACGGTCCGTCCTGCCACCCCCCATCGTGGCGGTCAAAGTCGATCTCAGTCCCCAATTTTTTATCAATTCTAATGTTTGGAACGAGACCGCCTCGACGGTCCGTCGTGGGATCCGTCGACTTCCACCATTTTTTCTTCCCAAAATAAATGCTGTTGCTCAAAACGCACTAAACAGGCCGATTACAATAGATACCAATTTACCCATCTTCGCCTCGAACGATCATAAGAAGAAAAACAAGGGCACCGTAGGGAGTACCTGAATTTGTAAACAAGTGTGGGTATCTTTCTTTTCTATCAGCCTCCCTTCTCACACAAGTGACTTCTTCAACTGGTCGGGGGTTTCTTCCATTGAACTTTGATGGACCGCAATCTCCTTTACTCAACATTGTGAATTTTCTCTAGCTAGAAATGGCAACAGGCTTCATCCTCATAATAAAATTTTCATCAGCTCCGTACTGAATCCTAACGAATGATGTAGTTTCTATCCCCATGGTATCTTTCAACATCGACACATGAAAGACCGGGTGCCACTCCAGAGAGTCCTGGAGGCAAGCTAATTCCTAAGCACTCCCCTACTCGCTTAAGTACTTCAAATGGTCCAATATACCTCGGGCTTAGCTTCCCCTTTTACCAAACCGCAGCACAACCCTTCATGGGTGAAACCTTCAGCAAAACTACTTGTTCACACCTCCATGAACTCCAAGTCCCTAACCTTTCGGATCTGGGTCAGTCGTTTTGCCTACTTTGCGTCCGCTAAAAGCCTTTCTTGAATGAACTTCATTTGCTCTAATGATTCCCTTAAAGATCAGTACCCCAAGGTCTAACCCAAATTTGCATCAAACAGAACAATGGGAGACCTACAATCTCCTCCCATACAATCTTCGAACGGGGCGAGATCAATCTTGAGTGATAGCTATTATTTGTATGAGAACCTGCTAAAGGTAAGAAGTTAATCCAATGACCACCGAATTCTATCACACTGCACGAAGCTATCTTCCAATACCACTCAATCGTTCGCTCAACTGTCCATCGGTCTGAGGGTGAATGCAGTACAAGGTCCAACCTAGACCTATTTCCGCATGCCTGTTCTCCAAACATAGAAGTAAACTGCGTAACCTCTGCTGATATGATGGACATGGAACTCCATAGCAATCGAACAATCTTTGAGATCTAAAGTTTTGGCTAACTTCTCTGCAGTGTAAGTCACCTTGAACGGAATGAAGTGGCAGACTTAGTTAATCTGTCCCACAATTACCCAAATAGAATCAACTTTCCTCAATTCTTTGGAAGACCAACCACGAAGTCCATTGCACTTCTCTCCCCCTTCCATTCAGGAATGGCATTCTCTGCGTGTTCCGCGGGCCTCTGGGTGTTCATACTTTACTTGCCTGGCAATGGGGACTTTGGCAACAAAAATCAACAATGTCCCGCGCTTTCGTCTACTCTACTCCACCAAAAGTGTTGCTTTAGGTCACTATAATCCTTGGTTGCACCAGATGTAAGAATACCTGAACTATGACCTCTGTCAGAATAGTGTGAATCAATCATCGACAACAGGGGTACCATAACTTTTTCCCGTAATTCTCAAAACACATCCCTCATCGATTCTGCTCTTTAGCCTCTCCCGCAACACCCATATCCTCGAATTCGGCTTAGTTTCTCATCATTACACTGTTTTCTTCCCTTGAATCTGGTCAAGAAATAAGAGCTCGCCTCTACACTGGCCAGATCCTCCCTTCTCATTTACTTCTAACCTAATAAAGATAAGTCATTAGCTAGAGTCGAACCTTCTAGCCAATGGGTGTCTAGAAACTTGTAAGTGGCTAAACTACCCATGGCCCCCCCTGCCTTTTCTCTTTAAGGCGTCTGCCACAACATTACCTTTCCTAGGTGAACAAGATGGTAACATCATATCCTTCAGTATTTCCATCCCCTTCTCTATCTCAAATCAATCTTCTGAGTAAAGACCTAGTGTAGGCTACGATCCGTAAGAGACTTCACACTAACCCCATAAGATAGTGTCCCTCATTGCTTTTAATCAACAAACTGCAGCCGATTCTAAATCAGGGTCGGATAGTTACGTTCATCGTGCACCTTTAATTGGCTCGAAGCATAACAATCACATGCTTCTCTTGCATAGCACTGCACATACCAAACCAAGAATAGGATGCATCACATACCAATTGAAGTTTTTTAACCCTCTACTGGCAAGGTACGGATAGGTGCATAGTCAGCAAGTCTTTGATTTTCTGAAAGCTTTCCTCATTTCATCCGCCATACATGGAACGTTCTGCTTAGTCAAGTTCGTCAGTTGGGAGGCAAAGAAGAGATCCCTTGACAATCGACGGTAGTAGCTGGCTAACCCAACAAAGCTCCTTATTTCTGAACACATTATTAGGTCTTACCCAATTTCTCACTGTTTTCAATCTTGATGAGGTCCACCATCACTTCCATCCTTGGAAACCACGTCCCCAAGAAGGAACACTGAATCTAGCCAAAACTCACACTACTTGACAGAATTTGGCATAAGCTTTTTTTTTTTCTCCCTCAACCTTTCCAATACAATTCTCAAGTGATCCTCATGTTCTTTCCTTGCTCATCATCAATAATACAATGACAAAACGATCCATATATGGCTTGAAAAATCCCATTCAATCAAGCTCATGAAAGCAGCAGGGGCATTTCCGTAAGCCCAAAAGACATTACTAGAACTTATCATGTGCCCATAGCCTGGTCCGAAAATCAGTCTTTGGGCACATCCTTTGCCCCGTATGTTCAATTGATGATCCAGATCTCAATCAATTTTCGAGAAGGTGCAACACCTTGTACTGATCGAAAAATCATCAATGCGGGGAAGAGGGCTACTGTCTTAAAACTTACTTTGTTCAATTGCCAGTGTCTATGATCACATCCGAAAACTCCCATCCTTCTTCTTCCCAAATACCACCGGAGCACCCCAAGGGATGCACTTGGTCTATGAAACCTTTACTTAACAACATGAAGTTGGGCCTTTACTCCTTAATCTGCTGGAGTCACTTCCTATAAGGGAGGGATGTAAATGGGGCGCGTACCCCCCGTCTCCAGATCAATGCAAAAGTCTATATATCTATCCGGTGGTATACCAGTAAGGTCCCTGCAGGAAACATATCCAGAAACTCACGGACTACCGGAACCGACTCAATTGGAGGTCTTTACTTGGGTATTATCATCCCGGAGGTTTGCCAAGAAAGCTAAGCACCCTTTACCTTACGAACCATTCTCTTAGCACGAAGAAAGGAGATGATACGAAGGAGTGGGAAGTGTAGTCACCCTCCCACACCTATCGGATCTGCCCAGGCTTGCCAACGTAAAGTTTTAGGCATGGTACATCTCAGATTGCAAAATTTTGAGAAAGCCAAGGTCATCCCAGAATTACATCGAAATCAAACCATCTCTAAGATAACCAAGTCTACATTAGTATTGCTCCCTCCCGCACAAGTTCAGACAACCTAACACCTTTTCAACTTCACAACATACTCAACCAACCACCTGGAGTAGCAACACTAACATGCATGTCAGCAATTCACAATGTAAATTACTACCGGTATCAAATGAGGAGATACATATAAATGTGGAGCCAGGATCAAACAATACCAGAGCCAGGCAATCACAAACTAAAGATTACCTGTGATAACAGCATCTGATGTCCCTCCGCTTCCGATTTCGACCGCCCAGGGAAAGCGTAACAGTGGGCCCTATCACCTTCTGCCCATTGCCCCTACCATGTTGTTTGTTGTATTAGCTGCCATTTGGCCCGTCACCCCACCTGCCGGTATGGGACTCACCACTTACCTCGCCACCACACGCCCTGAGAATGAGGCCTCGTCCTTGACCACCTCTACCTCTGACTATTTTTAGGTCCTGTAACTCTGTTTTTGACATACCTCTTGATTTCCAGTCTCGCACACTCCATAAATTCTCTGGATTCAAGCATATGTCTCTTTGAGATGACGAGTCTGGGGATAGCTCCAAACTCCGAGAAGTGTTGATCCGGTCTGCGGTTGACCCCCAACTCACAGTCTGCAGTTAAGACTGAATAGGTCGGGCTAAATCCTCCTGAACCCTGCCCTCTGGAGTAAGAACCATTAAACTCCCTCCTTACGAACCTTTTAAGATGTCGATGCCATGTGAGTCATCTGGCTTCACTCCCTCCACCTCTATCACAAAGTCTATACCACTTCCTGAAAGATTTTCGTTGTAGCCCTAGCCCCGCTACCTGTAAGGCTGAAATCCGCAATCTGACCTCAACCCCTTCACAAAATGAGAAATCCACTTTTGTGGACTGAAACCAAGCTGGGTAGGCATATCTGTACTAATGCACGCAACTTAGCCTCATATGCAGTCACCGACTCTTGCCTTGCTTCTCGCTCAAGAACTCATCTCTCCTCCTATCCTCCCTCAAGTGCGGGGATATATTCTCCAAAATAACCTAGAGAATGACGCCCAAGTCATATGGTGGTCTTGTACGGGTTGACACTCACATGTGACCTCCACCGACATTTTGGCATGTCCTGAAACTTATAAGGTATGTTACAAACTCAACGCCAAATCGTTCCACTATGGCCCATTTTTAGTAGTAACACCATCATGACATCACCAGAAACTCGTAGGCAATTCCTCAGATTCAGCACCCTTGAGACTGGAGGTTTCAATTCAAGAACTTACTGAAAATTCCTGCGATCACTATTCATTATAGGCCCTGTAGCCCTCAAACGGAGGAAACGTGCCTATCTTCAAGTAATCATCCATGCGTGGGCCTCCGCAGCGGCCTGCTACTTTTCAGAGCCTGAGGTGCTGGTGCCGAAAACCCTGGAGGTGCTGGCCGATCAGATCACCCGCTCAGATAAGCAAGAAACCCTTATTAATCCCTCTTGGTAGAGTTGGGGTTGTAAATTCTCATTCTGCACGTGTTCACTTTATCCCCTCCTCACCCCTCTTAACTCTTCGTCAGTCGGTGGAGCGAGTCACCGCCCTAGTACCCAGATGGGCCAGGGCTTGTACTCTTCCTCTAGAGAACTGTCCTCCCACCGACCTACTACCACGCCCCTTCCACTTCTGCTCGCTCTTCCGAGCTAACATCCCCAAGTGGCTGGCTCATACGCATCATTGTCTTGCCATTGCTGGTGTTTGCGGCAATTTTGCTCTAGTTATAACCATCTGCGAATAGATGAAGATGGTCAGATACCAAGTTTGTTCACCTAGATACCAATACGACCAGTAGCACGAAATAAAGAAGAATGGAATTTTCCTAAAGTCCTATAGCCTCTCAAAAAAGTAAAGGCGCCCCCTACCGTTCCTTTAGACTCTACTAGACTCGTTCTGTGTGTGAGAACAACGAACCTAATCTCTGAACCAAGTACCAAGTTTGTCACGACCCAACGGGTCGCGAGTGGCACCCACATTTACTTCCTATGGTTAGCGAACCAACCAATCTAATCTCAACATATTCACCATAATAAACTAGAAATAAAGCGGAAGACTTAAACTCATAAACGAAATCAATTAATAACTTCTAAAATTTAATACGCATCATCCCCAAACTGGAGTCATCACCCAAGAACATCTATCCATCCTCAATTACTAATCTCAGAGTATCTAAAAGCTAAAATAAGTAAGAGCTATTCATGCCGGAACTTCAAGGCATCAAACATTGAGAAGAGATCCAGTCCAAGCTAGAGCGCATTATCTCCCCTGAGATCCACGTGATGAAGACTGGCTAGAGTTGGCGTTGAGTTTTGAAGATGATGTTACGTTTGCTGCACTCCCACAAATAAACAAAAACTAATAACAAGTAGGGGTCATTACAAAACACTAGTACTGAGTAGGTATCATCGGCCAACTCAAATAAGAAACAATATATTTCAAATAATCTCATAAAATCAACTAATATTTCTTAACAGTTGATAACAACAGTATAAAACTCATATAACAACCACCTACCTCTATGAGACCAAGCCTCCATACCATACTCTGTGGGAAACAAGGTTCTTTGGATTGAGTATATTACATATTTCAAGATTCAATTATCTTTCTATCCTTGTGTCGGAACAAAATACCCCCGTGACCACTCCGATCCTCATTCTATCCTGGTGGCCGGAACGTGGCAACTCCGATCCTCATTCTATCCTGGTGCCGAACGTGACACCCTATCCTATATATTCAAACCCTACCCTGGTGCCCGAAATGGCACCCCCCCATCCCTATATTCTTTCCTGGTGCCGAACGGGACAACCGCGATCCATATATTCTATCCTGGTGCCGAACGTGGACAACCCGATCCATATAGTCATCCTTGTGCCGGAAACGTGACACCCCCGATCCATATATTCTATCCTGGGTGCCTGGAACGTGACAGTGCCGATCCTCATTACTATCCCGGTGTCAACTGACCCCACCCGATCCTCTAATCTGATTACTTTAGTCATCAACCTTCTTTTATACCAATGCATCACCATTAACAAAGTAAATTTATGATTTAAGATTTCAACACCTCATCCAAGGCTAGTTTCAGCATCACAATTATATATATATAAACACAATCATGCATACACACCAGTAAGCATATAGAAGGGTTTACAATACTCCCACATACTATCATTCGCTATTAAAGTTTAACTATGAAATATATAAACCATAACCTACCTCAATCGAAGAAATTTGTGATCAAGCAACTTTTCCTCAAGTCTTTGCTTTCCTCTTCGTTCTTCTCTTTAGCTCGTCGTTTTCTCTCCCTCTCTCTCGCTGTTCTTTCCTATGTTGCTTTTCAAAAACCCTTTTTCCTTTTACCACCCTAATTAGCAATAATTAATAATAAAGAAAGAAAAATACCCCACTATTTATTCCAAGGTTGCTTCTTTACAACCCCCAAGTAATTAAATTATTAACATTAACCCACTAACTTTATTATTATAAGCAGGAACAGTCCAACAAAATGGCCCTTAATATTTAACAGAAATCCGACCCAGTCAGGGTCACACAGCCTGTGACGGCCGTCACGACTGTGACGGCCGTCCGCATTTTCGTCACAAACTCAGAGACTTCGATGTCAGTAAAAGGTCTGTGACGGCCCTTCATGCATGAGACGTCCGTCCTGCCACCCCGTCGTTGCGTTCAGAGAGTCATCTCATACCCAATTTTTCTAATTCTAAGTGTTTTTGGAACGAGACCCCTCGACGGTCCGTCGTGCCTATCGGTCTTCTGGGATCCGTCCGACGTCACCAGTTTTTCCAAAAATAAAATTTGTTGCTCAAAATACGAAACAGGTCGTTACATATACATGTTCTAGTAATGGACACTAGTCTACCACAAACAAACCAATCGAACATACTTAAAAACTTTATTTCATATATATACCATTCTTTTGAAAGCATACTAGGAATGACCCTTATCATCAAACCTGTAACCATTTATTACTATACACATTATCGATATAATCATCATAGACTCATATAGTCAAGTAGCATAATCATGTATCAATTTTAAGACTACAACACACTCACATACAGAGTCATAGTCCAACCTGATCACCTAATATCCATAAACAGAAATCCTTTCCACGTAACTAGTCATGTAGATAGATATGATCATACTTCAAAATCAATTAGACAACTTATCCTAATACTTCAAGTAGTGATGACAAGGATAATGAAAAGTTAATGAATCATCCAATTTGAAGTATAAATCGATATAACTCAGATGAATTAGTCAATGCAACATAGGACTTAACAATTCTAAGACTCCAATTAGACATCAATTGGCACATAATCTTTATCATCATTAGAAAGCCCATAAGAAACTAACTGCTTGAATTTCATAAATATAGAGACCTGATCACTTAACCCATAATAGTAAAAAAAATAGGAATTTGCATTGCTTCATGGTTTCATAGGAATTATAGCTTTAAAACATTTGTATTACATCAATTTAATTCTAAAAACATTGATTTAAAACCTTTTTATGGAAGACCCATGGCTAGAATCATGAAATTGACAAATCATGTTTGTTGATCATCTTTGAAAAATCATTGGAATCGACATCCTTGAAGAAAAGAGATTTCAGAATGAATAAACATACCTATATATTAAGAATCCACGAAATCTTGGTTTGGAAACTTCAAAACCTTAGTCTTCTTTCCTTAAGCTTTCTAGTTTTTCAATGAGTTTGGAAAAAGAGCGTTCTTGGGATAGTCTCAGAGAATTTCGTGTGGTTATTGTTTGGGACGTGTAATCTTGTCTAAAACTGACTTATGTCTATATCTAACGTCTCATAGGTTACCCTCAAAGACATCCAACTTAAATTACCTAAAACCCCCTCCTAATTGCGACTACAAATACAGAGAAACATTTGACCTAGCCTAAATTCGGGTTTGACCATAATTTTAGTTAATTAGTTTGACAATTTAATTAATTAAGTGACCTATGGTAATAAAGTACCCCTAAGTCTTTAGGAACCATAAGCACCCAACCCTTTTGCCACCATCTAGGTTAGTACTGGGTGTCTCTTACTTGACTACCAAAGTTGGAATTGATTGGTGGTTTCGGTTTGTCCATTTATTAATTAATTAAGTTGCTAATTTAATTATTAAGTTACCTAGGGGTAATGACTAAGTGCCTCTAATTCGTTAGATCATAACAAACCCTTTGGACTCACAGCCTAGGTTAGGTATAGTTGCCTCGTACTTTAGTAACCAAATCCTGGAAATTGTTTGGTGGTTTCGATTTTTCATTAAATGTAATTAATTAAGTTGCTATTTAATTATTAAGTACCTAGTATAATTACTAAAGTACCCCTAGTTGTTAGGACCATAACCAACCCTTTTGGACCATCATAGGTAGGTACTAGGAGTTTCTTTAGTTAGTCATTCGTTTAGGTCACCACGCTTAGGTCTTGTTAGGATTTCGTGCAACCAGTTAGTGTGATTTTAGTTGGTCCTAGGTTATTTTATTAGTTAGGGACATTAGTTAAAGGACCTATATCGTTAGGAGCGTTGGGACCCAGGCACGTGATCCTACACGCCTACCCCCTAAACCACCCTACCCGACCGTTTGGGGCTTTCTTCTTGGCCGTTGGTATCACATGTATTGGTCCGTGAAGTTCCCCAACCTTTCACTCCTGGAAAGTTCATTCCTTGTCCCAGGCTCCTCACTTATGTCCCTGGGGGCACTGCTTAATCTACATGAGCATTTTAAATGGTTATGTGTTAGTACCTAGGCTTGAACTTGGAATGCCCTTGTACCTAATTTTTTGGTTTTTGTTTTTACTGATTGTTACGAATTTAGGCCTATGGTCTTCATTGTAGTACAATTCCTAAACAATCTGGGATTGTACATGTTTGCGCATCAAAGTATATCTTAATGCTAGAGAATTGGCTAAACTCAAAAGTGTCTTTTTGGTTTACGTGTCATACTTAAAAAATTGGCTAACACCCTTAAGCCTATATTCTTCAATATGCCCAATATTACTCAATATTAGGCATTGGGATGCCTATGTACCCCCAATACCTATTCTTAAAACCTTTTTGGCTCTTCAATAGACAAGTACATTTTCTTGAATGTTACAACTATATTATGTGTACAACAATCATTTTTATTCTCAATTGCTGGTGGTCTTATTAATAGTTTAACACAGTTAGAAGTTTAGCTCTTAACAATGCAACATATAGTTGGCCATGAGAAAAAAAAGGTTCTCTTAGATAAATTCCAACAAAATCTAATGATTGACCTTGAGCTTTGTTAATAGTCATAGCGTAGCATAAGCGTATTGGAAATTGTGTTCTTTTAAATTAGAAGGGCATCATAGCATCTTGTGATGTTAATAATGAAATTCTTCGAAGAAATACACGAGTATTTTTAAAATCACCATTGGAAATTGTGGCACTGATAATATGTGATTTAAAGTCATAACATGTTAATCGTGTTCCACTATACAAACCTATTGAAGGATTTAGATTTCTTAGTAATATAATTGGACAGTGTTTTTTTAAAGATAACTTGTAAGGAGGCAATCCTGGAGGGTTTAAGGTATGCATAAAATCTTCATATTCACTTTGATCTTTTGGATCTAGTAATTCATCAGCAGCAATATATACTTTAATATTAGATGGAGATTTCATAATCAACATATCATTTATTTCATCAACAAAATCATCTTTGGTTGTTAGAATAGCACGGGAAGTAAAAAAAGAAATATTTGAATCAAATGTATAAAGATTGGGATAAACAATTTTGAATGAAATATTTAAAAAAATCTTTTTCATTAGTAAAAGGAACGATAAAAGAACGTGGAATTTCAATTTTCCCTTGCTGTTTATTTTTTCTTTTCCATGACCAATTCTCATCAAATATTGCCAAAATGCAGGATCTATTTTTGCTGGCATATTCTCAGACAATTGCAGTTTTTCAAGTTGATTCAAAATTTTAGAACAAAGTAAGCTTGCAAAAACGAAATCTTCTCTTTTACCACCACGAATAACCAGTAGAGTTTGCCTAAAGTCACCGCTAAATACAACAACTTTTCCACCAAAGAGAACATTTGTTTCCATTAAATATTTGAGAAGCAAGTCTAGTGCCTCAATCATTTCCTTTTTTGCCATTGATATTTCATCCCATACTATTAATTTTGCATCTCAAATTAAGGACGCCAATGAAATTTGTTTACTTATATTGCAACTAAAATTTCCATCAATTTCTATAGGTAATTTAAAACAGGAATGTGCCGTTCGACCTCCCGGTAGAAGTGAGGCTGCAACACCGGAACTTGTTGTTGCTAAAGAAACAAATCCTCGATGTCTCACGGTAGCCAGCAACACACATTACAAAAAAGTTTTAGCGGTTCCACCTGGGCCATCGATAAAGAAAGCCCCTGGTTTATTTGAAAAAACTCTATTGAGAATTGTATTGTAGGTTGTTTGTTAGTCTATGTTTAGTTGCCTTTGTAATAGCAAATCTTCTTTAATAACAATTATGTTTCTATCGGGAACTACATCTTTATACTCTTTAGCCACTGTAGAAACTTTTGTGATTTCTGAAATTAGTTTTAATTCATCAATATAATTTACTATTGAATATAGCATTTCACTAATATGATTTAGTACTTTATAATAAACTTTCTTTGGATATAGACCTGGATATTTGTTGAAATCTTCAAACATTGGGTTCTGAAATTTTTTAATAACTCTTCAGGATTATTTGTATTACAATAATCCAATAACATTCTAAATAAATGCCTTAAGATAGATAGCATTTGATAAGTCGCTGCTTCAGACATACATTCGGTTAAATTATTATCACAAAGTAATAGTCCTCTTTTCTCTTCTTATTCTCTAAATGTACTATAATATTTTCCATAGAAAATTAGCAAATCTTCATATGATTTAGGTGCTCTTATATTCATTAGAAGGAGCCTAAGATAATATCTTTCTCCTTTACTTGGGTGACAAGTTACAATACGATCAATCACATTTCTTTGCTTGCGACGTATCCACATTTTGTATGAAGTTGACCATACAAAAGATTCTGAAAATTCTCTTTATAATAAATTTAAAGTCATAACTTCCTTATTTGGGGGACCCCTTTTTTTTTTTTTTTTTTTTGTCATTGCAAAAATTAAGTGTATATAGTGTGGGAATGTGCCGTCCACTACAGTCAATGACCAGTTCCCTTTGACACAGTAAGAACAGAATTTAGCACAGACAGTATCAACATCTACTATACGTCAATGGACCAGTTCCTTGACTACAGAAGAACAGTGTTGAAACAATGCAAAAAATAAATGGCTGTAACTAAAAATTTGCACAATGATTTACGTGGAAAACTCATTGCTCAGTGGAGTAAAACCACGACCTTTGCCAAATTTTCAACCGTCTTATAACTCTTCCCTCAAGCAAAGTGAAACCTCGATTTCAACCAACATGAGAAAAAATTATTAATCTACGTCACTAATCTACCTATTATTTTAAAGAGCCTGGCAGATACAGAAACCGTCCACTAAGCTTCACCCCTAGATAACATAGACGTTGCTAAGCTGGATCCCCCCGCCCTAAACCACCTATTCTGATGACTTATATTTGGCTAAGCAACAAAACAAAATGTTGCCCCCGAATCAGTTAATGCTTACATGATTTGAAACTTTCAAAAACCGAATCAAATATCTGAATCCTTTATAAATTAGGCACACATTTACAATGTAGAACGAAAGATATAATCCTAATACAAACTATATAAAGCTTGCAAGCTCTAATCGGTCCCTGTTGCTCGCTCTTTGGATGCACTTCTTGAAGACGGCCTTTTGCTTGTTGAGCTATGATTTTCTAAAAATCCAAAAATTTTTGTCCAAAACTTTTTTGTTTGTAGTGTTGGGAAGAGACATATTCAAGTGGACATCCCCTAGACGAGGCTATTGGCTGAGAGCCTGCTACATGAAAATTGTGCATTGACCCCTCTAGTTGGCAGCTTTTTGACAGCTAATCTTTTCATTCATCCCTTTTCCTCGTCGCGCAGACTTCCCAGGACGTTCCCTTGCTGCAATCTTTCTTCTTGAAGTTCTTGACAGACTTGCGTCTCTCCTTTCCTCTTCTGGAACGAATGAACTTAATATGTTGTGTGTCATGTTGAAAGTATCAACGATAAAGAGTTATTAACCGTTGGGCAAACAACCTCTTCCATTCTGATTGGTTCAGTACGCTGGCGCCTCACCTACCACTGACAGGACAAATTTACAGTTGTACACCATTATGTATCAGATGGAGAGAACTCTGCCAGGGACCAGGTCCCTGCATTAGTGATACTGAAACATACAATCTCGTCCGCTCTTCTTATTGGTGTAGGACGCTGAACTTTTCACCTACCACCTAACATGACAACTTTTACTATTGTACCCCATTTGTATCTGGACGACAGCACTCTGACAGGGACCAAGTTCCACATTTGTGAGGAACATCAAAACACTTAGAATATAATACATAGTTTTGTTTATTATAGGATTATTTATAACTTTATCAATGTTGTCTGTGCTTTTAAATGATATAAGTTGTTGTCCATCAAGATGAAGTTGAAGATGCTTTACACATGCGTTCATTTCGCTAATATGAAAAGCATATATGCACCATGTAGCTTCAGGTTGGGATACCCATCTAGCATATTGATATTCTTTTATTTCACCAATTTCTATATTTGTTTTATCAATGCATAAATGAAATGCAATTCTATCGTGTCCTTTGCATATATATTTATAAATATATTTGATTTAATATCAGAACAAATCTCAACATTTATATGACAATTGAATTTACAGAGCAAATGGAATTCAGGTAGGACTACCATGAGTTCCAAGAAGATCAACTTCCATCTTTCACACAGTGTCCCTGTATTTCATCTTCTATATTGGATAATGCTTAGCCTTATTTTGTTGTAACAAAAAAAGTCTTTTGGCTATTTGAATTTACAGTAACCTTTTTTTTATACAAGGGCATGTTGGATTTTTTTAATGTACCATAAGGACCATGTATCATTTGTAAACGAACAAGTTCAAATAAATGAGGATTTATTTTGGGATCTGGTAGCTCAGCGCAAACAAATTGATCATATGCTTCAGGTGTTAATATTTTATATTTTTCCTCAAGTATGATAAAAGAATGAGCATGAAGAAGACTTCGCTTTGAAATTCTATTGTGTACATATATGCAGCGACTTTACCAAATATATGTGCAGTCAATATAATTTTGTAATTCTTCTAAACCCTCTTAATTCATCAGCTCTTACTAAGTCTTGGTTAAAAGAAGTAAAATCGAGCCTTTGAGTTTCTATTTTGATCCATTCGTCTACAACATATTGTTGGAATAACTGCATGAATGCAGAATTATGTTTTCATCATCTCTCATTTGAAATTTATAACAACAATATTCACGACAAGAACAATTAGAGTAAGGGCAAAGAAAGTCTTCGGATCTTTGATCCCCCGATTCAGGAGCGATTGAAGCGAATACAATAAAAGAATGCAAGGAAGAGTTCCCCCAGGAAAGGCATCTCGACTGCTTCCAAAATCAGGTCATCAACCAGTAATGCGACTTGTAGAAGACTCCCTCCCTTCTCTTTTTCATTTACCCTTTCGCATAATTTCATCTTCTAAATTTTAAAATCCATCTATTGAGGCCATATTTTTAACATTTGGTAATCATTCGTTTTCATAGTATGTTTGCGTAGCATAATGAGCAGCAAGAGGTTTAACTTTTTAATACCATAGTGTCAGCCATTTTCACCACAAGGAAACAACAATGGATATTGTAATGAATCATAACATTCATAATAATAATTTACTAATTGACTTCTATCACTTTTGGTATATATTCTGATATTAGGGGTGGAAACATGATTGTCATTTTTTTGTTCTAACCATATTCCTGCAACTTCTGATGCAGTTGGTAAGTTATATATACGATGATTTAGACCAACATCACATTTAAGAGCGATATACAAATTAGATAATTGTGAAATATTTATTAATGATTTTAAGAATATAGAATATGGATTAACTTGTAATATTTCCATTAAAGTTTCGACAATTTGTTCATTTAGTTTATCAGAACATGCCATACGATTTTTCAATTCATTTTCACCGTCATAGTATAACTGGAGATATTTTATTTTTTCACCACTTGGTATTATATCATCTATGAAATGATACATCTTACCCTGAACTCAAAATGTATAAATACATTTATTTCTTTTTGCTAAGTCTTTATCATGATTACTCCAAGAGATGTGAATGCAAACATGTTGTTTTAGGTTCTTATATAAGTTCGGAAAAGCTTTGATTGCTCATTATTTTGTAGGTAAAGATTTTGCAAAGCTGAGGGAAGTTGGTGAGAAAATAGTTTAATGGCACCTTTGCACAACAAAAACCCGTCGGTTCATATTGAAATCTTTTTGCACTACAAAAATTACATGTTGGAACAGGTTTCAGTATATGGTAATTTATGGATGTTTGTGTCATTATAGTGTTTTCATTACACTGCTCATCAGCAGTTGATGTTGAGCCTGCCATGTAGATGTATTTAGCATACATCGATATAATATTTTTTTTCATGTAGAAATATCAATATAATTCTCTGACCTAATTCGAATTGATATAAGCAATCTTCTCGCTGAATAGGATGTTGCTCAACAGAATGTAGTTGTTTGATGGAAGATGTAGACACGGTTGAGTCAGCAGTGAAATGTTGTCTGCTCAATGTAGTTTTAGTGGTTCGAGTTCTCACAAGGAAAACTTCTTTTTTGTTAGATTGCTTTATTTTATATAGTTCATGGCGCCTAGCTTTTTTACTGTCCTCTGCTTTGTCAGAGTGTGGGTCCATTTTATAATTTTTATCAGGCATTTGAATATTGTATTTCTACCAATTATTAATAATCACACATAATAACAAATATATCAGCAACAAGAACTCATATCATAAATTTTGAAATGCATGTATTGGCATAAATTTGGTTTTACAAGGAAAAGCATTACCTTGTAGTTAAAAACTCATACAACCGCACAAACACAAAGCGAGAGAAAAGAAGCTGCATTACACAAAAAGACCAGAACAAAAGAAGAAGAACAAAATGTCAGCTACCAATGGCAAAAATAAATATATAGACTTCGCATAAAAGTTAGAAACTAAGTGTTCTCTCGAAGCTGCAGCATAAACCTGAACAAAATTGATGCAAACTTATTGTTCATCTAAGCTAGTTAAAAAATTATGCAACTGATCACTCTGTCGTCAATCAAACTCGAAGGGTTCTTCCACATTTGAGCAGGCTTAGATCCTATGTGTTTTATGCTTACTCATATATGTCTTTTGGACAAAATGATGAGTGAATTGTTTTCCTTCAACGGGAATTCAACTTACTTTGATCTGGCTATTTAAGGTGAAAGTATTTTTGGCTGAAGCAGCTTTTTAAACTATTAAAATTGGTCATTGATATGCTAAAAGAAAATAACAAAAATGTCTGATCAACTGAGTTCTATTGGTTTGGGTTCTCACCAAGACAACTTTTTTTTGGTTAGTTTGCTTCATCTTATATAGGGCACGACGCCTAGCTGTTTAACTGGCCTCTACCGTGTCGGAGTTTTAAATAGCAGAAGAAGCTACAATGGATATTATTCCTTTTGTTTCACCACAAGCATTTGCTACAATCTCATGTGTAATATATTGCAGAGGCAATTTGGTTCTAAATCGACAGAGTTTCATTCTAATGAGCACAAAACATTCAGCAGAAGCAGGTTTAACTTGCACGGGAATCATGACAATAGCCTGCACACTTTGCTGAGTAAATCACTAACAAATCCTATCGGAGTCGGTGAGACCCAACTTTTTTTCGTGGTCAGTTTTCCTCATATACCAGCATGTGTGATCTCTTTGAATAGATTTCTCAAAAAAAAAGAAAAATTAAGGGTGATTTCACCAATGAAAACCTCCTTGGAAAGTGTAATCTTAAATGGGAGAAATTCCAAGGGTTTCAGGTTTTGAAGGCTAAAGTAATGCAATTCACCAAGGAGCTGGAGGGAACAGTTATGAATCAATGCAACTTTATCATCTACTTTGGCTAGTTTAATTATCTCCCTGCAAGTGCCTTTTCATTTATCAGGAATTAATTGCAGCATAAAGTTATAAGTTTGCTGAACAACTATAGATCGCAGTTTTATTTCATGAAGATATAGAAATTGTAGCTGGAAGCTTTCAACCCAAATTGATAATTGTTGGCTCTTTGATGACACATAACCTATGGTTCAAAAAAGTAAACTTTAATAGCTTAACATATTTTTTTTTTTTTTTCTATCACTTCAAAATAGACCTGAGTTTGGTCATAAAGAATAGAAAGATGAATGAGAAAGTGAATGAAAGTTACTTTTTCACTTTTGTTTCGTAAAGAGAATTGAGAAAGAAAGTGGACATGATGAAACATGTCCTTTTCTATCTTTTCTCTTTTAGTTTCGCTTTAATTTTTTAATTTTGTCTAAGTGATGCTAATGGTTTGGTTGTCTTGTTTGTCTGTTGGAATTATGGCCCAACAAGTCTTTAACATGTTATATTCAAAGAATAAACTAAGGCATATATATAAGATAGAAGAGATCTTCAAGTTCTTGATGCTTCACCATTTACATTTGGTCAATTGAAGCACACGCGACTTCTTCCACAACCACACTCTAACCATGATAGCCTCGGAAGGGTTCAGGGTTCAAGGTTTAGGATTATAGTATTGCCTATACACTCCATGTCATTATATGTGGCCTTCTCAAAAATTTAAGGAGACTGTTTCTGTCTTCTGGACGCTAAACAAGACGGAGCAATTTGGAAAGCACACCTAGAATCTTAAATCATTATTTTTGAGGCAGGTACCTTATGATGTTTCATGATCAAATTACCCTAAAACTTGCTGATTTTTAATGAAAATGATAATGTTACGCACAACTATTTTACTGGAGGTGTCGGGTAACTCTTACTACTAAACATAGGTAGCTAGAATTTCTTGATTTCTTCAATACGTTTAGACACCTAAGGTAATGTCGCTCCTTACCTTATTTACAAATTCTGTTTGACCTCAAACAATGTCAGGATTTTTGTTGCTCAATCTATTTAAGTATTTGTATTTGATTTTAAGGAGAATTTTTACACACTTACTGTCTATTCATAACTTCTCTCGAAATTGTATTTCAAAACCCAAAAGTTTCTAATTTCAGATTTTTTTCCCGATCAACACAACAAGCTCAGACTTAACATCTACCCTAGATGTCATATAATAAATCAACAGATAACTTCAACACCCATTATCTTTTGGAACAAACTCATCTAATTTAGTAAAAGAATTAATTTGTATGTCAACAGTCACTTCGTTTATGTATCACAACCACAAATGCAATAAACTTTATTATGCTTTCAGAGAGGGAATTTGAACCTAAAAGGGATATGTTGCACAAAAATAAAATCTATTTTTTAATAACTGTACTATCCGGACCAACGAATTTATTAGTTAAATGTGAATACAAATCCTGTAGCCTAGAAATTTGACAATGGTAGTTCTTTGATCTGGAAATACATGTTGGATAATAGGCACTAAGTAGAAGAGCATATTAGTTGGCAGATAAGGTTTGGAAGCTGTTCTTTTTGGTGGGATAATTGGTTAGGAGTTGGGGCTTTGGCTAAGTATAATGATAGCATTTCAAGTCTCAACAATGACACTATTAATGATTTTCTGGTTGATGGTAATTGGAATGAATTGAAGTTAAGGCAACAAGTTCCAGCCTTAATGATTCCAGTGATTTTGAACACTAAATTCCAATACCAACAGGGGAGTAAGGATATAGCAATTTGGAAACCAACTGATTCTGGTAACTTCTCCTGTTCTTCACCCTGGGATGTTTGCAGAGTTAAAGGAAACATTGAGCAGATTAATTCACTTATTTGGCATAAACATGTGCCTTTCAAAATGTCATTTCTATTATGGAGAGCTTTAAGTTTCAAATTACCAACCAATGAAACTTTGGCAGGTTTTGGAATTGAACCAGTGGGATGTTATTGTTGTAGAAATAAAGGCTGGGATGATATTGATCATATATTCTTGCATGGTAATTTTGCAACACATATATGGAAATTCTTTTCCAATTCCATAGGTATCACCATTCAGAAAACATCTTTGACTAATTGTATAGTACATTGGTGTGATAATATAGGGAAAAATGAGGCTCACAAAACTGTGATCAAAGTATCACCTATTGTGATTTGTTGGAACCTTTGGAAAAATAGGTGTGCAGCTAAGTATGGTAGAAAGACTTTCAGTATTTTCAGAGTCAAATATCTTATTCTTAAGGATATATTACTTATCCTTTACATCATATTTCCATATATTCAATGGCCTGGAAATTGGATAGAATTGGTTGAAGTATTGGAGAAATGCAGGCAAGATGTAAAGGTTGATATTGTCACTTGGAAAGTTCCTCCTCCTACTAGATATAAGCTAAATACAAATGGTAGTGTACAATCTAATCCAAGAAAAATTGGAGGGGGTGGAATACTTAGAAATGAATATGGTAATATCATATATGCTTTTGCTATACCTCTTGGTGAAGGCACTATTAATCAGGCAGAGATACAATCTGCTATATATGGATTGCAATGGTGTATAGAGCATGGATATAGAAACATCATCGTTGAGGTTGACTCAGAATTATTGAACAAGTGGTTATTCTGCAAAGCTCAACCTCCTTGGAAATTACAAAGGTCAGTGTTAGAATTACAAAATCTTACTAACCATTGTAATTACTTTTCTTGTGTACATATATACAGGGAAGCCAACAGTACAACAAACATTTTATCAAAGCATAGTCACAGTCAAGAAATCATACAACACTTTTATACTTATAATCAATTACCACAAGAATCAAAAGGAAGCTATATCCTAGAGAATATGGGAGTTCAAAACTTCAGAAGGAGGAAATCAAGAAGGATTAAATATCCTCCTTGACAGCTTTATTCCAGTTTACTACCAATAACATATATTATTGCCTGGTATAATTAATGCTACATAAGACGAATATTCAAGAACAGCAAAATAACAAAATTTTTACCGAAAACAAATATTATGTTCTGAATGGTATAATTGTAGTGGCAGGTAGAAAGGCAATCAAGATTAGGCAAAAACAAGCAAATTACTACACATACAAAGATCTCAAACATAATTCACTACTAGGAAGGTGGAAATATAACAAAGTTGAGGAAAAACAAAGTGGATGGATTAGCATAGACAATAGTTTCCTATAGATTTTCTCTTTTCATTTGAGTTGTAAAGGGAGAGTCTTCTTATTTACGTTTTCTTAGAAAAATGTATTATGAGAGAATTCCACTTTAGATATTTTTTCTATAGATAGCACCTCAGTGTATAAGGTTGAATTGACTACCTTAGTAGGAATGTCAACTATAAACCTACCAAATGATAGAAGGTAAGGTTTATGTCCCCCTTCTTGTACCATTTTGTTTCTATTAATGATAAGGCCTGGGGGTATTGCTCAGCCCCTGACCCACCTCAAGGGTCGTTCAAATTAAAAAAAATGTGAATACAAACGAAGATAAGGTACTATGGTTGATACAACAAGGACTACACCACTAATATAAGATTTGTTTGGTGGAAAGTGCCATTAAAGAATTAGACCACAGAAAGACGAAACAAAACAACTGAAATGCTTAGGGGAGCTAGGAAAATCTAGTAATATGGAAGCTCCATTAAATCAATTACAAGAAACATGGACTGAGCTTTTATCACTTCGTTTGATTCGCCATGTTGATATAAGGGATGAATTGTTTGTCTAATTTGGTACTGAATTAGTTCTAAGGTCCATTTCCTTGACGAAAGCCTCCTGTATCGAAATCAAAACAGGAGCCCACACACATCACCTTCTAAACAACTAAAATTACTAACAGATGTTTGTCCATATTTGGAATAACCAAAGTTATATGATGACTACCTCTAGTTGTTCCTACAGGAAAGAAAAGGCTCCAAATGAATGAAATTAATTGCAAAGGACATACCAACCAACAGTGGTATGGGAACTATGTATCCAAGTTTTTACAGTTCCTTCAGCTACCAAGAGATACAGAACAGACGTGTAGCAAATTATTGATAACTTCATGCAATATGTCCTTTGATACTCCTCATTAATTTTGATTGGGGAAAAAGTTTATACGTATCCTAAAAGAGTTCATGAATCACCATGATGATTAACAAAAGTAGAGAATCTATTTTTGTCTCTGTCACTAAAAGATCTGCCTCTTTGTTCAATCCAAGTTTAAGACAAAATATTCTTTTCCTTGACAACAGAGAAGTAAGACCATTTGCAGCTAGCAATACTAGTAACAACAAGGAACAACAATACACTAAATTGGGCATTTCAGGACAACCACGAAAGCACAACCAATGCGACCTAACCTACTATTGGTACTTTCTGAATTAAACTGATTTTCATCGCAACGCATGCAAAGCGAAAACCTTGGCGGCTAATTCAACTATAATTTAAAAATGAGCAAATCCAAATAAAATCAAACAAACTAGAAAATGTTTAAACAGAAATTGACATAGCACATAATTTAGCCATACGGGATTTATAATACAATCTAGTTTTAGCAGAAAGAAATATGAAAACCTTATTAGAGAAAACAAGAAAATGATAACTTACATTATAGACCTGGTAACAACAGTATAAACATAGCATCTTTAACAAAACAAAAAGCTCTTCTTCTACAATATGTACAATTCTACAGCTTTTTCAATTTGTATATTATACCATGAAGCAAAAAAAATTAAGCGAAAAGGCAGAAACAGAAACCAGCAAAAAGGATATGAAAAAAAAGGTGAGGTAAAAACCAGGAAAGTTATAGCTCAATTAAAGAATCATACGTGACTGATGAAGGCAGACTTAGAAAGACACATACAGACATGGCAACTTTTGGCAAGTTGAAACTACAATAATGCCCTTGTTTGCCTTATCACTTTCAGATAGAAAGAATGACGGACATAGCCATAATTGCCAATTTAATGACCTGCAAGCAGACATGTTGAAACCCCCTGAAACTATCTCTGCTATATAAGATGAAAACCTAATTAGGAAAAAAGAAGAAAATGACAGCTGAAATTATAGACCTAGTATCAGCAATATAAACACAGCAGCTTCGGAAAAACGACAAGCTCTTCTTCTAAAATATATACAATTCTACAGTTTTTTAGTTTTGTATATTATACCGGGAAGAAAAAAGCTTAACACAAAAAGGCAGAAACAGACACCAACGAAAAGGAAATTAAGGTGAGGCAAATCCTGGAAAGTTATAGTTCACTTGAAGAAACATATGTGGTAGATGAACGCAGACTGAGCAAGACAAATGCATCACGAACCCTTTGGCAATTTGAAAACTAACAATAATGCCCTATTTTCCTACACTACTTTGATATAGAAAAATGGCGGAAATAGCCCTAATTGCCAATGTAATGACCTGATGGCACACATGTTCAAATACTCAGAAACTCTCTCTTCTATATAAGATAAAAACCTAATAAGGGAAAAAAAGAAAATTAGATCTGAAATTACAGACGTAGTAACAGCAGTATAAACAGAGCAACTTAAGCAGAATGACAAGCTCTTCTTATATAATATATACAATTCTACAGTTTTTTTGTTTTCTATATTTATGTCGAGAAGACAAAAACTTAAAGCGAAAAGGCAGAAACAGAAAATAGTGAAAATGAGATGAAGGTGAGGCAAAAGCCTGGAAAGTTATAACTGTATTGAAGAACCATACATGCTTAATAAACGGAGACTAAGCAAGACACGTGTAGACTAAGCAACTTTTGGCAACTTGAAACTACAATAATGCCCCTATTTGCCTTATTACTTTCATATATAAAGAATGAAGGAAATAACCCTAATTGCAAATTTAATGACCTACAAGCAGACATGCTGAAATCCCCTGAAACGCTCTCTTCTATATAGGATGAAAACCTAATTAGGGAAAGCAAGAAAATGATAACTGAAATTAGACCTGGTAACAATAGTATAAACATAACATCTTTAATAATAGAAAAAGCTCTTCCTCTACAATATATACAATTTTACAGCTTTTTCATTTTGTATATTATACAAGGAAGCAAAAAAAGTAAAGCAAAAAGGCAGAAACAGAAACCAACAAAAAGGATATGAAGGTGAGGTAAAAACCAGGAAAGTTATAGCTTAATTGAAGAAGCATACGTGACTTATGAACGTAGACTGAGAAAGACACAAACAGACATGGCAACTTTTGGCCAAGTTGAAACTACAATAATTCCCTTGTTTTCCTTATCACTTTCAGATAGAAAGAATGACGGAAATAGCCATATTGCCAATTTAATGACCTGCAAGCAGACATGTTGAAACCCCCTTAAACTATCTCTTCTATATAAGATGAAAACCTAATTAGGAAAAAAAGAAGAAAATGACAGCTGAAATTACAGAACTAGTAACAGTAGTATAAACACAGCAGCTTCAGCAGAACAACAAGCTCTTGTTCTAAAATATATACAATTCTATAGTTTTTTTAGTTTTAGGGGGGGGGGGGGGGGGGGAGGGGGTGGGGGGGGGGGGGGGGGGTGTATATTAATAACCGGGAAGAAAAAAGCTTAACGCAAAAGGCAAAATTACCCCATACACCAAGATCGAAAGGAAAGTAAAGGTGAAGCAAGTCCTGGAAAGTTATAGTTCAATTGAAGAAACATACGTGGTAGATGAAAGCAGACTGGGCAAGACACATGCATACACGACAACTTTTGTCAAGTTGAAACTACAATAATGCCCCTATTTGCCTTATCACTTTGAGATAGAAAAATGACGGAAATAACCCTAATTGCCAATATAATGTTCAGATAGCACACATGTTCAAAGACCCAGAAACTCTCTCTTCTATATAACATAAAAACCTAATAAGGGAGAAAAACAAAATGACAACTGAAATTACAGACCTAGTAACAGTAGTATAAACAGAGCAGCTTCAGCAGAATGACAAGCCCTTCTTATACAATATATACAATTCTATAGTTTTTTTGTTTTCTATATTATATCTAGAAGACAAAAGCTTAAAGCGAAAAGGCAGAAACAGAAACAAGTGAAAATGAAAAGAAGGTGAAGCAAAAGCCTAAGAAGTTATAGTTCAATTGAAGAAACATACGTGGTTGATGAACGCAGACTGAGCAAGACACATGTAGACAAGGCAACTTTTTGCAAGTTGAAACTACAATAATGCCCCTATTTGCCTTATTACTTTCATATAGAAAGAATGAAGGAAATAGCCATAATTGCAAATTTAATGACCTACGAGCAAACATGCTTAAATCCCTTGAAACTCTCTCTTCTAGTTAGGATGAAAACCTAAATAGGGAAAACAAGACAATAATAACTGAAATTATAGACCTGGTAATAACAGTATAAACATAAAATCTTTAACAAAACAAAAAGCTCTTCTTCTACAATATATACAATTCTACAGCTTTTTCTTTTTGTATATTATACCAGGAAGCAAAAAAAGTAAAGCAAAAAGGGAGAAACAGAAACCAGCAAAAAGGATATGAAGGTGAGGTAAGAACCTGGAAAGTTATTGCTTTATTGAAGAAGCATACGTGACTGATGAACGCAGACTGATAAAGTCACATACAGACATGGAAACTTTTGGCAAGTTGAAACTACAATAATGCCCTTGTTTGCCTTGTCACTTTCAGATAGAAAGAACGACGGAAATAACCATAATTGCCAATTTAATGACCTGCAAGCAGATATGTTGAAACCCCCTGAAACTATCTCTTCTATATAAGATGAAAACCTAATTAGGAAAAAAGAAGAATATGACAATTGAAATTACAGACCTAGTAACAAAAGTATAAACACAGCTGCTTCAGAAAAATGACAAGCTCTTCTTTTACAATATATACAATTCTACAGTTTTTTAGGTTTTGTATATTATATCGGGAAGAAAAAAGCTTAACGCAAAAAGGCAGAAACAGACACCAGCGAAAAGGACATTAAGGTGAGGCAAATCCTGGAAAAATATAGTTCAATTGAAGAAACATTTGTGGTAGATGAACGCAGACTGAGCAAGACACATGCATACACGACAACTTTTGGCAAGTTGAAACTACAATAATGCCCCTATTTGCCTTATTACTTTAAGATAGAAAAATGACAGAAATAGCCCTAATTGCCAATGTAATGACCTGATAGCACACATGTTCAAATACCGATAAACTCTCCTTCTATTAAGATCAAATCTAATAAGGGACAAAAGAAAATGCATCTTAAATTAACAGACCTATACACACCATTAGAACAGAGCAGCTTAAGCAGAATGACAAGCTCTTCTTCTACAATATATACAATTCTACAGTTTTTTGTTTTCTATATTATATTAGGAAGACAAAAACTTAAAGCGAAAAGGCAGAAACAGAAACCAGTAAAATTGAAATGAAGGTGAGGCAAAAGTCTAGAAAGTTATAGCTCAATTGAAGAAGCATACAAACTTGATAAACGGAGACTAACCAAGACACGTGTAGACAAGGCAACTTTTGGCAAGTTGAAACTACATTAATGCCCTATTTACCTTATTACATTCATATAGAAAGAATGAAGGAACTATCCCTAATTGCAAATTTAATGACCTACAAGCATACATGCTGAAATCCCTTGAAACTCTCTCTTCTATATAGGATGAAAACCTAATTAGGAAAACAAGAAAATGATAACTGAAATTATAGACCTGGTAACAACAGTATAAATATAGCATCTTTAACAAAACATAAAGCTCTTCTTCTACAATATATACAATTCTACAAATTTTTCATTTTGTATATTATACCAGGAAGCAAAAAAAGTAAAGCGAAAAGGAAGAAATAAAAACCAGCAAAAAGGATATGAAGGTGAGGTAAACACCTGGAAAGTTATAGCTTAGTTGAAGAAGTATACGTGTCTGATGAATGCAGACTGAGAAAGACATGTATAGAAAGGGCATGTTTTGTCAAGTTGAAACTATAATAATGCCCCTGTTTGCCTTATCACTTTCACATATAAAGAGTGACGAAAATAGCCCTAATTGCAAATTTATAGACTTACAAGAACATATGTTGAAATCCTCTGAAACCCTCTCTTTATATAAGAAGAAACCTAATTAGGGAAAACAAGAGAATGGCAATTGAAATTAGAGACATCGTAACAACATAATAAACATAGCAACTTCAAGATAGCGACAAGCTCTTCTTCTATATTATATACAATTCCATAGTTTTTTCATTTTGTATATTATACCAGGAAGCAAAAAACATAAAGAGAAAAGGCAGAAATAGAAACCAGCGAAAAGGAAATGAAGCTGAGGCAAAAGCCAGGAAAGTTATAGCTCAATTGAAGAAGAATATGTGCCTGACGAACGCAGACTAAGCAAGATACGTACAGACAAGGCAGCTTTGGCAAGTTGAAACTACAATGATTCCCCTGTTTGACTTATCACTTTAAGATAGAAATAGTTACAGAAATAGCCCTAATTGCCAATTTAATGACCTGCAAGCAGACATGTTGAAATCTTCTCAAACTATCTTTTATATTAGATTAAAACCTAATTACTGAAAACAAAAAATGAAAACTGAAAATCCAGACCTTTTAAAAAAAGTATAGACACAACAATGATAAATCGTGGTTTCACGATATTTTTAATGCTTTTTTCTTAAATTTAGTGTGTGTCCAAAAGCCTTTTTGTATTGATTTTTATGTAAGTTTCTCTTTATTTGCAGGAAATCTGTCCAAAGATGAAAGCGGAAGATTTTTAGCAAGAAATGCAAAAAAGTTACCACCCACGGAGCTTATGACGGTTCGTCGAGCTTGCGACGGTCCGTAGGTGGCAACGTAGTAAAGCTGCTGAAGGAAGATGCGGAAGTCTGACCAAGTGTGAGATTACGAATGTTTATGACGGACCGTCATAGCCATGACAGTCCGTCCTTCTGGTTCGTCGCAATGATCAGAGAGTAGACCTAGTACCCAAATTCCAAGAAGTTCAAGTGGTATGGAACGGAGACCCTCGATGGACCGTCGTGCTTGCAACGGGTTTTCATACCTGTCGTTGAGGGTAATGAAGAGAGAAGCAGAAGAATTTGTGAAGTATGGGATGACGGAGGCCATGATGGCCCATCGTGACCACGACGATCCGTCACGAGGTCCGTCGACCCAACCGCGTTTTACAAATTTTCAGTAATTAGAGTCATTCTTTTATTAGTTTTTTTATAAATAGTTCGAAAAACCTCATTTTTGGGGTTCGACTTTTGGCTGTTAGAATTTTTGGTGTTAGACTTTTTGGTGTTAGACTCTTTGTTAGTAAACTCTTTGATATTAGACTTTTTGACTGTTACATTTTTTCTGAAATTGATTGTTGGTGATTTTGTTGATTAATCAAGTGAATTGATAGATTTTATTCTTTCTCATCAAAGTAAGTGCATGAATTATTATATTAAATCATAACTGAATATTTTGATTATTAGTATGGTCACTACTCCCTAACTGGGTTGTGGGAACCATGGTTGAATAATGAGGTAAAATCTAACTAAAATAACAACTCCTGATTAATTGTCTTGCATGTATTTGATAATTCTTTTATCCTTTCGTTTATAACTCTTTAAACGGATGCCAACGGTTAGAACTGAACTTCCTTAATGCTACTTGACGGACCAAGGAGGGTAGAACTATAGGAAAAAGAATTATCAACATAGCTTTGTGTATACTATCAATAGCTGTGTCGGATGGTACGAGGAAAAAAAAAAAAAACAACAAAAAAAAAAAAAAAAAAAAATAAAAAAAAAAAAAAATAATACCGAGTCCAATATCGAATACAATGCTTCATATGAGGTACAGGTAAGGGTTAGTAATGCAACACACGGAGCGCGTACCAAGGGTGCGGAGTGAATTTTGTAGGCCTGGAACCAAGGATTTAGAATCTATAACTTAATCACTTTGCACGTACAAGATAGTGGGGGGGGGGGGGGGGGGGTTAGGCTAGGAAATAATTGTTATAGTTAGACATATCAAGTTAGAAACCTGTGGGGAACACGTTAACCTATTACTCTTATTAATTGATTAAGCTCCAGATTTGATCTGTTAGTTGTTTACTTTAATCTATACTTATTTTCATTAATATAGGCAATAAAAACCCCCCCCTTTATTGTCTTTTGTTTTCTAGGAATAATGACTACTAATAGTAATATAGAATAAGTTAGTCTGAATATTATTCCTCTGGGAACGATCCCACTCTCATGAGTTGTGTTCTTTACTTGATACGACCACTTACTCATACTTTGAGAATAAGTTTGAGCGTATTCAAATTTTTGAGGCGCCGTTGCGGGAAAGTAAGATTTTAAGATTAACTTAAACTTATTACTAAAGTTTAGTCAAGATTTTCCTAATTTTTACTTTTTTGTTTATTGTTTTTTGATTCTTGCATAACTATCTTCCTTGTATGCCAAATACACGGAGAGGAAGAGTACCCCTTTTTTTCCCTACGATCATCGAATTAAAGAGCGTACACTACCAATATGAATCTAACTTGGTTATTAACGATGATGTCCAAAAACCAAACTCCATCTCTATTTAGTTCATGGTCCAGTTATTACCGCGATTGGATCCTGTGAAACAACAAAGGGGATAAATCCCTGCTCCACGTCCTCAAGAAATATTACAGAGGCTACTATTATAATTTGCATACTCTGATGGGACACTTGTATGCCCCCCTCTCTACAGGTACCACCTTTGTGGTAACTAGTAGCTGATACAAATGCTCACTTTGAGATTTGTTTTCGGGCTGCCTTCTGCGGACCACTGCCCATATATCTAAGGTAAGGGCAGTTGTACAAGCTATGTAGGGAGGGCCCTATTTTGTTTGGATGTAAAGGGCTAAGAGTATTTCCTCTTCACTGATGGGAGAGGCTGCTAATTTTGGTTCACTGATCTCCCTTATATTCAATTTTCAATTTGGACCACTAAGGGGGACGTTACTACCCATCTCCAAGAAACAAACCACAAAGACAGATGAACAACTTTGTGGCCTACCAGGAAGAGTACATTTAGTAGTCTTGGGATAGATCACGTTCATTTTTTAGACGTGTCCCCAATCACCGCATAGATATGAGTCATTGAAGGAATACTTCTATCGGGGACAAAGATGATATAATTAAGCGGTATTGATACTATAGCGGGTGGTTCTTATGGTGAGTGTCCTTATGCCGAGTTGCAGAGAGTTAGAAGCCAAATCAGCTGGAATAAATAAGCTTGGAAGTACTAGGAAGTCAGATACTGGGAGAAATCCCTCCCGTGCAATCCACTCACACCTAGTCAAGATTAGATTCGTGATAGATGCCTCAATGAGACTGAACTTGGGTTGGTATTAACTTTCACTACTGGGGGTGCAGAAAAGATAAATGGCAGTTAACTACTTGTTCTAAACCACCACCACCAAATGATAAATGCTATTATGTGGAAATTCCTATGCGGTAAATGAGCAGACGGGGGGTTTCCAACTGAGTGCCCAAGGCTAAAATAAGGAGAATTGGCGCCAAGGTCAAGACAACCAAGGTCGGATCTATGGTAACTATAACCGTGAGGGTCATTATGTCTGAGATGGAAATTACAACCGCGACAACAACTTTAACAAGGGTAACTATGCTAATAGAAATGGGCCCTATGTTCCTCCTCAAAATCGTGAAGTTACTCCTAGGGATGATGGAGATAGTATGGCGCGAGTTGAGAATATTTTGCACAAAATGATGATGAGGTTTGATGATAGTGATGATCACACTAAAGAGTTAAGTAGTGATTTAGCGGGTATTGGGCAGAAATTTGATACACGTGCAATATCAATTAAGCAGCTTGAGTTGCAAATGGCCCAATTATCTGCGACTGTGAACACACGACAATCGGGTACTCTTCTTAGTAACACTGTCCAAAATCTGAAAAATGATGGACACTGTATGGCAATCACTACTCGGGGTGGTAAGTAAACCATTGACCCACCTATGCCGTCTAATGAGGAAAAGGTGATAAAAGATAATGATAAAGTGGTAAGGGTTAGTGGTGAAGTAGAAGATAACACTAGAAAAGATGCTGAAGTGCCTACAAAGGTAATTCCCATTCCTAGACCACCACCACCCTTTCCTCAAAGATTAGTAAAACATACCGAGGATGGTAAATATCAGAGTTTTATAACTATGTTGAAGCACCTTTCTATCAATGTCCTTTTGGTAGAATTTTTAGAACAAATGTCCGGTTATGCCAAGTTTTATGAAAGATCTGGTTACAAAGAAAAGATCGGTCACTTTTGAGAATGATGATAGAATGCAGCATAGTAGTGCTATTGCTACAAGATCTCTAGTACAAAAGAAAGAAGATCTAGGTGCGTTCACTATTCCTTATACAGTCGGGTCATTACATTTTGCGAAAGCATTATGTGATCTGGGGGTAAGCATAAATCTCATGTCCCTCTCGATTTACAAGAAGTTTGGTTTGGGTGATCGAAATCCCGTTGCGATGCGGCTACTGATGACAGATCGAACAGTAAAAAGGCCTATAGGGATACTCCACGATGTGCTAGTAAAAGTGGAGTCGTTCATATTTCTGGCAGATTTTGTTTTTCTTGATTGTGAAGTCGATTTTGAAGTGCCTATTATTCTTGGGAGGCCATTCCTTGCTACGGGTAGAACCTTAGTTGATATGGAAAAGGGGCATATTAAATTTCGGTTGAACAATAAAGAAGCGACCTTCAACATTTGTAGGTACATGAGGTAGAGTGGTGAGCTCCAATCGGTATCTGCTATATCCTACAAAGAAAAGATGAAGAAGCATCATGACCTAAAAATTAAAAAATGAGAGTTTATGGTTGGGGATTTGGTGATTTTATACAATTCTAGGTTGCGTTTGTTTCCGGGCAAGCTTAAGTCAAAATGGACTGGCCCTTACTTAGTTACCCAACTATTCCCTCATGGAGCATTTGAGTTGGAAACCAAGAAGGGTGTGTGGTTTAAGGTGAATGGACAACGAATAAACATCTATTTCGGTCATGCTGAATCAGCAAATGAAGTGATCGAGGCATACCATCTTGATGAAGTTTGAGTAATCAAGTGTCTTCAGTCATGCCGCGACGTTAAATCAGGCGTTGGTTGGGAGGCAACCCAATACTTATAGTTTTCGTTCAAGTAATGGTAGCATTTTCTACTGATGGGTTTTAAATTTGCAGGAACATCACCAGGAAATTCTGCAGAAAAATCATTCTGCAACAAACACTGACGGATAAATCAACGGACCGTCACGCATGCGACGGACCGTTGCATTGATCCGTCATGCCAGGTATGTCTTTCATTAACTTTCAAAATTAGGGAACACGCAACGGATCCCATGACGGGCCTTCGCATCTGTGACGGACCATCGTCGGGGACTCGTTGCGTCATTAACCAGCATACCCGACCCGACCCAACTTGGGTATTTTAAAAATTATCAATATTTTAAAAACCACACCCCTTCATTTGAACGATTTATTTCCCTCTTTCTTCCATTCCTTCCCTTTCAAACATCCATCTTCCTACCTCTCTTGTCTATTACCGATCACATCCCCAAATCCCCAAATTCTGGAAATCTTCTTTCTACTGGTCGCAGTCTGCTGCGTGGTTCCACTTTTGATCACCAAGTGCCTCATTTTCTTATTTTTCTCCTCTTCTCAGGTATGTGTCTCTGATCTCTACCCATTTACATTGCATGTTTGTTTTAATTAGTATTAGCCTATTCCTTTTTGGTGGATCTTCATTCTTTGCTCAAATTTTTTCTGACCTAGGTTTAGAATCCTCGAATTGCCTTGTTAAAACTCGAGAAATAGGTGCTTTAGCATTGCTAGTTTTCTAAGTATTTGGGTTAGGAACATATAGGTTAACACTAACTATTCCATGTAAGTCACAAAGGATGAATGTGGCATCCTCAGTTCTGTCACTGAATGACAGAATGAGACCCTGATGACGGACCGTCGTACCCACGACGGACTATCATAGGTTCTGTTCCAACACCCCTAACACCCCACTGTTTGTTTTCACTAAGTGTCCACCAACGGACACATTTGATGAACCGTCGTCCCTATGACGGTCCGTCCTGCACAACCGTTCTGGTTGTCAGATACCTATTCCTAAGGGTCTCCAATTTTCTCTAAGTGTCCACCAACGGACCCATGCAACGGACCGTCGTTCCCACGGTGGTCATCCTGCACAACCGTTATGACAGTCAGAGACCCTTGTCCTAAGGGTCTCCATTTTTTTTCCAAGTGTCCTCTAACGAACATCTTCGATGGACCGTCATACCGTCGACGGTCTGTCCTGCACAAACCCTCATGGCGGTCAGAGACCCCTCTCCTAAGGGTCTCCATACTTTTTCTAAAAGCCCCACGACGGACATCGACGATGGACCGTCAGTATCACAATGGTCCATTCTGCTTATCCGTCATAAATGTCAGAGACTTTCCTTCAGGGGTCTCCACATAAACATAGTCTTAAGTAAGACATGACGGACCCCATTACGGTCCATCGTACTCATGATGAGCCATCATGTGGTCCGTCGTGTTTCACTATTACTGCAGAAATTTTATTACATCTTTGCTCTTGTATTTATTTTGTGTCATTTTTGCTTGTCTTGTTTGATCCTTCTAGTAATAATATTGATTCTTTCCAGGTACTCTCTCTAATGACACCAAAACAAGATTGAGTTTATGCATGTGGGTGTTCAAAGTCTGTCACCCCGTCTTCCCAACTTGTTATAGGCTCTAATGATGAGCATGATCCCAAGTACGTGCCCCCATGCACTGCCACTCCATCATGAGCTGCACGTGCAACAAGATCTAAGCATAAAAAGGTGGCGTCCGGAATAGTCCCTTTCTCCCAGTCTGATGAAGAGCATACACTGACCGGCACACCTTCTAGGTCATCTACACATGAAGAAGGAGTGTCGGTCTCCTTAGGAGTTTCGTGGTCGGAGGAAGCCTCCGGGTTCGCAGAAGCCTACAACAACCCCGCCACAGCGACACCGTCTGCCCTCTTCTGATTAGTCTGATAACCTGTTCCATTCCAGGCTCACCGACTTGTGGCTCTCACCCTGGTTGTCCGACCCAGGCCCAATCGTGGGGTGTCAACGGGGGCCAATACAAAGTGGTATTCAGACGCAAGTTTCTAAATGATAAATGATCATGACATGGACCCTTAAACTTGAGATGGCTGATCCTTACGGGAAGTCTCCCCCACCATGACAGAGATCCAAATCTCTTCACCAGACACCGACTAGAGTGGACAACTCGTTCTTTAGCCTCCTTATGTGAGGAGTGGTCTGAGAGTTTTATGTCTCTTACTTAAACTCTCTCCGATCACAGTAGATAGGCGGGCTGCCCCCAGCAAACAGGCCCCCCATTGAGCACGTCCGAGTATGGCGGCATACGGTTGCATCTCCCTTCCCGCCATCCCATCGTATCTCTCGGTCGAGGATTTGATGCCAACAGGACCCCTCTCACCGCCGAGTTCGACTACCGGTGGCAAATTGTAAAAGATGGCCAATTTTTGCATAAGCCATCGCTGAAAGAGACCACCAACAGGTGGATGACCCCGCACTTGTCTAATGATGGAGAGGGTGTCGACTAGGAAACGGATCCAAAGGGAGCCATCAAGAAGGCTAACTTGACCTTCACGGCTAAGTTCTTATGGCTGATTGTCCGCCACTGCCTTTCCCCCACGATTGCTAATAATATAGTCACATGGGATCGCGCACTTCTGATGGCGGCGATGAGAGCCGAGTTTGAGGTGGACTTCGCTTGGATTTTATAGGTGGTCATGCACGAGAGATCTTTCAAGGTCACAACTACTTACTCGTTTCCGTGCATGATATTTTCCTTATGCAGGTCCGCAGGTGTGACCATCTGGCACATTGATCAGTTCAAGACTCCGTTGGGCACTGTTGATATCAGCCTCATCAGGGATGAGGCCAATGAGTTGTCGCCACGCAGAGTGCCCCGTCAGATTTGCCTCCCCTAGTGGAAAATTTGCTATACGAGCACATTCTCGAACCGGCTCACTAGGCTGCTTCTGAAACCACTGACACTACGCCGGTCGAGTCTATCTTAGGTAGTAGCACTGGTCCTAGCTCCTCTCGCTCGGCCCCGTTCCCCGCTCTGGTCCCGCTTGCTAGGGTCCAAAAACTAAAGCTCAGATGGTCACACTTCTGCATCGCATCCAGCCTTGGATGCAGAAGTGTATTAGTGACGCGGAGGAGCGCTTGGAGTGTAAAATGGTCCATAATATAAAGAGGAACATCGCTGAGGTTCATCAGCGCTTGGATGCTTTTGAGCTGCGGGTGATAGCCCGGCCAGCCTCTCAGGTGGATGTGTCGACCCTTCAGGTTACGGTTGAGAGTTTGCGAGCGGATATTTATATGATACTAGAGGATAGGATGCTTGAGTCTGAGGCCCCTTTTGCAGAGCCTGCTAAGGACACAGTGATGGCTGCCTTATTCGCTATTTCTGAGATTCCATTACCTCCCCCACAAGAGTATGCCTAGAGGTGCAAGGATCGAGAGGAGGATGAGGCTAGAGAACGGAAGAAGGAGCACCGTGATATGGAGGCTTCCAGGAGAGACTCGCTTGCTGATGAGGAGGCGCGTCAGATCAGGGCTGTAGAGTCAGCTGCTGGGGCATCTAGCTCTAGAGTGTGGAATCGCGGAGAGGCACTACCTGATAGGCTTTTTGCTGTGAGGAATACTGAGGGTGTAATAACTATGAGGTAGTGTGTTATGCGCGGGGTACCGCCCACCAACTTGCTGATCCCATCGGCGGCTTTGTCGCCCCATGTTTGCTTTACCTACCACTCTCGTCTTTAAGTTTTTTTAGGCACTGGGACAGTTGGATATATTTTTGTTGGGGTGTGGGTCAGGAAGTGTGAGTGAGGGTGAAGTCTGAGTTGTCCCAATTCCACAACCTCTTTTGGGGTTTTCTACCTGTGTTTCTTTTTTTTCCCCAAGATATTGATTATTTTTATTGTTGAACAGGCATTCTCACATCTTGTGTACACCGATAACACTTCTGAATCATGATGGCTAAAAACAAAAATGATATCCTGATATAATGACTGATGCATGACATAAGCATAGTAATTTATAAATGTGTACTCTATCTAATCATGACATAGAGTACACCACTGCAGAACCCTAAGTCTAAAATTCGACTAGGTGTCTGATAATCTGGTAGAGTAATGAGATTTCCCCCAAAACGGTGAGTTTTTTGTGAGGAGATTTGAATCGTCCACTATTTGTACTGAGCTAGAACTTGCCTGGTTAGTCCCGCAAAAGGAAGCTGTAATAGACAATGAGGAGGATCATAGGCCCTTGTTCAATATAAGCCATTTTTATGCTAATTAATAAAAAAAACCCGAATAAAATTAAACCTTCTTGATCTAACTGATTTGAGCTTAAACTAGAAACCTTTCTTTTTCACCCCAACTGACTTTCTAGGAATAATGTGTTGACCCTGGGTCTCTCCTTGGACATGTGCACCTCAAAATAATGCCAAAAGCATAAGTTGGGTGTCTAATGCAGTAACAACCATTTTTTTATTTTTTTTTTTTTTTTGTTGTTTTTTTTTTTTTTTTGTTTGTTTTTTTTTTTTTTTTTTTTTTTTCATGGCCATGAGCCAACTTTGGGTATTGTGGTACTTTGCTGATGGCAAACCATTAGTTGAGGGTTGGGCTATTATGAGGAATACCTTGGAAAGTGGGTTTGAAAAAACAAAGAGAGATAAGAACAAAGTAAAGTGACTCAAGATAAGTTGAAAAGGAAAAGTGAAATAAAGAAAAACAAATATAGTACTACCAGCAACAAAGCAAAAGTCATTACACAAATGAAGAAGAAGTGAAAATAGCAAGTAACATGAATATGAGAACTTGGGCGAATAAAATGATAAAAAGTTGTATGTTTGCTGATATGTCAAGGAGGACAAAAAGTCCACTAAAAAAATACCATAAATATACTCTCCCGACCCCTGAGTCCTATGTTACACAAAAGCCAAGAAGTCCTATCGTGATCTAAGAGTTGTGTAGCAAAACCTTAAAGCGTGAAATAAGGGCAAGCTTATGGGCAATATGTGATGATGAGTTGTGAATTGTTCCTCTGAGAGTTGAGTGTTTTAAAAGTAATCCTTATACTCAATAGAATCGTTGTGTGCAAAATGGATGTTTTTTTTGGAAGTGAGGACACTAGTTGCATACAGAACTATTAGCACCTCGGTAAGAAATTTGAAGAGGATAGGTGTCAGTGCGTGGAGTCTGTGTCATGGTCTTGAATGCCACATACTTCAACCTAATAAGGGATAAAATGCATAACCATATGATCATTGATCGGGATAAATAGCAAAATGTTGCGTAAGCTAAAATATGGATACTATTGTACAAAGATTTTGGTAGTGATTCATAGTCGTCGCTTTGAAACAACAACAATCTAAGTTGAAGAGGGTGTTTGATATGCCGTTGGTTTCCCGGAATTTTTCTATGATTTTTCCTTAAATTTTGTTGTGTCCCAAAGCCTTTTTGTATTGATTTTTTATGTAAGTTTCTCTTTATTTGTAGGAATTTGTCCAAAGCTGAACGCGGATGTTTTTTTGAGGAAGAATTCAAAAAAGTTACCACCAATGAGCTTATGACGGTCCCGTGCAAGCTTGCGCGATCCTAGGTGGGCACCGTAGTTAAGCTTCTGAATGAAGATGGGGAAGTCTGACCATGTTGGAATTACGAAAGTTCATGCGGACCGTCATAGCCACGACGGTTGTCCTGCTGTTCCTCACAATGATCAGAGAGTATCCAGTACCCAATTTCCACGAATGTAAATGGTATGGAAACGATACCCTCGACGGACCGTCGTGCTTGGAACTGTCCTTCATCGACCTGCCGTTTAGGGTAATGAAAGAGGGAGCAGAAGAAGAATTTTTGAAGTATGGACGACGGCGGCCATGACGGCCCATCTGACCACGACGATCCTCACGAGGACCGCGAGCCAGCCACTTTTGATAGATTTTTCAGTAATTAAGAGTCCCTTCTTTTTGTTGGATTTTTTTTTTTAAATAGTGCAAAATACCTCATTTTTGGGGTTAAGATTTTTGTTGTTTTAGAGATAGTTGTTGGTGTTAGACTTTTGGTGTTAGACTCTTTGTTAGTAACTCTTTGCTATTAGAACTTTGGGATTGTTATATTTTTCTGGATTTTGAGTGTTGGGTTTTGTTGATTATCAAGTGAATTTCTGGAATTTTATTCTTTGCTCATCAAAGTAAGTGCATGAATTCTTATATTCCTATATGAATATTGTGATTATGGCTATGGGTAACGAAACTCCATAACTGGATGGTTGTGGGAAACCATGGGTGAATATGAGGTAAAATCGAAACTAAATAACAAGTTCCAGATTAGTGTCCTGCATGTATTGATAATTCTTTTGTTTAAAAGTCTTTTAACGGATGGCCAACGTTCTAACTCGCCCTTACTGCTACTTCCGACCAAGGAGGTATATATAGGAAAAGAAATTATCAACATAGATTTAGTGGTATACTATCTAATAGGCCAGTGTCGATTGTATGAGTAATAAGTTGTCACATATCGAATACCATGCTTAATAAAGGAGGTAAAGGTAAGGTTAGTATAGCACACACACGTACTGGACCAAGTGCGGATAAATTTTTCAATGCTAGACCAAGGATTTAGAAATCATATACTTATTTCACTTTTGCATGCACGATCTAGTAAAGATTTGTTATAGCTATAATTATCAAAGTTAGGAACTCGATGGGGAACACTTAACCCTAGTTACTTTTATTAATTAATTAACCTCCAATATTTTGAATCGGTTTAGTTGTTTACTTTAATTGTAGTTAGTTAATTTCATTCATTTGGCAACACACCACCCCTTTTATTGTCTTTTATTTTCTAATAGGAAATAATTGACTAAATAAGAGTATAATAGATTAATGTTCGTCTGAACTATATCCGCGTGGGAACGTCCAACCGCATTAGTTGGGTTCTTTACTTGATACGACCCGCTTTTTACTCCTTATTTGAGAGGTAAGTTTGAGCGTATCAATTTTGCGCCGCTGCTTAGGGGAAAGTACTTGTAGATTAAAATTAACTTATTACTACGGAAAGTTTATCACATATTTTTCTTATCTTACTTTTTTTATTATTTTTTTATTCTGCAGCACTATCCTTCCTTGTATGCCAAATACACGAGAGGCAGAGAACCCTTGTTTCCCTATGATCCACGATTAGCGCGTTATCTACGCAAATGACATTAAAACTGTGTTATTAATGATGATTGTGATCCAACCAGAACATCCCAGCTCCAGTTGATGTTCATGGTCAGTTATGTACTACCCGATATCCTGGTGACAATCATCAAAGGGAAAATTCTGCTCCATCCAACGTCCTCAAGATCCTAACATCAGGCTATGATAACATTGTAGACTCTGAAGGGACACTGTCTTTCCCCCTATAACCCCAAGGCCAAAACCTTTGTGGTATACAGTAGTCCTTGATGGCAAATGCTCCACTTCTGGAGATTTATTTTCAAGGGCTGTCCCCTTCTGAAGACCCAGATGCCCATATAGATAAGGTAGGGCAGTGTGTAAAATTGTGTAGGGAGGCCTGATTTGGATTTGATGTAACAGGGCTACAGAATTATGTTCCTGTCTCACTAACGGGAGAGGATGTTATTTGGTTCACTGAGCTCCCTTATACTCAATTTTCACTTGGAACCAACTAGGACGTTTTCTTAGCACGTTACTACCGTCTCCAGAAACTAACCCACACAGAAACAGAGTTGAACAACTTTGTGGCACTACCAGTAGTGTCAGTTAGTAGTTCTTGGGATAGATTCACTTCATTTTTGAGAAGTATCCCCAATCACGGCATAAATGATGAGTCGTTGAAGGAATACTTCTATCGGTGACAGGATGATAATAATAAAGCGGTATTGGATACTATAGCGGGTGGTTTTTTATGGGGACTGTCCTTATGCCGAGATTGCCGAGAAGTTAGCTCAATTGAAGAAACATACGTGCTTGATGAACACAGATTGAGTAAGACACGTTCAGACATGGAAGATTTTGGAAAAGTGAAACTACAATAATGCCCTATTTGCCTTATAATTTTCAAATAGAAAGAATGACGGAAATAGCCCAAATTTGCAATTTAATGACCTGCAAGTAGACATGTTGAAATCCCCTAAAACTCTCTCTTCGATATAAGATCAAAACCTAAGAAGGGGAAACAAGAAAATGACAACTGACATTACAAATCTTGTAACAACAATATAAATAGAGCAGCTTTAGCAGAACGCCAAGATCTTCTTCTACAATATATACAATTCTATAATTTTTTCATTTTTTATATTATACCGAGAAGCAAAAAACTTAAAGTGAAAATGCAAAACTAAACCAGTAGAAAGGAAATGAAGGTGAGGAAAAAGCTTTGAAAGTTATAGCTCAATTGTATAAGCATACGTTCTTGATGAACACAGATTGAGAAAGACACGTACATACACGACATTTTTTGGCAAATTGAAACTACAATAATGCCCCTATTTTCTTTATCACTTTCAAATAGAAAGTAGACTGAAATAGCCCTGATTTCCAGTTTAATGACCTACAAGCAGACATGTTGAAATCCCCTGAAACTCTCTCTTCTATATAAGATTAAAACCTAATTAGCGAAAACAAAGAAATAACAAATAAAATCACAGACCTAGTAACAACAATATAAACATATCATTTTAAGAAAATAGCAAACTCTTCTTCTACAATATATCACTTCTACAATTTTTTCAGTTTGTATATTATACATGGAAGCACAAAAAAGGAAATGAAGGTGAGGCGAAAACCTAGAATCTTATAGCTAAATTGAAGAAGCATACGTGCCTGATGAACGCAGACTGAGAAAGACACGTACAGACATGGAAACTTTTGACAAGTTGAAACCACAATAATGCCCATGTTTGCCTTATAACATTCACACAGAAAGAACGATGAAAATAGCCCTAATTGACAATTTAATGACCTATAATAAAACATGTTGAAATCCCCTGAAACTCTCTCTTATGTATAAGATGAAAACCTAATTAGGGAAAATAAGAAAATGACAACTGAAATTACAGACCTAGTAACAGCAGTATAAATATAGCAGCTTCAGTAGAATGGCAAGCTCTTCTTCTACAATATATTAAATTCTACAGTTTTTTCATTTTATATATTATGACACGAAGCAAAAAACATAAAGCGAAAGGGCAGAAACAGAGATCAGCCAAAAGAAAATGAAGGTGAGGCAAATGCCTGGAATGTCATATCTCAATTGAAGAAGCATACGTACTTGATGAACTCCGAATAAGAAAGACATGTAAAGACAGGGCACCTTTTGGCAAGTTGAAACTACAATAATGCCCTGTTTGCCTTATCACTTTTAGATAGATAGAATGAATGAAATTGCGTAATTTCCAATATAATGACTTGCAAGCAGACATGTTAAAATCCCCTGAAACTCTCACTTCTATATAGGATGAAAACCTAATTAGGAAAAAAAATTATAGCTGAAATCACAGACCTATTAACAACAATTTAAACAGGACAGCTTCAGCAAAACTTCAATCTCTTCTTCCACAATATATACAATTATACAGTTTTTCATTTTGTATATTATACCGAGGAGAAAAAAGTTTAAAGCGAAAAGGCAGAAACTGAAACCAGCGAAAAGGAATTGAAGGTGAGGACAAATCATGGAAATTTATAGCTCAATTGTAGAAGCATACGGGCTTGATGAATGGAAATTGAGCAAGTTACGTAAAAATAGGGCAACTTTTGGCAAGTTGAAACTAAAATAATGCCCTATTTGCCTTATCAGTTTCAAATAGAAACAATGACGGGAAGAGCCCTAATTGCCAATTTAATAACCTACAAGCAGACATGTTGAAATCCCCTGAAACTCTCCCTTCTATATAAGATGAAAACCTAATTAGGGAAAACAAGAAAATGAAAACTGGAATTACATACCTTGTAAAAACAGTATAAACCGAGCAGCTTCAACAGAACGTGAAGCTCTTCTTCTACAATATATAGAATTCTACAATTTTTTCATTTTATATATTATATCGAGAAGAAAAAAACACAAAGCGAAAAGGCAGAAACAGAAATCAAAGAAAAGGAAATGAAGGTGAGGCAAAATCCTAGAAAGTTATTTTTAGATTGAAGAAGCATAAGGACTTGATGAACGCAGACTGATCAAGACACGTACAAATAGGGTAGCTATTGGCAAGTTGAAACTACCATAATGCTCTATTTGCCTTATCAGTTTCAAATAGACAGAATGACGAAAATAGCCCAAATTTCCAATTTAATGAGTTGCAAGCAGACATGTTTAAATCCTCTTAAACTCTCTCTTCAATATAAGATTAAAACCTAATTAGGGAAAACAAGAAAATGACAACTAAAATTACAGATCTGGTAACAGCAGCATAAACAGAGCAGCTTCAGTAGAACGTCAACCTCTTCTTCTACAATAGACAAAATTCTGTAATTTTTTTGTTTTGTATATTATACCGAGAAGCAAAAAACTTAAAGAAAAAGTCAGAAACTGAAAACATTGAAATGGAAATAAAGGTGAGGCAAAATCCTGGAAAGTTATAGCTTAATTGAAGAAGCATATGTGCTTGATGAAAGCAGACTAAGAAAGACACGTACAGACATGGCAGCTTTTTGCAAATTGAAACTACAATATTGCCTCTATTTGCCTTATCACTTTCACACAGAAAGAACGACGAAAATAGCCCTAATTTTTTATTAATGACCTACAAGCAGACATGTAGAAATCCCCTGAAACTCTCTCTTCTATATCAGATGAAAACCTAATTAGGGAAAAAAAGAAAAGGACAACTGAAATCACAGACCTGGTAATAACGGTTTAAACAGAGCAGCTTCAGTAGAACGTCAAGCTTTTCTTCTACAAAAGCCTTCAAAATTATAGCTTTATTGAAGAAATATATGTGCTTGATGAACGCAGATTAAGAAAGACACGTACAGACAGGGCAACTTTTGGCAAATTGAATCTAAAAAAATGTGTTGTTCGCTTTATCACTTTCAGGTAGAAAGAATGACGAAAATAGCCCTAATTTCCAATTTAATGACCTAGAAGCAGATATGTTGAAATCCCCTAAAATCTCTTCTATATAAGATGAAAACCTAATTAGTGAAAACAAGAAAATGACAACTGAAATTATAGACATGGTTACACTAGTATAAATAGAGCAGCTTCAGCAGATTGACAACCTTTCTATACAATATATACAATTCCACATTTTTATTTGTTTCATATATTATACCACGAAGCAAAAATATTAAAGCTCAAAGGCAGAAACTGAAACCAGCGAAAAGGGAATGAAGGTGAGGCAAAAGCCTTGAAAGTTATAGCTCAATTGAAGAAGCATACGTGCTTGATGAACGCAGATTGAGAAAGACACGTACATAACGGGAAGCTTTTGGCAAGTTGAAACTACAATAATGCCTATGTTTTCCTTATCACATTCAGATAGAAAAAATGACGGAAATAGCACTAATATCCAATTTAATGAACTGCAAGCAGACATGTTTAAAACCCCTGAACATCTCTCTTCTATATAAAATGAAAACCTAATTAGAGAAAACAAGGAAAGGACAACTAAAATTTCAGACCTGGTAACAAAAGTATAAACAGTGCAGCTTCAGCAGGACGACAAGCTCTTCTCCTACAATGTATATAATTCTACAGTTTTTTCATTTTGTATATTATACCAGGAAGCAAAAAACTTTAAGCGGAAATGAAGAAATGAAAACCACTGAGAAGGAAATTAAGGTGAGGCGAAAGCTTGGAAAGTTATAGCTCAATAAAATAAGCATATGTGCATGATGAACGCAAATTAGCAAGACACATGCACATAGGGCAGCTCGTGACAAGTTGTAACTAAAACAATGCCCCTATTTTCCTTATCACTTACATTTAGAAAGAATGACGGAAATAACCCTATTGGCAAATTAATGACCTACAAACAGATATGTTGAAATTCCCTCAAAATCTCTCTTCTATATAAGATGAAAACCTAATTAGGGAAAACAAGAAAATGACAGTTGAAATTACAGACCTGGTAACACCAGTATAAACAGAGCATCTTTAGCAGAACGGCAAGCTCTCTTTCTACAATATATAAAATTCCATATTTTTATTCATTTTGTATATTATACCACGAAGCAAAAAACTTAAAGCAAAAAAGATAAAACAGAAACCAACGGAAAGGAAATGAAGGTGAGGCAAAAGCCTTCAAAGTTATAGCTCAATAGAAGAAGCATACATGCTTGATAACGCAGACTGAGTAAGACACGTATAGATAGGGCAACTTTTGGCAAGTTGAAAGTACAATAATGAGCCTATTTTCCTTATCACTTTCAGATAGAAAGAATGACGGAAATATCCCTAATTGCCAATTTAATGACCTTCAAGCTAACATGTTGAATTACCTTGAAACTCTCTTTTCTATATAAGATGAGAACCTAATTAAGGAAAACATATAAATGACAACTGAAATTACAGACTTGGTAACCAACAGTATAATCAGAGCAGCTTCTGCAGAATGGCAAGCTCTTCTTTAACAATATACAATTGTACAAATTTTTCATTTTTTTATTGTTGACACCCGATTTTTTTTTTTAAAACCCTCCGCAATATGAACTTAAACAGAAAAAAAACCACGAACCAAACACCCTCCGCAATATGAACTAATCTTTGAGTTTCTTAAAATCCCAAGTTTCGATAAATAATGACTTTATAAAATTCAAATTATTTTTCAAGGGAGTGTTATGAAATTTGTATATTTTAGAAACTGTTATATAGACATAGATATCTATATAGATAGAGAGGAGATAGATATTATATCTATAATTGTATATAGCTATATATATATATATTATTATGAGCTCGCCGAATAATCGATATCGGAAGTTGCCTAATAATTCCCACTTGGTCGGAAGTTTGAAGGTTTTGTTTTTCTTGGCCATGCAATTAACTCAAAATCCAGCCTTTTGAACTTTTTAAAATTTCGGGGCCCTCTTTTCCTTTTATATATTTTCATCCCAATATTCCAACTCAAATTTCAACTCCTAATCCCACTTAATCCTGGCCCATTCTCAATACCTTTCTCTTTTTAACAATTCCGATCGGTCCATTTCTGGGGGTCCTTTTACAAATTTCCCAGGCCCAACCCAACTCCAAGCAACCCTTTCCAGACTCAATTTTAGTCCCGTCTAGTCCTTTTGACCCGACCCAACCCGTCATTCTTTTAACCCAAATCAATTTCCAACCATCCAAATTAATGAAAGCGTTGTCTTCTCCAGCATCCTCTTTATTCCTTGTCGAAGGAGCGACGCGTGAAAGATCTCTGAATCGACATGTGAAGTTCCAAAGAAAGCAAAGTCGACTCCGAAACAACGTGTGTTCGTCATTCCCCCTCTATCAACGCGTGAACAGTCTGCTCTAACATCCTTTTTCTACTCTTGTTCGTGTGACAGAGCAGGGTAGCCCAACCTTCGTCCTTGCGCGCTCGGATATGAGGTGACGTAACTCAACAAGGGTGCACATTCAATCCAAACCCTCTGCGCAATTTCTATCCGTTCCTTTGAGAGGATCATTTGGGATATTCTTTTAGGGTTAAGAATTTAGAATTTTGAAAATTGGATGGGCTTGAATTCAATTATGGGGACCCTTTTTTCCCTTTAATTTTAAACCCTAATTCATCCATATATATGATCTTTTTGGCTTTTGAAGAAGAGAGGGATTTTTTTTTCGGAGAGATTTTCTTGAGGTTGGAGTCTTTCTTTAAGACAAAAATATGTAGAGAGTTTTTGAGCGTGATGATACTGAAACTAAGAAAAAAGAGGAGGGAATTTTTCGGAATTCTTAGATTGAAAGATAGAAATATTTTAAGGAAAAACTAATAGAATATAATGATTTTTACCGTAGTTTTTCTTTTTTTTGTTTTGTTTTGCTACAAAGTTTCTTCTCGCATCTAGTTTTGTGTCAACATTCCTGACGAGTATGTGTTCTTTGTTCGTGTTAGTGTGGTGAAGGTCATTGCTTCCCATCTCTACTCGTCACTACCTTAGTATTGCTGCTCCAAAAAAGGTGAACACTCCTTTAGACTAAGTCCTTTTATATATCGTTTGTTATAGAAAGCATGAAGTTTTCTGTCAATTCTCACTCTTCTCGCTTAGTTTCCGCTCGTTGTGGCATAAGGTTGTTAGAATGTTGAAAATTTTGCTTCGTTTCAATGTTAAATCATGTTATTCAAATAAGCTAGAGCTTTGGATTAGTTAGTGTTTTAGTCATTATAATATGCTTGTTGTTTAGCTTTCAACCTTCCGTATGTGTTTGTTCCCTTTAAAGGCTAAAGGGGGTTATTGTGTACATTCATGGAATTTTGAATCAAGGTATTGTTGGCGCGAATTGAGATATACGAGAAATATAAACGCGAAAAAAAACAAGGAAAAACAAGGATTTTACGTGGTTCACCAATAAATTGGCTACGTCCACGGGAAGAGAGGGAGCAGTTTTATTATGGAGAGGCAAAAACAGAATTACAAAATAGGGTTTTGCCATTAGCGTTCTTCTAATATAGTGCTAAGCTACGGCCCCTAAACAGGCTTGGGGCCCAACATTACAGTGATTGACAAAAAATTAAGGGCCCAATACACAACAAACATGGCATACCGTCGGGCCGGGGGCAGTCTCCCCCCCCCCCTGTCCTTTTGTTGGCCAACGGGTTATGATTCAAGGCATTCAACAAATCTCCACATTGATTGATTTCTCCAAAACAATCTTCAGACGCACTATTGATAGTGCCAGGACCCCCCCTCTTTCCTCAGAATTGCCCCAGGGGGCAATTAACAGCTTCTGTATGTTGAGCAAGTCCAAAAAACAGGGTTGAAACTTGCTCTGTGGACACCGGCTTTGTGAATCAATCAGCAGGATTATCAACAGTTCCTACTTTCTTCACTGATTCTCTTCTCACTTCTCAGAAAATGATACCTCAGTCAATATGCTGGTTCTCTCATGATGGACTTGATCCTGGCTAGAGAAATTGCGCTCAACCTGTCACAATACAAGTAAAGCCCTGACATGATTGCAGGACCAAGACATAACAGCCCTTTCAGCAATCCCTTCTTTTGCAAGCCTTGTCAAGGCCATGTTACTCCGTTTCCGTAGTAGAACAGTCAAGTGTTAGGTGTTAGGGTTGCAAAGTGGCCTTCCAACTGACGACAGATCCTCCAAGGGTAAACCACATAGCCAGTCTCGATCTTCTGTGCAATATCGCCAGCATAGTCAGAATCAGAAATAAGCCAGTACAAGCACTGAGTTATCCACCTTCCATAAATGACAGGACCAACGTCAGAGGTAACCTCTAAGGTACCGAAAACTTCTATTCCACTGCCAATGTTCTCTCCCTGGTTTCCCCTATGAATCTGCTCACTACACTGACTGCGTGTGCAAATATGGCTTGTGCAGACCATACATACATCAACACTTCCTACAGCACTGGGCATAGGGGGACTCGTGACATATACTTCTGTCTCTTCTTCTACTGTGGAGCAACATGGGCAGTGAGGTGGATATTGGCAGCACTGGGTATCAATAGCTTGTGAAGGACATGCCAAACCTCGCCAAGACCTTCTGGAATATAGGATCTTGTGACAAGAAAAGTTTCCTTTCTCTCGTCTCTAATGGATCTCCATCCCTAGAATATGCGAGCGGCTCCCAGATCCTTATGTCAAAACCTCAGCACTAAGTAAAACCCTTCAGCTTCTGAATGTCATACTTCTCTTTGCACTTATCAGCATTATCATCTACATAAAGCACCAGATAGATGAACGAATCATCCTTGAGCCTATTGTAGTAGACACAAACAATTCATTCTGAGCGCCGAGTATAAGCCCAACTTCCCATATTAACGCAACCTTTTGTACCACTGCCTTGGAGACTGCTTAAGGTCATTATAAGGACTTCTTCAACTTGCAGGACGTGATTTTCCTTCCCTGGAACTTGGAAACCATCGGAGAGTCAGTATACTATTCCTCCAAAATTTCCATGTAGAATACGCTGTAGTTGTTTCAGATCAAGTTGTTCAAGCTCCAGATTCTGAGTGGAAAACTATCGCTAGTAACACTCGGATGGAAGTAGTCTGACCACTGGGAGAAGATCTCATGTAGCAACTCCCTCTCTTTGGTTGAAAACCTTTGCAACAAAACCATGGCTTTAACTTGGACTCCTTCTGCTGGTGATAGTCCCTTCCTTCTTCTTGAAAACCCATTGCAAGTAATAATCTTCCTCCCCGAAGGCTTGGTTATGACAGATTCCCCATGTCTGGATTCTTGTGTAGGGACTCCATATCTCATCTCCATAAGCAGCCAAAAAACCCTTTCAGAAATCAGACGTTCTTCTTAAAAATGGCTTCTTTGTAAGTAGACGGCTCAGATGTATCTACCTCTTCAGCAACTGCAGTTCATAACCCACCATGTCCTCAAAAAAAACCATACCTCGTAGGTGGCCGAAACTCCACATTCCTTTGGCCGAATCTGAGCTATACTCTGATGGGATATCTGATGGAAGATTCTGGAATATCAGTTTCTGTTATGTGGCTCCTTGATCCTCTCTTCAGGTTCTTATAAATGCTCCGTTCTGAATGACTGGAAACTCCACCTGTTTGTCAAGACTCCCAGTTTCTGACGTAGTTGTTCTTAGGCTTTTTCACAATGGTTCTAGCAGAGAGAGAACTTTCATCAAAGACAACGTCCTTCTCAAATACCCTTCTTTTATAATGGGCGGGAGACCAAGGATTCTTGAAACCTTTCACTCCATTTCGTAAACCACAAAATACTCCCTTTTAGCTCTTGGTTCTACTAAATTTACCTTCACTGACGTGATAGTAAGCCGTATAACCAAAAGCTTCAGATGTGAATAATTCAGAGCTTTACTTAACCAACCATTCCCATAGGATGTCTTGCCACTGTATGCTGTATGTGGGCCGCGCGTTAATCAAGTACCAAGCATGTACTAAACCGCTTCTGCCCAGAATATTCTATCTAGCCCGCTTAGAGAGCATGCACCTGCTCTCTCTAGAAGATGTTTGATTCATCCGCTCAGCACACCGTTCTGCTGTTGTGGTGTATTTCATGACGGTCGATGTCGAGCAATCCCTTATCCTTACAGAATTGATCAAAATTAGACCAGGCAGAATTCCAGCCCATTATCAGTTCGCAAACTCTTGATCTTCTTCCGTTTGATTTTTCCATCAAAAAAATTGTCCACTTCCCTGAATTCTGGAATGGGAAAGCTTCCACTTTTATGCTATCATGTACACCCAAGTCATCCTTGAGTAGTCATCAATAAATGGAAACACAAAAAATTGCAGCCTCCCAAAGGAATCAAACACGGCATGACCCAGCAATCAGAATGGATTTATAATGAAGTGTTGCCTTTTGTTCTGTGAAGGGGCCTTTGGAAAAATTGTTGCGATGTTATTTTCAAAGACCACAATGTTCACAAAAACTTCTAGGACTCTTAACTTATGGACCAGCAAGAAGATCTTCTTGACAGGATTTGCATCCCTCCCTTCACCAAATATGGACCCAAGGTCTCATGTGCCAACACTTAGTCATTCCTTCTGGTGAATGAAATTTGACGATGCAACATGGGCTGAACCTGTAAAACCGTGGAACCTTGTAGAAAATACGAAGAGTACCACGCATGTGACACCTTTTCAGAATCAGATTTGAACCCTTCCAGACCCGCAAGACTCCACTTTTCCAGACCAAGCTGAATTCCGTTGCTGTCCAAAAAGACTAAGATATCATGGATTTTCGTCATTAATGGAACGGGCCTGACCTCGTTCAATGTGCAGAAGCTACCGTAATGTGTCCTTAAAAATTTCTTGATAGAGCCGTCTTGTGTCCCAACAACCTTGCAGACAAAACTGGTGGCCATCGAGTGCGCCTCCGTCTACCTGCTCATAAGTCGTGGAACCACTATCTCTAGGATAGATTTATAGGCTGCCCCAGAATCGAGGACACCACACATCCGAATGATGAGGTGCTCCAATCCGCAACTAGGGAAATATCTTCTTCAGAAATTGGTTGTCTTCTTCAGCAAAACAGAGCAGACACTGATTGTTTTTCCGATTGCTTCTTTTCTTAGGACAATCAAATTCCAATGTCCCTTCTCCTTGCCGTAATTACAGAATTCATCCGGCTTTGCACCATTCGACATCGGCTTATTTTTCTTTCCGCCCGTTTTCCTTCCCTTTCGGTACTGGTGAACATACCGGAAGGGCTGTATGTCCGTTACTTGCTGCCGTTAGCCTGATGCCTATTCCCTGCTTATGAAAAGGCCGAGGCCGATCTGACTTCTTCCAGTGACACAGTATCTTTCCCAACAATGAACGATTGAATTAAAATATCAAAACGACATGGGAGAGAACTAAAGATCAGGGCAGCATCTTCATCCTCGACTTCACATCGATATTACGCAATTCTAATAACAAAAGTATTCATTTCTCTAAGTGTGCCCTGAGTTGTGTACCTTCAGCCATTCGTAAAAACCGAATAGACGTCCGTTTCAGAAGCAGCTTGTTGGAGAGTTTTTTCATGTACGAAAACTCTCCAGCATTCAACCACAGACCAGCAAAGGCAGTTCTCTTTCATTCCGAGACATCCGTGATGACGGTAACCGCGGAGACACAGCATGAGTCGAGTGGCGCCTTTTCCTCAAGAATCGCCATCTCAGGAGTAAGTAAACGGACGGCGTTCTTGGCTTTCGACAACGGCACCCAGAAGCCTTGATGTTTCAACAAAGCCCGCATCTTGATTGCCATAAAATGGAACTGTTCCCCTCTGTGAATTTGATCGATTTTCACGTTCAAAGCAGACTCTGGAATTTCTCCAAGAACACCGATTAACCGAGAGGCCTCGATACCAATTTGTTGTGCGGAATTGAGATTAATATGAGAAAATATAAACGCGGAAAAAAAAAACAAGACAACAGATTTACGTGGTTTCATCAATAAATTGCTACATCCAGGGAGAGAGATTGGGAGGCAGTTTTATAGGGAGCAGGCAAACACAGAATTACAAAAAATGGGTTCGCCATAGAGCTTATATATAGTGCTAACGCTACGGACCTAACAGATTGGGCCCAACATTACATAATTGACAGAAAATAAGGGTGCCCAATACAACAACATTGTTTTTATTACGTCGGGCTGGGGGCGTCTACGACCCCTCCCCCCCGTCCTTTCTGTTGTAACGGGTCCGATTCAAGGCATTCAACAAAGGTTTCTATAGGGAAGTTGATTTTCGTATTAAATACATCAATCCATTTCCAAAATGCCAAATTATATCATCTATCACTTTTCGAATAGGTTGTCAGAGCTCGTCTTCATAAGGTTCAACCTCTGTTTGTTTCGCTACTGGGTTTGTTGTAAATGATTTGAGTATGTACGCATGAGCAGTAGGTATTTTAGTTAAATATGTCTGTTTGAATAAATTAATTGCATTTGCTGAAGGTTTACCGTCGCGCCCTCTGCTCTTATGTTCAACTGTTTGAATCTATTTTCGTTGTTGTCCTTCAAATTTTATGAAGTTTTTGTTGTATGTTTCGAATTGAATCATGTTAAAGTTGGGTTTCTTTCCTATAGGTGAGTTAATATCGCATTTCCCTACATTTCAGAACTGCTTACGAGAGCAGGGATGTAGTGTTATTCTCTGCATCCGTAAATTTAAATGATCTAAAGTTTTCGTCGTTCCATTTGTGAGGCTCTCCTCGTCGTCAGTCTAAGTATTGTATCATGATTTCTCTTGTTTTGAAAATTACAGCATGTCTCCCTCTCCTGTTTGGTCCTAGTTAAATTCTGTCCAACATGAACCTTCGTCTAATCTTAGTTATTAATTGGGAGTGCTCAAACGACTATTGGCACCCCTTAGAATCGAAATTTTAATTTCATCTCGAAGCATGTAATTCTCTGCTAATTGTTCAACATTCTGAGGTTTAGTTTAGTTTTTTATTTTTTTATTTTTTTAGCATGATAATATGATAATAACCTTCTTTCCGCGTAATACATATCGGTGGACATTTTATTTGTTATCTGTCTTTGCTTTGCTTAAGATATATGCAGGTGGTTCTCCTTGAATGTATGTATGTTTGTGTAAATTATGTTAAGCTCATCATGATATTATTTTGTCCCATTTGGTTTCTTTGTTCAAATTTTTTTAAAAAATGATTAAATGATTTTAGCTTTTCTATATAAATTCATTTTTTTATTTCTTTGTTTGTTATAAATTTCCCTTAATGCTAATTTTTTTTTGCATTCATATAATCTAGTCCCATCCTAATTAATGATTGTGTGCAATTAGTTCTCCATTTAATACGCATTGACTATTCTCTCTTTTGTTATGTTTTGCATGAATTTCGAGTGAACCCATCGTGTTCTTTTCTATATATGTCGCGCATTTCGTCTTGAGCCAAAGAGGCTCAACTTCGTCATCAGTTCACTCAACCAAAATTGACGTGCAGATTAAGAAGTTGAAGATTCTTAGGCCAAAGTCAAAATTTATTTCCCTTTTTATTTGTATTTTGTTAGCCTAAGCCCTTGTTATGTTTCTTTACCGAAATCATTTATTGTGCAATTATATTAGGACAGGTGGAAGTAGGTAAAAAACCCAAAACAAATGGGTCCAAACACCGGGCCATGTGAATAGAAACCGGTTTGGACCCAACTCTCTCTCTCTTTCTCTCTCTCTCTCTCTCTTACTCTCTCCTTCTTTTATTCTACCTATATTTGTTGATCAGTATGTGCCATTAGATTTAAGGTTGGAAGACCACAAATCCCTGTGAAGAGCCATCTCACTTTAATCGCTGATCTAAATCAATCAAACTTCTAAATTCTAAGAGATAATTTTGTAAGATCTCGAATCAGATAATAAATTTATATTCATTTTTAAACAAAGCATTTTTAACGCGTCTTTAATCATAAAGTTTGTCCAAATAAGTTAGTTGTCGGAGAACCGCAAGTAGGGGGACATTTTAGGTGCCTAACACCTTCCTAAGATATAAATAGGAATCCCCGAACCCTTTAAAGTTTTCAATTGATTTTTTTCCTTTTTAGGTCACTTGAAAACATAGTTTCTTGATTTTTCTTTAAAATTAAGTGGCGACTCCAAAAAGACGAAAACTTCTAAATAATATAAAACTTACCTTTTTCGAATAAAACAGAAATGGCGACTCCGCTGGGTAGATAGGAGGATTCTAACCTTAAAACTAACTTTATTTGGCTATTTGTAATAATTGTTTACGTGTTTACTTTACCTATATTTTTGAATTGTTGCATTTCATGGCATATTTCTGCCAATGGGAAACTTGTTTGCATTAGGAAAATGAAAATTACGTGGCTTTCCACGGCTTTCTTCAAAAAATACACAAAAGTTCATTTGGAAGTATCAAACAATAGTTGGAATGCGGTCATACGGCGTTGTTTGGTAGCTTTACCCCGATGTTTGTCTGACTCGAATAACCTATTCTAGTAAGCCTAGGTTAGAGCAAAACCAAAACCAAAAAATAAGCATTAGCATAAGACGGTTTAATACCCAAAGTGTATTAAGTCCATACAGTAGAAAACCGCCAATATTGAGTCTAAGGTCATCGACTTCACGATATATCATTTTATGTGACATTTCAATGATGTACGTGTGAAAACCAATTTGGGGTGGGTAAACCTAACTAGTTTCTATTTTGAAGATTGGACCATTTTCTAAAGTTCGACATGTTTGTCTCAGTACCACCTCAACTCACGATGTGGTATGATAATTTTGATGGGGATCATAGAAGAACCCTCAACAAATATGTGCCTGCCTTAACAGAATTAATCAACATGAACGGTTGGCCAAAATTGGTTGAGGTCCTTACGAGATATTGGGATAGCCAAAGAATGGTGTTTCGATTCGGCACCGCCGAAATTAGCCCAACTTTGGAGGAGATCAAAGATTGTATGACACGGTAGGTACTGGCTAGAAAGGAGGAGCGAGGAAAGGAGGAAAACAAGAAGAACTCATCCCTAATAAGCCTCCAGAGAGGAATTGTAGATGGTTCGGGTTGGGAAAAGAATTTTGCCTACAGGTCAAAAGAAATCCCATGTATCATTTAGAGGATCTTCATACCCGATTTGGGACATGCAAGCTTCTACGCCACTTACAATCAGAGTTCAAAATCTCCTACAGAGAATGGAATGAAATTCGTCCTTAGAATTGTTTCGCATTATTGGGGAACAATGGTATTCACACATGTCCCAAGTCTGGGGTATCAAACCCGAGTGTTTTATAACACTCGCACATACCTTGTTCACAAGGTTATGAGAACCAAGGGACAACAAATAATCCCTATAAGCCGTCATTCCCTATCCGACATGTATCGAGCCTTGAGAAAGTGTGCTGAAGAGGGACAAAATCGATTACTCCAAGCATGCAACCCCTTACTCTTTCAGTGGGGGATCCTAGCCATTTAGTGACGGGTGCTGGAACTCGGGAGCTGCATACTCTTGACAACCAAGAAAACCCTTTAAGGCTTTCAATGAACCTGTTGTACTGGGCAATATGGACAATCGAAGAACAAGGGGGAGATGGGCTCAAAATCTCAGAATTGAGGAGAAGAGGATCTCCAATGGATGCTTGACCTTTCATCTCACAGAAGTCATTGTGGGAGAGGAAGACATATTGTGCTTCCTCTCCCCAGGTATTTGGGGAATTCGTCCTATTGAACCCTTTTGAGGTCTTGCGCAGTTCGAAGGAGACAACGTACTGAGAAAGCGTTACTTATGGCGCTTATGTATAGATTATTGAAGATTGATAGAGGTGCCGATGCATCGGAAAATGTTCAGAGGAATGGAAAAGCGCCAAGCCGTAGGGATGAAGACACCATCGCCCCCGACCGATTCAATGTTGAATATGACAAGGGTTACAAAGAATGGTTGAAGAAGGACATACAAAATGTCTCCTCTAACACCCCACGTAGCTTTCGCAGTGTAACGGAAAGAGAAGCCAAAGTAGTGGCCGAGCTACAAGAGGTAAAGAAAGAGTCCTAATAGGTGTACAATAAGTTTGTCGAGAACTAAGATACTCCTGAGAGGGTGACTCAAGAGGTGGAAAGACTGAGGCGTGGTTATTATGATTTTGATACCTGGATCAAGCAGAAAATCGAGAGGATGCGATACGAAAATGTAGAAGAAAAAGGATGCCTGGGTGAATGATTCTTGCTGATGTTAAGATATATGTTTAAGCAATACAAGACTCAGGGGGAGGGTGATGGAGCCGGACCATCCGAAGCGGCATATCAGACTTCGCCGCTGCGTGGGTTTTTTTAATATGTATTTACGTTGTTTTTAGCCTCTGCGTGGGCCTGCCTTTATTTGCACTTTCAAATGGCCCCTGCGTGGATTTGTCTTTAATATTTTTATCCTCTATTTCCCATTTGTGAACATTATTATTCACTAATGAAATTTTTTTTTTTTTGGGGGGGGGGATTGGTTATGTGGTTAATTTCCACACGTACTCATTCCAATACTTAGGCCTACCCTGGCATAAAAGGTGTCTCCCGGTATGTTTTTAGGATGGATATATATGTGTGTTTAACGCTTATGTGCTATATTGTATGAATGAGGATATCGTGAACCCACTCCTATCCATAAATTTCCAAACAATATACAGAATCCACTATTATAAAATGTCCGACCAAAATTTCCAAGTCTCAAGTTTCTCACTCACAAAACCACCTCTGATACCACAAATCAAAAAACATTACTCTACCGTCTCAGGAAAGGCAAAATCACTGCTATAGACAAAGGTAAGAAATCCATATGGAACTCATTGGAGAATAACTAAAAAGGAAGGTAGAACAGATCACTCAGGAAATTCAAGAAGCCAAGGAGGAAGGGCTCAGAGTCGACATGGCCACCGTAATCTACAAAGTTGTAACCGTGACGCTGGATGAAGATCTGGCATCACAGATGAAAATAGAGAAATATGTTGAGATGGAGACAGAGGACTTACGAGAGAAGTTGGACATGCTTCGGTTTAAAGTGCAAGAAAGAGAAGCGAGAGAGGCGAGGATAGAATCGGAGATCGCTTCTCTATCAGCTAAAAGCATGTCACTTGATAAGGAGCTGACAGTGGAAATGGAAAAATTCGACTCCATGAGAGAAAGGATGGCCGCACTGAGGAAGAAGAACAAAGTCTTCCATAGCAACATGATTAATAAACTTCAGAAAATGGGTGAGAAATACCCCGTCTACGAGCAAGGACCCAATAGTGGTCCCAATAATGTTCACCCTGAAGCGACTAAGGAAGAAGACAATGAGGAAATCATCTACAAACCTCCATTCCTAGGTCGTTTAAAAGGAGGAGACTAATGTTGCGACAAGAAGGGAAATGACTAACGTGTGGTCATCATTTCATTATTTAAAAGCTCTATTGTTGCCTTTTAATTTCCTTGTAATTGTAATGAACGAATGAATAAAAATATTTTATCTTGTACTCGAACTACTTTGGGCCTAAATTCTCCTTATGAGATACGTAGGCAGCCTTCCCAGGCCCGGCCCCTTTCTTTAAAAATTTTCATTCCCCCATTCATGTTATGAGAAGATACAAAGACCAGATCAACCGATGTCAAAGAGCAGCTGCAAGAAGACCATAGCTAAACGTGATTTAGCCTTTTTGAGACAACGTCCAAAACTAAAACAAGCAAACTCCTACTTATTAAAATGTGTTTCCGTCCTCCCTCGTGGGTTTAAGATATCCTCAAACAAAGCAACTTGTGTGTTTATATACTCTATGTGTGATACTATGCATTTTCTACTCTGAATATGTACTGACAAATCTGCCTTTGAGTTGTTTTCCTTCTAAGGTACTTTGAAACTGATCTATGTCGATCAAAAGATGGCAGATCATCCCTTTTTCACCAGATCAAAAGGTCCCGCAGATTCCTTCCCTTAACAAAGCTCAGACAAAGAAAAGACAATTATGGGGGGGAAATAATAAAGAAGTGGTCTTTACTGATGTGTGGTTGATCAACCACCGTAGGATTGACAAAAATGAGTTGATTTTGCCCAGTTGATGTAACAAAATGCGAGATTAGAGTAGTTAGAATTGCAAAAGGGAGGACGGATCGCCTCCACCGGGATTTGATGCTAACGCGCTGAGTAGGAGGCCTTCCAATCTACTCACCTTCTTCCAATAGGATCCAGGCTAGAACCAGCCATCTACACTCTCTCAGATCCGTTTAGGTAATAGATCTGACTACCCAAAAATCCCCCAATCTACGTTCTGCATCTACCAAAACTCCACCTTCCCTCCTCAAAAACAATCATTCCAAAGTGCCACCCCATCCGCAAAAAATACCCACCATAGCAAAAAACCGCGACATCCGACCCCAAATCAAAACCAAAACGACTAGTCAATCCCCAAACACCCCAACCACCACTTTAAGAATACAATCGTCAGACTTTACCACACAGAATTATCAAACTGCTCCAAAATGCTCATAGTCCCTCTATAGCTCCACCCTTCTTACCAAAAAGGATCCACGTTCAAATTCTAGTACCTGCCGAGAAGATGTGCATGGTTCTGAGCTGGACCATTATAAAGACTAGGAAAGGACTGGAGGGCCCTATCTTCCATTAACCTTTACTTGTATTTCAAAAAAGAAGAGGGAATAGGAGACATAGAAGGTAAGAGAGAAAAGAAAGAAAGGAAAGAGAGAATCCGTTTCTCAATGAGAAGGGAAGTCTGGTATGGATTTCGTAGTCTGCTATTCTTCCGAGTCCTCATAAGCGGGTTTGTGTACCAATTTTCGTGTTCTCTTGCTTTTTTCCTTGATATCGTCTTGGCTTCTTGAGATCGAAAAGACCTTATGTTTCATCCAAAATGTTGGGACCGCCAGAGGTTCAAGACCCTTACAAGTTTGACACCTTCGGAGGGAGTGGCAACCTATGGCTCAATTTGGAGCCTATTGTACCAGCTCGTGGGAGGTGGAAGGGATGAAGCTTTACTGATGCGGCCAAATTCCATCTCCCTACCAGGGTGTTGCTCCCAACTGTGCTAACGTGCAGTCGAGCTATCGATCACCCCCTCTTGTTTTTGAAGTCCAAGATCCACTATACCAAAATTCCCCTACGAATTATCAAGATCCATCGCCAAACTACCAAAAAAATCCATTTCCTAGAAGCCAAGCTCCCCGTCCATATACAATAAGTAATCAACCAGGTGTTCTTACCACTCCGATCAAGGCAGTGATGACTTTCTTAGTCCCCGACCCAGATTGAGACGAAGCCTTAAAAGACCACTTCACTCTTTGCGCTTGTTCGCTACAAGCAAGAAAGGAAGAAAGTCTATACAAGGCCGGGCATCGCGTCTGAAGACGGATACCCATACTTATACCCCTCCCCCCCCCTTTAGGCCCCAAAACCCTGTCGATGTCCCCAATTAATCTTCTCAATCTTACATGACACGATAGCACTGAGTGTTATCATTTCCAACACCGTTGGCTGGGCATGATAACTGATGATCTGTATCAACCTCAGCACAACATTCAAAGATTGATGGACATACCTCACCTGTAGTCTCTTCTCCCCCTAACCCCACCCCCAGCGGCTTCCCTCTAACCCTGTCTAACCCCACAAACTTGTCGAATAATGGAGGGCCAAGTCACCCCTCCCACCTCCCCGACCCTCGAGACAGACGCCCTGGCTGGTGTGGAACCCAACACATCTGCAGTCTCTCTCGTCTCACAATGGTATTTTAGACATTACTTCGGCTCCCTCGCTTCGCCTTTCCCCCTTTGTATTAGCCTCTTAAGCCATCAAAAAGAACCGACAAACCCCCCCGCTTTGTCCTCATTTTCCGCTACACCCACAACTCCACACACACCGACTGTTTGTGCTTCTTTGTGCCAATCAAAAACTATCATCAAGCATAAGTTTTCGTTATTAAATTGTCGCTGATCACAGGCCCCCTCGGCCTCCCCTTCTTTCTCTCCCCTTTTCCTTTCGTGATCCCTTCCATGTTATCTTTTTCATTCTCGTTCTGTGACAGCATCCTCTCGTTACATCCTTATCTCCTCGACTCGATCCTTCGCGCTCTGGCACGCCTCCCCCCGTCCCTCCGCACGCTGCCATCAGCTAAAGTCTGAAAGCGAAGCCCCGCAGACCCCCCAGCGTGCCCCAGGGGTGAGTGTGTTTTCGTTTGTAGTATTTCTCTTATATTGTTTCAGTAATGACTCATTTTGTGTCCCACCACACAGATTCATATAGCCCACCTCGTCAAACATTTACGGAGAAGAACGCCACACAGCCCCCGCAGATCTCGTATGGGACTGCCTCGACCTCTCTGACCCTCCTACCGTCTCTTCCCACCATCGACCGACAACCCCCACCCCCCCCGCCTGACAAGCGAAGGAGAAGCGGAGGAATTTCGGAGAAGAATGAAGCCAAAAGATTATTCTATCGTCAAACATTTGGAGAAGACTCCAGCTCAGATCTCCGTATGGGCCCTGCTCATGAGTTCTCAATCGCACAAGCAGGGGTCTCTTGACGATACGTATGTACCCACGGGCACAAGCAGAGATAATTTGGCCGCTATGATTAACCAGGTTATTCGAGGGCACCGAATAAGCTTTTGTGACGATGAGTTGCCTTTTGGAAGGAGGTCACACAACAAGGCGTTGCACATCACTGTGGTATGTCGTGGAAAGGTGGTAAACCGCGTCTTAGTAGATGATGGATCCGGTCTGAATATCTGCTTGTTGTCGATGTTGAGGCAGTTAAGGTATGTCTTGGGGAAACTTGAAAAAAACAAGTCAACATAAGAGCCTTTGATGGGGTTCAGAGAGATACGTTTGGAGCGGTGAATTTGATCATTCAAATGGGCCAGGCGGAATTTAGCGCATAATTTCAAGTATTCGATATCGGTACGAGTTATAACATTCTTCTTGGAAGGCCTTTCATCCTTATGGCTGGAGCTGTCCCTTCTGCTCTACATCAGGTGATGAAGCTCGTGTGGAAGAATGAAGAGCTGGTTATTTATGGCGAAGGGAGTCACTCTTGAAGACAAGTGTCAATCATTGATGAGATATCGCGAGGTACATATTTCTTCACGGTGGAGCTGCTGAATGCCACAGGTGAAGACTTGTCCATACAGACTCCCATGCCTGTCGTATACAAAATGATAGCCACTGTGATGCTGCAGAATGGTTTTGAACCAGGTTTCGGATTGGGAAGAGATTCCTAAGGAATTATTGAGCTTGTTCTGGTCCTCGTTAAAGGAGCCATCTATTGGTTTGGGTACATCCCACAGATGATACTTGAAGACGAAGAAGAAAACTGATCAAGAATTGGCTAAGGAAGTCGATCCCACATCTGTATCAATCCTTCCCATCCGGGAGTAGGCAACATGAGACCTTGGGGAAGGAATATTTTGTGACCTTCTTCGAGAGATCGATGATGTGTTGATCGAGAGATAGAGCTAGATGGTTTCGGCGACCACTGACCGGGAGAGATCTGGCAAATTAGACCTCTATGCCATCGTGATCCCCAAAACTCCTCGGTATCAGGCATCTTTTTTTACATTAAATCGTTGGTAATTCCGAACAGGCCCGAGAACCCCCATTTTGCATTTTCTTAACCGTTTCCGAATTTTTGAATTTTCATTATGATGTTCCAAAGAGAAGGCAACATGGCCGATGCATGACAAAAGTTGCATTGTTTTAGATTTGAATGAAAGCCTTTTTATTTTAAAATTAATTTATTTAGTCGTTTGTTATAGTTTACTTTCCTAACTTTGTCTGTTTATGGTTTCAGTAATGTAAGTTTTAGACCTACCAATATCATGTCATGTTACGAGCTGAATGAATGAAACGAAGCTGGCAATGACGAGGCTGATGATTACGAAGAAAAAAGTGAGAAACCAGAGTACGTCGCTGAGGAATTTTGGCAGTTCTAAATCAGAATAAACCAAATCTAGAGGAAATGGAAATAGTAAATTTGGGGGATCCAGAATATGTTAAAGAAGCTAATATCAGCATCCACTTAAATGAAACTAAGAGAGAAGTCCTAATTCATTTGCAAACTGAATATACTGTTGTGTTTGTTTGGGAAGTCGGTGACATGCAAGGGAGGAATACCGATGCCGTATCTCATAAACGGCCGATTAACCTGGGGTTCGATCTGGTGAAGCAAAAGGCTCGAAAGTTTAAGCCTGAACTAAGTTTAAAGATCAAAGAAGATATCACCAAGCAAATGGAATTTTGATTAGTGGAAGTTACACAATATCCAACTTGGTTAGCCAATGTTGTTTCGGTTGCCAAGAAAGACGGGGAAATCAGGATTTGTGTCGACTACAAAGATCTCAACAAACTAGCTCGAAGGATAATTTTCCATTGCCGAATATTCATATTTTGATTGATAATAGTTCTAAGAATGAAATTCAGTCATTTGTGGATTGTTACGCAGGCTATCACCAAATTATGATGGATGAGAAAGATGCAGAAAATACGACTTTCATTACACCTTGGGGTGTATATCATTACAGAGTGATGTTGTTTGGCCTCAAGAATGCTAGTGCCACCTACATGAGAGCTATGACGACCATATATCCTGACATGATTCATAAGGAGATTGAAGTGTATGTGGATGATGTCATAATCAAATCCCACGAGATTCGACATTTTTGATAATCTAAGGAAATTCTTTGGATCGTTGCGTCGGGACCACTTGAAGTTAAATCCCGCCAAATGCGCTTTTGGGTTTCCAGCTAGAAAATTTTGAGATTTAATAGTCAGGCACAGAAGGGGCATTGAGCTCTGACCCTACTAAGATTTAAAGAAATTCAAGCGTTACCTCCCAAAGACTAGAAAAGCGTGATGAGTTTCTTAGGGAGGTTAAACCTACATTAGTCAATCTAGCCCCATCAACCGCCGTGGTGGTATAGTGCCCTAATTTCAAGCTGTTGAAGAAAAAGTGCCCTGACAAAGTGGATTGAGCTAGTGGGTCAATACTGTGTTGATGTATCAAAAACTATTTGTCCGCAATCCATCGTATTGGTTCCTCCACGAGAAGGGGAGTCCCTTTGTTGCTTACTTCTCTGTCTTAGATGTGCATTCTGTGTTGTAATTGAAATACCAACATGACTAGACAGGAAAGAAAGAGGGCTCCTATTATATAAGCCCAAGAAGTTTACACTCCATACGAGTCTCATTACACTTTGTTGTGTCTTTGACGTGGCTTCCTAGAGCTAAGCATTATTTGTATGGAGTATATCTTCCCCAAGGCGATGCCGACCGAAAAGTTAGCTAAGTGGCCCAATTTTTAATTGAGTGCAATTTGAACATTTCTGTATTGACTCAGAAAGCTATAAGCACAAGCTTTGGCTGATCATCTGTAGAACTCCCGTTGATGAAGAGTAGAACCACTAAGACTTATTTTCACGATGAAGCAGTGTCATTTTGGGGTGGTAATTTTCTGAATCATATCCAGGTTGGAGATATTCTTTGATGGAGCGGAAAATCAATCAAGGTAAAGGTATTGGAGCAGGCTTTGCAGAATTCTGGTCATGCACTAGCCCATGGAGGGATAAGCTCCGATATAAATTGCAACGAACAACATGGCCCGAATATCGAAGCTTGTATTCTTGGTTTGAAAATTTCCTCGACTGAATGTCTACTACGAGTTGTTGGTTATTGGGGATTCAGACCTTTTAATTCTCACCAGGTTCAATGGAATGGGCTGTGAGAACCCAAAGATTATACCTTAAGTACGTATGTCAGACGTTGTTCAAAGATATCGGGTACGATCGTGTTTCATACCTACTCCCCAGAATCCAGAGTGAATTGGCCGTGCTCTTGACACCATTGCTGCTTTCGATGATTACGTCCCCGGATTACCAGATTTGTATGGATCCTTCCTGCTATAGAGTTTGAAAGAACACATCCAGTCCATTTTTCCCATGTTGAAGAAGAACAGACATTTGCCTTGGTTATTTTGAATATCAGAGTATTTTGAGTCTGGCACTATCCTGAAGATGCTTAACGACGTCCAACCAAAAGAAGTCGATACCCATAGGCTCCTCAATTTCTTTCCTAGTGATAAGTCCTTTATAGGAGGACTCCAGATTTGGGTCTTCCTAAAGATGCGTTGATGCCATCGAGCTGCGAGGCTTATTGAACAGATACATGCCGGAGTTTATGGCACGCATATGAATGGGCTCACTTTGGTAAGAAAGATCCTTCGAGCTTGTTATTTCTGAATGACTATAGAGAATGATTATTGCAAGTTTGTGCAGAAATGTCATAAATGTCAAGTGCACGGTGATCTAATACGAGTGCCACCTCACGAGCTTAATGCTACGTGTTCACCTTGGCCATTTGTAGCTTAGGTTATGGATGTCATCGGTCCGATAGAGCCAGCCGCTTCAAATGGACAGAGATTCATTTTGGTATCTATTGATTATTTTACCAAGTAGGTGGAAGAAACTTCTTAAGTCGGTAACCAAGAAAGTTGTAGCTGATTTTGTTCTCAACAATCTGATATGCAGGTTTGGGGTACCAGAATCCATCATTACTGATAATGGTGCAAATCTTAACAGTCACTTGATGAGAGAGATATGTGAGTAATTTAAGATTACTCATCGAAACTCGATCGCTTATCGTCCTCAAATGAATGGAGTTGTGGAGGCCGCCAATAAGAATATCAAGAAGATTCTGAGGAAGATGATTGATGATCACCGAGGTTGGTATGACATGTTGCCATATTCTTTATTAGTTTATCGAACGACTGTAAGAACGTCGACTGGACCTACCCCGTACCTATTAGTATATGGAATAGAAGCAGTCATACCTGCTGAAGTTGAAATACCGTCTATGAGAATCATCCAAGAAGCTGAGCTAAGTAATGCTGAATGGGTCAGCAAGCAGATTGATCAACTAACTTTGATTGATGAGAAGAGAATGGTTTGTCCTCTTTCATGGTCAGTTGTATAGACAAAGAATGATTCATGCCTTTCACAAGAGAATGAGAGCCAGAATTTTCGAAGTCGGTCAGTTGGTTCTTAAGAATATTTTTCCTCATCAAGACGAGTACAAAGGAAAGTTCGCACCAAAGTAACAAGGTCTTTACATGGTTCGTGAAGTTTATATGGAGGTTCTTTGGTCCTGTCAGATATGGATGGCACCATATGGCCAAAACCGATCAACTCAGATGCTGTCAAGAGATACTATGTGTGAAACTTCAGCTTGTATTTCTGTTATTTATTTGTGATCATTCTGTTTGCTTGTATTTGTTTTGCTTAAATTCTTATCACTCCTGTAATGAACTACATCTGACCTGAATTCTCAAGAATGAGATACGTAGGCGGCCATATGTCGGCTTCGGTCACCCCATTTATCCCCTTTAATTATTTCTTTGTATTTAAACTACGTTTGACTTGAATTCTCAAGAATGAGATACGTAGGAGGCCTATGTCGGCCTCAGTCGGTTTTCTTTGTAAAATTTTCTTATTTTTTAACCTCTAAGGGAGGAACTACGTTTGACTTGATTCCCGCCTCAATGGGATATGTAGGTGCCACAATGTTCGGAAACGGGGAAGAGAAAACGAAAGAGAAAAGATGCGGTAAGAAAAGAGTAGAGAAAACGAGAAGAGGGGAGGGAGCAAGGAAGTGAAAGAGGAGGGCGCACAGAGGAATGAGAGGAGAAAATGGAGGAAGAGGAGCACAAGCAAGGGTAAGGAAAGAATCATATCTTCATAAGATTTCTATGCCTCCTTACATTAGAAACTGGGACAGAATTATGAGAGGGACTCAAAAATTCTCGAGAAGAAGATTCTTTGTTAGCAAGTCAAGACTGAAGATATTGGAGATTTGCAATGGGGACAGAATTTTTGAGAAGATCTCAAAAATTCGCGATCTACTCAATTATAGTGGAAAGATAAGCAAGACAGTTAACTGAGACAGAAATTTTGAGGATGGCCTTAAAATTTCAGCATGGGTTTATCTATAAATCCGGAGTGACTCTGAAAAACTCCCCAGCAAATAATCAGATAAACCTCAAAGCTTCGGACTCAAAGAGTTTGTTAAGCCTGATATTACATGACTTGGTAGTGACCTTTTTCAGATACTATTTCTCGAAAATTTATTTCTCTTAAATTTCCCCGTATGTTTCATTTGTTTCGGCATAAAATATTTTGTATTATCTATCAAGAGTTGGGAGGTCAGGAAAATCAATCGAAGATAGCAGGACAAGGAGCAGACAATTGAAGAAATTGACACAGATCAATTCATTTTTAAAACTAACAATTTTTCTGTGGACGCTGGTTAATAGCTTTGCTCTGAAATCAGCAAATTCTTCCGATGGATGAATATGGAGAAGTTAAATGAGGAGAAAACTATCCCAGAATCAATAGTTTTCTTAGAAGCAGGAAGCATTTTATATCGCTTATGTCGGAGACTTGGGAATATGAATTGTTTATTTCAATCAATTTACGACAACATGAAGTTTATAAAGAACGTCCGGCTAGATTCGAATGTGAATCAGCAAAAATCTCAAGGATAGTGAACGATTTTTTCGTAAAGGACTCATTGCATCAAATGTGGATATAATATTAATGCATACCAAGGGGTCAGTTATTTTATTGTCGATCAAGACGATATACTATCTGGAAGTCATTTTACCGTTATCGTCATTGGAGATGATATGATTATCTTAAAAGCACCCAGAAGATCACCTTGTTACTTGATTGAAGCACTATCTTCATTTAGTATCAAGGATGACATCAAGAGTTAATATGCATGCATTGTGAATCAATATTAACGTATCACATAAGATCACGTATTGCGAGTCAATATTCATACATCGCAGAAGATCATGCATCGCGAGTCAATATTCATGCATCGAGGAAGATCATGCATCACAAGTCAATGTTCATGCATTTCAGAAGATCATACATGGCAATCATATTCCTTCATCGGCGGAAGACATTGCATCGGGAGTTCAATACATGTATGCGGGGACCACGCATCGCGAGTCAATATTCATGCATCGAGTCAATATTTACACATCGCGAGAAGATGTTTATGCCTCACCGGGAGCTATGAATCGTGAGAAGATTTTATACATCGCCGAAATTTATGCATCGCTAGAAGATTTCATACCTCACAAAAAATTATGCATCGTGAGAAGATTTCATACCTCATTAAAATTTATGCATCGTGAGAAGATTTCATACCTCGTTAAAATTTATGCATCGCGAGAAGATTTTATACCTCGCAGAAATTTATGCATCGCGAGAAGATTTCATACGTCGAAGAAATTTGTTCATCGCGAGAGGATTTAATGCATCGCAGAAAGTTATGCATCATGAGAAGATTTCATACCTCACAGAAATCACGCATCGCTGGAAGCTATACACGCCCCGCAAGAAATCATGCACTGCCAGAGGAGGAATCGTGCATCTCAAGGAAAATATTTATCCCTCAACATCAACTGTATCTTTATTTGGCAAGAGTTAATGCCAAGATAATCATCAAAAGCAACAAAGAAAATATGAGCATTGCATCAGCTTTACTTATTTTGACATCCAATGAAGAGTGTATTGAAGATTACATTGCAAACACAGCATAAGCTTTCATATTTGGCTTTACGTCAAACCAATTGGAGTTGAACGTCAAATGTTAGGAGAACGATTAATTGTCGGCACTCCTAAAGACACTGTCTCCCATTTTAAAATTGCATTTTTATAATGCTGACGAGTTTTTTCTCACCATGTCGAGAGAATCCAAATGGATGGATTCTCCAAAAACAAACCACAGGTGCGGACGAACATCAAAAAAAAAAGGATGCAGCATAACTTGGAACTTTTCTTCTTGACAGATAATTGGACGTATCTAAAGAGGATTGTCAAACTCTCTTAGGAAGCGAGTAGGAGAGCGCTCCACCACAATCAACCCACCCTCTTAAGAATGGCCCGTGTGGGCTTTTCTTTGGGTTTTTGTCAGTTTCATCTTTCCACAGGAATTTTAATATCTGGTAGAAGCAAGTTTCCAATGTGAGTGACAGTACACCAAGAGTTTTGGAAATTATGTCCTTGTAAGTTCTTATTTATGGGTGTAAAGTGCACCACATTCATGGCTAAGAGGTTGCACTTTTCTTACTCGACTCCATTCGTCAATCTTCCAAAACAAAAAATTATCTAACATAATAGATTTCTTTTTCCACCGATCGAGTCGAACTACAAACATCCTGATTTCTAAGGTTTAAGGATATGTAGGAACGCTCAATTCTTAAACTTGGCTGTATTCCAACATGCAATCTTAAATCTTAAACCTAGGCATTGCGATCCCCTCATAATCCGGTGTCGTGATAACTTTTGAATTCTTTCAAAATCGTGCTTTAAATCTAGCATATCTAACTACAAGTGGCCTGAATTCTCATATATCCTGAGATATGTAGAAAACCCATTTTCAGAGCTCGGCCATAATTTCTATAGTCCGCACCAATTTTGTCGGAGAGATGAGCAAGTAGTTAGTCAAAATTGGATTCGTCAATTTCATTTTCCTCAAATTTTTTGCATCAATCCAATTAAAATGAGGGACAGTTGTTGACACCCAATTTTGACCCTCCCCGATAGGAATTAATCTTCGAGTTTCTTAAAATCCCAACTTTCAAAATAATTGACACCCAATTTTGGTCGAATTTTGAAGTTTTTTGTTTTCTTGGCCAAGCCATTAACTCAAAATCTAGCCTTTTGAACTTTTTAAAATTTTGGGTCCCTCTTTTCCTTTTATATATTTTCAGCCCAATTTTCCAACTCAAAGTTCAACTCCTAATCCCAGTTAATCTTGGCCCATTCTCAATACCTTTCTCTTTTTACCAATACCGATCGGTCCATTTCTTGGGGCCCTTTTACAAATTTCCCAGGCCCAACCTAATTCCAAACAACCCTTTCCATACTCGATTTCAGTCCCGTCTAGTCCTTTTGACCTGATCTGACCCGTCATTATTTTAACCCAAATTAATTTCCAACCATTTAAATCAATTAAAGTGTTACCTCTGCTAGCTTTCTCTTTCTTTCTCGTCGAAGGAGCTACGCATGAAAGACCTCTGAATCGACGCGTGAAGTTCCAAGGAAAGAAAAGTCGACTCCAAAAAAATGTGTGTTCATCATTCCCCCTCTATAAACGCGTGAACAGACTATTCTAACGTCCTTTTTCTTCTTTTGTTCGTGCGGCAGAGCAGGGTAGCCCAGCCTTCATCCTTGCGCGCTCATAGATGAGGCCACAGAACGCAACAAGGGTGCACATTCAATCCAAACCCTCCACGCAATTTCTATCCGTTCTTTTGAGAGGATCATTTGGGGATATTCTTTTAGAGTTAAAAATTCAGACTTTTGAAAATTGGATGGGCCTGAATTCGATTTTGGGGAGCCCCTTTTCCCTTTCATTTTAAACCCTAATTCATCCATATATATGATCTTTCTAGCTTTTGAAGAAGAGTGGGGGATTTTTTTTTCGGAGAGATTTTCTTGAGGTTGGAGTCTTTCTTAAAGCCAATAATACGTAGAGAGTTTTTTAGCGTGCAGATACTGAAACTAAGACAAAAGAGGAGGGAATTTTTTGGGAATTCATAGATAGAAAGATAGAAATATTTTAAGGAAAAACTCACAAAAGATAGTGAATTTTAGCCTAGTTTTCTTTTCTTTTTTTTTGTTTTGCTACCAAATTTCTTCTCGCATCTAGTTTTGGGTCAACATTCTGCACGAGTCTGTGTTCTTTGTTCATGTTAGTGTGGTGGAGGTCATTGATGCCCATATCTACTCGTCACTGCCTCAGTATCGCTGCTACAAAAAAGGTGAACACTCCTTTAGAATAAGTCATTTTATATATTGTTTCTTATAGAAAGCATGAAGTTTTCTGTCAATTCTCACTCTTCTCGCTTAGTTTCCTCTAGCGTGGCTAAGGTCTGGTAACAATTTTTGGTGATTCGTAGGATCGGAGGCGGAGGTAATGGCCAGCCGATAACAAACAGACGAAGCGCTGACCGGCGCGGAGGTCTAGCCCAACGTAACGGTTGCCGGAGAGGGCGGGCGGGGGGAGGGCGGGGGAGTGGCGTGCGGAGGGGAGGGTGGTCTGCTCGAGAAGTTGGGGCCGGCGCATTTGTGCGTTTTGTGTGGAATTACGTTTCGCTTTGTTTTTGTTTTTTGTTTTGATGTGTGTGTTTGATTAGTTTTATTTTTTTGATGTGTTGTTTTGAATTTTTTTTTTTTTTTTTGTTTGTTGAAATTTTGCTTCGTGTCAAGGTTAAATCATGTTATTCAAATAAGCTAGAGTTTTTGGTTAGTTAATGTTCTAGTCATTATAATATGCTTGTTGTTTAGCTTTCACCCTTCCGTACGTGTTTGTTCTCTTTAATAGGCTAACGGGTTGTTTGTTTATTATTCATGAATGTTGAATAAAGGTTTCAATAGGGACGTCGATTTTAGTATTAAATACATCAATCCATTTCCAAAATGTCAAATTATTTCATCTATCACTTTTCAAGACTGCAAATAGGTCGTTAGAATTCGTCTTCATAAGGTTCAACCTCTGTTTGTTTCGCTGCTGGGTTTGTTGTAAACGATTTGAGTATGTACGCATGAGTTGTAGATATTTTAGTTAAATATGTCTCTTTGAATGAATTAATTGCATTAACTGAAGGTTTTACCATCCCAACCTCTACTCTTATGTTCACCTGTTTGAATCTATTTTCGTTGTTGCCCTTCAAATTTTATGAAGTTTTTCTTGTATGTTTCGCATTGAATCATGTTAAAGTTGGGTTTCTTGCCTATAGCTGAGTTAATATCGCATTTCCCTGCATTTCAGAACTGCTTATGAGAGCGGGGTTGTAGTGTTATTCTCTGCATCCGTAAATTTAAATTATTTAAAGTTTCCGTCGTTCCCTCTGTGAGGCTCTCCTCGTCGCCATTCTATGTATTGTATAATGATTTCTCTTGTTTTGAAAATTACAACATGTCTCCTCTCCTGTTTGGTCATAGTTAAAATCTGTCCAACATGCACCTTCGGCAAATCTTAGTTATTCTCAAAGGACTATTGCCACCCCTTAGAATAGAAATCGTAATTTCAGCTCGAAGCATGCAATTCTCTGCTAATTATTCAACATTCTGAGGTTTAGTGTTTTTTTTTTTTTTTTTTTAGCATGATAATGTGATAATAACCTTATTTCCGCGTGTTACATGTCGGTGGCAGTCTTATTTTTTATGTGTCTTTGCTTTGCTTAAGATATATGCAGGTGGCTCTCCTTGAATGTATCTCTGTCTGTGTAAATTATGTTAAGCACATCATGATATTATTTTGTCCCATTTGGTTTCTTTGGTCAAATTTTCAAAAAAAATGATGAAATGATTTTAGCTTTTCTAAAGCAATTCATTTTTTTATTTCTTTGTTTGTTCTAAATTTCCCTTAATGCTAAATTTTTTTATTTTTTTTTTGCATTCATATAATCTGGTCCCATCCTAATTAATGATTGTGTGCAATTAGTTCTCCATTTAATATGCATTGACTATTCTCTCTTTTGTTTGGTTTGGCATGAATTTCGAGTGAACCCATCGGGTTCTTTACTATATCTGTCGCGTATTTCATCTTCAGCGAAAGAGGCTCAACTTCGTGATCAGTTCACTCAATCGAAATTGACGTGCAAATTAAGAAGTTGAAGATTCTTGGGCCGAAGTCAAAATTTATTTTCCTTTTTATTTGTTTTTTGTTAGCTTTGGGGCCTAAGCCCTTGTTGTGTTTCTTTCCCGCATTCATTTATTGTGCAATTATTTTAGGACAGGCGGAAGTGGGTCAAAACCCCAAAATAAATGGGTCCAAACACCGGGCCAGGCGAACAGAAACTTGTTTGGACTCAACTCTCTCTCTCTCTCTCTCTCTCCCTCTCTCTCTCTCTCTCTCATACTCTCTCCTTCTTTTATTATCCCTATATTTGTTGATCAATATGTGCAATTAGATTTAAGGTTGGAAGATCACAAATCCCCGTGAAGCGCCATCTGACTTTAATCACTGATCTAAATCAATCAAACTTTAAAATTCTAAGAGATAATTTTGTAAGATCTCAAATCGTCTAATAAATTTATATTCATTTTTAAACAAAGTATTTTTACCGCGATCTTAAATCATAAAGTTTGGCCAAATATGTTAGTTGCCGGAGAACCGCAAGTAGGCAGACATTTTAGGTGCCTAACACTTTTCTAAGATATAAATAGGAATCCTCGAACCCTTTAAAGTTTTCAATTGATTTTTTTTCCTGTTTAGGTCACTTGAAAACATAGTTTTTTTATTTTTTCTTAAAATTTAAGTGGCGACTCCAAAAGGTCAAAAACTTCGAAATAATATTAAACTTACCCTTTTTCGAATAAAATGTGTATATTATAACGAGAAGTAAAAAACTGAAAGCGAAAAAGACTAAACAGAAACCAGTGAAAAGGATATCAAAGTGAGGCAAAATCCTGGAAAGTTATAGCTCAATGGAAGAAGCATACGTGCTTGATGAACGCAGACTGAGCAAGACACGTACATATAGGGAACTTTTGGCACGTTGAAAGTACAATAATGTCTCTATTTGCCCTATCAATTTCAAATAGAAAGAATGACGAAAATAGCTCTAATTTCCAAATTAATGACCTTTAAGCAGACATGTTGAAATCCCCTAAACTCTCTTTTCTATATAAGATGAAAACCTAATTACGAAAAACAAGAAAATGACAACTGAAATTACAGACCTGGTAATAGCAGTATAAACAGAGCAGTTTCAGTATAATGACAAGCTCTAGTTCTACAATATATACAATTCTATAGTTTTTTCATTTTGTATATTATTTTAGGAAGCAGAAAGTTAAAGCGAAAAGGCAGAAATAGAAACCACCGAGAAGGAAATGAAGGTGAGGCAAAAACATGGAAAGTTATAGATCAATAGAAGAAGCATACGTGTCTGATGAAAGAAGACTTAGCAAGACACGTACAAACAGGGCAGCTTTTGTCAAGTTGAAACAACAATAATGCCCCTTTTTACCTTATCACTTTCAGATAGAAAGAATGACGAGAACAGCCCTGATTGCAAATTTAATGACCTACAAGCAGACATGTTGAAATCCCTTAAAACTCTCTCCTCTATAAAAGATGAAAACCTAATTAGGGAAAACCAAGAAAAAGACAAGTGAAATTACAGACCTAGTAACAACAATATAAATAGAGCAGCTTCAGCAGAACGACAAGCTTTTTTTCTACAATATATACAATTTACAGTTTTTTTATTTTGTATATTATACCGGGAAATAAAAAAACATAAAGCGAAAATATAGAAACAAAAACCAACAAAAAGCAATTAAAGGTGAAGCAAAAGCCTGAAAATTTATAGCTCAATTGAAGAAGCATACGTGCTTAATGAACGCAAACTGCTCGAGATACGTACATACAGGGCAGCTTTTGGCAATTTGAAACTACAAAAATGCCCCTGTTTTCCTTGTCACTTTCAGATAGAAAAAATGACTGAAATAGCCCTAATTGCCAATTCAATGACCTGCAAGCCCGACGTGGTGATATCCTCTGAAACTGCGCTGTCTATATAAAAAGAAAAATGTACTAGTATTACTTTTGTTACAAATCCATTGAAGTGTGTGGATTGTCCTTTAAATATAATCCAAACTAATTGTATTTATGTATACGTTTCAAGGTGATAAGAACATTTGGATAAATATGTACACAATTGGGCACTTATCATTGTGCCTTGGGAGTGATATTCAACTCTATAAAATAGAGATATTTTCGCTTTGGTAAAAACACACGTGAAAGAAGAAAATTCTCTTTTGAAATCTCCTTCTCTGTCTTCTTCTCTCTATGATTTATTCGTATGAGCTTGGATTTTCTTATGAGATTGATTTCATAAATGTTTTGGTTTATCTCGTTATGAGAATCAAATGCTATTATATCATAAAAATATATATATTTTTCTAAAAAAAAAATGATTTTAGACAAAATAGTATTCAGTACTAAGAATATCAGGAGGAACGGAGACATTGAGACGGAGACATATACTACTATTGGTTGAATATGACAGACTATACAGAAAAATTTCGTAAAATACAATAAGTAAACAATTTTAATAGCAGAGTGTTGAATATATTTTGATTGTTTTGAATGAAATACGCAAAGGGTGGTGTGAGTCATGTTGTCCTTCGGTCTATTTTATACCGTGGGTTAAGGGTAAGACGATGCGGTTCAAGTATCATCGCACCAAAAAGGGTATAAAAATCAGGTTAAGTCAGATGCATATAATGAAAAATATGTGAATTTGAGGATAAGACAATAGATTCAAATTTTTATCGCACCAAGAGGGTGTAAGACATTCTTTGAAGTATGATGCACCATGATAATAATGTATGGGTTCAAGTCCCCACAGAATTATGACCTATGGGTATTGTATGGATAAGACATAGTTTGAGTCTTCAAAGCACCCAAGTGGTGATAAAATGATGATTTAGGCAAAAATAATATATTTTGATGAACATCTTGAAATTATCATATTGAATTTACTTAATTCCTTGAAAGAATGTGGAGCAACATGTGATAAACGTTGAAAATGCGCCGTTGACTGCTCCATTCAATCATATGAATGTGGAACAGAAGTAAATAATTTACTCTAGAAAAGATGACAAAATTAATTTAGGAATAAGGGCATCAAGGGACAGAATTAATAGGTCATCATTGTGTAAGGATTTTAAAAAGAAAGAACACTATGGGTTTCTCAATAGTCCTTCAAAATGTGAAAAGTAATTTACTAAAAAATGGTATGAAAAAGCATTACACGTGTGAATGTTGAACCAATAATGTGACAAGTTTATAGATCCTTAATCATGATACAAGAAGATAAATGATGGTTTACACATGGTCTTAAGTAATGTTGAGGTGTTGTCATGGAAATATGATGATATTAAAACCATGACCATGTACGTACAAAACAAATTTATGAAGTACATATAAAGATTAGTCCAAGTCCTTGAAGAGAAGTGACTGTGGTGAGTACGTGAATGCTCGACCATTTCTATTAGAGAATGGCAAGGTGTGATAAATCATTAGTGGGTTTTGAATATATGTCAAAACTCACCTCTATGGGAGGTTTGAGAAAAAAAATGATATATGTCAAAAATAACCTCCACGGGATGGTTGGAGGCAAATAAATTTTATTTGGCAGAAATGGATAACGTATTATTTTACGTTTATACATCACTATGTATGGTTTATTGTGATTACCGAGAAGGGCAAAAGAAAGGAATTAGTTCTTGCCTCTAAGTTTTGTGTTCAGTTTGTTGTGACAATACAAATTGTCATTGGTTGTGTACTATGGTACAATAAAAGTAAAAGCAAGAAGAAACACGACTTTAATCGTAATGATTTTGACCATGACAATAATACATATAATTTTCTCCTTGAAGGAGAGGCTCAACATAGGGATGATGTCATGCAAGTGATAGTACACAAAATTATTTGCAAGCTCTACGAGCGTGCTATTTCAGAGGAATTAATATTAGGGTTCTAGTAAGTCTCAAAAAAACCAAAAAAAAACCCTTTTTTTTTAAAAGGTTTTTTTTTTTTTTTTTTTGTTTTTTTTTTTTTTCGGATAGAATTGAAAATAAATATGAGACTATAATCAATACAATCGAAAGAGGGTTAGAAATATTTTATGTAAAGATTACCCACTGTTCCTCTTGTTTTTGCATACCAAACATGAAAATGCAAGAAATACATGCAAAGTAAATTATAATGTACTAAATTAAATATAAATTGGGCATGACCAGTTGATCAAAAAAAATCTGGGTTTGGATGTGGTGCAAATATAATGAGAGTTATGTGGCTTATATGACTGAAAGGTGAAGAGAAATAAAAGATTCTTCAAGAATTCTCTTGTGTTGCTTTTTTATTCTACAGCTAAGATTGGATTGAATTCCTAAAATTTTGGTGGGACATATAAAGATGGGGAATATTGGCACATTCATCGAGTGGATCATTTGCAACTATATGAATAGATGCATCTCGCGATGATCGCATGTGCTTGGGGTCAAATTACAAATTGGTGTTGTAAGATTGTTTACTCGAATTGTTAAATTAAGAACCATGTTTCAGACATGAAATAGATTGATAATGCGGGGTGGGGAGGCAGAAAGAATTGTATGCCTCCAATTATCGTTAATCATGGTTATGAGAACAAAACTCTCAAATGAGATTTGGTATGGGAAAAGATTATTTATTTAACATGTATCAACACATTATGCATCAAGCCAACAAGGTTCCCCATTAAATTTGTCAGGGTCAGGATCAGGATCCAAATAATTGTCATCTAAAAAGGTCTGAATGTGTGGTTATGGATTAATGATTCCAACCACGACCCAAGATGAATTCCCAAATAATTATTTGGGATGAATTTTAGATTTGCTAATATTATGGGGAGAGATGACTAACAGCTGAAAAGTATGGTTTGAGGTTATGAGTTTATAGACTCGCCTAAATAAATATGTAACTTAAAGTCACGAGGATAATTCAGTGCAGCTAATATTGCAAATTAGTGCCAAATGAATGCGCTGACCCTATGATATTAATTCAGCTCAAATGCTCCCAACATGAAGTCCTGAAGACAAAGTTTTGAGACGACGGAGATAGCGTATAGACCAATCGGTTTCAATATAAAAATTCCTTGAAGAAGAAAGGAGCAAATGATCAAATAGGTCATATATGAGGCATCGTGCATAAAAGAGCAATCATTGATTATAAACTTAATAAACATCAGGAAAAGGTTCAGGACTAAAAATGAAGAAAAAATGAAACAGATCTCAATAAGTTATGTCTTGTTGGAATCGATATCCAAAATAGGTATCTTTGATATGATGGTACGCAAATGATATAAATGGTGCGAGGATCATTGATTCAAATATGTTGTTTGTGTGATTAAAATGGTTCGGCCAAGTAAAATGCCTACTTGCAAGTAATGGTTTCACTTCGAAAAGTGTAGTATGGACCGGTAGCCATAACTCAAGGTTTAATGTCAGTGTGGTATAATAAATTATTATATACGGTTATAGTCGGAATATATCAAGTACAACTTGGCCTTGGGCATAAAGGGATTATCGCAAAATTCTGACATTATTGGAGATTTGCTTTCTTCCTATGGTGGATGCCACTGAGGTTGGTCATTGGCCACAATAAAAAACGTGAATGGTAGAATGACTAATTATCATGTTAGCGAGACAATGAAGGTTATATGAAAATCCTGAAACAACCGAGTGGTCTGAATCATATTAGAGTTTTTGAACGGACACTTTTTCAATAAGGCTTCAAGAATCCTTATATGGATTGAAAAAGTCAAGCCAAGAAAGGGTACAAAGAATGACACTAATTGTCCTTGTATTTATGAAAAGGGTATTGGTTAAGACGGAATATTGTCTGACTACAGATTGAATATTGACGCATGAAATATTGTCCATCAATCAACATACACAAAAAGTTCGATGCAATTTGAATAGATAAAAATCACATTCATTGAAATACCCCAATGATTAGATGATCATTTGACATAAAAAATGAGATCAGTTTGATTCTCAAAAGAAGGCTTGAAGAGTGTTCTGATGATGAAACTCCATATCTTGGTGCAATCAAGGCACTAGTGCATCTTACTAAGAATATTTAATCAGATATTTGTTTTACAGTAAATTTACTGGCAAGAATAAGTTTTTCCCCGATAAAAGGACATTGAAATGGTGTTGAGCACATACTTGAATATCTTTGAAGGACCATAGACATGGGTTCATTCTATTCCGAAGAATTCAAGTCACAACTGATTGGTTACGCATATACAAAATATTTATCTGATTCGCATAAAGTTTGGTCTCAAACACGCTATTTGATTGCATGTGGAGACACAATAATATCCTGGCAATCAATGAAGTAAATGTTGATATGCAGAAAAGCCCTACATGGATCAAGTCGAGAGTGCGTCTGGTTGAGATAAATAAACATCATATTATGGAAATGTGTGGTTTTTCTTTGAAAAAAGAATATACCAACCACAATGTACAAAGATTGGAGACATCATTACAAGAAATTAAGTGATGTTTTAATCAAGGGGAGTATTTATGTATACATGTTTTCAAGGTGATAGGAATCATTTGGATAAATATGTATCTACTAATTGACATTTATCATGGTGGCCTTTGGAGTGATATCTCAACTCTATAAATAGAGATATCTTTCACCTTTTGTAGAACACACTTGAAAAGAAGAAAATTCCTCTTCTTCAATCTACTTCTCTTGTCTTCTTCTCTATATGATTATATTCTTATGAGCTTGATTTTATAATAATTTTTTTTTAATCGTTGTGTCATTTTTTTCCCTTTCAAATTATAATTTTATTTTTATTTAATAATTTATTTTATCTTGTCTTCCGCTATGACATTATTTATATATTTTTTTCCAGCTCAACTGATCAGATTAAAAAATGTTCTAAAAGGATAATCCTGTCAAGCAACCAGCTCTCTATAAAAGTTTGCACCGTGAAAGCCCTCCATCACTATTCAGATTTTCATTTTTTTGGGAGAGGGAATTAATTACAAAAACTCAAAATAGCTTTATATGAATTGTACATGTTTTCTTATAAAAATTTATTTATCTCTCTTCTATTAGGATGTCATGTTACATTATTTATTTATTTATTATTTAAAAAGTTATATTTTAAATCTATTTAAACGGTAGATTGCAATATGTATTTTTGAAAAAAATATTATTTTTTATTTATCTTTTTTGAAAATGTTGTCTTTTAAATATATAAAGATAAATTTTAAAAATGAATGAAAAAAAATACCGCATGTCTACAATTAACTATTAATGAACTGTTTTAAATTTTTTTTTAAAAATATTGTTTTTTTAATTTTTAATGAAATTATTATTTTACTATAAGTTTTTCTTTCATTTGTTTAAATATTATTTTTTTTTGTTTATGTTCCATTTTCTTCTCCTATTTAGATAGATATTTCTAATTTTTATTTTGTGGAGAGCATTCTTATAACTCTTGGAAAGTGTGATAATAAAATAGACATTACAGTTTTTTTCATCAAAATAATTCAATTTCAGTTTTCATTTTTTACCTTAAAAATTAAAATTTGGAAGCATTTAAAGACTGTCATTTTTTCCCGTATAGCTATCACTGTTGTTATATAGATAAAAATATCAGGAGACATTTAAAAATATATCCTTTTCCCTTATAATTTTCTTTAACAAAAGAACTTTGTTTTCTATTTAAAAAAGCCATATTAAAATTTCTGTTTTTTAATTATATTTTTAGAGAATATTTAAAATGTTTTTTGTAAAATTAAAATTTTTAAATATTTGTGGTGCTGACATGTCACACTTTTTACTTCTTCTATTATGTATAGATAGATTTTTTAAAAAAAAAAATAGACAAACCCACATATTATACCCAGTAAAAAAAGTACATTAAGAATGGTAATATGAACTTCTTCGATTTTACAAGAAAATATGTGGGTTCCTCCAATTCTTTAAAAGAATTTAAAAAATATTAATAGTAAATTAAAAAATGTGACATGGACCCTAGTAGAATAGAAATAGTGTATTTTTTTTGTGACAAATATATTTTGACGAAAATAGACAAAATTGAGTGATATTATAGTCCTAAAACAAACATAAGTGATATTATTAGATAATTTTCCAAACATGAGTGACTATCTTGAAAAATTACTCTTAATTTTAAAAGACTGAAAATTTACCTTAAAATTTATAAAATATTTGAACTAAATGATCATATTTAATTTCTACCATCAGTATTACTTTTGATTTATTTTGATTCATTTCCTTATTTCATCATTAATGTTATTAATATTATTTCCTTAAATCAACTTTTTCCTTTTTTTGTGTTAGTTTATCATTTATTTATCCAAGTAATAACTTATTATCAATTACTAACAATTTAAATAAAAATTTAGAGAATTTGATTTGCCTCTTTTTTATTTGAATAATAATAATAATAATAATAATAATTAAAAAAAATAAGAATAAAGAAGATAATTCCTCAAAAATGAAGCTACTCTTAAAAAAAATTATGCCTCACTTCTATTTTATTTTTGACATTTTTTCTAATTTTAATAAATTAAAAGTTATATCTTAAAATTTTATAAAAGAATATAAAAAATTACCGTATTTAATTCCCGTCACCAGCATCTATTAATTTCTTTTACTTCTCTCGTCATTCAAATTAATGTTATTATATTATGTCACTCAGTGGCCTTCTTGTTATCATTATTTTATATATTCCTAGAAATAAGTGATTATGATTAAATAGGAACTGCAATTTTTCTAACGTAGTTAGATTTTCCTTTTCTTTTAAAAAAATGAACACTACACATATTATTATTATTATTATTACTATTATTATTATTATTATTAATAATAATAATAATAAAAGTAATAAAGTTGAAGTAAAAAAGTGATCTGACGCTCTTCATAGTCTAGCATTGATTTTTTATTTTTTTTAAAACAAATTCTCTTATATGTTTCTCAAATTAATTGTACGAAAAAATAAGGTTAATTTAATCAATTTTAAAAAATAATTAGTTACATTTAATAAAAGGCGCGGATATATAGAGAGGCAAACAGATTTATAAAAAAATAGGGGATTACAGTACAAGTATCTCAAGCCCGAAATCGAAGAAAACCACTAATATATACTAATACTATTACCCTGAATTATTTTCTTAATAATTTTCTACACTTTTCGGCCTAAGTGACACTATCTTGTGGATCCAACGCTGATTGACTTTTTTTCCAGACTAGTATCACGTAGGCCGAAAAGGGTTAGAAAATTATTTATAAAATAAGTTCAGGACCTTAGTATAGTATAAATGTATCTCTGAGATTTCGGGCATAAGATAAAGGGGTACTTATGCATTTTCCAAAAAAAAAATAAGCCATTACATTTATAGTAATCAAGGCTATAACTACAAAACTGTTATTTGTAGTTTTGATGATTTGACAAAATTAGGGACCTCATAAAGGTACCGGGCTCGTACTTGAGTATTGCAGGTTCCTACTTGAGTATTGGAGGTTTCTTATTTGGAGTATTGCAGATGATTGAAACAAACCCAGGGGACATAAGAGGTACCGTCTCATGATGATGAGTCAGTCGACTGCCAGCTGGGATGTAAGAAAAGTAGGTGCACACTCCGATGGCGTCAGAACACGTGTGACCTTTCCAGCCAATGGCAACGCAGTTTAGGAAAGTGACGTTCCCATATAAAAGCATTTTATAAACATTTTTGTGTAGGTTTTTGCAACTGATAAAAAACTTTCAAAACTATTGTAAAGGCTACTACCAAGCAAGGCAGAATCATTCCAAGAACGCAGAAATCTCTGGAGTTTTAGTGTAGCTGTTTGGAATATATTCTCTTGTTCTTATATTGTAACTATTCTAAACTATAAAGGACTCAGTGGAGAGTGTTGAAATTCTAAGTTATCTAAGTGGTGATGATAGCTTAGTGGTAGATGATTTTACTTAGGCTTGTTAAGAATAGAGGACTATTGCTTAACGGTAGGATTTATTAACTCTTTCTAGTTTGGTTTGTAATCGTGTTTAAATTTGCTGTGAAATAGTGAAAGCGATTTGAAAAGTCCTGTTGAGAACAGGTCGTTGGTTTTATCCCTTAAGCAAGGAGGTTTCACGTAAAATTCATGTGGTGATTTTAACTGCATTACTTCTTGTAATTCTCTGGAGTAAGGGAAGGGACCTGGTCCATTAGTCTGTTAAGTGAAGGCATATATTCTAAACCAAAGTGGTACAGAGCGGCACTCCCCTATTGGTTACACCAAGGAAGTGATATTTGTTCTAGAATGGCTGCTCCCCTTAATCTCGAAGAAGGGCAGTCCGTCACTCAGACCTCCATCGTTTCAATTGACATTTCTACAGTTGGTGGAAAGTTAGAATGCATGAATAACTCATGGCTGAAGACAGCGATGGTATTGGATATTGTGTACTGGGATGGACCATTTGTTACGATGAGGAAGAAAAGGATGGAGAGGAGCGAGGAGAAGACATATGTTCCAAAGCCTAGCAGACTATGCGAGCTGCAGGAAAAGGACTGGAAAGGTTTCAAAGCTAAAACTTCTGGGTCTGTGGGATAGGGCACCTGTGAGTTACAATAGAGTGTCAGACTGTGAGTTGCGAAAGAAAAATTTGCGGACTGCTTAAAGATGCACATGACAGGACTGAACAATGTCAAAGAATATTAAGATTGACATGTGCTTACCTCACGATATGAGAACTTCAAAATGGAAGGAAGGAGAATCAATACATGACATTCACCCAGTTTATTCCATTACAAATGAGCTGCGAAGTCTGGGTGTGAAACTATATGCATGACCAAATAGTCAGGAAAGAAAAAGTGCTTCGAATTCTTCCTAAGACTTGGGGGTGAGAGCAAGGTTGCTGCCTTACAGAGCAAGGATTTGAAGGTGGCCTATGGATGCTTTGATTGGTAATTCTGAAGACACATGAGAGGACGAAAATTACGATTCATCAAAGAAGGAAGCTAAAACAGGACAAGTTCATTGCTGCTTGAAGTACACATCAGGATGAAGATTTCGTGATGTGATATGACATATCTCATCAACAGAATTTCAAAAAATTATGAGAAAAAAACAAAGTTTTTAAAAGAGGAACAAATGGTACTAGAAATGTCACTCAGGTGAGAACATGATACAAATGTGGAACAGCGGGGCACTTTATTCAAGAGTGTTCCTCCTTGCTCAGAATGAAAAACAAGGAACATCAAAAATCAAGAAGTGACAAGAGAAGAGAAGGGACCTGGTACATGGTAGGAAGAGATCGAAAAGCCTGCTGCAGATTGGTAGTCAAAAAGGGCTATGCTGGTGGGTGATTCTTCAAGTGATTCAGAAGAACATGATGACCCAACCAGATGAGTGGTCTATGGTGCTGGCTGGTTACAGAGGAGGAAACCATTTTCAATGAAATGTTTGCTCTCATGGCTCATACGTGATGTGAAAATGAGAAGAGATTGACCAGCGAATTCTTGAATGAAAAATGACTTGGATAATTTTCCTTAAAAAATTGAGAATTGGCCCAAAAGTCATGATTGATCAGTATTGAGTTACATCTTGAAAGATGGAACACCATGAATGCTAACTGACAGTTTAAATGAAAACAAGTTAACTTGAAGAGAAATGTCAAAAGGTATCTATAGAGTCTGATAATTCTGAACTTAAAACCAGTTGAATTCAGAATGAAGAAGCTGAAAAGCTAAATATAATGTAAAATGGTTTTTACAATTGAAATATCAAGAAAATTAAAAATTCTGAGAAAAAGGTGGGGAATTGTTCGAAGAAAGAAGAGCCACAATGGAAAGGATATTGTCCAAATAGGAAGATCTTGAAAAATCTAGTAGTGGACAAAAATCCTCAAAGTTATTGTCAAATGCAACAATCAGAGCAATTTCAATAAGAAGGGCTAGGGGCAAGTGTTTGAAAATCCTTCACCTTATATCCCGCAAGTAAGTAGTATGTGTTGTATCTGACCATTTGTTATGTCTTCCACTGTGGGTAAGAATGGAAAATCTGAAGGGTGAGTGTTCTAGCTGGAGAAAACTCTGTGAAAGGCTCTTAATTATGCTGACTGAAAGGCCAAAATGTACCCAAAAAGAGAACCTGGTCCTTCAAAGCATTGTATCAACTCACAGAATTCAAAGGAAAAAATCTGATCCTGTCCTATGTCCGTGTTAGAAGCCTACAAAATATACCATATTGACTAAATGCAATCTAATCACTCTTGGTCTCCCTACTGGGAACCAAGCTGAAAATGGGTTTCCCAAGGGGCGGGGGGCCTTAACAAGTTAATTCTTGTTGCACGGGAGTGAGAGCGAGCAGCAGTAAATGTTTGGTATATGGACCAGTGGATGATCTAAACATGATGACTGGTGACATCAAAAAAATTCTCTCACTCAAGGACACTTCAGGGAGGAGGTCTCTTTGGTGATTTGGAAGAAGGGGGCCATTTTGGGGTGTTAGATTTTGTTGCTGAAACAATGGAACGGATGATATGGAAAAATTTGATCTAGAAGTGATTGAAGAAGTGTTAAATCCAGCCAAAAGGAACTCATTGCATTGAAGAAGCATTCATGGTTGTTTTGATGAAGATGGAAACTAAAAAAACAATGGATCCAAATGATGAAGATGATGTGTTCAAGCTGTTCAATAATAGAATTGAAGAAGTGAAGATGATGCCCAGAAAACAGTGAAAAATGACTTTGATGATCAAAATCATAGTCTACTGAAGAGGCTGGATGATGAGGTTGAAAGGTAATGAGTGACCTGTACTTCAGAATTCCATCCAGCAGGACACCAAACTCCCCCACAAATATCAATGAGTGTCCCTCCTGATGAAGAAGAACATGCTGATCAGATTCCACCATCTGCTCAGTATCAGGATGGAAGCCCTAGTTCATCACTCCTCGTGATAAGCTTAGTTCTCCTTGAACTGGAAATTCATTACTAGATCAAAAACAAGAAATCTAGTTGCATTTCAGAATTCAATCATCCTTTTGAGCCCAGGAATGTGAGGTGAAAGGAAGCCACAAGTGATGCAGATTGATCAACTCTAGGCAAGAAGAACTTCATCACTTTGAAAGGAAAGCAGGTATGGTAACCTGGTTCCTGACATGAGGAAACAGTAATGGAACCAGATGGGTTTCAGAAGAAAACAAGCTGATGGGAAAGTGGATAGTGACTTATCCTAAATAAATCCAGGTTGGTGGTTGCAAGATCAATTTGAGAATATCGGTAAAGTTGGGCATGTTGATCTCAAGTGATGTTTTAGCTAACAGTTGAACTCCCTGATGGCTGAAAATTGCCGTGCAGGTTAATCTATGTGTAACATTTAAATATCTGAACAAGATCCTTTTTGTACCTTTGTAGGTATACTCTCAGCAGGACCTGCTTAGAAGGAGAAGAAACATAGAACAACTAAGGAAAAATGAAGTTTAATTGTTCTATGGACCTGGTGCCTGTTCAGGTTAGCATTATAATGAAATGGAAACTGAAAAATATGAACGTTTTTTTATTAATGCCACGTTGTCAGTCATGGTTACTCTGAACGTTTGTCCCCTCGTTCTTTTCAAAACGACACATACAATCAAGGACCTGGCCACTTCACGCTGTTTTTTAAAAGGCCATTTACTCCATTTGGTGAAACCCTCATTGTTATTAACTTATTCCTGTTCACAAAGGTTTAGTAAAAGCTTAAAAGACAATTTGTTCGTATTCTTCACTTCATGCTCATAGAAGAAACCATCTCCTCTGTGAAAAAATAAATATGAGAGTTGCATTGAAAGGAAGAGGGCTATCCAAAGACAAGATTGGCTCAACTTATGAGATCAGGATCAGCTAAAGCACGAGGTTGCGGAGCTTAACTGTGCGTTTGAGTGGTAAAGAGGCTGAGATTGTATACTCAAAGCAGAAATGTACTGCCACATAGTGGGGACCTGGTTCTTCAGTGGTACAAGATCTGGAGAAGAGAGAATGCTGAGTTGAAGGCGAAGATAACGGCCCGCATGAAAAGGCTATCAAAGATAATGATGCTGCCAATGCAGACTCACTACTTGTATCAGTCCCTGTCTCATCCTCCCCCATCTTCCTAGCTGTTGAAACAATTCCCCCCTGTCTAATTTTTTTTGTGTGGTTACACTGTGTTGAGGGTATTCAGTTGTTTTTAATGTGTTAATGTTTATGATGGCCATGATGTGTTTTAACTTATTCCATTTGTTGTTCTGATTTATCTTCCCTTCGTGCAGCTTTTCCCTTACTGATTGATGCTCTTTAAGCTCTGATCTTGGTCAAGATATTTCTGTTGACTCGTTGGGTTTACTGGACATATCTTTTTATGATGCCAAAAGGGGAAGTGAAACTGTAAGTAGCTAAATGTTATTCATGTGAGGGAATACAATGAGGGGGATATCAGTTGAGGGGGGACTATACAGTAAGGGGGAATATACAGTCGGGGAATTACACATGTGAGGGGCAATATAGCAAGGGGGAACTATGGTGGAGAGATTTCAGATCATTGTTTGTATCATCAAAAAGGGGAGGAAATGTTATTTGTAGTTTGATGGTTTGGAACAAACTTAGGGACCTCATAAAGGTTACCGGGCTTCTTACTTGAGTTATGCAGTTCTCTTACTTGGATTGAAGGTTCTTATTTGAGTATGCAAGATGCAACAACCAGGACCTAGTAGAGGTACCGAACTCTCATGATGATGAGGAAAACAAGCCAGTCGACTGCCGATGGAGATAGTAACAGAAAGTAGTGCACACTTCCCGCTGGCGTCAGAAAGTGTGGACTTTCCAGCCAATGGTAAGAAGTGTAGGGAAAGTGACTTGCCCATTAAAAGGCATTTTCTGAACATTTTTGTGGAGTTTTTTGCAAATTGATAAAAATTTCAAGAAATCTTGCAAAGGCTGACTACCAAGCAAGGCGAGAATCATTCCAAGAACAGCAAGGAAAATCTCTGGAGCTTTGAGTTGTAGCTGTTTAGGAATATATTCTCTTGTTTATATTGTAAAACTATTCCTGATGAACTATAAAAGGAAACGTGGGGGGTAGGTTGAAAAGTATAGTTATTACGGGATAGCTTAGTGGGTAGATTCATTCTACTTAGGCTTGTTAACAATAGAGGACTATTCTTAAAGGTAAGATGGATACTATTTCTACGTTTGGTTGTAATCGTGTATGTGTTTCCACTTTTGCTTGTGAAGACTAGTGGATAGAGATGTGAAAAGTCCTTGTTGAGAACGGTCGTGGTTTTCTCCCTTAAGCAAGGAGGTTTTCCACGTAAAAATCAGTGTGTTGATTTTAAACTGAATTTAACTTTCTGGAATTCTCTGGGTTTAGTAAGGGACCCTGCTCCATTATTTGTTAAGTGAAGGCCTATATTCTAACACACAAATTTCATATTTAATGCTATAATGGTTTCTTTCCAATGTATCATTCGATCATAATCTGCATCATAAGGAAAGGAACATTAATAATTTAAAAGTCAACATTCACGTATTTAGTGTGTGTTGAGTTACACTTATATAAGGTATTCTGATTTTTAATTTTTTTTCGTTTGAAAATGATTGCCAAAATACAAAAACATGCTTCAAAAAAATATAAAATCAAAAAGCCAGGCGTTGCAGGTGTTTCAATTTGACCTTACACATTTAAAGCACTTAAAAAATCAATCTAATCACTCTCTTATATTTAAAATATGCAGAACTGTGCTGAAAAAACATTTGAAAAATTATTGTTCTCTAATTTCAACTGTTATTTTTGGATGCTTTTGCCATATCTTCTACAATATTTATACTTCTTTTGATTTTTTTAGTTATGTTCTTGCTTTCTTTGTTTGTTTTTAATATTGATTTTGAATTGCATGGTTATTTTTAATGGATTACATAGTGTTTAAAACTAAATTCATTGTATTGAAGTGATAGCAAACAAGGGGAAAAAAAGAACATAACGAGTATAAGAGATACAAAAATATACTCCAATTCCTCTCTCTCCTCTACACACCACAAGCACTACCCCTCTAACGCACCAACGCCCACTTACTCACCTCCCCTCAAACCTCTCTCCTATCTCCTGTCCACCCCCACCGCTAATGTCCTATCCCTCCAATCAACCCTTTGCAAACGGCAAAGCCACCCCTACGCCCTCAACCTCTCACCCCACATCACCATTTTCCCACATACTCCATCTTACTCTACATTCCCCACCACATTCAACCTTGTCGGTTGATAAGCCTGTCCCGCCCCCCCCACATGCACCCCCCCCCCCCAGGTGGCGGGTTACTAGTGCCCCCTTCCCACCAGTGTCAGTTGTTGATCCCTTGACACCCCCACCTCTCCCCCCGTTCAAGGGTTGTGTTGTGGGTCCTCCCCCACCACACAACCCCACACCCGCCCCCACGCCCCCACTGTATTATTATATTTTTTTTGTTTCAATATAATTTCGAATAAGCACAAGTCCATTACAATTTGACAACATCCCTTAAAAATAATTTTATCTTTTTAAGTAGGTGTTCGAACAGAATATTTTTGTCAAATAATTATGGTATTTGACTTTTAGGAACATTGAAGGAGTCTTTTGTTATATTATTGCAATAAATATTTGAAATTAAGTTCGTCATGAATTTAATCATTAAGATACTTCCCTGCCCAAAAGTGAAAAGTGGATAAAAAAAAATAATTTCAAACTTAGAAACGCAATTAAAATTGGAAAGTTGTATTTGAAACTTTTCAATTATCATATACAATTTTTTTAATAAAAACAAAACAATTATTCATCAGGGGCTAAATAAAATATTGTTTCGTTGTATCTTCAGTCTCTTACATTATAAGTTTTGCTAAGAAACAAACTATTTTTTCTATTAACGGTTAGGGATTAACATTTAATAATAATATTTAACATTATTAAATTGCTTGATTTTGAGTTATAAAATGATCATTGATAGACATTTGTGTTTTCAAAACTATCAATTTAATCATGCTATTCATCTTTGGGACTTGGTAGCCATGTAATGCCATTACTTTGAACTTTTTGGTTGAATTCATTGTAAGAGATACAAACCATTCAATAAAAATATTGGAATGGATAACTTCTACATATCCATTAGCATGGTGTTCATCACTTATTTCATTGTTTAAGTCCTCCATTACTTTTTGTTTGAAGCATGCCAAGAGAAAGTTAAGTATGTAAACTTCTAAATTCCATTGGCTTGAAACAGGCACCAAGCAATGCATGAAAACTTTGTTCCGCATGATTGAAAATGGTTAAAACAACTGAGTGTGATAAGTTACTATATCATAAGTCTGGAATCATTTGCCTATATGTTGATGATTTTTGTTGATATTTGCTCTAATATGAATATATTGATGAAGCAAAAAATGTTCTAGAAGCATTTTTGATATGAAAGATTTGGCGAGGCAAAATTGTATTCTTGAAATAAAAAATAACAAAGAAACATGTGAGGGGATTTTCCTTGACCAGTCACATTATTGAAGAAAAATTTGAAAAAAAATATAACTTTCATGATTACAAGCATGTTGCTACTCCTTTTGATTCAAGGTTCACTTATTTCCTTTTGAAAGGAAAATGATGTAACAAACCAAACGGAATATGCTAGTTATATCGGAAGTTTGAGATATGTGACTGATTTAAATTAATTACATATAAGGAATTGAAGGATAATATTATGTCTATTTTTATTTTTATTTTTGTTTTCAAAAGTTAATTAGAATAAAAAATATTAATTTGATGTTTGTCATGATGTGGAATAATAATTGTACTATTTTATTGAACTCATTATTTTAAATAAAAGTCATGATCTCGATTTTATAACATACAAAATCTTACTAAAAATGAAAAAAAAAATATTACAAATAGGATCATCGTCCTCCTATTTTAATTGGATTTTTATTTGACTAGATTAAATCAATTAATAATGAAATATTTTTAATATGGTTTTTCAACTCTTACATGATTAATTATCTTATACTTTGAGTAATATGTTATACATAAAAAACAACGATTACCGCTCAAAGCAAGTTTTAAATTCTATTCCTTTCAATTTAATTTATAAAAAAAACCATTATCCAATTTTAATAAATATTACCCAAAGAGAGGGTGAGTTGCTTTAATTACAAATTCATGTTTCACTTGAAACGAGAGAAGATTTTTGAAATTTGTTAGGTTATCAAAAAGGGTGCCAAACAAGAGCTCAAAAAAAGTTAACTGATTCGGTATTCTTATGTTATCTATTTTCTATGATTAACGGTCCAAAAAAAAAAAGAGTGTATTTATTGTTTTAGTAACTTGTTAGTTTGATTTTTTTGTTATAAAAAAAAAATTATTATTGCAAGTCTTGTATTTGGTTTAGATGCACAGATTTCGGTATTGTGACTTTTGGTGTTTTGTAATAACTAATACTGACGGAAGTATAAAATTTTATGACATAGAGAACTATTTAGTTTCGTTTAATTTATTGTTATGTACTCGTTAATTTCACGATATTCACATACTTCTTTTTTAGTTTGGGACGGGGGTATTATAAGAAAAATGTTTTTACTAAATTCACTTTTTTTTAATATATATCTTGAAAAAAAATATAGTCTTTGACTCAAATAAAAGACAAATTTAAGTGATCAGTTTTTCTTTACAAGGTTTTTTAATTGCATGCCCCCCCAAGTGCTCATGTCACAACCCTTTGGACTCAAGCATGTAGAACAAATAAAAAATATGAGTTTGAAATCTTCAAATTTCTTCAACTTCTTAAATGTTGTGTGTGTGATACAAACTATGTTTAGAGTCAAACCGTTGTCAAATGTCCTTTTCCTAAGGATCTTTCCATAACTTTCAATTTGATTGTTATTAATATTACCCATTGAACAAAGTTTCATCGGGTCCAATAAAAGTGATATAGTCAAATGCTATGTTTACTTCCATATATTTGTTTCTTAAACATTTTTGTTAATCTAACAATCCTGGATTTATATTGTATTTTCCTAAGTATATTAAAACGAATTCGTTTCTTCTACTTGAGTAATTTTTTGGTGATTTTTCCTTGGAAGTAGGTCTTTAATACTCATGAGATAATAAAAGTTCTTTAACTTATTATAGCTTTTTTCAAACAAGTTAAAAGAACATTTACTTAAAAGTTTTATATATGTACGGCAGGGTAATTAAATGATTTTTTAAAAATCTATTAAGGAAACAATATAATAATGCTAATTTGCAAACTCTTTAAAAAATAAATATATGAAGTAAATAGCTAAATTAGCTCCACTTTACTTTAATGACTAAATCTCAACTTAATTCATGTAAAACATGACCTGGATCTCCAAGTCACACTAAAATTTGATGAAAAAAGGATCCCCCCCGAGAGAGAAATAAATAGAGAGGAATGACGACTCTCTAAGCGCGGTTAGGTGCTCCAAAAACTTGCCCCATGACGCCCAATTTATTTAAATAATGAACAAAAGAGATCAATACAACATTTTGTAACTTGAACAAAAGTGAAAAAATATTCCCACCACCCCTATCCTTCCGGGTTTCTTTGTCAATTTATGTATCCCTACGCAACTTTTATTGATTCTTTATGTTTACTCAACCTCGCTGTGGTGATGAATGTGACTTGACTGTTCTCCTATTAATATATAGATAGTTTCATCTTATAGCACATATAAAAAAATATTAATAATTTTTTTAATAGTAATTTTACTTTTTATTAGATTAGTTTGTCTCCCCAAAATTATGTAGTTAATTTTTAATTTGAATGAGCAAAATAGGACTATAACGATTTGTTCATCGTGCTCATTAAAATTCCTTCGTGTTCCATTATCAATTTATTGAAATTAATTAAAAAGACCCTGAGATCAATAAACATTTTGTAAGGTACGAACAAAATCTAAAAACTATTTATAATTATCTTTTGTGCTTTAAATTGTCATTATTACTTTAATAGATTTCAAATTCGTGATGCGCGTTGATATTTTTTTATTTCTCATATTATAATATATATAGAATATACAGATATAAGAGAGAGATTTTTGGACCGAGATGATTTGCTTCATTATAACCAAGATCCTGCTCGAGGACATTAACCTTGTCATGTAAAAAACATCTCAAAACTATTTTTAATTCTTTTTTTTGTTGTTAAAAGTTCTAGCTTGATTATTAATATTAATTCCCTACCCTAATCTTATGATGCTGACCCTATCAGTTGACTCTTGAATTCCACACCATATGCATAATTAAATTATAGTTATGTGACTTTGAAGTTGTACTTGCCCCTGGTATTGAGATTGATGATATTGAGCACTTATCACCCCGCGAAGACGTGTTACCTCAGGTTTGAGACGCCTAACATCGCGATAATACTCTATGTGCAAGCTCCGCCACGAATGACAGCTCCCCTTTATCCTTCTCGTAGTGACAAAAGCTTTACATAGCAGATAACACCGTTTACGATCCTGTCAGACGCAAAAACCTCCCCAATACCCTAAATTATGGGCGCACCTTGACACACACTTTTCTTATAGCCCCCGCAGACAGAACTCGGAAATTTGTATTTTCTCGATTGCAACACAAGAGTTGACGCACCGTGACAACCACGCCTATGATTGACTAATCACAGTCTACAAACCTTGTCCAATTTTCTTACGACCACAACACATATGAGGCGATCCTACACTTCGTCTTATACAAATTATTTTCAACTTTCTTGTTACATACACAGCTTGTTCTTCAATTTCAAAACGCATCAACTGACCATTATTAACCCACACAATTAATCCATGCTAGTCAATTTACGGAACCTGTCTTCTCGCATAACATTGTTTACTCTTTTTTTGTTGAGTATTTTTTTTGTGATTTTTCGTCTCTGTATCCTCTTCAATCTCAATGGCTTTTCAAACGGTCGCTTTGCGACCACACTCGCTCTCTCAACCAGTTTTAACTTGGTACTCCTCCCACCCCCCAGGCGACCCCCCTAACCCTGTCCCCTTTTTCTCCCTCGCCTCTTTTAGACCCCCCTTTAGCTTTCCCCACAGTTGTCCCTAAGATCGCAGCCTGTCCCCACCCCTCCAATATCTCAGTCCACATACATACTACCTTAGAATTTTCCATCACAGCTAATATTGAACCCCAGCTTATTCTGTTATAAATTATCGGTCTTCCCTACACCCAACCCAGCGCGGCTTGTCCCCGCCCACGAGTGTTTTTCCAGCCTGACCTCGTCCCGACCATTCAAAACCACACCTTTGCGTCCCTGCCCACTCCCCCTCCTCCTCAGGCCACCTTCTAATCCCAATATGTTCCATACACCTAAACGCTCGGCGCCCCGTTACACGCACACGAGTTCTCGATCTTAAGTCCAACCACCATCGTCCGCCACTCCTATCATTTCACATCAACTACCTCACGGAGCAATAATCTAGCTTGATGCCCCACACACCTCAACGCTATACCAGCTTCTCAAACCCACACACCCACCCGGCTGCAGCTAAACACCCATACCCCCAGACTCATTGTTCGCGGATGCACAGACTCACCTGGATGAAGCTGCCCCCTGCCCGAGAAATCACTATCCCCCCGATTATTTAACTGGGTTTTGCCCTGGTATACACCATTAATAGAAATTCTCCGGACCGCGGTGCTGGGATATTGAAGAGGCGAATGCCGAACAACAAACTAAGTTCGCCTATAGTCTATGCGCCCGATAGGGCCACCCTCCGTCTGACCCTTGACCGGGCGAGATAACTTAGGCTTGCCGCCCCGCGGCATTTTGGTCCAAAAAGTTTCAGGCCCACCAAATCGCAGGCTCGCATTTTTCTCTCTTTTACATCTACCGCTTGTCCACTGACCAATCTCACACACATATTTAGTACTCTTCTCTCATCTCTTATTTAATACTCAGCCACATGAGGCATAAATGGGGTTGATCTCCCACCATGAGCATTCCAAAGAAAGGACACAACAATTGGGACAAAAACGCATTGAACATATAAGGAGCCCCAAGAAAGAGAGATTAAAAAATATAAATGTTTGTCCAACCAAAAATTGGACTCATCCTCCAACAATGTAGGAGGGATATTTCCACACAAGATCCCCCTCCTCCTCATGGAGTGTCAAACAACCTGCCTTCTGGACATAGCCACAAGCTTTTCTTTCGGCCAAAGTTTTTGAGTCACATAATCCCGAACACTTCTCACTTGGTGAATTTGATGAGCTCAAATGACTTGTCTTCTATAGATCTCGGAATCCAATGATATCTCCTCCCTTAAGTGTTTGGTTCGAGAGTGGAAAGAGGCATTCTTAGCAAGGTGGATGGCGCTCTGAGAATCACAATGAAGAAGATAATTTCCTTGATCCAAACCAAGCTCCTCAAGGAAATTCCTCATCCATAACAACTCCTTGCCTGCCTCAAAAGCTGCTATATACTCTGCCTCAGTAGTGGACAAAGCAACACACTTTTGCAATCTTGATTGCCATGAAACTGCAGCTCCTCCAAATTTCATCAAGTACCCTGAGGTGGACTTTGCAGTATCAACATCACCGGACATATCTGAATCTGTAAACCCATCTAACATAGGCTTCCCATTACAAAAACATAACCAAACTCTGGAGGTGCGGGTGTCAAGATATCTTAGGATCATTTTTACCGCGCTTTGCCCAGTGCTCTTTTACCCGGATTGAATTGTAACGGCTAACCAACCCCCAACAGAATAACAATATCGGCCTCGTACATACCAGGCATACATCAAACTACCCACGACTGAAGCATAAGGCACTTCTCTTCATCTCTTGCTTATCCTTTCTTCACTTAAGGCAACCTGTAGATAACAACCTTTCTTGTGGGCTGCAGTGGGAGAAACTCACCATTTTAGCTTTCTTCATGTTGGATCTGTCAAGCACTTTCTCAATGTACTTCTCTGTGATAGACAAAGGCTTTTTGTTCTTTTATCACCGAGTGATCCTCATGAGCAGATTCTCATGGCGGGGTCCTTCAAATCCTTCGTTTGCAAAGGAACTGTACTCATGGAATTCTTCAAGCTCAGCACCATCTTTCTTGGTATCCGACCAAACTATTCAAAGACTCATGCTCACCATGCCAAAGGTAATGAGAAATCACATTCGGCAGTAGTTCTTCACATAAGAGCCAATTATCAGAATGGTTTTGTGGAAGTAGTGTGATCAATTCAAAAAGACTCAAATTTTCTTGTACACTGCACGACGTTGTGCTTGTTTCAAACAATACAAAAACTCTTCTTCAATACAACATACTAAGGTCGCCTTTCCCTTAAACCTGAAAAGCCTTCAGTTGCTCCATGTATGATCTCCTCATCACATAAAGTCACCACTGAAAAATGTGTTCACCATCAGCTGCTCATCTCCAACGTCCAGTGCTAGCAAGCTAAACCAGTACATACTCTAATGTCAGAGGAAACTCTCACCACAAACTGGAAGAAAATCTTCTCATCAAAATCTATGCACTTCCTTCTGACTGAAAACATTCACAAACCAACCTTGCCTTGACCTTGAGTTGTGAGTTAGTGGCCTCATCACTTAAATCTGCTATACCCCACTTGCATTATTGTAGTGCTCTTGTTCCCTTGGGCACCTCATAAGGACCCAAACATGGTCGGTTTCAGCCAACCACGGATTTCATCTCATCATGCATCGACATGTACCACTTCTCCCCGTGCACATGTGACATAGCTCCCATCATAAGTATCTGGATCTCCCCATCAGTCACTAACACATATTCATCATCTGGAAAAATATAGTGGAAGTTTTCTCGCTCCTGGTGGACTCTCCAACTGATCCCCCGAGTGGCGGTGAAGGATTTGACGTTGGTTCTTTCTGACTCCCTCTGTTGTAGTATACTGAACATCATCAGTATCATCACCATTGCGGACCATATCAGTAAGGGTTAGGTATCATCGGCATGACTCGTGCAATCTCCCCCATGATCATGAGGCGACATTTTCACCAACACACACGGAAGAGATGGTGTCGGTGCAACTTGTGATGCACCTGGAGAATGGATTTGATTTTCTCTTCTTAACAATCTTCACATGGTCTGGATCTTCAAAAAACAACACCTGCTGCTTCTGCACTTTCCGATCAAGTGAGATCCCATACTGTACCCACAATCACTCCTCTGAATATCAAAGGAAAAAAAAATGACTCCTTGGCTTTTATCAAGCTTGGATCTCTCATATTAGGACACATGAAAAATGCGCTGAACACAAAAGACCTCTCAAATGATTCTATAGGAAGATCATCTTTTTCCGGTCAAACTATCTAAAGGAACATCACCTTCAAGAGGAACTGAAGGACGAACGGTGATCATAGGACACTGCTGTGAAACATTGTCCTCCCCTCGCCCAAAAGGACTTTGGCAGCTTAGCTTATGATGATAGCATACATGGATTCTCTCTCGATGCGCGTCTGTCATTCTCTCTGCACCTCCATTAAGGCGCAGGGTTTCGGAAAAATGTTTCTCAAGCTTGATACCCCTGACGCTGCAATAATTCTCAACCTTAAGGACACCTTGTACTCTACACCACTATCTATCTGACACACTTGAGTTTCCTGTATCCGCTTCTTCGTTCAAACTCTGACATGAAAACTCCTTTGAATGCATCAGTACCTGGTATTAATTTTCAAAAACAAAAGCCCCAAAATTTTCAGAATAATCCATCAATAAAGTTACAAAATATGTTGCACCACGGTGAGATTTATGCATCCATATAACATCTCAGTGTCGAACAAGAATCTAAGGATGCTGTATTCTAAATGGGGGGCGTGAGGCGAAATGCAACTCTATCGGTGCTTACAAGCAAAACAAGCAACACAAGAGGTAAAGGCATACCTGAACAACATGGGAAGATAATCGTGTCGTGGCAAGAATCTTCAAACCCCTTTTCAACCCATGTGCCCAAGGCTTTATGTGCCACAAGTCACTGGAGGCTATCACCATGCAAACAGTGAATCTACGTGCATGACTTTGCTGCAATTACATAAAGTGATCTTTGTCTTCTTGCCTCGAAGCTTACAATCAACTGCCCTTGGAGAGCTTCCACTGTTCCATCACAAAATTGTCGTGGCATAAGCCCCTGACATCAAGCAAACCAGCTGAAATCAAAACTCAATCTGATATAATGGGACGTGCCTTACATCCCTAAGCACCAACCTGGAACCCATGGAAGGTCTCTAAACAAACAGAACCCGTTACCTATGATCTTAGATCTATGACAACCATTCATTTCCCATCCTCTACATTACCAAAAAATCACACTAGTTGTGGATGAAAAGGGACTCCCTATGTGAAGTTTTTTTTCAAATCTGACTAAGATGGCACCAGAATCAATCAACCCCGTGGCAATCACACAAGCTATGTCCAATAATCCTGATCATGATAATTAACAAATTCATCATCACTAAATGCTAAAGATGTAGTGTTGCCCCTTTCATCTGAACTTTTTGCTCGGAGCAGTTCTCATTTTCTCTTTTTCTCTCCTGGACATTTCCTTCTTTTTCTTTCTGCAAAAGAATCTCTCGACTGTGGCCTGGCTTTGACAGTAATGGCAAGTGAAATCTCTTCTTCTTGAATGGATCTCACCCTTCGATCTCTGTCTTCTATTTTGAGATTCTCTGCCCTCTTGTTCTCCCTGTTGGATTTATGGAATAATCAACATTTGCTCTTAAACTGCGATAGAGAAACTGATCCTTTTCTTCTAGATTTACCTCATTAAGAGATTAGCTGTGACCCATATCCACTGGTATCTGCCACAGGCAGCAGGAATGCTAATAATAACTACCAAGGTATCCCAAACTGTTGGGCAATGAGGAAAGTTAACAACAAAGCTGAAGTATTCCTCCAATTCATCTTTATTCCGGCTGTGGGTTCCACCACACCTTTGAAATTCTTCATTATGGCATACAATACTATTACCATCCTTTGTATTGTAGTTTAACAAGGGCTCTCTGATCAACGAGGCTCTTCCCATGGTCATATTCTCTCGGTACATGGTTTTACAGTTCTTCCATCATTTCAAAAGAAATTAGTTTCATTAGCACATGTTGGAAAACATCAACGAAAATATTGTCTGATGGACCGGCAACAACTTTCCGGTTTTCAAAGCTAGTCCAACTTCTCCACAGGCAACAACTGATGGATCGATTTTTATACAAAATGGATCAAGCAAAGTCTTTAGAACACATAATAGTCATCTATGCGAATTTTCCATATAGACATTCGTAGAGAGTCCAAAGCACCATCCCTGCACAACTACCTGTCATCCATGGTAGCAATACAATAACAAACGAACAAAAAAGAAAACCTGGCTCTTGATACCACTTCTGGTTGGGGAAGCAAGAAAAGCAACGGATTAGGGAATAAATCTTTCCCCAAATTGTTCAAGTCTAAGATAGCCGACAAAGGCTCACACAAATAGAAAATCAGCAGTGTAACAAGCAACAAAATAGCCGCGTAATAACGTAAAGACACACGATTATACGTGGGGAAACCCCAAATCGGGGGAAAACCACGGGACGCCAACAACGGTACACAATTATTGCACGAATCACCAAGAACCAAGCCGGGCTACAACAAGTTCTCCTCTCTGTAAACAATTAGACCGGCAATACAATCATCAAGGAGGCAACCTGGCACAACAACAAGCCTACAAACTTCCAAAGGTGGAAAAACACACCAAAATCGCAGGTATGAAATGCTGCCAGAAAATTCCTTCGGGCGTCAAAACTAGAAACTGACCGTTTGGATATGAAGAGGAGAATGTCACAACAACAAAACTAAAATTTTGGACGACGGACTCGTTGGATCTTAGATCCGGCACAAATCCACGCTTGCTGGGCACAAGGCGAGAAAAGGAGACCGAGAAAGGGAGACGCGAGCGACCGGCACTCACAGGCATCTCTCCCACTTTTCCATCTCTTTTTTTCGTTCCCCCCCCCCCCCTTCTCTCCCGCCCTTCGCTCCCGCCCCCCCCCTTTCTCCCTCCCCCCCTTCCCCCCCCCCCCCCTCCCTTCCCTCCTCCCTCTTTCCCCCCCCCCCCTCTTCCCCCCCTCCCCCCCCCCCCCCCCCCCCCCCCCCCTCCCTTCCCCCCCCCCCACCTCTCCCCCTCACTCTCCCTCTCCCCCCCCCTTCCCCCCCCCCCCCCCCCCCCCCTTTTTTCCCCCCCCCCCCCCCATTCCTCCCCCTTTTCCCCTTTTTCTTTCCTTCTCCCCCCCCCCCTCCCATCCACCCACGTGTTCATGCCAATTCACCACTATATCTTATCTTCCTCTCTTCTTTTCTTTAATAGCCCTACATAGGCATAAATGGACTAACCCAAGAAAGACACAAACAATTGGGCCAAAAGCATTGAAAAAAGAGCCTAAAAGAGGAGATAAAAAATATAAAGGGTTGTCAACAATAAAATTGACTCATTCCTCCATGTGGGAGGATATTCCAACATCATGTGTCCTAATCTAATTCTCTAATTATAGACATATGCCTAATATTGTATTTATGAGTATTGATTATTAATTACTTAAAATTATTTAAAATACTGAAAAATTGTAGTGTTTATATGTGTCATTTTTTCTTCTCTTTTTATATATAAATATATAAATATTTATAATTTCTGTGATATATGATAATATCAAATCATTCTGTTGTTGTCGTGCAAAAGTTATTAGAAAAATTCACGCAAGTAAATCACCTAGTTTGATATAATAAGACAGAAAAAGGGAAAAGAACACCCAACTACTCAAAATAAATATATAAATTGGAATACTAATTAATTGACAGGTACGAGTAAGTGTTTATTCTATTTAGCTCAAAAGGCAAGGATCATACAGCCTTGATATCGAGATGCAAGAAACAATACACACGAAGGGAAAAATTTATCAATTGGAAAGAAATTTAATATCTACGTAACTAGTCTTTCTATACAAAAATACATATTTTCAACAAAACTCTCTTCAGAAATCCCTTTGATTTCTAATTTTCTCCCTCTCTATCGCGAGACATCATAATACGAACATAAAGTACCCGATTTTAAGTTCAACACAGGACGTGCGTGATGATGTGACTTCTAATTGTATATCCTTCCACATTGGTATGACTCTCCCAATTTTCTTCTTTTTAAGTTTGTCCTAAAACCTACAAGTGGATGTATAAACGTGGCCATTTTTCATAATTGGCGATTGCTAGTTGATCCTTCACCTCTATCAACACGTAATACCACCAGCGAAATGCATTCCCCGATGCAATAAGTTTGGAATTTTTCTGTTTTAACATCAAATATTTGATGCAGCAGATCCGCCATGGAAAACACACCTATAAATAACTCCATTGATGCAACCCCCGGCCTTGAATAGAACAGGAGAGGGAATGTTTTCAGTCTCTCTCCATGATTCGTCTATGTTTAAAGTTAAAACTCAATTCTTTATGTACTTTTCTCAACCATGATTTGTTGTGGAAAGAACTTTGTACTTGTTTTCTTGTAACTCAAAACCTAACGGGATAGTAAAGGGGAAAAATCATCGTTTAGGATGGGAAGAAAGAACAGGAAAGAAATCTCTGTATCTTGTCATTGGCCATTTAAATTGATTTAGCATTGCACATATAATTGGTCTACCCAATGCAAAATAAACGTTAAATAATTTAAAACCGAGAATCTCAGGGGATATGAAGGAGAGTTCATCAAAATTCTCAATGTGAACAAGGCCAAAAGCAGAGGTTTATTACATAGCTGATCAGCAGTGTAATAAGCTCCTCCTGCTCCGTATAGAAATAATTTTGTTCCACCAGGACGGGGCTGCAGCTGCAATGGTTGGCCCTTCAGTACCAGAAGTAGAAAGATCTTTTGCTCTTTTCCATGAGAGTATGTTATGACATCCACAATGTTATAAGAATTAAAATTGTAAATACTTGCAAAAAGTCTGTAAAGGACTGACATCGGATCGTCTCTATTACATAGATTAATTTGTACAGTCGATGAAATTGATATTTTTGTTTACAAAACGGAGCTAGAGTATTGTAATCAAAATGTTGCAATAAAGAAGCTTATTGGTTTCGAACATACGCTCAAGAACGTGTCGATTGGTATCCCTTACTCTTTTACCTGGTTCTAGAAGAGCCTGTTATGGCTGAACCAATTGTGCCAGCTAGGCACAGCACACATGTTAAGAGAAGGCCAAAAAATTAACTGATTTCGTATAAAAAGTTGGCAAAAACAGTGATCATGGGCACTATGAATTAGTTGCATTCTCTAATATAAGGTAGTTGTAATTCAGTCCTACTTCCATGTAATAAAACAGTATTTGGATTTTTACATCCTGGAATACACAAGGTTCCAGCCCACAATTTATTTGTAAAATTGTCAAAGAGCAGCATCAAGATGAAGTCATGAATCATCAAATTAAGCAGCCCTGCTGGATTTCTTTCTAAGTGTTATATCTGGTTTCACCTCTGCTAGGATTTTTCAATTGCTACACCACCTCTATTGGGGTTGGCGTTATTCAAGTTATTGTATATTGATCAATATCGAGGATATTTTTATATTTCGAAGTTCGCAAGAATTTGAAATTGTTTTAGTATTTTTAATGTGCTTGCTATTGTTATTCCAGCAATCTAGCAAATCGTCTCATGTTTTCTATTGTTATTCCAGTTTCCCTTTTGACCCCTTAGCATTAAATGGTTCTGGTGCAATTGAATATGCTAAATTTATGAGAAGAAATTGGAACATATGAAATATAGGAAACACTCATGAAACATCACAAACAATGAAGAATTAAAGATAAAACCTGCAAATTTCAAAAATGAAGAATTAAAGTTAAAAGCTTTAAGGATGAAGGCGTAAGAAAATTTAGGGATATAAATTAAGTTGAATATCCGGAGATTAATACTCAAAGCACCTTTTTCTTTTACTTGTGACAATCGTCAAGATTTGTGTTCAAATTTTCATCCATCCTCGAAACCATGCGGACATTAGTGACAACATTAAGTACTATTATGACAGTTCCAATAAACATGCCATAACCGCTAACCCATGAGGAACGCCTGCCAACTTATAATTGGGAGTTGTGCTTTGTCGTACTTCCCACATCATCACCCCATCACAACTCTTTCTGACAGTGGCGATCTACATCAAACATTATGTAATTATGGATGATTATGTACAGTCAAAGATTACCTGTCCCTAACGTTACTCATGAGAAACCGCCCCTGCAAACTTATAATGATGAATCTCCTCCCTCCTCCTCCTTCTTCTTCATAATGGAGTTGTTGCTTGTGGTGGTCCCATCATCTTTCCAACACAATCTTTTGACAGTGGCGATCACGTAATCCCATCTTTCCTTGGTATGGAAGTATTCTTAAAGTATCAAATGTTTTCCACTGGAGATGCATCCAACACGATGATTGTGAGATAGATTTAAGACTACAAGAAATGGAGTGAAAGAGTTGGGTTGGTGATTGTGGAATAAAAACACTCAAGGGAAGATAAATTAACAGAATCCATTTGGAAGGAAGATAAGTAGGTACAAAAATAAAAGTCAAGAAGTATCTTGGTAGCGTGAAATTTAGGTGTCACACCATAAAGATTGCAATGTTTGAAACCTGACAATTTGACACATAGTGATGTCATGGATGACATCAATAGGATGAATTCATTCCTATAAATAGATAGCTCTTAATTCATTCTCAAATCGTCCTCTCACTTGCCTTCTCACCTTCTAAGGCATTTGTGTCCTTCTCTTGTAGTATTTCACTTGTATCCTTTGTAGAGTGAATTAAATATTAGTGTATTTGTTCTTTGGTAGACGTAGGATCATTTTGATCTGAACCACGTTAAATATTGTTGTTCTTGTTTGTTCTTTGATTTCACGTTTCCGCGAACAACTGGTATCAGAGCCAAAGTTCTATCCGAGTATTCTCTATGGTTATAGTACAGTCTGAATTTCTATATCAGAAAAAAATTACTTTGGTATTCTGTTGTTTCAAATACATTGTAGTAGAAGAGGAAGAAGTAGAAAAACATCATCTTCAGCACTAACAAGCACAAGATGAGAGGGCTGCTAGACTACATCCATTCAGATTTATGGGTTCCCTCTAAGCTTCCATCGATGGGAGGAAAGGGGTATCTTCTCACTTTCATTGATGGATTTTCACGAAAGGTTTGGGTGTGTAACCTGAAGACAAAAGGTGATGCTTTTCAAGCATTTAAAGAGTGGAAGATTTTGGTTGAAAACCAAATGGAGAGAAAAATCAAGTATATTCACACAGACAATGGCTTGAGTTTTGCAGTGAAGAGTTCAATGATTTCTTCAAGGTTCATGGGATCGCAAGAAATAAGACGGTCAGACACACACCATAGCAGAATGGAGTTTCTGAGAGACTAAACAAAACTCTTCTTGAGAAGGCTCGTTGTATGCTCTTCAAGCCAAGATGTCCAAAGTATTTTGGGCTGAAGCAGTTCATACTGCATTTTATATTGTCAATTGTTTCCAGCATCAACAATTGACTTTAAGACTCCGAATGAGGTCTGTCAGGTGAACCCTCTAACTATTCATACTTGTGAATATGTGGGTGTCCAACTTATTATCACGTTATTGAGGGAAAGCTTGAACCAAGGGATAAAAAAGCCATATTTGTAGGGTATGTAGACGGAGTAAAAGGGTATAAACTGTGGTGTTTGTCTTTAATTAAATTTTTAGTTTGTAGAGATGCTATCTTTGATGAATCCTATATATTGTGGAGTTATCAAAAAATGAGAACAACGAACAGGTGGAGCTACCTATGGAGATTACCAAGGAAAAGGATCAAGAGACTCAAGTTTATGAGTCAAAATATGTAGATACTGAAGAACTTGCTGCCAAGATACCATACACAATTGCGAAGGGAAGGGAGAAAAGGAAGATACAAAAATCGGAATGTCTTACAGAGCAAGAAAATCTAATTGCACATGCATTCGTAACTGCAGAAGAAGAGATTAAGGATCTCGAGCACTCTTCGTATGTTAAAGCAACTTCTTGCAACTATGCTGCACTACAGCAGTTAGCCATGATGGAAAAGATAGAGTCTCTTCAAAAAAATGAGACATGGGTCTTAGTTAAAAGTCCAAAGGGGATGAGGACAATTGGATGCAAATGGGTCTACAGAAAGAAAGAAGGTGTTCCAGAAGTGGAAGATTCTAGGCTCAAGGCGAGATTGGTTGCAAACAGTTTCAGCCAAAAGGAGGGAAGTGACTACAATGAGATCTTCTCTCCAGTCGTGAAACCTAGCTCAATTCGCGTGCTACTAGCATTGGTTGCACAATTTTATCTAAAGCTTCAACAACTTGATGTCAAAAATACATTCTCAAATGGTGATCTAGAAGATAGAATCTATATGGATCGGCCTGAAGGTTTCCTAGTTGAAGGAGAAGAAGACCTTGTATGCCAAATGGTGTTTGTATGGTTTGAAGTAATCCCCTAGACAGTGGTAGAAGAGGTTTGATGCATTCATGACTAAACATGGATTTTTGAGGAGTGTATTTGATAGTTGTGTGTAACACAAGAAGATGCCTGGTAGTTATGATTTATCTATTGTTGTATATTGATGATATACTTATTGCTGCTAACAACATCATAGAGATAAATATTTTGAAGAAACTGTTGAGCAAGGAATTTGACATGAAGGATTTGGGAGTTTCAAAGAATGGAATTGAGATTTCAAGAGAAAATGGTGTTGTACATCTTTCTCAAAAGAGGTATATCGAAAAGTCACTGAGAGATTCAATATGCATATGAGAAAGCCTGTAAGTACACAGTTAGCTTCTCATTTCAAGCATTCAAAGCTACAAATGCCTCAGTCTATAGATTAGATGGAAAATATGTCAAAGGTTCCTTATGCGAGCGAAGTTGGTAGCATTATGTATGCTATGGTGTGCATACGTCCATATATTGCTCAATTTGTAAGTGTGGTAAGCAGGTACATGGCAAATCTAGGAAAAAGGCATTGGGAAGTCGTCAAGTGGATATTGAGATATCTCAAAGGAGCTCATGGTGTTGTCCTAACCATCCAAAAAAGTAAAGGTATTTCAATTCTTGATTATGTAGATTCTGACTTTGCAGGGGATATTGATCTAAAGAGGTCCACATCTGGATACATCTTACTCTCGTTGGCAGTGCCGTTAGATGGAAATCGACTTTACAGTCCATTGTCACTTTGTCTATAATAGAGGCAGAATATATGGCGGAAATGGAGGCAGTGAATGAAGCAATTTGGTTGAAAGGTTTGGTGGCAGAGTTGAGTTCGACTCAGCTAGAATCAATTCTAAGATGTGATAGTCAAAGTATTATTCATTTGATTAAAAAACAAAGATTTCATGAGCGCATCAAACACATTGATATCAGATTTCATTTTATTCGAGATGTCATAGAAGAGGAAGCTATCAAGGTTGAGAAGGTTATCACAGACGATAACGCTGCATATATGTTGAACAAAATAGTCCCACTTGCCAAGTTTGCACGCTACAAGGACTTGGTGGGAGTATTCATCAATTTATCCAACTCTAAGAGAATAACTACTTGGTGGAGCTAGTATGTTTAACAAAGGCTTACTTCTTCTTGTTTCTTACAATGGGATTGCCCAGCAAGCTTAGAAGTTTTGGACGGAGTTGTTTATACACATGCTTGGAACACAAACCAAGGTGGAGATTGAAAGAGTTGGTTTGGTTCTTGATCAAACTCAATGGAAGATGAATTGACATGAATATTTGGTAGAAATATAATTATTAATAAAACTCAAGATAGTATCTTGGTAGGTGAAATTTAGGTAAATCATAAAATGGTTTCAGATGTTTAACCTTGACATTTTTGACACATAGTGATGTCATGGATGACATCAACATTATAAATTCACTCCTATAAATAGGTATCTCTTAATTCATTTTCAAAATCATCCTCTCACTTTCCTTTACACCTTCTAAGGCATTTGGGTTCTCTCTTGTAGTATTTCACTTATATTCTTTGTAGAGTGAATTAAATATTAGTGTAGTTGTTATTTCGTGGACGTAGGATCATTTTGATCTGAACCATGTTAAATATTGTTGTTCTTCCTTGTTCTTTAATTTGACATTTCCGCTAACATGAGGGATGCAAGTTGTTATGGGATTTCTCCGTTGATTTTGTTAGATGAGAGATCCAATGACTCAAGTACAGATAACTGGTGTAGTGATGCTGGTATGTGACCTTCTAAGCGATTGTGAGATAAGTTTAACGTGCGAAGCCCAATGAGATCTCCATTAATGCTTGGATATTACCTTCAAACCTATTCCTTGAGAGATCTATAATTATGTTTGTTGTAAAACTCGAGGTAGTTCTAGATCCAGAACCTTTGTCGTCACTATAAAAGAATTTGTGCACTAAACATAATTCATATCTGCTACATACTCTCTGGTTCCACTTTGCTCGCCATTTATTTTCATAGCTTCAAACTTCTCAATAAGGCTCACTGGTAAATCTCCAGTAAATCCATTGGATGAGAGATCTATGATTTGAATTTGAGCAAACTTGTAAGTCGATGAATCTTTTACAGGGCCAACAAACTTATTTGATCTCACTCTTAGAATCTTCAGATTCTGAAGGGCTATCAACCATTTAGGAAATGTGTCATTCAACTCATTGTTACCTAAATCAAGAACTTCCAAATCTTTGCAATTAATTAAAGATCGTCGGACTTTCCCCTTTAGCTTATCCCATCAAATTTAATGACAATAAATAGGTTTACTATACTAAAAGTTGAATTAATTGTCCCGCTAAGACTATTGTTGCTTAAATCCACAACCCAAAGTCTACTCATCTCACCCAAACATAGTGGATTGTTCCCCCAAAATTATTGCTGCCCAAATCTAGCAGTATTAATGAGTTCAGAGTGCAGATGGTTGAAGCAATATGTCCACTGAGATTATTGTGCGAAAGGGCAGGATAATATATATCACACTTTTTTAGGAGTGACTTTGTAATAGGACCTTGAAGATGATTTTGTTTTAGAGAAACTTGATCTAATGTTTTAGACTTAAAGTCCTAAATGTTTCCACTGAAATGGTTATCACTCAACTCTAACTGCGATAATGAAGGCAGGAGAATATCTATGATGGTATAGCCCCATTCAAGTGGTTTAATGACAAGAAGAGAAGTTGTAGGTTTTGCATACGACTTGCATAAGAAGAAATTGGTCTTTCAATATAGTTATCACCAAGGTCCAATTCCTCTATGTTGGTAAGATTCCATAGAGGTTTTTTTGAATAGAGCTTGGGGGATCAGAAGAAACTATTCTCAATGTACGTAGTGAAGTAAAATGACCATATGATTTAGGTATCCTACCAGTAGCGTTCACACCACTGAGAACTAACTCCATAAGTGATGCACTGCTATTCCATTTGGATGTCGAAAACCTAACAATGAGTTGGGGATTAGATGATAAATCAAGAGATTTCAAGTTGGAAAGGTGGAGAACTCCTTCCAGCAATATCCCGTATATCTGCATGTATAAAAGTCCTAGATATGTTAAATAAGAAGAGAAATTTAGAGGAATAGAGGAAGAGATGTTTACATATCTAATGTCGAGCACTCTTAATCGGGTCAAGATCTTAAGGAGCGGTTCAAAACTGCGAGGTCCGAATCTAAGGTCATATGTATCACTCTTAATAAGAAGAATGTGTAATTTAGAAGGACAAGATATTTCTATTGGTATTATACCTGTAAAACTTGAATATGACAAATCAAGATGCATCAAACTAGAAAGCTCACAAAATTTAGGTGAAATGAGTGATCCGAAAAAATTATTATTAGGCAGGTCAAGACTTTTCATATTAGAGAGTTTAAAGAGGCTACTGTTGGAATGAAACTTGCCTTGAAGTTTGTTGTGATCCATCCCATGAACAACAATCTATGCTCCTACTTTATTGAAATGTTTTAGGATAATAAACACTAAAAGAAGCATCAAGATTTATAGTAAACCTGTGGTTGAATTAAAGAAGATCAAGGGCTTGATCATTTGGGATAAATGAGGTAAATATGAGGAGAAAACAAGTTGACAGAGAAATGCGTATAGCAGAAACAATTCAAGTTTTCCAATGCCCATTTTCGCTCCTCAAAATAATTATCAAAATTACTAAGTTTTCCAATTCTTTGTTTGTGTCTATATTCAATGATTTTGATGAGGTTTATATAGCACATACCAAAAGACAATTTTCTATTGATTTCCGATTGTCGTAAGGAAGAGTGTTTGGTGATGTTCCAATGAAAAAGATAATTCTATAAGAGTATTAGTTGGTCGATAGACGTTGACCAAAACATTTTCCAATTTTATTTTCATTGGTTAGGATATGAGTGGTGGATGATGTACAAACCTTGACCTTCAAGTAAAAAACCCAAGTTGGTTTGGCCATATGCAGAAAAGTAACTTTTCCTTGGGGAGAATAGTCTAATATACATTTTGCGATTTTGAGTTTGATACATCACTTATTCTTACAATAAGATTAACGTTTCAATGCTGTTAAATTTCTTTGCATATTAATGTAGTGTTAAGGTTTGCACTGCCAAATTAATTTATATCCGAATTGTTGATGACAAAATTAGTTATCTTTTTGTTGTTTCCGCCACAAAAAATGTCATTTATCAAAGGGAAATTAGGTACAACGACTGGTTATATTGTTGTCGCAAAAGGACTTTTAACCATTTGATATGGTCTTGTTGCTAATATATTTTTAACGATAGGATTTTAAATACAATCGTTAATCTTTAATGACCGTAGGTTTCCATTATCACTTTATTACATTATTTTGGTTATATTTATAAATGTACATTTATTTCACATTCTCAATAAGTTTTCTCAAATTAACAGTTGTATTTAGCAGATTCCGCTTGCATTTACTCCTTCTGGTCACATGCAACATTAAACACTTTGACTATTCCGCAAAATGGATTTTTTTCACAGTTATATTTTTTATTACTCACTACATGAATATGTTTTGCGAGTTTTGATATGATATCAGAATGAGTCTACACAAATTATCATAGGACACATGTAGGGTGAGAATATATATTGAAAATCCAAAAAATCGGACCAAAAAAACCAAACTAATCCAATTTGTACTTAACCAAAATTAAAAATCTAACTATCATTTAAACCATTCATAAAAAAAGTCAAAGTTATTAAGTATAACTTTGTTAACTTCTGTATTCAGATTAGCAAACCAGAAAAATAATAAAAGATGAAAGAAAAACACAAAGAACTATCCGAGTCCACAGAATCCATTATGTTTCCTTAAGAAATTTAATCCCCTAAAGTACCCGAGGTTGCATATTAATTATCCCCAAGATAAAATTGATTAACCATAAAAGAAGTAGCAGTACCTCAAACTTCAATAATTTCAACAAACTCAAAATGACAGCAAAAAGTCACACACACAGTAATTTTGTAAGAGATGTATGCAAAAGATGGGAAGAATTCAATGTTGAAAAATGAGAAACAACTTCTCTATTTATAGAGAACAAAGGGTAAAGGTCATAACTTTTAAGAAAGAAAACAACTTTCTAAAAAGGTCACAACACCTTGGAAAATGCACAACCTTTCAAACAGTCACAATCCTTTAGAAAGAACAAAACCTTTCATAAAGGTCACAACCCTCTGTCAAAGTGACAACCTTCAGGAGAGTCACAACCATTCATTTTTTGTTCACACATATATAAAGCCTTGTATATGACATAGAAAGATATGAATAAAAATTATTCAACTATCTTATTCCACATGGTATCAGAGCTTTAGACTTATTCCTTAATAATTTTATTCATCTTGTCTTAACCATGGCAGAAAATGTGACTGTTGCTGCAACTATTCCAGCCACTTGAACAGTTTCTGCAACTGTAAAGAATAACTCTAAAGCTTCATTTGGTGATCTACAAAATAGTCAAGCCTCTTATTGGCTGAATTGAAAAAAACTACCTTGAATGGGCTCAATTGGTTCGTACCTTTTTAAAGGGTAAAGGGAAATACGACACCTTCTTGCTACATGACCATCTAAAGAAGACCCCACGTTTGATGCATGGGATGAACATGATGTAATGGTGATGTCTTGGTTATGGAACTCTATGCTTCCAGAAATTTTACGATAGCGTTATGTTTTTGAGCACTGCTAAGGAAATTCAGGGTGCAGTGAAGGAGACGTACTTATAAAGTACATGAAGCTGTCATGATCTATGAAATAAAAATAAAACTTTCTACAGCAAAACAGGGAGCTTGACCTGTCACTTTATTTTCTAAATTTTTACAAGGGTTATGGCAAGAAATGAATCATTATCAATGCATTGAAATGAGTTGTAAACATAATGCTGTAATTCTGAAAAGATTTATTGAAAAAGAAAGGATATATGATTTTCTTATAGGACTAAATGCAGAATTTGATTCTGTGAGGGTTCAAACATTAGGAAAAGAAGATCTTCCATCATTGCATAAGACAATGTCCATAATACGGACATAAGAAGGAAGAAGGAGTGTTATCCTTGAAACTCAAGTTAATGAAGGATCAACTCTTGTAGAAAAAGGGACAACTTCAAAAGAATGTGAAGTTTCACAATCAGAGAGTACCATCAAGACCATGGGTTCATACAGACCGCCATTTAATAGGGACAATCTTAATTGCACCTATTGCAAAAAATATCGGCATACCCAAGAGAGATTCTGAAATCTCAATCGGGACTCAAACGAACAATTAAGTGATGGAAAACAGGCTATTAAGGGAAGCAACCCTCTGTGTAATGTGAAAAAATCCAACTCAACTTCGCAGGTTAGTGTTCATTGGCCGTCACAGGTTGTTTCTTGCTCTTTGCGTTACTAATGTTCTTGACAACTTTTCCAATCATGGGTGGTTTATTTCGGGGGGATTGATCAAGACAGTTCCTCTCATCTCTTCATATCATATTCTCCTTCTCCTAGCTATAAAAAATAACTATAGGTGATGGTTCAATTATTACTCTAGCATGACAAGGAGACATATCACTAGGGAAATACTTTATACTTAAAGATGTCCTTCATGTCCAAAAGTAAAATGAAAATCTTATTTCTATCCAGAAACTCACCAAAGATTCCAAATGCCAAGTAAATTTCTTCCCTTCATATTGCTTATTTCAGGAATAAAACACGAAGGAGATGATTGAGAGTGCTAGTGAGAAAGGTGGTCTTTATTGTCTGGATGTCAACAATGGTGGAGATACAACTAAGAATTCCTTATCTTGTTCATTCTTGTCTGAATCTGTTATGTCTAGTAATGAAAAAGAATGGCTTTATCATCGTCGGTTAGGCCATCCTTCTTTTTATGCAATCAAAATGATGTTTCCATCTTTGTTCAAAAAATTGATTGTTGAGTCGTTTCATTGTGATGATTGTGAAATTGCAAAACACAAACGAGTTTCGTATCACAATTAGTCACAAAATAAGTCAAACTCCATTTTCTCTTATTCATAGTTATATTCGGGAACCCTCTCCCATTCCTAATATTTTTGATGCTAGATGGTTTGTGTCATTCATTGATGATTGTACAAGAGTAACATTGATCTATTTGCTAAAGCAAAAATCAGATATTAGTCGAATTCTTCCCACCTTTTTTAATCTGATCAAAACCCAATATGATGTTCTTATTAAAAGATTTCTATGTGATAATGCCAAAGACTACTCATTCCAAACTCTCTTGTTCTTCCAAAAAAAGGAAATATCATGAATATTCAGTGTCAAACTCCCAACAAAAATTGGATAGCAGAAAAGAGAGAAGAAGAAACGGTCTATTACTTGACATTACTAGATCACTATTATTTCATAAAAGGGTGCCAAAACAGTACAGGGGGGAAGCTGTCCTAACTGCTGCACATCTTAGTAACAGAATGCCATCAAGAGTTCTGAACTTTAAAAGTCCGCTTGATACTTTTAGGAATTTCATTCCGAATTTTGAAATTTCCAATAATTTGGTTCCTAGAATCTTCAGAAGTGTTGCCTATGTTCATATTCATTCTCAAAATAGAGGTAAATTACACCCACGTGCTCTTAAGTGTGTTATAGGATATTCTCCTACTCAAAAAGGTTACAAGTGTTATCAACCATCATCAAAGAAATTTTTTGTTTCAGCTGATGGTACATTTGATGATAGTGAATCTTATTTTGGTCTTTCTTTTAATCAGGGGGAGTCATTGAAGGGAGAGGGACCTCTATACTTGTCACTATTTGATTTTTCTATTTCTGGTCATGCCAAATCCTTGCCTGATTTATCATTTCTTCGGTCACATGAGTCTCTAAATCGAAATGAACTAATTAAGTCTCCTAATATCGATATAGATAATGGAATTCTAGAAAATAATCTACCATTGTAGGTTTATTCCAGAAGAAAGAGGCTAACTGATCAAACTACTTAGTTGCAATCATCTCCTAAGGTTACTACTCCTAGTACCCATCCTTAACCTGGTGAACCATCAGAAACATCAAACCAAAATGATCATGAAGAACCTAACCAACCTAATATCTTGACTTTTCCCCTGCCCTAAAAAAAAGAACCAAAATTTGCACACAACATCCTTTGTGCTTTTTTCATTACATATCAAAATCTATCCCTAAAACATACAATTTTTCTTTATAACCTCCACAATATTCCTATCCCCAAAAGTTTGTCTGAAGCATTAGGAAATAAAGAGTGGGATAAAGCTATGAAGGTTGAAATGGAAGCGTTGGAAAAAAACAAAACTTGGGAAATAATGAATCACCAGAAGGGAAGAAGTTGGTCAGGTGCAGAGGGGTGTTTACTGTGAAATATAAGGTAGATGGGTCCATAAAATATTTAAAGCACGTTTGGTAGCAAAGGGTTATACAAAAACCTATGGAATTGATTATTTGGAGACTTTTGCCCCTTGGCAAAAATGAATACAATGAGAATCTTATTATCACTGGCTGCAACTTTTAATTGGAACCTACAATAATTTGATGTAAAAAAATGCCTTTTTACATGGAGACTTAGATGAGGAGTTCTATATGGAGGTGCTACCTGGTTTTGAAAGCAAGAAGGTAAGGGTTTGCAAATTGAAGATGACACTCTATGAATTAAAGCAATCACCTCGTTCATGGTTTGGAAGATTTACAAATGTTATGCTCAAGTTAGGGTATCGACAAACTCAAGGACACCATACCTTGTTCATATGACACTCAAAAACAGGAAAGGTGACAACATTATTAGTTTATGTTGATGAAATCATAGTAACATGTGATGATTCAGATGAGCTACAGAATTTGAAAAGGTGTTTACTCAAGGAATTTGACATCAAAGAGCAAGGGAAATTAAAGTACTTTTTGGGAATTGAAGTGGCACACTCAAAAACAAGGCCCCCCGACCCCCCCCCCCCCCCCCCCCATCTTTTATTTTCCCAACAAAAAATAAGTGTTTGATTTGCTGAAGGGAGCATGAAAATTAGGGTGTAAACCAGTGGCTACACCAATTGAATATAATCATAGATTGTGCAATGCTCCAGAAGATTTTGTGCTAGATAAAGGCTTGTATAAAAGGCTTGTAGGGAAATTGATTTACTTGTATCACACAAGGCCAGACATTGCATTTTTGTTGTTAGCCAATTTATGCATGATCATAGAGAAATACATCTTCAAGCTGTCAACAAGATTCTACAATATCTTAAAGGAAGTCCAGGAAAAGGATTACTATTCAAAAGAGGAGAAGACATGGTTTTAGAGGCCTATACTGATACAGACTATGCTAGTTCATTATTAAATAGAAGGTCAAGTTCTGGATATTGCACTTTTTAGGAGGAAATCTAGTGACTGAGATAAAATAAAATTGTTAGTAGCCATATAAGTTGACACCGAATCGAGTGTTTTTAGATCTGTCTATGGGAGTTTGTGAGGTGTTATGGCGTGGTAAGATAATCCTTGATGATTTGAAGATAAATGAGAAAGGACCTATGAGACTATATTGTAACAATAAATCAGCAATAAGGTTAGCTCATAATCCTGTAAAACATGATCGCACTAAGCATATTGAGGTAGATAGACGTTTCGATTAAGGAGAAATTAGATAGCGGACTCATTTGTACTCCATTTGTATCTACAAAAGATTTGGTGGATGATGTTTTAACAAAAGGACTGCCAAGTAATGTGTTTCAAGATCTAATAAGAAAGCTAGGAATGGAAGATATCCATTCACCAAATTGAGGGGGAGTGTTGGCTGATAGAGTATATCCTCTATATCAAGATTTGATCCCCTAAGATCTCAAACATAACTGTTGTAATCTAAAATATCTTTTTCTTCTTTTTAGTAGAATATATGATTTATTAGGATCACAGATTTCATGGGATCTAGATGATTTTGTTCTACAATCTCTCATGTATATAAAGACTTGCATATGACATAGAAAGATATGAATAAAAATTATTCAAACTATCTTATTCCACAATAAGTGCTTAGAGAATTGGCCTTACTGGATTCTCCTCGAAGCGGCTTATACTTCATACTTACATAGGTGATTTTTAAATGTGTTATCCCATAGATACACCATTTGATATACCCTGTATCAAACTTAGAAACTATTAAAAAGTTATAATGTCTTTATCTTTTTTACTGAACATTGTCTTATCATGAGAACGAACCATAAAAAAATATTTTGACAATGTTGAACCATCATTAATGACTTTGTTTGATATCCTTGAACCTAGATCTTGAGATCTACTGTCTTCTAGGTAGAGTTACCTCTACAATGACTTGTCCTCGTCCATATTCCAATCCCTTTAATTATGTATCAACTCCCTCTCTAGTTAAGCCTTTTATAAGTGTATCCGACACATTATCCTTTGACTTTATATAGTCCATTATGATAATTCCACTAGATAGTAGTTCTCTAACGATATTATGTATACATCATATATGACGAGACCTTCCGTTATACATAATGTTCCATCTCCAACCTATTGCAAATTATTTCTCACAGTGTATGCATACTGGATCTAAAGGTTTGAGCCAAAAATCTTTCAAGAAAATTCGAAGTTATTCAAATTTTTCACCGGCTTTATCTAGAGTGATATAGTTAAATTTCATAGTAGAGTGAGCGATACATTTCTGTTTGGAAGATTTTCAAGAGATTTCTCCTCCACCAATTTGCATCACTATATTCTTTCAATACTGTTGAATAATAGTTATGATGCAAAATAATTGTTTTTACGTATGTTTTTAAATACTCAAAACTTTTTTCATTGTTATCCAATGAGTTTGATTGAGATTACTTGTGAACCGATCTAGTTTACTAATAGGATATTCTATATTTGATCATGTGCAATTCATGATATATATCATACTTCTCAATACTCTAGCATAATTCAATGGCGAGTCACTTTTGCCTTCATTCTTTTGAACTACAAAACTCACATTTATTGGAGTCTTGACAATATGAAATTCCAAAATCACTTAAACTGCCAAGACCTTTCCAATCACATTAGTTAACTTCAAATGCTGTTCAATCTATCAAAGTTACTTCTAGCTAAACTTAGTAGCGTGTATGTCATAAATTTCTCTTTTGATGAACAACAGGTCATCAACATAAAAACAAACAAGACCTTGTGATTTGGAGGTCTTTAATTGTAAAAACATTTATTACATTCTTGATTCATTTCAAAACATAGTTTGGTTCAAACTTCGCATGTCCATTATCCTCTCAGCCATCAAACAACCCGACACACCACCAAGTATCTGGCCCGCGCCGCTCTTAATCCAATGCTGCTCACACCCAGGACACCCACCCAGCGCGGGGGCAGGAAAAAACAACCGAGCACAGGTAAAAAGTGGGAGCGGATGGAACGGAGAAGGGAGCGCGACAACCTACCTCCACAACCCAATTGACCCGTGCGCTCAAATAAACCACCACGATGTTCCCGAAGAGTGGGTACGCAAATTAAGCACTCCCGACTCCCCCCTAGCTCACACTAGGAAACACACTTTCATCATATACCACAAATGTAGAGCAATCAACATCTGACTTGATGTATCCTAGTTAGTGGCTATTATGTGTCAAAATAATCAAGACTTTCTTATTGTCTAAAACTTATGACAACAAGTCTTGTTTTGTATTTGTCAATAGTTCCATCAGCTTTCTTTTCCTTTTTATAGATCCACTTTGAACTCAAAAGTTTATTTTCTGTAGGATGATCAACCAACTCTCAAGTACTGTTGCTCAATGTTGAATCATTCTTACTATTGACGACCTTTTTCCAAAATGAATCCACAGGGGGCATAACTTCTTCAAATTTATGAGATTCATTTTCAAGAAGAAATCTCACAGTCAAATTTGAAGAAAGTAATTTGTCCATTTACATATACTACACCTCTGAATCTCTTTATTAAATATATTCTTCTTTGGTTCATTCCAAGGTCGTTAGACCTTTCACTTAACTATCTTACGGTTCGGACATATGAGCCATTACTTGACATGCTTTACTCGTTGTTAGCAATCCAAAATGAACATTACAATCCGGTCTTAGTCTATTTTACAGTTTGGGAATAGTTCCCTCATTCAATTTCTCATATGGAATAAACTGATTGAAAATGTTAGATCGCTATCTTTCAGAGTTATTGCTTGTATATACTTTAAGGGGCGGACAAAACTTCCTATCGGATAAACAAATTTTGCCTGGACAAAAAACTTTGTTGCTCCCTTTAAAATAGAAAAACTTGTTTGTGTTCTCTTGTGCTATATAATAGCCACCACCACCAAATTGTAGGAAAATTGAACTTATAGGACATTCAACCTTTCCTTTAAAGTTCAACTTTTCCTGTCAACAATTTCATTATATTGAGGTGAGAATGTGCAGTAGTTTGATGGATGATTCCATTTCCAAATATATTTCTCCAAAAGAATATTCGTATTCTTCACATCTACCACTTCTAATCATTAATATATCCAACTGACTTTCAACTTCAGTTTTATATTGCCTATATGTTTCTGTTGCTTTATCCTTACCATTCAACAAATAAACGTAACAATATCTAGTGCAATCGTAAATAAAATTTATGAAATAGTTTTTCCCACCATTAGATGGTGTTGACTTCATATCATAAATGTCAGTGAAAATCAATTCAAAGGTATTGTAATTCATTTCGACAATACATACTTGCGATTGAGTTATTGCCCTAAAAGTTAGGCAAAACCTGTAAGTTGATAAGTTTTTGCAAGGTTTTTGTAGTTGACATGTCTCAATCATTTATGTCATAAGCAATCTGAATCGAGCAAGTAAGAACAAACAAAAATACTAAGTTTTAAAAGACATTCTGTGAGGTAACATTTTCCCACAAATATTTTGTTCTTTAATTTTAATAATTTTCTCAAATACAGACATTATTTTACAGTCAACACTTTGGCATATGTCCTTTTCAAAAGGACCTTTGCATGACATTCAATTTGTTATGGATTTACCCATGAACATAATCTCATTAGTCCAATAAGGGCAATATGACCCAAATGTTTGTTTTACAACACAAACATAACAAGTCACTTTTTACCAATTTTCATGTCTATACAATTTTTTTTATTTTAATAGACATATCTTTTTATGAAAAAACACAATATTTTAAGTAAAACTTTTTCATCAAAGAATACAATTCTTTTGAACGAGTAATAAATTTGTAGTTTTATACTATTCATATCATATACTAGTAAAGACAGACTCAACGACCATAATATCAAACATACTCCAAGAATTTTGTGGGTCTAACATAATACATGAATGTCATCAAATTTCATATCTTGTACTTACAAATTTAAATTAGATAGTAAGTATAATTTTGTATTTATCATAAGTAAAGAATACCCACATTTTAAATATGTTCTCAAAAATATTTTTCAAGTATTTGAAATTATTTTCCACATATTTTTTCTCCATGCTTTCAAATTGTATACCATCAAATTACACATTGGCAACACGAAGCCTTATTTTTGAGATTTAATCCATAGAATTACCCATTGCAGACACGAAAATCACTAATTTTATTATACTAGTATTTTTTTCTTTCTGTCACAACTAGACATGTAACTTAGTATTTAGAATACTAATAATAAATATTCAGTCTTTATATAAATTATTTCAAGTTTAACGATGAAATTCTTATACTCTTTTAACTGGTAACCAAATGAATCTTGTATTATGGTAAAGTTTTTATACTCTTCTCATCTGTTTCACATTCAGTCAGAGTAGTAAAACAAAAAGAATTTCATCTCCAGAAACCTCAAATGCAACATTGTCTCTAACTAACGATGAAGACTTTATGTTTTTCAAATCATTTACCCTTAATATTCGTGATGAAGATTTTGTTCTCTTCAAGTCAAAATATTCTTCAAACAGAGTATCTAACAAATTAGTATAGTTTCTATATTCTTCAAACCAATGCATAATCTGTTTTGTTCGTGAAGTTCTTATAATTTTCAAATCAAATGAGTAAAATAAATTAGAAGATTTTAGTCTCGAAAAATCAAACACAGTCAAATTTCACATGGAGTATAAAATTATAAAGTTTTCCCCCTCTTAACAGAATACATATTAGTAATAATCATCACATGGGGACCATCTATCCTAACATTTAGGAGATAAATCTCATAATTTATAAAGGATAGGAAAAACCATAATCAAGGGAATAAAAATAGAGCTTGATTTTTACTCTCATAATCATATTTTATCAGCAATGATTCCATGGAAGTCACGTTCCTTGCTATTTCTTCTCTCATTTTCTCAATTTCTATCATATTCCTATTTTCCTCAAGAAGATATTTAATTTCAACAAGAAACTAAACTCAAGTTCGAATATTGTTAAAAAACAACATTTGTTCATTTACTTCTTCTCATAGTTATGTAAAATCAAGAATATTGAAAAAAATTAAAGCGCATATCTTAACCTTTATGCACAAAATAACTTTTCTTATTGGAAAGATGACTGAAGGGGTTCCATGATTCAATGCACTAGGGAAAAAAATAAAAATAATCTTACTCAGCCAAGAAAAACTTGTTACAAAAAATATACTAAAACATATTAAGGAAGTACTAATTCATCGTAAAACTCTTGTATCATATGATAAATTAATTTTTTTTCTATCAAAAAAAAAAAAATACAGAAAAAAAAAGTAATTTTCTTACCACAAAAAATACCATCAATATAAACTAATCCAATATGTCCTTAACCAAAATTAAAAATCAAACTAGCATTTAAACCATTCATAAAAAAATCGAAGTTATTAAGTATAACTTTATTAACTTCTGTATTCAGATTAGCAAACCAGAAAAATAATAAAAGATGAAAGAAAAACACAAAGAACTATCCGACTTATCCACTGTGTGTCCTTAAGTAATTTAATCTTCTCAAGTACCCGATGTTGCATATTAATTCGTCTCAAGATAAAGAGGATTAACAATTAAATAAGTAACGATACCTCAAATTTCAATAATTTCAACAAACTCAAAATGATAGCAATAAATCACACATACAAACACGATCTATTGATTTTGTTTTGTAAGAAATGCATGCAAAAGAAGGAAAGAATTCAATGATGAAAATTGAGAGACAACTTCTCTATTTATAGCCAAGAAAGGGTAAAGGTCATAAATCTTAGGAATAAAAACAACCTTCGAGAAAGGTTAGAACACTTTGAAAAAGATACAATCTTTCAAACGGTCACAATCCTTTAGAAAGGACACAACCTTTTATAAAGGTCACAACCCTCCGTCAAAGTGACAACCTTGAGGATAGTCACAACCCTTCAATTCCTATTCACACCATTAAAACCCAACAAACATAAATTAGTATAAGTTTTTAAGTATCTTATACTCTGATTTGTTCATTTTTTAATTTATCATTTGCACAAAAAACAGTTTTATAAACACCGAACAAAAATAGAAAATACTGAACCGAACTACTGTTCGGTGCACACTTTACAAAACCAATGAACCGAACTGAAATTTGATAAAATAAAATTGAAGAACCGAACACCCACCCTATCCAACAACAGTAATAATGATGTATAGAGCTTGAGTAAAAAAGAAAGTCTATAGTTATTATCAGAATAAGATTAATAATGGTGTAAAGACCTTGAGCAAAAAATAAAGTTAATAGTTATTGGTCAGAATAAAAGTAATAATGGTGTATAGACTCGGAGAAAAAAATATTTCAAAGTCAATATTCCACAGGCAAAATCCATCAATATTCCCCCTAAAGTCTAGGATACGAAATCTAGAATGTGAATGACTGTAGGAAAATAATTACTAGCTCCGTCTCATTTTATATGTGTTAGTTTTGATGGGAAGTACGAGTCCACCAGTGAACACAGGATCAGGTCTCTCGACAAAATTAAAGTGCAAAAATAAATAGCACAACAGTATAAATAGGCACAAAAGTTTTACGTGAAAACCTCCTTGCTGAAGAAAGTAAAACTACGACCAGTCTCATAGGATTTTCCAACTATTTTCACTAGTCTTCTCAAGCGAAAGTGAAACACATATTACAACCACAACAGTGAGATTAACACCGTAATCCAACACTAAGTAATACTCTTATTACTTAAACGAGCCAAAGCAACACATCCATTGCTCACTATACTAACCCTCACTGATTAATATAGACTTTCACCGTAAGACACAAAGTTAATGCTAACAATGTTCTTACAAAAACTCAAACAAAGATTTGAAACGTTTCTAACAAGAGTAAAACAAATCCTACAAGTTTAGATTAATACAAACATTCAAGAACAACACGTACGGAAAGCCTTTTTCAGTTAATCAGGTCCTTGCAGTATGTGTTGTTGTTGTTGAGTTCTTCCTTAAAGACGACCTCATTGGCTGAGAGTCTTCATCCCTAAAAGGACGTGCACTACCAATTTTTTTTGAAAGCTGTCTTGTCGTCCTTTCACATTCACAGTCTTGTAGGGACCAAGTCCCTTGAAATTTTCTTTGTGAGTTTTTGATAAGACTTGCTAAATCTCTTTCTCCTTTAAATGAATGAATCTTCTTGTTGTTTGTCATTTGAATAAATCTACCAAAAAGAGTTATTGTCCACTGGAAAAACAACCTCGTCTGTTTGTATAAAGAAGAAGAAATCATCATCAATTTGATCCGAGCTTTGTTAATGAGAATGACTTATTCAATTAATGTCCTAAGAATTATTCTTGAAACGGACTACAATATGTACTTTGTATAGTACGAGGCCTTGCATGTATTTTTAACCATTTGCTCTAACAGAGCATCTGGTACTCTTTTGAGCTAATCCCCTTATTGCTTTCACGTATAAGCTCAAGAACGCTTATATTTACTAGATGTTTATTTTATTTTAGGAATGAATATTATCTTACTCCTTTACATGGTTCTAAAAGAGTCCGACTCTCTTAGAAATTCAGTTTGTTACAAAGAAAATTATAGTTCAGTGTACGAAGGCTAATTATTAAATTTTTGAAGTAAACTCAGAGATCAACTTCTTTTAGTCTTCTTGATTAATTACATAAAATAAGTGATAAGTGTAATAACATTTTTTGAGTCGCTCCAAACTGTTTTCAAAGTACACGAGAGTTAGGAACTACTCAAGGAATTTTAAAGTGCTTTCTGCTTTATTCCATTTTTCTAGCAAATCGTCTCACGTTTTCTACTGTTATTTCAATTTTCCTTTGCATTCTATGAAATTCTATGGGTTTTCCTCGCAATTAAATATGTTTAGTTACAACAGAAGAAAACTGGAACATATAAAATTTAACAAACACAAACACTTTATAAAACATCACAAACTATGAAAGTAAAAGCTTTTATTCGCATCCCAGCAATGCAGTAGACTTGAATTCTGCAAATTTCAAAAATGAAGAGTTAAAGTTAAAAACTTTTAACAATGAAGGATATAGAAAAATTATGGATACATAAATCGTAATTTAATTTCTGTAGGATCGAGAATAAGTTGAATACCTCGAAGATAAACACTAATGTATTTTCTTGTGCTTTTTCATTCTCCTAAGAATTTTGTGTTCCAATTATACATCCATCCTCGAAAGTGATGCTGGATTTCGAGTTGACAACATTATGTATATAATTGGACAGTCCAATAACAAGTCCACAACCGTAACCCATGAGAACCTCCTGCCAACTTATAATTACTAAATCTCCTTCTTCTCCTTCATCTAGCCCAAATGGAGCTGTTGCTTGTGGTACCCCTTGATCACCGCCAAAATCTTTGAGAGTGGTAATCCACGTAACCAGTGATTCCTTTGGTATGAACTATTCTTAAACGTATCAAATTATTTTTCTTTGGGGATGCATCCAATAAGATGATTGTGAGAGAGATTTAAAACTTCAAGTGATATGAGGGACACAAGTTGTTGAAGAATTTCTCCGCTGATTTTGTTGGATGAGAGATCCAATGATTCAAGTACAGATAAATGATACAATGATGCTTGTATATCACCTTCCAAGCGATTATGAGATAATTTCAATGTACGAAGCCCAATGATATCTCTAATAATGATTGGTATTTGACCTTTAAATCTGTTGTTGGAGAGATTTATGATTACGTTTGTAGTCAAAACTCGAGGAAGTTGAAGCACCAATCCCTTTGTTGTCACTATAAAGGAATTTGTGTATAAATCAAAAAAATAATATGCCATATACTCTCGAGTTCCACTGTTTTCACTGGTTATCTTCATGGCTTCAAAATTCTCGATAAGTCTCATTGGTAAATCTCCACTAAATCCATTGGATGAGTGATCTATGACTTGAACTTGAGCAAACAAGTTGTCAGTCATTGAATCTTTTAAAGACCATATAATTCATTTGATCTCAACTCAAAATTGCAGTTCCGGTAGGGCTCCCAACCAATTAGGAATGTCACTCTACTCATTGTTACCTAAATCAACAACTATCAAATATACACAATTGATCAAAGATTGCAGAACTTTTCCCTCTACCTTTTCTTTTCAAATTTAATGTCTATAAGTTGGTTTCCTATACTAAAAGTTGTATTAATTGTCCCGCTAAGACTATTTTAGATTAAATACAAAACCCAAAGTCCACTCATCTCCCCCAAACATAGTGGGTTGTTCCTTCCAAATTATTGCAACCCAAATCTAGCACTTGTAGTCTGTTCATATTGTAGATGGTTGAAGCAATCTGTCCACTGGAATTATTGTGCAAAAGGACAAGATAATCTAGATCATACTGGTTAAGGAGTTACCTTGGAGTAGGACCTTGAAGATGATTTTGTTTTCGAGAAACTCGATAAAATGTTTTAGATTTGAACTTCTGAATGTTTCCACTGAAATAGTTATCACTCAAGTCTAACTGCCTGTTACATCCGGGGAGCACCCCTTAGACGTAAGCGTCGTCGTCGTCCTCTTTGAGGAATAAGACTATCCCCCTAATCTTACATCATTACATTCATAGGTTAAAATGAGCAAATTTTTAAAACTTTTTAATTACTTCTACATTGAGGTTTACATAGACCTCTACATACACATAATATTTATGTCGAGTATACATAGACCCTTCGTATAGAAAGATTAATTGGTCTTCTACTTTTATTGCACATCAATATGTAATATATAATATAGTCTCAAATGGATGTCTCAGCTTATAATAATCTAACAACAATATAACAATTTGGGCCTAGATCATATTGGTCCTAGCTCATACATCAATGTAATAAAGCCACATATAGGTTATACATGTTTAGTACTCAACTTTATTATCTTGATATTGGCATTGCCCTTGGAAAGTGAGGACCTACCCAAATTGGATGAGTGATAATTTCAAGTCTTCCTTCAAAGTCGTCTCAAAAGACCTTCAACGACTGGAACCTAAAATATTAGGGAAAAGGGAGAAATGGGGTTAGTATACCAGTTGTACTAAGTATGAGACCATATGCACTCATATCATTAAATCATGCTAAAAGGGACAATTCATTAAGGTGTGCAATTTACTTTGAAAAGCCTTATGCACATTCAATAAGACCATACCAATCAATAAGACATGTTCATTAAATCCAAAGCATGTACATCACAAGATCAACAATTATAAGTCTAGTCAAGTCAACATACATATCATATAATGGAACCCATAGTTAAGGCAACTCTATCATCAAGTTATAATAGCAACAAGCATGGATTAGAGTTCATTACAACATAACCAAACCAACACAATTACTCATGAATTCTCATTAAGTCAACTACTGCAATGACCAAGCAAAGGCCCATAACCTTACTCAATCAAGTAAACCCAACAAGAGACCAGCATCTAACTTCACATAGCATGACATTTAAAGGTCCATATCATCATACTTTAGAATATGGAGACCAAACCCATATTCATAAGTTAAGCCAAAAATCATAGAGTATCGTTAATGTGCAAGATCACCATAAACATATCATGTACAATTATAGGCATATACATAATATGGAAAATCCCAGTCATAAGACTACCTCAAGGATACACTAGTGTAATATTTAGGTAGGAGTCCATACCCCTACCTATAAGAGCTAAACCATTTAGGTCAATCTTAGTCGAGTCATTCCTTTAGTCCATTTACCTTTACGAGAACATATTTCCTGAACCGACATAGACCACAGAGTAATGTGAATCCAGTGTCATGGAACCCTACACCGAGGAAGGAAGACTACTTGCCAACGGTAATACCAAAAATACGAACATAGACAACTACGTGGATTCACAAGCTAGTTGTCCTATGAGGTCAATATAGTTCAAGAACTAGGAGATATAGTGGGACCAAATCATATGCTATGCAGTATAGTTCCAATCTCAAGAGTAGAGAACATTAGTAATCCTACCCTTCTCTAAGTGGAAGGGACACTCCTCACTTCATTGCACTGGGTGCAAGTAGAGGCCCTTTTGAATTGTCTCTATGATTTTAATCATCATCGACTTAATGTAGGGATCAAGGATCTACCCTTGTGGTATATCATCATCATATTAGAACCATAATAATTGCATGAAGTATTATCATTTCATACAATTTAACAAGTGAGGTAGCCACGATTACATATCACTTCATAAATAGGCAACATTGAAATTATAACCATCCGTATAACATTTATAACATACATATTAGCAACACCTCACAAACCATAGTCAAGACATTTCAGTCAACTATCACAAGCCCTAAAATCTTAACATTAGGTATACTTTAATCAACATCATCACTTAATTCACAATTAAACATAATTGCAGTAAAGAGTTGAGATCAAAGACTTACCAGTCTCTTCAAATCAAATCATCGAGGTCGTACATACTCGTAACTCGACCCTTAAATAAAGGGTGTTATATCATCACACAACAATAACCAACATGATAACAAGGTAATTGAATCACTACATCATAATCCATCACTAGTTCATATGTTAAGATTAGAGACTTAAGTCAAATTCATAATATATTTCACAACATAGATCAATTACTCAAGCACTAGAATGATAGGACTATGATTCATCTTAATCTATTCATAATTGATACAATTACATCATAAGATAGTAATTTACACACTAACCAAGTCAATTGAGTCATTACTATGCAATTCAATTCAAGATCACAACCTAGGGTTAGGGGGAAAAGGCCATCTTCTACAAACTAGACCAATACATCAAGAAAATATAATTAAGTTATAATACATGTTAAACTACTCGTAATATCAAAAATAAAGCATAAACAAAGCAATTCATAACATCAATTTTGTACTGGATGAAAATTTATGGAGAAACTTTGGTGATTGCAACCCTAAAACCCCTTTGAATTTTACCTTCTATGGTCTTCAACTTGGGAGAGAGAAAGTATAGAGAAGGAAGAGAGTTTTGGGTTTGGGAATTATGAGATCTTAGGTTAGTTTAATTAGATTTGAGTCTTTATATATGTCATTAACTAACTTAATTTTACCTTACTTAACCCCTAACTAATTAACTAATCATCTAATTAATTAATTTAACTAAACTAAAAATGAGCAGGAAAAGACAGTCTTCACAGACGACTCCCTATCCATGCCCCGTTTGTCAAACGACAGACCAAGGACCAATCGTCTTGTTGTCCGTGGTTGAGTTCAGAGACTGCGCAAAACAGGCCTCCCATAGATTTGGATAAGTCTTCATCGACGCCCCGTCGGTTGACACACGATCCGTTGATTGACACTCGTTTGTGCACACTGCCTTTTGGCAGTTTTTTGCCAAAATGCAAGGGTCCTCCTCAAGGTACATTAGTTGGTCCTTTGGGGATCATGCACGTTTCGACTATGAACTAACTCTAATACGTTTTAGACACCTTTTCACCAATTTTTTTTTAAATCATTTTTCGACTTCTAAAATTTAGTCAAATAGGCTAAGACACACTAGCACCTCATTGAACTAGTTTCCAGACGTCATGAACGTTCTTTGAAGGTTTGATTTCTAAACTTCTTAAATAACTTATATACATTATTATAGACATTAAAACAATGTCTAAACTTTTTTACACTTATGTGAGGCTCTAGAACACGTCTTAGACTTCCGAAGCGTTACCCTACTCTAGAAAAGGGAGGGAGAAAATCGAGGAAGGTATAGTCCCATTCAAGTGATTTGATGACAAGAAGAGTGAAAGTAGGTTTTGCATACCACTTAAATTATAAGGAATTGAACCAGTTAGGGGATTGAATGAACAATCTAACAATGCAAGTAGAGAATCCATCTGTTAAAGGATAAGAACTCAAGTTTGCCATTAAAGTTGTTATTTCTAAGTAATAACGACCTAAGCTTTCCAAATGTAAAAAAAGAAGAAATTGGTCCTTCAAGATGGTTATAACCAAGGTCCAAATCCTCTATGATGGTGATATTCCATAGAGGTTTAGGAGCAGAGCCTGAGAGATTACAAGAAGCTATTTTCAATGTACGCAGTGAAGTTAGATGACAAAATAATTCAAGTAATGCAATGCATTTCCATTTGGTTATGGGTTACTTAACAATGAGCTGGGGATTGAACAATAAATAAAGACATTGGAAGTTGGAAAAGTGGAAAACTCTTTCGGGTAGTATCCCATATAACTGTGTATCCACAAGGTGTAGATTTGTTAAATAAAAAGAGAAATTTAGATGGTGGAAGAGATGTTCACACAGTAAAGGTTAAGCTCTCTTAGTTGTGTCAAGTTCTAAAAAAGCAGTTCAAAATTTTGAGGCCCGAATCTAAGACCATCTGAATAACTCTGAATACGAAGAACGTGTCATTTAGAAAGATGAGAGCTCTATCCCATGAGCAACAATCAGTGTTGTTGTTCCACGAAAGATATGGCTGAACCCATTTCTCTCGTATGACGATACAATAATAAGAAACAATAGGAATTATAGTAAACATGTGCTTGAATCGTAGAAGAGCAAGAGTTTGATATTTGGGGCACAATGAGGTAAGGATGAAGAGAAAGAAAGATGACAGAGGAAGGGAAATAACATAAAATGTTCAAAAATACTAATCAAGAAATATTTTTGTTTCTTCCTTTATTCAATAATTGTTATGAGGTATATATAATAAAAATAAAGTAAAGAAATTTACTAGGGAAAAAGGGAAAACATATCCCTCAAATTTGTGATTTAGAGAGGATATAGAAACATGGTGCATATTTATACCGCACCGTTGAATAAATAGTGCATATATTTATCCGTATCGTTTAATAAATGATGCATATTTAAACTTCTTTATAGCACAAAATAAAGATAATTTACTACTGTTGCTTCAAAGTAATCAATTCTTCAGTCAAATTTGTTGGGTATATAGCAAGAGTTAACGGAAAATGGCGGAAGATGAAAAGAGAGGAACTTGGAAAGTTGAGAACTTCAAAAGTTCTCTTATACTTTAGTGAAAATACATTTCTCCCTCATCGGCGGTGGAATGAAAAATAGAAGAGTTTAAATATAAAAACACTCCTATTAATTGTTAAAAGAGTTTGAAAGAGGGAACCCCCTCGCGCCGTCATCGTTGTTCGCTCGGCTTCGGCTTTGGAAAATGATCAAGAGATTATTTTTTGGATAAATTTTGTTTTAATTTTTTAGTTAATTATTTATTTAATGAATTAAATTAAACTAAATGGCAAAAACGTTTTCAATTAATTAGTTAATAAATGAAAAAAATTCAATTATTTAGTTGAGATTAACCTAAACGTTTTAACTTTTTAGCTGATTAACCAAAACGTTCCGACACGACTTGGATTCGTGTGAACCATTTTTTTAAAAATTCTTTCCCATTTTATTTTGAATTTTTGCCAAAACTTTCTTGAATGGTCGTGCGGATTTTGAAAGGTTTCAACCTCTCGGAACCATTTCTGTCTATAAATACCACTGGATCTTCAAACTTTTTCCTTAGAAAATTTTTAGATTTCTTCTTCTTCTTTTTCACAAAGTTTCTTGTACTTTAATGCCATTGAGTGTCTTGTCGACACCAGCATTTTTGGATATCAATAATTTGGTGATTGAGATCATTCTATCCTGGGAGGACATATTGCAAATCAAACCTCGGATACTAGAGGGGAATGGGACACTGTGCATTAAGTATAGTTGATTTTTTTCCATTCTAATTTTCCAGATTCTAGTATGTTTACAAATTTTAGTTTTTTGTGAATTAATTTCTATTCTTCTGTTCTTACTTGTTCATTAAAATTTGGTAACTTCATGTTTCTACGAAGTTTGTTGAAATAAGTAATATTTTTTTAAACACAGATTGACAATTTGGTGATGTTCAAATGAAAAATTAAATTCTATTGTATTAGTTGGTGCATAGACCTTTGACCAAAACATTTTTCTATTTTATTTTGATTTGTTTGGTCATATGCACAAAGGTTTTTTTTGAAAACAAAAGAAAATATACCCTTTGTTACAAAAGTGACTTACGTATGCCCTTATCGTTACAAAAGTGGCTCACATATATCCTTTTCATCTAATGATATTATAGTAGTGAAAACATTGATGTTAAGTAATTTTTTTGATTTTTATAAAAGAGAATTCATGTAATATATATATGATCCTTCTAGTAAAATTCAGGATATTTTGATCTTTCTCACACATGATTTTTTTTACTTCTTTGATTCGATGGGTAATTTGATCTTTAAATGTCTCCCTTATACATGTATTTGATTATCATTATTTGAGTATTGTTTTCTTATTTAATTTTTTCTCTTTCATTTTTAGTGTAAAAATTATGAGAATTAGCAAGGAAAAAATGTGAATGAAAAAAGAGAAAAAAAGTAAATGATAAATTTTACAAGTAAATGAGTGAGAAATAAATTTGCAAATTAAAATAATAAATGCAAAAAATATTCTTTTCTTAAAATAAAAATAAAAATAAATTATAATTAAATTTTCATTACCAAATGTGAAGCACCTTTGTAATGATAATTATATCAACTCTTCATTGCAAAGATAGGAATTCATAAAAGTTCCAATTAGTTGGGGTAAGTGTATTGCTTGGTGTCCATACCTTGACAACAAAATATCAAATAAAAATCATATCATGCTAATGAAGGTTTACCATTAATGATGGCTTTAATGATGTTGTGATTGTATATCCGAACGAAATGGAATGTTGGAAAAACGTGTTTGTTGATGTTTGTGACCATCGAAACTCGCAAATTAAAGGTGTTTTAATCACTAGTGTTATATCATTCATTAAGAAAGAAAGAACACTTTATGGAACCTGTAATTTCCAAAAAAAAATAAAGAATTAAGTAACAATATTTGAGGTAACAAACAGTTGTAATTAAACTAATGAGAAAAATTTCAAGTCAATGCATCATTGCACAAAAATCCAAATGTAATAATACAAATTTTCTATCCCTAGTAATAATAATTTTTTTTTTGATTCCTTATCAACAAATTCATCACAATCACAAGTTTCTGCAAGTATTCCTAACCCAACTATTTAGCAATGTGGAATATTGCTCCTTGATAATATTATCTATGACCCAATTATTATGCAATGTGGAATAATGCTTCTTGAGTATACTAGCTCCTTCTTTTTTATTTATGATCCTGTGTCTGGTACACACATTGGAGCTTATATGTTTTAAACTCGTGTCTCGCACCGTGTAGATACCCATTCAATGGGGAGAGGAGGAATGCACTTTACCAAGGATTTTCTTATACCCAGGGTTCAAACATAAGACTTTTGGTTAAGAGATGAGTAACCTCATTTACTGTACTATATCTGTTGGTGATGAGAATATTAATTTTCACAATTGGGAACAATTATTTCATCAATTTAAATTGGGAGAAGGCATATAGCAGAAACAATGCAAGATTTCCATTGCTCATTTTCGCGCCTCAAAATATATATCAAAACTCTATTTTATATTTCTGCACTCAAAATGTTCAAACTATTATTTTGGTAGAGAAAGAGCAACAAGAAATATTTGTTTGATAATAATATATATATATATATATATATATATATATATATATATATATATTGTCGTGGTTGATTGGAGTAATCAAATCTAAGAAGGTCACAAAAAAGTATTGCCCCCACTTCTTACTTTGCTTTATACTTTGATTTCTTGCACTATGAAAAATTACTTTACAAGTTTCCCCACTTATTTTCTACTCCTCATGATACACATGGAAGCATTCTACCTTGTGTTTATTGGCAAATTCACCTTTTAACAAAAGAATGATATTCTATTCCAATTAAAATAACAAGCTCAACACAAAACAGATAATATTACATCATGTATTAATTAAGAGTATTTTGCACATAATGTAAAAGCGATGTCTTTCTATATAAGATATGTCAAGCTAAGTCCCACGACATGTAAAATATCTTTGTTTTGCTAGCTTAACAATCCTCCACACACACCACACAATTTTCCCTTTTCTATGACCAAAAAAAAGAAAAGTTGGATGGCTACATAGACGACACACAATATTGATTGGTTATGATAAAAGTGTTTGTTGGTGTATAGACCTTAATTTAAAAGTAAAAAATGCCAACTAATGAATGAAATGAGTTGAACAAAAAAATAAAGAGCTAATTAATAGACTTTCAATACTTTGGTGAAGAAATTGAAGTACATCACCGCTGCTGCCTCATTCACCCATTGATCCAGTGAGCAACTTAGAGTCAGTTGGTGAGCCTCCCTTAATTTCGGAGGACATTTTTATCGTTCTGTTATTGTTTTTAGTTTTCCTTTGTTAGTATGATGGGGGGTCCTATCCCAACATCCCTCTTTATTTTAGAGGTTTCATAGACAGATAGTATTAGTTTCTTGAGTCTTTTCCTTTAACTTGTAAACGATTAAGATTTCAGTTGCCATTTTGGTTAAGTATTACTTTAAAGTTATTTCTTGAGTTAGTTGTTGTGTTTAAGTCTTCCGCTGAGCAAGTAAGCAAGGCCAAAGATCCGCTCGAGGCCATCAATGGTCTTTCAGTGTCGTCCACGTCCAGGGTGTAGGCTTGGGGAGTGAAAGCTTTATATTAGAGCACATAGTTAAGAGTCTTAGGGAGTCTATGAAGAGTTGTCTGTAGATTCCTAGTTATCTATGTGACGTGCCACATCTATAATTAGGAGGTTGAAATATTTAGGAACTATCTCACTTCTTTCACACTATTTTTGTGCGTTAGAGTTTATCTCTAAATTTTTTTTGCTAACTCGTGCTTACGCGTAACGAATTATAAGCTGGGTTTTATTTGAGGAGATAATTTTTACGCATTTCTTTCCGCAGTGATCTACGAGGAGCTAAGCGATGGTTGTTGACATGAGAAGTAGAATGAACTTGTTCTAGTTGTGTTGTCTCATCTATTGAGTGAGAAAAGTAAGGTTTCCATGTTAAAAGGTGACATGGTCATAGAAAGGACGATGATTCTTGTGCAATAAGATAAGCAGGAAAAAGTTGAGGGATAGAGAAAGAGTTCAAGAATATGAGGAGTTTGACATAAGGAACGAGTTTGGGCAACAAAGAAATAACGTGAACTGGTCTTCTTTCTAATAGAAGAAGAAAGGACATGCTTCAACATCTATAAGTGCACCTGCATCAAAGAACAATGTTTGTACAATACTCATAATTCATAGAACTTTAGAGCTAGACCTACGTATTTGAAAGGTAGTAAGGACCAAAGGGGTACTAAGACTCTTGCATGTACTAAGTGTGGTGGAAACAACTATGGGGTGTGTCATGATGACTGAAATGGTTGCTTCAAGTGTTGCCAGAATGATCATTTTATAAGATACTATCAGGAAAGGCAGAAAAATGGTAAGAGGGCAATAGAAACTAGTCTTCTTTAGTTGCTTTAGATGATCAAGCTGCATCTAAATTAGCTACTTTAGGGGCAGACAAAGAGGAAACCGTCTTTATACTACGACTTGTCGCCGAGAGCAAGAGGATTCATCAGAGGTTGTCACTGGTATGATCAAAGTCTTCAATTTTTATGTTCTTCGTGAGCAACTTCTTTAACCTTTCAGTGTTTCTGAACTTGTTGGTTAGTCTATTCTAGAAAAGAAAGTCAATCATGATTGTATATTTTTCATCAATCAGATGAGTACCATAGCTGACTTAGCTTAGTTAAAAATTGTAGTTTTGATGTCATTCTAGGTATGTACTAGATTGATGTCTGTTATGCATTAAGAAATTGTAAAAAATTGAGTTTCCAAGTCCCAGTCTCATGTGAAACTGTTATAGAGTTCAAGAGCAATTTAGAAGTGCCTAAGGGTAATTTGATTTAATACCATAAGGTGATAAAGTTAGTTTCAAAGGGTTGTATCTACTAATTATTCCAAGTTAATGACTCAAGTACTGAGGTACCTCCCATTCAACCCCTTCTTATAGTAAAAGAGTTTCCAGAAGTCTTTCCTGATGATTACCAAGAGTCCCTCCTAAGAGAGAAATAAACTTCCGCATAAACATCATTCTAAATACTCATCCTATATCCATTCCACCATATAGATTTGAACCAGCAGAGTTAAAAGAGTTAAAAGAATAGTTGAAAAATCTATTAGATAAGGGTTCATTCGATAAAGCCTCACCTTGAAGCGCTCCGGTCTTATTTGTGAGAAGGAAAGATGGTTCTGTCAGGATGTGTATAGATTATCGCCAATTGAACAAGGTTTACCATCAAGGATAAATATCCTTTTCCAAGGATTGGTGATATTTTCTACCACCTTCAGGGAGGTTTCTTCTTCTAAAAAATTGATCTCAGATCAGGCTACCATTAGTTGAAAATTAGGGAATGTGATATTCCAAAGACAGCTTTTAGAACCAGATATGAGCATTATGAATTTTTCATCATGTCTCTTGGGTTGACCAGTGCGCCTGCAACATTCATTGATCTTATGAATAGGATATTAAAAGCCTATTTAGATATGTTTGTCATCGTCTTCATTGATTACATACTAATCTATTCAAGGAATGAAGAGGATTATACTAGTAATCTCAAGAAAGTTTTTTAGACTTTGAAGAAAAAGGATTTATATTATAAGTTCACAAAATGTTTGTTTTGACTTAAGTCTGTGGCATTCTTGGGCCACATAGTTTCTAATAATGGAATTCGAATTGATACCAAAAGATAGAAGCAGTTCAGAGTTGTCCTAGACCCACATCTCCTTCGACAAAGTTGACTCAACACACAATTAAGTTTCAATGGTCTGAAGCTTGTGAGACACACCTTCAGAAATTGAAAAAGAGGTTGATTGATGCCTCTGTTTTTACCTTAGTGGAGGGTACTCAAGGTTTTGTAGTTTACTGTGATGCATCTAGAGTTGATTTGGGTTGTGTCATAATGTATAATAGCAAGGTTCTAGCATATGCCTCTAGACAGTTGAAAGTTAATGTGAAAAATTACTTAATCCATGACTTAGAGTAGGCTGCTCTAGTTTTTGCATTGAAAATATGGTAAAATTATTTGTATGGCGTTCATGTTGATATATTAACCGATCACAAGAGCCTACCATATGTGTTCACTCAGAAAGAACTTAATCTCAAACAAAGGAGATGGTTATAATTGCTCAAGGATTATGACATGAGCATTCATTATCACCTAGGTAAGACTAATGTGGTTGTTGATAACTTAAGCAGGTTGTCTATGGGTAGTACCACCCATCTTGAAGAAGAGAAGAAATAACTAGCAAAATATGTTCATAGACTTGCACGCTTAAGACTTTGAATTATGGATTCCACAGAAGAAGTAATAATAGTGACAAATGGGGCTGAGTCATTGTTACTGTTGGAAGTGAAAGAGAAGCAAGACCAAGATTCCATTTTGCTTGAATTAAAGACAAATGTTCATAAGTAATGAGTATTAACTTTTCAACAAGGGAAGATGGTATATTGATATATCAAGGTAGACTGTGTGTACCTATGGTGGATGAACTCCAAGAGAGGATCATGGATGAAGCTCATAGCTCCAAATATTCCATTCATCCGGGTTTCAGAATGATGTACCATGATTTGAAAGAAGTATATTGGTGGGATGGTATGAAGAAGGACATTGGTGAGTTTTTTCCAAGTTCCCGAATTGCCAACAAGTTAAAGTAGAACACCAAAGGCCGGGTGGTTTAGCTCAGAATATAAAACTTCTAGAATTTAAGTGGGAGATGATTCATATGTACTTCATCACAATATTACCAAGGTCTCACAAGCAGCATGATTCTATTTGGGTGATTGTCAATAAAATGACAAATCAACTCACTTTTTGCCGGTAAAGACTACCCATTCAGTAGAGGATTATGATAAGTTTTACATTCAAGAATTTGTAAGACTTCATGGAGTTCCAGTCTCCATTATTTCAGATAGAGGTGTACAATTTATTACAAAATTCTGAAAATATTTTCAAAAAGGTTTGGGTTCAAAAGTGAACTTTAGTACTTCCATTCATCCTTAGACTAATGGTACAACAGAGTGTACCATCCAAACCTTAGAATATATGTTAAGGGCTTGTGTGATTGATTTAAAGTAAAATTGGGATGGTCACCTACCTCTAATTATGTTAACTTACAACAAAACTTACCACTCTAGTATCCAAATGGCTCCTTATAGAGCTCTTTATGGGTGAAGATACAGATATGCTATTGGATGGCTTGAGCTTGGTGAAACAGGTTTGATATGACCAGATTTAGTTCACCAAGCTACGGAGAAGGTGAAGGTGATTCAACAGAGGTTGAAAATGGTGCAGAGTCATCAAAAACCCTACATTGATGTTAGGAAAAGGCTGTTAGAGTTTGAAGTAGATGACTGGGTCTATTTGAGAGTTTCCCTATGAATGGTTTTAGAATGTTTGGTAAGAAGGGGAAACTCAGTCCCTGATATATATGACCTTATCGTATAACCAAGAGGATTGGCAATGTAGCTTATGAGTTTTAGCTCCCATAAGAGTTAAGCAGTAGTGCATCCGATGTTTTATATCTCCATGTTCAAGAAGTTCATGGGTGTTCCTTCCTTGATCATTCCAACTAAGAATATTGAGATCAAAGATAATTTGTCTTATGAGGAGATTCCGGTGCAAATCCTATATCACCAAGTTCGCAAGTTAAGATAAATAGACGTAGCATTAGTCAAGGTCCTTTGGAGGAACCAATTTGGTGAATAAGATACTTGGGAAGCTGAAGAGGACAAGAAAAAGAGATATCCACATCTCTTTGAATCCGGAGAAAGTGCAGACAAAGATTATAATTTATTTCTTAGTACTGTCTAATTTTGAGTAAGCATGATTGTTTGGTTGCATTTGCTTGTGGATGTTTGATGTTGCTATCATAAGTATAGTAAGAGTAAACTCATTCGAGAACGAATGTTTCCAAGGGGGAGATATTGTAACATCTCACAACTAGTAACGACTAGAAAAGAAGTTAAAATCTGAAAATATTTAATTTTGGAAAGAATAAGAAAAAATTGGAAATTGTCTAAGTTAAGAATGTGAGTTTTGGTCATTTGCAACCAAACATAACTTCTAGCGCATGATGAGTTAGGAGTTGTTCCAGCCATGGTTTGAAATACCTTAGAAGAATCTTTGCAATGCCATCGACTTTGTGCGATTTTGATATCGTATGAGTAAGGCGTTTTTCAAAAGTTTGATTGTTTGATTAAAGAAAGTCCAATCCAAATTTGGGAAGGGCAACATTGTATTTTTTGTACCTAATTTAATTCATTTTTAGGAAGTAAATTGGGGTAAAACAAGACTTTGTTCAATTTAGGAAAAAGAGAATTTACTCTAGGGCTCAGAGAACAGAAAAAATAAGAGAAAGGAGGAGAAAACCAAGAATTTGTTAAGAACATTCAAGATTTGCGTGTGGTATTCATCGGGGGAGATATTGAGTTCTTTCATTTTATTGTTGATGTTTTCATTGAATTCTTGATAGTTGTGCTGTTGAAGTTTCGATTCATGTTTCCGAATGTGACTTCTGGTTGGATCTATTAGGTATTGAGGGTACTCATTATCCTAAGTGTTTGGGGAAGGAACTATGAATGTTTAGAGGGTTTAGAGTTGAAAAACGAAGGAAAAAAGTCGAGAACACTTGGGGATAGGGGTTGGGGAGCCACGTCTCCCATAGCCCCATAGGAACACCTCTGTGTGTAGAGTCTTGGGGTGTCGTGCATGCTAGAGCGCTCAACCTTGCTCTCTAAAGTTTGAGGGCTGGCTCCCCACGCCTCTTAGAGAACCAAGGACACCAGTTATCCCCATTCTTCCCCTACATTTTTGTACTACTTCCTAAGTGATGTACCTATGTTTATTAGTTGATTTCAACACTCTAAGTTACCTCTAAACATCATGAATCATCCATAAACATGAGATCATGAACCATGAATACATAGTTCAATTCAAGGAAAGCTCAGATTAAAGTTAAAGGACTTAAGAGTCAAGTCTAGAAGTTAAGAAGAAAGTCCAAGAAAAGTTATGAATGGTTTTCAAGAGTCTTTAGCAACGCTTTAACTTTGTTTTAAGGCTCGAGTTTCAAGTTAAAGTAAAGAGTAAAAATTTGAGTTGATTTGTCAAAATTTATAAGGGAACTAAGTATTCCCTAAAAGTTTTCTTAAGACTTAAGTTTAAAGCTAATTAATTAAAGAGCTGATTTCATTTCTCAAAAATATATAAGGGAACTAAGCATTCCCAAAGAGTTAATAACTGTTTTCACATTTAAGACAAGAGGAAACTAAGATTTTCCAAAAGAGTTTTGAGCAAGAAAAGGGAAAATTGATTCAAAGAGAGCTTTCAAAGCTAAGTGTTAAGCAATTATCTCAACCCTGAGAAAAAAGTTGTTTTAAAAATAGATGAGCTAAGAATATTGTTGGGAGTATTATTGAGAACCGATATGGGGATGCGAGTTCATAATAACTCAAATCTCCATAAACCATGTAGGCATCATGGGGCACTAAAGGTTAGAGAATCTCTCACAGAAGTTATATTATTTAAATGACATATAATATATATATATATATATGTTGTGTTTAAGTGCTATATGAGTATCATGAGTCGAGCAGAGCCAAAGTAAGTGTTCCTTCTTATTGTTTTCAAGCTTAAGTCATTTTAGCATTAAAATTCTAATACTCGTACATTAAATGTATTGATGCCGGTCGACCTACATCCTCTTATGATGCATATGCAAACACATGTAACTAGGATCAACATGCGACGTACCGCTGATCTAGTGAGCAACTCAGAGTTAGTTGATAAGCATCCATTCATTCCAGAGGACATCTTTATCATTAAGTTATTGTTTTAATTTTTTTTTATTTTTAGGATGATTTGGGGTACTGTCCCAACATCCCTTTTTATTTGAGAGTCTTCATAGATAGAATTTAGTGTTTTCCTTTCACTTGTGAACGACTAAGACTTGAGTTGCCATTTTGGCTAAGTATTGCATTAAAGTTATTTCATGAGTTATCTCCTGTGTTTAAGTCTTCTGCTAAGTAAGTAAGCTAGGTCAAGGGTCCGTTCGAGGCAACAATGGTCTTCGAGTGTCTGCCACTTTCATTGTATAGTCTTGGTGGATGACAAAATAGACAATACAACATCATAAATTACTGTACAAAGCAAACTCAATCGAGATTGTTACATAGTGATCATATTGTAGGCAATGACATATGTTACCGACTCAACAAGATTGGGGTCCTAAATCCAAATCTTAATGAGGGTCACTAATTTTTTTTAATAAATTCTTTTTTTTTTTTGAAAAAATTATCATATATACATTTAATTAAAATCTACTTTTCTAGACTTTTTAGATATAAAACTATTAATTCTTGTTTTATAATTGATATGTTTTAATAATTCCTTTTCAACTGATGATATAGTTCATCAATCAAATCCCTTTTGAGATTTTTTTTATCTTAGAAAATATTTATCAAATACAGTTTCGAAAAACTTTTTTCGGCTGAGGCAATAGTGGCAAAAATTGTTGACATTATTCTATAAGCAACTTTTTGTTAAAAAATATATCAAGGGCTCCTTTAGGGATTTATTAAATCTTCAAGTTTTCTCTTTTTTTGACAAACCTAAATCATGTTTCCCAGTTGACATTTTTAAATTGAATAATTTTAGTAATAACTAAAACAAGAAAATATATAATTATAAACTAAGAATATCAACTATGACATATTTTCAAGTAAAATAATAAATAAAGTTAGATTGATGAAATTTGACTCATGAATTTGATAAAACCATATTGAAATAGTGTTTTGTTCCTTCAACATAATAATTGCTTGGTTCACATCATGACATTTTGAAGAAGATATCAAGAAACAAAATTTGTTCTTTTGTAACTTGTAAGCAACTATTAAAACCAAAAAAAATTGTAGGAGCGAGGTCAATATTGAGAATGGAAATAGTAGAGAAATATAAAAATATATGAGTTATAAGGGAAACCAATATATATATATATATATATATATATATATATATATATATTATATATATATAGATATATATATATATATTATAATATATATAGATATATAAGGAACTTTAGGCACGCCTACGTGGAGGAAGCCCATAACAAAAAAGAATTCCCTGAAATTGTTCGCATTACAAAACTAGCATCCCCTTTCTGAAGTTGTTGACTTCTATGAAAAGTTGGGACTTTATGAAAAGTTGCCGACTTTTATGAAAAATTGTTGACTTTTATGAAAAGTTGTGACCTTTAGGAAGAGGTCACGACTTTGAGAAGATTGTGACTTTAATGAAGTTGACTTTTATGTACTTGTAACCTTTTCGAAGGGTTGGAACTTTCAAGGAATTGTGACCTACCGTTGGTTTTAATATAAATGAGGGATTTCTGCAGTATGGGTGTAGGTATTTTTTCGTTTAGGGTAGTCAAATTCAACTACATTATATGATTCTTATTAAGTTATTTATTTCCTTACAGTGTTTTCGCCTAGTTTAATGGATATTAATCTTTCCTATAAGTCATAGTTATCATGTGTAAACCTATGACGATTTCAGTTACTATTTTAGTGACCTTTTTTAAATTCTATTAAAAATTTCAGCAAGGATGATTGAAATCGATTATGTCTTTCTTTCCTTCCTACAGGTTCCTTCATGTAAACAAAGAAAATGATTTTAATTGCAATGTGGCATTACTAGTCGTGCACCTCTCCATCCACCACTCACAAAATTACTTAAATGGTTAAATTCATTATATTTGGTTCTTTAATAACAAAGCATTTATTTCTGCCACAATTATTGGTAGCTTTTTTTCGCTATCATGGAGTTGAATTTAAATACATTAATTAAGTTTCTTATGAAGTGTGCTTCATTCCACAAAATTTTCTTCCTCCTATCTAATGAAGATTAATCATTTACTACAAGTCATACTGATTTATGTATCTATTGCAATTTCTTTTTTCTATTTTGGTGTCTTAATTTTAACTCAGTTAAAAACTCCAGTGAGGATTATTGAAAGTTTATCTTCTGTTTTGTCTCTTTCTATATTTTTTATTCGTATACTTTTGGAGAAAATTTCTTGTGGGTTGTGCTATATTTTATAGCACAAAATAATAATGTAACATCCCATAGCCAAAATACAACAAAAATTAGTTTTTCAAAAAAAAAAATCTACAGGTGCAACTAACGGTAGCATCGACGGTCCGTCCTGCATAACCGTCGATGGGATCAAAAACTCTCTAAAATTTCAGCCTAGAAAAATTTGTTAAGTGTTGGGCGACTGACAGACTTACGGTCGTAAGTCAAACGACGGTCCGTATTCTGTCACCGTCGATCAAGACTCCCTTCAACCACTCTCTGACAAGTGATACAGACGACTAGCACGGTCCGTAGGTGGAAAATTAGCAGACAGTTAAGAGGAAACACAGTTTGGTCAACTTCAAATGATCACAATTCTAAGCACAAAATGAATTAGGTCCAACATGACCTATCCACAGATAGATAATTGAATTATCTTTCCATGGCCACCAACCTTTCTAAAATCAGACCTCCGAGTAAAAGGTTATGCCCATTTTAGTAAAGGCATGTCGTACAGGCCCTCACGACGGAGCCGACGACTGGGCGTCGGGCAAACGACGGACTGTCAGTCCTGGCCGTCATTTGGCCCAACAACAACTTTCCCAGGGGTCTTTTTGACTTCCACTCCGTTAAAACCTTAAGTTACGTCTAAATCATCATACTTTAGTTAGTCTAAACCTAGAAACATAATTAAAACATATCAAAGTTAAAACGAAGAAAATCAGAAGCAAGAGAGGAGAAAAAGCTCAAGAACCCTAGTTTAAGAACGCACAAGCTCCAACAGTTCCAGTCCTGAAACTTAAGTATTTTTCCATGGATTTCATCACCAGGTAGGTGGAATTTAAGTAGTGGGTTCCTTGTCACCCATGAGTCACAGTTTCAGTCAGATCTTAATCCATATCATGATTAAACCATGATTCTAGAACCATGTTAGAATTCATGAATTTGTAAAATAGTTTCCAAATAAGATTTCATGTTATTGCTCAGATTATCACTGAAATTAGAACCTTAGCTTTTGATTTCTTAGTTCTTGAAATACACATGCTGGTTAGATATTTCAAACAATTTAGAATTACATGCCTCAGTTAATTAAATTAAAAGATTAATGATTGCATTGTCAGTTTGCATTGTTCAGTTTTTGAGACATATGTTATTTACAAAAAATCAGGCATCATCAGTAAATTTACAGAATTCATGGTAGTGCTAATACCGAGTTGGACTAGGGGCTAGCGTACCAATAGTTCCCAGAACTACAGCCAAGTAGCGGTGTACGTCCGCTCCTGTGAAGAATCAGTTTTATAACACAACACAGATGCCTTTATACCTTTGGGCAGGGTATTATGTCCTCGCGATGAGACGTATAGATCGAACTCCACAATTATCTCATGTGGTTTATTTATGATTATTAGTAGCCTCACAGTTCAGTCAGACTCTATGCATTTACCAATTTATTTCTGATATCGTTTATGTTCAACATGTTATAAATTGTCATTCCATCTAGGTTAGCTCAGAATTCAGTTTATTAGTTCAACATTATTATACTTGATTTTAGCTTTCAGTTATATTTTATTTCAGCTTTACTTATCCACATGCTCATACCTTTCAAGTATTGACTAATCGTGAATGCTACATCTTCTCGTGATGTTTTGTTGCCCCTATTTAGGTTCCGATTCTCAGCATCAGATCACGATAGATCGATTCCTAATCCAGTCAGTCTGATTCAGTGATGAGCCCATCTCGAGGACAAACAGTTATGAGTTTCATTTCCGTTTAGTCATTTAGTTTCAGTTTTTGCCTAGATGTAGCTTGGCTTGTCCTCATTGTATTTTCTAGTCCTCGTTAGAGGCTTATTTAAGAACATAATTAGATTAACTTAGTTTGAGTTAATATTCGTTGTATTAAACTCATAGCTTTCAAAATATATCGGTTAAGAATAGGGGTCTTCCCCATCTTCCATTTAGTTATGATTTAGCTCACATCAGTTATATTATCTTTAACATGCTCATTATCATGCCAACAGGGTTATCTTGGGATCTCTTGTGGTTTTAAGTTTCGTGTCCGCGTCTCATGGGTAGCTCGGGGCGTGACAAATAAATATGTGATAACTAATACAATACCAATACTGAAGTTTGTTAAAAGAACCAAACAAATTGTTCTCTTCTTTTCCACAGTTAGTATTGCTCATTCTTTGGTACAATCATTTTATATGCCATTGCACTCTTCCTAGAATATTAGTATAGAGACAATTAACTCTCTTCTATTATCGCAAGTTAACTAATCTGTCATATTTCTTCATATCTTCTTCTTACGCAAAATAAGAGATCAAGTTTTTTTTAAACAAATAAATGACTACAATACACTAAAATAAAAATATTTTTTATCGGCAATGAATATGCAAAGTAACGAAGAGTGCTAGAGCTTTTACCTACATTAAATAATAGTCATTAAATTGAATGTTGCTTTGGACTTTTTCTAGAGATATTATATTTCATTAAGATGATTTTGTCTGTAGTGTGAAACTCTTCTTTTGGATAAAGTTTTTTGATTAAAGAAGTAATAACTCGATCTATTGGCTTCTTTCAATTAAATTGTGAACTTGTAAACTGGTTACACTCGATAGGACTATCCTTTGAAAAATCGGTTAAGCACCATGAGTTTTATCTTCTGATGTAGGAAAGTAATGTTGTTTTTTTATTTTATTGTGGAATCTGTGAGTTGAAAGCACTCAACAAAAATTATGCTTGAGATTTTTAATATGTTATGTGTAAAAACTTTTGTTTAGAAGTCCAATTATGACTGAGGTCGCTACTGTTGGTTAGTAATTACATGATAACCTGAATAGACTATGTTCAATTCCAATAAGTTGGGCCTGGTTATATAAACTAAGAAATAGTAACGAATATTCACAGACGTTTGAAGAAACACATTTATGATACTAATTTGATTTAGAGTAATAAAGAAAGTGCCGAGGTCCTCCATTTGGAATGTTAATTATGTTTCTTGTATGGCGTCGTGCAGTTCCCTTTACTGGGAATGTGTTGTTCGAGGCTTTTGTATCTCTTTAATGGTGATGTTTTCATTATAGTTCTTGGAATTTAAGAAATTTAAGTATTCTGACCCTCCTCTCTTTTTGCCTCCCTCTCCCCACGCCCCCCCTGCTTCTTTTCCAAACTATTTCCATTGAGATTTCTTAGACTTCTTTCTTACATAAAGGATTATTCAAAATCGATCTTCTCTTTCTTTCCTTCCAACAATTTTCTCATATACATAAAGAAAATGGTTTATAATCGCAAGTGGGGGACATACTACGCTGCAACCTCTCAGTCCACAACTCATAAAGCTACTTAAATGGATGAATTCATTATTTTTGGTTCTTTGATAACAAAACTTTTATTTGTACCACTATTATTTGTAGTTTTTTTGGATATAGGGGAGTTGAATTTAAATACATTAATTAAGCTTAGTATGAAGTATGTTTCATTCCTCAAATTTTTTATCCTCCTATCAAATGAAGCTTAATCTTTTATTGTAAGTCATAGCAATTCATCTATCTATTGCAAATTCTTTTTTCTATTTAGGTGACTTTCTTTTGAACTCTATGAACAATACCAATGAGAATGATTGAAAATTTATCTTCTATTTTGTGTCTTTATATAGTTTTATTCGTATACTTTTTTGAAAAATTTGTTGTGGATTGTGCTATATTTGATATCATTGAACAATAAATATGTAATAACTAATACATAACAAATGCTGAAGTTTGTCAAACAAACCAAACAAATTGCTCTCTTCTTTACCACATTTAGTATATTATTTTTGATTTTTCATTCTTAGGTAAAAACATTTTATATGTCATTGCACCCTTCCTAGAATATTAGTACAGAGACAGCTAGTTCATTCTTTTACGCAAGTAACTGATTGTCATATTCTTCATCTATTCTTTTTAGGCATAATTAAAGATGAGTTTGCTTGAAACTACCAATGGCCTTAAAAACACTATAACAAACATAATTTTTTATCGTAATGAATATTGCACAGTAAAAAAGAGGGCTAGACCTTTACCACATTAATTAATTGTATGAGCTGATTCAATGTGCTATGGACTTTTCTAGGGGACATTTATAATTGTCTCTAAAAGATCATTTTGCCGTTAGTGATAACTCTTTCTTTGATAAAGTATTTTTTTAATTTTTTGAATTAGAGTAATACTTGTCTTCTAACTTCTTCAATTAAATTTGTGAACTGAACTTGATTACAGTCCGATAGCACTATCCTTTTGAAAATATGTTAAGCAACTGAGTTTTTCGGCTTGATTTTTAGGAAAGTAAGTTTGTCTATTATTATTTGTGGATATTGTGAGTTCAACACTCAGAAGAAATTATAGAAAATTATGCTTTGAGGAATTTTAATATGTTATGTGTAAACAATTTCGTTTGAGATGTCCAATTATGATGATTTCGCTATATTGTGGTTATAATACATTAAAAACCATACACTAACTATGTTCAATCCATTAAGTTGGGCTGGTTATAGGAACCTAAGCCATAGGAACGACTATTCAGAGACGATGAGGGAGGAAAAACAATTTATGATACTAAGTAATTTTAGGGTCATTTAAGCGAGTGTTGCGAAGAGGTCCTCCATTTGAATAGTGAATTTATGGTTTATATGGACGTGAGTTCCACTTACTGGGAGTTGTTGTTGTTTGATGCTTTTTGGTTCTTCCTTTAAACATCGATGTGTCAGTATATGTCTTAGAATTTATGAAATTTCCTTACTTCTGACAACCATTCCGCTTACATCAAGGGTTATTCAAAATGATCTTCTTTTTTTCACCTCCAACAAATTTCTTCATATAACAAAATACCCAAAATGATTTGTAACACAATGTTTGACGATTACTACTCTTCTTGCACCTCTCAGTCCACAACTCATAAAGCTACTTAAATTGATCAATTTATTATATTTGGTTCTTTGATAACAAAAAATTTATTTCTTCCACTATTATTTGTACGTTTTTTTTTATATAGGGGAGTCGAATTTAAATACAATAATTAAGCTTCTTATGAAGTATGTTTCATTCCTCAAAATTTTTATCTTCTAATCAAATGAAGCTTAATCTTTTACTGTAAGTCATAGCAATTCATCTATCTATTGCAACTTCTTTGTTATATTATGGTGAAATTCTTTTGAACTATGTTAACAATACCAAGGAGAATGATTGAGAATTTATCTTCTATTTTGTCTCTTTCTATAATTTTATTCGTATACTTTTTTTAAAAAATTGTTGTGGGTTGTGCTATATTTGATAGAATTATACAATAAATATGTGATAACAATTATGCAACAAATGCTGAAGTTTATAAAAAAAAAAAACAAATTGCTCTCTTCTTTGCCACATATAGTATACTATTTTGATGTCTCATTGTTAGGTACAAACATTTTATATGTCATTGAACCCTCCTAGAATATTAGGACAGAGACAATTAGTTCACTTCTTTTATAGCAAGTAAACTAATTTGTCAGATTTCTTCGTCTCTTCTTTTTAGGCATAATAAAAGATGAACTTTTTTTGAAACTAACAAATGTCTAAAATACACTATAATGTTTTTTATAGGTAATGAATATGCACAGTAACGAAGAGTGCTAGAGCATTTACCTACATTAATTAATTGTTATTAGATTCAATGTTGTATGGATTTTTTCTAGGGACATTTATAATTGTCGCTAGTTTTTTACACATTTTGCCGTATGTACTTTTTTAATTTTGATATTTTTTTATTTTTGTTGATAAAGAAAAAATACTCTTTCTTTTTTATTCTCTCATTAATTTGTGAACTGTAAACTGATACAACAACTTACTATATTTTTCAAAAGATGTGAGCATGTGCGTCCCTCTTCTTGTTGTTAGGAAAGAAGGTTTCTCTGTTATTATTTATTTATGGATATTTGTGCGTTCCAAGCCCTAGAAATTATGCTTTGGTGATTTAAATAGTGTTTGTGTAAAAATTGTTTTTAGGATCTTCAGTTCGAATATGTCGCCAACTGCTTGTTGCTAGATTACATTAATCTTTGTACCTGATAATATAACAATAAACAATAACTATGGTTCATTCCATATAATTGGGATGGTGATACTGAAATCTAGAATAAATTAATGACTATTCTGAGACGATGAGGAAAAACATATATGATACTAACAATTTTTTGGTCATAAGAAAGAAGTCGAAAGTCTTCCATTCGAAATAGTTTATTATGTTCTTGTTTGAACGTGATGTTCTACTTTACGTGGGTGTGCTGACGTCTGATGTTATTCTTTATAAGTTCTTGGAATTTAGAAAATTTCATTACTTCTTCCCAACTATTTCTATGGAGATTTCTTAGAGTTCTTTCTTATTTTTAAAATATCCCCGTGACTCATTATTTTTGTATATAAAAAAATATATAGTAGTTTTAAGATTTTGGATTACTTAAAGATAAAATGATCTTGACAATGTAGTATATATATCGAAAATCCAAATATTACCGAATTATCAATGTAAGCATATGAACATAGTTCAATCCTGTGCGAAGCATGGGTAGTTTACATATTTCAGGAGATAAATATGAAAGCACAATTTCCCATTTAAGGAAATTATTCCTAAAAAGTAATTCTTATTAGTGGTTCAAATATGATATACATTTTCAATTAAAGAAAACTAATTGTCATTTTATTTAATATTTCTTACAGTTTTTTTTGTTAAAAAAATTAGAAGTATATATCATTTTTTTATACAAGTATATTTTTTCTAAAAAAATTGGGATCCCCCGAAAATGTGGAGCCCCTGGTGATGGTTTTAGTGGCCTAATGGATAACACAAGCCTGCATGTGTAAAGGATATTCATTGAAGTAGGAAATACGTTGATAATATGTTGGTGGTTCAAATATTATATACATTATTAATTGAAGAAATACCAATGATCAATTCAAGGAGATTTATATATTAAATTTGATATTCATAAACTTTTGTTTATCGACAAAAGTAAATTTATATAAGTGGGAGTATATATTCAATTTTAAAAAAATTAAAAAAAATTTTAAAATAAAATTAAATTTATATAATTAGGAGGTATATAATTTAAATTTATAAAATTTAATTGATCCACAAAGTTTAATTTATAAAATTAAACTTTTTTTGATGTGTAGTTAAATTATATTCACACACACACACACACACACACATACACACACATACACACACACACATAATTTTAATTAATAAATTAAATAAATATCAATTATAAAAGGTCGGTATATTTAAATTAATATTTTATTTAAATAATATTGACTTCATAATTTAAATATTTATTAAATATAGATAATTATTTTAAGAGATACAAAAATCCCGTGATCGAAAAATTAATACTTCTTTTTAAAAAAATGATAATCTCAACACCCTAAGTCATCTCTTTCCCTCCTTAACATCTCTCACTCCTCTCTCATACCCACCCATTCTTAACCATCTCTCACTCCACTCTCACGCCCACCAATCCCCGACCCACTCCTGACCGGCGTTGCAACCTCGATCCATACCAGGTCGCGCCAACCATTCCCACCAATTGCCTCCCTCGTCAGCAACAACACGCATAGTTGGTATAGAGCATCAAGCTCCGAGCTCCATTTCTGGTAAGGCTTACTCTATTTTCTCACTGTTTAAGTTCCAAAAATCTAGAAATGTAGTTTCTTATTCCTAAGTAATTTTTTTCAGGTAATGATTTTTCTATTTTCCCACTAATTCTTACTTCATTTCTGGTGAACGTTCCTGATTTCATTTGAGAGGATCCAAAGAGGTGAATTTAGCAGTCATATATAACTATTCAGATTTGAAAATTGTGATTAAAGACTCAAGTTGTTTTATTTCTCTAGCAATCAGATATAACCATTCAGAGAAATTGCAAATGTTTTCCAAGTTTTATGTAATAGGGATCATAGGGATCCTCCCCCACTTAGATCAATGGATCCTATAGATTGTAAACGTAATGAACATAAGTTATTTCAATTTCCTTTACTTTATCAAGTTTCCATTAAGGATTATGGTAAGGGCCTTAGTTATTCATCATAAATTATTGGGAGAAAATGAAGCATTCTCTGGCATTTCCTAATTTACATTTGTGTTTCATCTATTTTAAAACTAATTGTCCTTACTTGTTGAAATCATCCCTCTCTTACTTTGGGATTAAATTGAACCCATTAATAAAAATTTGTGATTTCTGTAAACAAGAGGTATAATAAATAGTTTTTTGAAAAAAACATTGGAATTCATAAAGTCCATCATTTATTTGTACCAAAGGATCTCATGGACTTTAACATGCCTAGAAAACAATAGTTTTCTCAACATTTGGTTGAATATCTCATTCCTTTTCATTAAATTTTTGGTTAGAATTGAAATTTTATCAAGCCATTAGATAGGAACACAAGTTTATTTATTTGGTTTATTGAAACGCTCAACTTAGCTTCTCAAATAAGAGTAAGAGGTCCGTGCACGTAAATACGCCAACTAGTGAGGTGGGTATCGTTCCCACGAGGACAACTATTTTTCGACTTAACTTCAATCTATTATATTCAACATTGTTCAATCAGTACTTTCCTTGGAAAGGCAAAAATATACAAAGGGGAGGGCGGTTTCATAATTCCTAAATACAATGAAAATACTACGAATCAAAGGAGACAACTAACAGCTTTCGAATTTGGGTTAATCAATATTAATCAAAGTACTAGGGGTTAACGTGTTCCCCACCGGCACAAATTTCATACGTGAATAAGTCCCTAACTATAACACTTCCCTTTTCTAGTATCTTGCATTCAAAGTGATAATTTATGTATTTCTAAATCCTTGGTCGGCATAATAGAAATTTCATCCGCACCTCGGTCCTGCTACGTGTGTTGTATCCTAAACCCTTATCGCTAACCTCAATATTCGAATCGTCTTCATATTTGACTAAGTTATTACCTCGTCCAATACATAGTGGCCTCTAGATAGTATACCCTAAATCTATGTTGAGAATTCTTTTCCTATTATCCACCTCCTTGGTCGGCAAGTCGCATTAGTTCTATTCTAGCGTGTCCATCCGTAAAAATACTTCTAAGCTGAAAGGAAAAATTATCAATACCTGCAAACACTATTCTTGAATGTTTTTTTAGTTAATTTTAACCTCATTAAATTTGCCTATGGTTCACCCAAACCCTCGTTTGGGTTTAGTTACCCATAGTCATAGTCCACAATATTTAACAATATATGGTTACAGAATTCATGTACTTACTTCAATGAGAACGATAAAATCCGAAAGTTCGCTTGATAACAACAAAAATCACCAACATCACTTGATGAATCTAAACATATCAAGGGCCAACCAAATAATCCAGAGTCTACCTCAAAAACTTCGGTTTTTTCAACGATTTATATAAATAAAAAACCTATTAAAAACAAGACTCTGGTTGCTGGAAATCTTCTAAAAACGTCGGCTGGACCAACGGACATCGGGACTTTCGTCGTGTCCCATGACGGACCGTCATGGCCCGTCGTCCCATAATGTGTAATTTCTTTCTTCTGCTTTTCTCTTCATTACCCCTCGACTCAGGTAATGCCGTATTGTCACAAGGCACACGTTCTGTGCGAGGTCTCCGTTAAAAATCAAACCTTGAACTGTTGGAATTTGGGTCCGGCGACTACTACTTCGCGAACGTCAGATAACCGGGCGGACGACCCGTCAATGGAAACGACGATTCCGTCACGCTTTCCGTACCCCACACTTGTCAGACTCCCCAGCTTCCTTAAGTCCCTGCACTACGCTGTCCACCCGTACGGAACTGTCACGAGCATGACGGACCATCACACATCTCTGTAGGTTTTGGTTTTTTCCCCCCTCTTAATCTGCATTTCTTCGCTAAAACAAAACAAGAAACCTCCCGCATATCATCTTGGACAGATTTCCTGCAAATAAGGAGAAACTTATATGAAATATTATCACAAACACGCTTTTGACACATAACTTAAGAAAAAGTAATTAATATCCCGTGAAACCGCGGTATAATCCAACACCTTCAACTAATTCGTTTTTGTCCTCAAGCGACAACACTATGAACTCAATACGGACTTGTACAACATACCATGTTTTAATCCTTTGTCAATCATTTTGGGCCTGATCAATCCCCGATTTAATCTCATCAATATTTGTGCATGCTATCACTATTGCTTGAATTATGTGGAATCGACCATGACAAGACTCACCTGCACTCATACCTATCCGTCTTCGAATTTCTCTCCACCGGGGGTGCTAAATAGTTCTGGTACTCTGCACTAGTGTCATCACTTCAAAACAAAAGCCTTATTTTTTCACATGATGTTCAGGTTTGAGTACTAAGAATTACTTTTCAACCACTCACTCTCAGAACAAATTCACACTCATTCATCAACACTGCCATAGTTGCGGGTGAGCGAGAAGGATGGGTATGGTAGGAATGGACAGTAGAGACTGGTGATGAACGGTCGTATGGACTAGGGTAGGGCGTGGAGCTTAACAGAATAGCTTTGCCCTTATTTTTCACTGTTTAACTTCGCTATACAACCCTTATATCACGATAGGACTTTCTTAGCTTGTAACACGGCTTCCCTGTCAAACGGCCAGTTATGATATATTAGGTAATACTTTAAGTGACTGTTTTCCCCTCCTTGACATATCGTCTAATCATACCATTTTTCTAAATTTGTCTTTTTTTCCAGTTTTCATCCCACATTCTCTCATCTTGCATTTTCCCTTTTTTTGCTTCATTTGTTGTAAGTGACTCTCTTCTTTTCTGTCTTTTTCGTCTTTTCTTGCTTGTATTTCCTTGTATTTTTTTCACTAGTCTTTGAGTCACTTTACTTTTGTTCTTTCTCTCTCTTTGTTCATTTCAACCCAACTTTCCAGAGCTTCCTCATATGTCACCCCTCAAAACTCATCGGCTTGCCAATAGCAAGGACCACATACCCCCAAGTGGGGTCAAGGCACTAAAAAGTTGTTTACTGTATTTAGACAAACCCCTCAAATTATGCTTTGGCATAAGCTGAGGTGCACATTCCAGGAGGTAACCATGGCAAACACATTATTCCAGTAAAAAGTTCATAAGGTGAAAAAGAAGTTTAATTTAAGCTCACAGCATTGGGATCACAGACGGCTAAAAATTCTTACATTTTGGTTTTCTTTTATTTAATGGCTTGAAAATGGCTAACCTTGAATATAGGGCCTATGGATCCTTTCCTACTTGTCTATTACAACTTACTTTTTCGCTGACTAACAGGCAAGTTTGCTAGCTTAGTAACCAACTGTGACTATCAAATCTTCCTCACAACTCACTTGACATATAATCACTCCTTACCAGATTCTATGACCCCTAGTTCGAATTTATACTAGGGTCATGTAGTGGTGTACCTCTATTTCCAATTCTTCGAGCCACCATTTATCAATTACTATCTTTCTTGCATCAATTTTCCATTTTAATCCGTTTATCATTTTCGACATCATAGCTCCAGAATTAAAACTATGTACACAAGATATAACTTGCCGGTTCAACATAAAAACGTAATCAGTCTCTTGGGAAAAGAACACGAGGCAAGAAACGCTCAAAAGAGGATAGTGAATTGGGCTCACCTACTCAGCACTTCACCCCCTAGGCACTCAACTGATCCTATTTACCCGCACCCCCACAAAAAGACCATGCAATTGTCCCCCCAATGCATAAAAAAATTGAAATACTAAGAGTGGTATGGAAGCACACCTAGGCGCAAACTCGCCGACGAATCAATCAAGCTTGTGGGTCCAGTCCCCCCCCTGGAACCACTACCCCTCCTATTCTTTACCCTTCAGTGGTGTCCTAGCCATCCAACACTATCAGCAGTGTCTCCCCTCTATTCCACAGTTCTGGAGGCTAGAACGCCCCATCAACTAACTCTTCTGCTCCCATGATGACGTCCCTCCTCCGCAGCACGAGAGGCTTCCTCGTATGCCTCCATCTCACAAACCTACCTACGCTCCTTCTTCCAGCCTCGTGCCTCACCTCCTCTCGACCCCTACCCTCTTGGCATGCGCTCGAGGAGGAGGTGGTTTGATCTATGAATGGCAAATGGGCTGCCATCCACTGTGCTTCATTAGGATCTACAGAAGGGGCTTCGTACTCAGTGCCACCCCTACGCCTCTAAATCAAAGACCATATCTGCGCGCAGAACTTCGACCACAAGTCCCTAAAGGTTGACACCCATCCACCGGAGTGGGCTGGTTCCGTGGCTAGCCTTGCCACTCAAAAGTGCCACACTGATGAACCTCGCGATCTTCCCTCTGTGTGCTGGACAATCCTCCTCCTCCAAACTCTCTTATTACCGGGGCAATCACTACCGCGGGGGGTGGCTGAGGGGGTCATTCTGACATCAAGGCTTGGATATGAATGCATAAGTGTAGCCCATTTGCCGCCTCTAATTTCTGAACCTAGCAAGCGGGACCACTGAGCGGGTAAAGGGGCTAAGCTAGAGGGCTCGGGGGCAGTGCTACACCCTACACCCGGGATAGACTCACCGGAGATGTGTCAGTGGAGCCGCCTGCTAGCGGTGTCGGGCCTGTGCTACCCTACAGCCAGATTATCACCAAGGGGTGGGGGGGGAAGGCCAGCTTGGATGGGGCCCTCTGCGTGGTAGACAACTCACTGCCTCATCTCTGATGAGGCAATAAAACAGTGCCCAGGGTCTTGAGCTTATCAACGTGCCATAAGGCACACAGCGGACCTGCATAGAGGAAAATATCATGCACTGGAAAGGGTAAGTATTTTGGTGACCTAAAAACAGCCCTCTCGTGCATCGACCGCCTGTAGAAGCCACACAAAGCCCCTTGAAACGCCGGCTATCATCGCCGCCATAAGTACTCTTCTATTCTTTGCTCGATACCATGTGACGATATTATCAGCGTCCTGTGGGGGAAAGGTAGTGGCGGACTGTCAACCATAAAACTCTCGCCGTGAAAGGAAAAGGTTGGCCTTCTTGATTGCCCCCTTCGGATCGGTCCACCGCCATTCGGCACCCTCGTTCCATCAATGGACAAGTGCCAGTGCCATCCACCTCTTTGGGATCTCTCTCAAGGCGATGGCTTCAACGCAGAAATTGGCCATCTTTAGACAATCAGCCATCGGGAGTCCAACTCGGTTGTGAGAGTGGTCCGATTAGCATCAACATTCCTCGCCGTATAGAATCTCGGATGCAATGCCAGGAATATCAAGCCTGAACACCACGTGCTGCGGACCCCTGCTCCAGTGGAGCCTATTTGGCGGGGGCAGCCCGTCCTACAATTTTTGAATTTGAGAATGTCGATACGTAGGAATCGTCGAACTCTCAGCCACTCTTCACTATAACGTCCCACCGGACGTGCTTTCCACTCTAGTCGGGTCTGAGTGAAGAGATGTGGAATCGCAAGCCATCATCGGGAGACTTCCCGTAAGGACCCGCCGCTCCAAAATGTAAGTGTCCGAGTCAATAACTCCTTTGTCATTCAGGAACTTTGCTCGAATAGACTTGAACTGTCCATCGACACAACCCGGTTGGCTTGTAGGTAACCAGGGTTATAGCACGGATGGTGAATCGGGTGTGGATTCCGAACTTTCACCCTCAATTAGACGAGGCCGACGCTGCAAGGCGGTGTTTCCGTGTGCGGGAATCTCAAAACAAGATCCTGAGCTTCTTGCCGACCACGGAACTTCTAAGGCATCCAGACTCTCTTGCTTCATTAGTGGCTGACCCATAAGTGTGCCGCTAGTGTGGTGCTCCTCATACAAGATTTGGGAGGCAGTGAACTTATAACGCTTATCGCAACTTGGTTTAGTTAGTGTGGCTCTTCGCAGCACGTGCAACCTGGGATGGGTGGAACTGCTTGGGGCACGTACTCGGTGTCACGCTCATCCATCAGAGCCAAGACCCGGGCCGGGCAGACAGGGCGACATACTTCATCGCCCATGCGCTAGTACTGATTCTTGTTTTTGGTGGCGCATAGTAAAGAGAGTACCTGTAAAGATCAATATTAGAACTAGAAGAGCAAACAAAACAAAGCAAAACCAGACAAATAAATAAAAACATTAAAATAAAATGACATTTTTTCTGATAGTAACAGTGAAACACGACGGCTAGGGTGAACGCTCGTCGTGAGTTATGATGGACCGTCATGGGGTTCCGTCGTGTCTTACTAAGACATTGTTTACTATGGATAAACCTGAAGGAGAGTGCTCTCACAAGATGAGGGTAAATTTGTTTTGACAGACCGTCAAAGGTACGGACGGTCCTTCGTAGTTGTCCGCAGAGGCACTTAGAACAAAATACTGGAACGCCTTAGGAATGGGGTCTCTGTCATCATAACGGTCAGGCAGGATGTACGTCCTTGGTATGAACGGTTCTTCGTACATGTCTCATTTGAGGACACTTAGAAAAATAAGAGAGAACCCTTATAGACACTGTCTCTGATCAACCAGAATTGGTTGTGCAGGACGGACCGTCGTAGGGATGAAAGTTCCTTCACATTTGTCCGTTGGAGGCGAACTTAGAAACAAAAGTGATAGTGGGCTCTTGTGACCCAACCCATAACGTGTTTTTGCAGGACTGTCCGTCCGCAGGGATGTCCCAACGGTTCTCCGTCGCAGTGTCAGTTGGAGGACACTTACAAAAAATTTGAGAAAAAAAAAAAAAAAAAAAAAAAAAAAAAAAAATAAAGGACAGTGGGTTTTTTAGGGGCTGTTTTGGAACCGCAACCAACTACTGGTCCGTCCGTTGGTATGACGGTCGTTCCTTATGGCGGGTTCTCATTCTCTAACTCAGGTGACAGAACTGTGGGGCCCCATTCCTCCCTATGACCCATACGATTGGTAGTGGTTTTGAACTACTTTGTCTAACCCAAATACCTAGTAAAATATCAATACTAAAGCACCCTCATTTCTTAGGGTTGTAACAACGGCAAATTTCGAGGATTTTTAACCTAGGTTTTAGATAGAATTTTATTAAAAAAAAATGAACATATCAACAAAGAACTAGGTTAATACTAATTGATAACAAAACTGCCATAGAATGATTAAAATTATAGACCCTACCTGAGATTTGAGAAAAACAAGCAGGACAAGGTCTTGGTGATCAACAACACCCACAACAGCAGCTCCTTGTAGATGGGAACTTTTAGGGCTTTGGAAATTTGGGAAAATGATCGTTGAAGCGGAGTAATTTAGAATTTGACCAAGGGATGTAAATAGGACAGACGAGTGAAGGTCGAAATAGCAGGTTTTAACTAAAAGGTTGGGGTTTTTTTAATGTTGAATTGTGTAAAAAAACCCCTGCCCGGTCGGGTCGTTTACGCCTCCGTTAATGCGCGGTATCCACACGACGCTGTCCGTCTCTGTGTGACGAATCCTTCTTTTAGGGTCCCGATCCGCGTTGTTCCCCCCTAGTTTGAAAAGAACAGAAAAACGTACCTGGCACGACGAAATTCATGCTACGGTCCATCACTCTTGAATCCGATCCGAATCGCTGTATCCGTCATTGATTGTTTGTTAGAGTAATTTTTTCTTCAGAATTTCCTGGTGATGTTCCAATTCCAAATTAAAAAACCCATTTAGTAAGAACAATGGGCTACCAGTTACTACCATTATAGAAAGAAAAACTATAAGTATTGGGTTGCCTCCCAACAATCGCCTGATTTAACGCCGCGCAACGACTAGAACACTTGATTCTAGCCTTCATCAAGATGGTATGCCTCTATAAAATCATTCACCGATGCAGTATGCCCAAAATAGAGTTTTATTCGTTCTCTATTCACCTAAATAACCGCACCTCCGGTCCCTCCTTGGTTGTAACTAACTAACCTATCCTATGGAATGACATGGGTACCAAGTACGGGCCAGCCCGTTTTGGACGTGAGCTTGCCCGGGAGACAAGCAACCCAGAACTGTCTAAAAGCCCCAAATCCCCCCAACCATCAACTCCTTGTTGGTGCACTTTTTTTTCATTCTCCATTCTTTCTCAATTCGCCTTCTTCATCTTTTCTTTGTGGGATAGTGAAAAGGCTACCGATTGGGCTCACCATCCTCTGCCTCTGGTCCCTACCAACTGTTGAGGGTAGCTTCCCCCCTTCATATGGTTTTCAGCCGAAATTTCATCTAACCCTTTTCCTAATCCAATAAGGCTCTACCTATAGCAGGAATGGCCCCAAGAATAAATAGTGCACTTCAAAATGGATTTCACAATCAAGATAACAGAATCTTCCGAAAATTTATCTCCACTTTTAACAGCACATCATGAAGTTCCCTATAGGCCTTTTTCACTGTTCGATCAGCCATCATCTGCCTCATTCGATGGTTTTTGGGTCCACCCACACCCAATTCTTGTAACGATAGGTCATGCGATTTATGCTTGCCCCAGATCACATAATGCTTTCGCAAAATATATGAACCGAATGTTGTGGCAAGTAATAGTAAATGCACCGTACGTCTTTTCTTTGGGACAGAAGATCTTGTGCAATAAAACACTACACTGATCATTCTATCTAATCATAATCCTTTAAAGTACCATCTTTTCTTTGTGGCCAGATCTTCATAAACTTACATAACCGGGCATTTTGTTTCTAGAGCTTCAACCAAAGGGACATTGAATAGAAGCTGTTTTTTAGCATTGTTTAAAACAACACCGCTAATTTACTACCTCGATCTTTTTCCACAACTAATCTTTGAGTGAGGGTGGTGGTGGTAGTGAAGGCATGGAGAAATTACCTTCATGAGGGACTTCTGCATCTTTCCAGTGCTCTCCTTTCTGGGTTCTGCTTCCCCCACTACCTCTTTAACCACCTTATCAATCATCCTTTCCACTTCTTTCTCATTAGAACGGCAAGGTTGGTTCAAGGGTTTGGCTTACCACCAACCCCCCGAGTAGTGATTGTCATACAGTACGCATCATTTTGTTCGATTTTTGGACATGTTGCTAGGAATAGTGCTCGGTTGCCGTGTTGGGTTTTCCTGTCGCAGATGAATTTGGGGCCATTCGCAACTCATCTTCTTAATCGATATTTGCCATGTGTATCGACTTTTTGCCCAATACCCTGCTAAATCACACCTTAACTCTTTAATTTTTCTCACACTAGCATTGAACCTCCCTGCATCATTTTGTGCACAGATCCTCAACTCGCGCCATACTATCTCAACCATACATCCCTAGGAGTAACGTTCACGATTTTTTAGGAGGGACACTAACGCCCATTCCTATCAGTTTCCTGTTACGTAGTTCCCCTTATTGAAGTTTTGTCCCGCGGTTGTAAGTTTTCATCTCACCGACATAATGACCCTCTTGTTATAGTTTACCATAGATTCGACCTTGGTCTCCCTTGACCTTGCGCCAATTATCCCTGATTTGGGCTTGGGCCGCTCGTCGGAAACCTCCCCGTCTGCTCACTTTACTGCATGGAGTCCCTCTGCATAATAGTGCATTCATCATTAGTAGGTGGTGGTTTTTAGGCAAGTGTTGAATCTGATTTAATATCCCTTTCCTGCACCCCCCGAGGTATATGTTTTTATTCCAACCCAGCTCATTTATATCTGAGCCATTTCCCCCCTTCATCTTCTTCAATCTTCACGAATATCATCTTGGGTTGGGTGTGTGAGTGGACTGCCTTGCGAATGTATTTCTCTTCTCCCGGTATCTGACTTCCTAGTACTCAATTTTATTATTCCAGGAGATTTTCTCTAATTTTTTCAAGCAATCTCAGCATAGGACACTCCCCATAAGATCCAACTACTATAGTGTCCCAACAACCGCTTTATTATTATCATCCTTGTCCTCGTAAAATAATTCCTTCAAGTGACTCATCATCTATACGTGATTTGGGGACACTTCTCAAGAATGAGGTGGATCTAATCCCCAAGACTACTAACCCTGATCTCCTGTTAGTGCCACAAAGTTTGTTCACATCTGTCTTTTTGGTTAAGTGGTTGCCTGGAGACCGGATAGTGAGCGTGCTAATAAAAATCCCTTAGTTTTGTTCAAGTGAAAATTGGAGTGTAATGGGAGCTCATGTGAACATATAAGCAGCTCTCGCTCTCCGTCAGTGAGAGAGGAAACCTCTAACCCTATTACATCCAAGTCCAATTCAAGCCCTCCCTACCAACTTTACCACTTGCCCTACCTTAGCTAGATGGGCCTATTGGATCTTCAGAAGGTAGCCCGAAAACAACCCTCTGTCAGTGAGCATTGCATCAGCTACTAGTGCCCACGAAGGTGTGGCCGTTGGTAAGAGGGGGCAAAGACAGTGGGCCCATCGAGTCTGCTATGGTTGATCATAGCCTCTGTAGTATGCTTGGGCTGATTTGAGTCGGGTTTTTTTGTCCCCCTCTGTTGGTGTTTCACCCGAATCCTCGGGGAAACAACTGACCATGACATCAACTGGGCTGGTATGTTCTGGTTTGGATCATCATCATTAATTTCCAAGTTTTTTTATTCATGGTTGCGTATGTGTACACTCTAATGCTTGGATCCGTATGGAAACATGGGTTCTCTCTCTTCCTTTCCGTGTAATTTAGCTATACAAGAGGTGGTTTTGCCACGAATCAAAAACAATAAGAACAAGTAAAATCAAGAAAATATCAACTAAACTATAGTAATAAAAGTTTAAAGTTTAATCTAAAAGCTCCTTTTCCCCTGCAGGAAGCGGCGCCAAAATTTGGATACAGTCAAACTTAATTTTCAATAAAGAAGTAAAGCGGTCCGTGTCAAGTAAAAACCCAACTAGTGAGTTGGGATCGTTACCCAGAGGACAATAAGCTTAGACTTACTCCAAATCTATCATTAACTATTGTTTCAGTTTATGATAAGAAAGGAGGAAGGTCATGGGCGAGAAGAAAGAACTTGGAGAAGTTGAGGCTTTTAAGAATACACAATAGGGGGTGGAGAGTTGTGGGACAGGTGCGGTTGTTAACAGAAATCGATTATAGAGTGGGGAATTGGGAGAGCAAGGGGAATGAAGGGGGCAATTTTTTTTGTGAGAACAACGGGACCAGGGAGAATCTGAGTGTCGGGCTGGCACTGAAGATGATCGGGGGTGTGAAGCTACCTATAAGGCAAAAGCGAGGCGTAAAGAAAGGGGACCAATAAGGAACCTAGCCTGACCAAAAAGATGGGGGTATGAGGTAGGAGGTAGAGAGGCGCGTATGTTCAGATGAAATGGCCGGAATGAGGAAGGGGGGGATGGCAAAAAGTAGCCGGGTGTGATGAGTAAGAGTCACACGTATTCCTATACTCCCTTAGAAGTCAAAAATCTCAAAGGGGGTGGTTTTTTCTATTCAAATAAATGAAAATAAAATAGCGAAATAAAGGCGACAACTACAACTCACTTCGCATGTTAGAGTTGAATAAATTTAATCACAGTAACTAGGGTTTTACGTTTCCCCCCCACAGGTTCATAATAGATAAGTCTAACTCTAACAATTCTTCCTATTATCTTGCCATGCAAATGATATGTTATGTATTTATAAATCCTGGTCCGGCATCACAAAATTTCACTTACACTCCGCACCCTTGGTACGGCTACTGTGTCGGCTAATCCTTATCCCTTAATCTTTACCTCAATATTAAGCATCGAATTCGATGATTTGACTAAGTTATTACCTTTTGCCAATCAATACTAACCTCGCCTCTTAATATAGTATAACACTAAATCTCTGTTGATAATTCTTTTCCTATTATCTACCTCCTTGGTCCGGCAAGTAGCACTAAGGCGAGTTTTCTAACGTTGTCCTGCCGTAAAAAGACTTCTACGTGAAAAGAATTATCAATACATGGAAAGACCACTATTCTAGCCACTTGGTTATTTAGTTAGATTTTAACCTCATATTTGCCTATGTTATCCCCCACATCCTCGTTATGGAGGTTTAGTGTACCATAGTCATAAAGCACCATATTCAAATAATATATTATAAGAATTCCTGTAACTTACTTCATTAGTAAAAGAGTAAATCCAAAAGTCGCTTGATAATCAACAACAAATCACCACAAAAACCAATTAAACGAATCGCAAATAATAGAAGAATATAACAAATAATCTAAGGGCCTAACCAACTAAGCCAGAGTCTAAACCTCAAAAAATAGGTTTTTCGAACTATTTTATTGAAAATAAAAACTAAGTAAATAAGGACTCTATGTGCTGGAAAATCTGTTCAAACATGCGGCTGGATCGACTACATTCGGGACGGATCGTCGTGGTCCACACGGACCGTTATGGACTAGCGTCCATCCCCTACTTGTGCATTTCTTTCTTCTGCTCTCTTTCATTACCCGTCGACGACATGTATGATGGATCGTCACAGAAAGCACAACGGTCCATCGGAGGGTCCTCCTTTCCAAAACCACTTTGAACTCTGGAATATCTAGTAAATACTGGAATACTTCTTCTTGAACTTCATGATGAACCTTCAATAACTGGACCGTCATGGACAGCGACTGTCCCTGTCAACGCTTTCCGTACCCCTAACACTTGGCCCCATACTTCCCCATCTTCCTTCAGCGCTGCATATGCTGCCAACCTACGGACCCGTCACGAGCAGGAATGACCGTCACCAGCCCTCCCGTAGGTGGTTTTCCCTTCTGCATTTCTTCGCTCATACTCCACATCTCATCTTTGGACATAATTTCCTGCAAATTGAGAAACTTATATAAAAATTATCACACGGGCTTGTGGACCACACTAACACATCGGACCCAATTATTAATTATACCTTGAAACCACGGTATATCAGTTAGTAATTTAGTCGGTTGACTATCTGAACTTTCGCTTGGTGAAGGTTCAATTCCCCAACTTATTTCCCCTTCCCCTACTCCCTATTTGTTGAAAAAAGAAAAGAGATGTGTTTAGTGTATATTTCTTAAAAGGGAAAAAGATGAAGGTGAAAAATATAATTGTTGTATGATGTAGATTTCTTTGAATTTCTAGAGCAAAACTTGTTCATTGACCTGAGGATAACTAGCATTATTTCTTTTCGTGCTGGGCAAACGAGGAAGCTCAACAACTAAAGTGGTTGATACAAGACTATATTGCTTCTTTCATCAGAGTAGGAGATAATGTTTGATGCTTCTAAATTTCTAAAGTTCAAGTACAATTGTCTCTATAACTGTTTGTATCCATACACTGTTTATAGCTAGCTTTAATTTTGTTATAACTTGTCTGTGTCCATTGAGTGTTTGTTTTGCATAAATACCAACAGTAGTTGATCCTATTGATGACAAAATTGATTTTCTTGCCAGATCGATTTGTAACCATCTAGTATTGATGTTAATCTTTAATTTAGGAATAATGTGTCGGTTAGTCATAAGTACCCACACTAGTTGATCCTATTGATTGAAAAATTGATTTTCTTGCAAGATCGATTTGTGTTTGTCTAGTGTTGACACTTAGCTTTAAATTTTGAAATAATATATTTGCTAAGAATAAGTATCAACACTAGCTGATCCTTTTGATGACCAAATTGATTTATTACAAGATCGATTTGTGTCAATCTAGTGTGAACACGTCCTTTCTAATTTATGAAGAATGTGTTTTTACACATAAGTAACCGTTTATCCTATTGATGACAAAATGATTTCTTTAAGGGTCGATTTTGTCCCATCTATTGTTAGACACTTATCTTTAAAAATTTAGAAATATATATATTGTAAAGTTCCTACCAACACTAGTTGATCCTATTGATGACAAAATTTATTTTCTCGCATGATCGATTATTATCCATCTAGTGATGATATTAAGCTTTAATTTAAAGAAAATGTGTATGTTAAGCATAATTACCAACACTAGTTGATCCTATTGATGAGAAAATTGATTCTCTTGCAAAATCATTATGTGTCCATCTAGTTCTGGTATCATGCTTTAATTTAGGAATAATGTGTTTTTTAAGCATCGTATCAACACTAGTTGATCCTATTGATGATAATTGATTTTCTTGCAATTTTTATTTATGTCTATCTAGTGTTGATAGTAAGCTTTACTTTGGGAATAATGTGTTTGTTAAGTATAAGTACCAACAATAGTTGATCTCATTAATGACACATTGATTTTCTTTCAAGATCGATTTGTATCAATCAAGTGTTGATATTATGCTTTAGTTTTGATGTAATTTGTTTTTTAAGCATAATTAACCCACTGGTTGACCAAATTACTCGTGTCTCTCTGCATTGTTGGATAAATATCCCATTAACCACGTTTCATCAACTCCGACCGGACCACTTCAATTTATTATCATCAGTATATCAAATAATAAGCTCACTTAATATAGATTTGAAATGAAACATAGGGAATATACCATTACTAATTTTAGTGTTATTTCATTTAACCACCAAATCTATAAATTATTAAAACAACCCCACTAATTCTATATTGCAGTTAGGAATAGTCTAAAGTATCTACTTAGAATCTACCAAAAGTATTTTATGAAACTCAAAGTTCTTGTTCTCAAAACAATCAAAAAAGGGTCATTAAATTAGATACCAATTTACCCATCGTTTGTCCTCGAACAATCATAAGTAAGTGAGAGTAAGAAAAGGTACATGAATTGGTAAAGGATGTGGATATCTTTTATACATATCAGTCTCACACTCCTAAGTGTACTCTTCAACTGACCGATTCTTCTATTGAACCTTGGTAGATGCTTTTCTGTTTGACCTCAATGGCGGCCCCCCTATATCTAGTACTAGTCTAAACTTCCTCCTCTACGAACAAATTCTCATCAAATAAACAGAATCCACAATGATTTAAAGTTTCTCCCATCACATGATATTTATTTAGCCATAGACCTCGGAAATATCAGGTTGCATGGACTGTATTTTTCCCATACCCATGATATTTATTTAGAATGGAACACCGGAAATATCAGATGCACTCTAACAATCCTGGAGGCAGACAATTCATAGGACAGCATCAACTTATGCACTACCAGAACTTTCAAATGGTCCCAATAAACCTCCGGACTAGCCTTCCCTCTCGTATAAAACTGCATCCAGTGTCCCTTCTTGGTGAAAACCTTTATTAGGACTTGTTCAACCCGTCCATAAACTCCAAGTCCCTAACCTTCTTATTCTGCATTACTCCTTGTCTGCCGTTGTGAGCTGCGAAAAGTTCTCCTAAATGAATTTTCACTTTCTTCTAACTAACAATTCCCGTCAAAATACCGTACCCCCCAATGTCCTCACTCAAATGCATGCAAAGCCAACCCAATTAGGACCCGACATATCCTCCCATACAATGCCTCAAACGCGCCATATCAATACTCGAGTGATAGTTTATTGTTGGAATGAATTGTACTAAGGATAGATTGATTTCATGACCCCACAAAATCTATCACGCCACGCACAGAACGCATATGCTCCAGCAGTTCAATTTGTTACTCATAGTGGACCATCGCGTTTTGAGGATAAATAGGTCTAAGTCAAATGTAGTTACCAGAATTCAGGCAAATTCAATGTTCCTCCAAAGTTAGAAGTAAATTGCATACCTCTATCTAATATGATCAAATTAGAACTCCATGCAATTGAACAGTTTCACATACATAGAGTTTGGCTAACTTCTCTACATTGTCAGTCATCTTGACCGGAATGAAGTGAACAGACTTCGTTAAACTGTCAACAATTCTCTAAATAAATTCAAACTTACCCAATGTCTTTGGAAGAACAACCACAAAATCCATTGCAACTCTTTCCCACTTCCATTCAGAAATGGGCATTCTCTAAAGTGTCCCTCTCGGCCTCTGATGTTCATACTTTATTTGGTGACAATTCGGACATTGGGCAACAAAATAAGAAATATCGTGCTTCATTCTACTCCACCAATAATGTTATCTTCAATCACGATACATCATGGTTGCACCAGGATGTATCGAATACCTCAAACTATGCACCTCTACAAGACTAGTATGAATCAAATAATCAACACAGGGTACATATAGTTTCCTATTAATCTGAAGATGCCTTCCCCTCAATCACAACCTCTTTATCCTCTCCTCGCAATACCATATCTCGAATTCGGTTCAGTTTTTCATCAACATACTGCTTTCCCATAGTCCTGTCAAGAAAAGAATATCTTGCCCCCACACAGGACAAAAATCCTCTATTCTGGATTACTTCCATCCTCATAGAGTCATTAGCCAATGTCTCAACCTTTCTAGCCAATGGGCGTCTATACACTTGTAGGTGGGCTAAACTAACCATGCTCTCTCCTTTTTTACTTAACTATTCTTGGACGATATAAAATAGTAATATCAGTCTTTCAATAACTCCATCCACCTTTTTTTCCTCAAATTCAAATCTTTTGAAGTAAACATATATTGTAAACTGCCATGATCTGTATACACTTCACACTTGACCCCATATAGAATATACCTCCACTGGTTCAATGCAAATATAATTGCAGACAACTCCAAATCATGGGTTGGATATTTACGTTCATGCACTTTCAATTGCCTTGAAGTATAAGCGATTACATTTCTCTCCTGCATTAGCACTACACCCAAACTAGAATAAGATGCATCACAACAAGAATTGGTGCAGTATTCAACAAGGTATTTAGTTTCAAGAAGCGTTCTTCACATTCATCCGACCATACAAATAGAGCATTATGCTTAGTTAACTTGGTCAACTACGAAGCAATAGAAGAGAATCCTTTGATGAATCGACGGTAAAGCTAGCAAACCAACTAATCTCCTCATATTTGAAAGATTATTAGGCCTTACCCAACTCTTTATTGCTTCAGTCTTAGAGGGATCCACCATCACTCCATACTTAGAAATCACGTGGCCCAAAAAGGACACTGAATCGAGCAAAAACTCCCACTTGGAGGATTTGGGATAAAGTCTTTCTCCCTTAACAACCCAATAACAATTCTTAAATGCTCCTCATGTTCTTTCCTTCTCTTTGAGTATATTATTAAATCATCAATAAATACAATAACAAAGCAGGTCAGAGTACGGCTTAACATCCGTTCATTAGGACATGGAAAGCAAGAGGTGGGCTTCTCGTAAGCCTAAAAGACAATACTAAAATTCAAAATGCCATAACCCTACGTCCAAAAGCAGTCTTTTGGCATGTCCTGTTGCCCGCCTTTTTCTGTTGAATTGATCAACGGGACCTCTGATAACCCATCAAATCAATTTCAAGAAGACCACTGATCGAATACATCGATCAATGCGAGGAATAATATGTTGTTTCTTAAATAGTTTCCCTTATATCAATTGCCTGTAGTCTATCACAAATCTGAATGTGTATCTCATCGTCCTCTTTTCTCTTACACATAGAATAATAATGGGAGCAACCCCAATGAGAGCCCTTGGCATACGGATAAACTTGTATACCGTTTAACTGGTTGTGCTCAAGAAGGTTTGGTGGTTGCTCGCTTTGTTAACGCTGCTCGTTGCTACTCGTTTGCGCTTACCAGTTGTCTTAGAGGGGGAATAAAGACATTGGGATATGGGGGTGGTCCGTCGGCTGGCGCCAACGTTAATGGGGGACACAAAAAAGGAGAATAGTTCATCTCTGCGGGGTGGGGGCCAGACGAATCATCCACAAACTCACCAACGGGACTATCGAGAGGGGAAAAGCTTTGTTGGATCAATCGACGGACTGTGGGTGTGAAAGCATTATCCAGGAGAGTGCCCAACAAAAACGAAAAAAACCTTAATCACCAACCTCTTAGCAGAAAGAAAAGAGATAATACGAACTGGGGTAGAAATATAATAATAGAACTGGGGTAGACATATAATCACCCTCCCACACTAGTCGATCTGTCCTAGGCTTGGCCAAAGTTGTGTTTTAGCATTAATATCTAAGATATCAAAATTTGGAGAAAGGCAAGTCATACCCAAAATTACGTCAAAATCAACCATCTCTTGAATAATAAAATCTATATAAGGTGTTTCGTCCCACAAAAGTCAGAAGGTAGACCTATATACCTTCTCAACAGTCACCGACTCAATAGTAGGTGTAGAGACACGAATAGGCATCTCAAGCTAATGACAATGAAAATCAAAACCAGTAGAGCACGAGGAATATACATAAGAAAATGTGGATCAATGATCAAACAACACTAGATCCATGAAATAACAGATAAGAGGAGTTCTTGCGATAACAACATCAGATGTATCTGCCTCTGACCTCCCGTTGAAAATATAACAATGGGCTCTATCCACTGTCTGTCCATTGCCCCTACCAAGCTGCGCTCCAGTAGTTCCAATCTTCCCGCTACCCCGACTGAACTGGTGACCACCATTACCATTGTCCACCCGTCCCTTTTCAGAATGAAGGCTCTACCTGACCAAGGTGTTTAAACCTACTAACTTCTTGGGATCTGTACCTTCTTGCTAAATATTTCCCTAATATTTACAATACAGACTCCCCATACACAGAACCGTCCTAGGATTTGAGTCAGGAGCCTCTGTGAAGATGAAGAAGTCTCGAGATAACCTTCGAACTCAGAAAAAGATTGACTGGTCTATGACGGACCCTCAGTTGAAACCTACATTGAAGACTGAATAGAATGGGGTGGATAACACCCTAAACTCTTCCCTCTGGAGTAAGAACCACTAAGCTCACCTCCCTTATGGAACTTCTTAAATGTTGTCAGTTTGGTGAAGTCATCCAGTATCACCTACTCTACTTCTATCACAAAATCAACCACTTCTTGAAAAGATTTTGCACCAGCAGCTACATGTAAAGTTGAAATTTGGATATCTGACCTCAATCCCTTCACAAAGAGGAGAATCCACTCTTGCCGACTGAAGCAAAGCTATGTGTATTACATGGATAATGCACAAAGTTTGTACTAATAAGTTGCAACAAACATCCTTCCTTGCTCTAGATTCCATAAATTATCTCTCTTTATGTCCCTTAAGGTCCGACGAATATACTTCTCCATGAAGAATCTTGAAAATGCAGCCCAAGTCATAGGTAGTGTCTCGCTGGTCGACACTTTACCGGATACCTCCACTACATTTTGGCATCCCCTTGAGGGACAGGAGGAAAGATCATTTCATTAACATATGGTAGGGAAGGATGTCTGTTACAACTTATGAGGCAAAATTCTGTGCATTATCAAGGTATGCCACTCAACTTTGCTTCAGTCTGCAAGAGCGATTTGCCTCTTTTTGAAGGTATTGAGGTCATATTTTCAAATTCTAGCTTTACAGGAAGCTCTTGCTGCAAATCCTTTCGGAAAGTGGTTGATTTTTGGATAGAGGTAGAGGGGGTGAATCCAGATGACTTCACCAAGATGTCGACATTTAAGAAGTTTTGCAAGGGAAGTGAGTTTATTGGTTCTTATTCGAGAGGGAAGAGTTCAAGGGTTTATCCACCCTGTCTTATTGAGTCTTCATTATGGGCTTCAACTGAGGGTCCATTGCAGTCAACATTTTTTTGAGTTTGGACGTTATCTCCAAACTTCTTAATCTTTATAGAGGCCTAGACTTGAATCCAGGAAATGTTCTGGGTGTGGGGAGGTTGGACTTATTAGGAACTATTATCCAAAGTAGAGTTACATATCCCAAGAAGTTAGGGGTAAAAATTGTCATGGTAGAGGCCGCCTTTCTGGAGGACGTGGTGGTGAAGGTAATGGTTGTCACCAATTCAGTTGAGGTGGCAAGAAGGTTGGTACTATGGGAGCACACCCTTGTAGGGGCAATGGACAATAGGTTATAGATCCCGTTGTTATGCTTTCCGTGGGAGGTCAGAAGCAGAGACATCTAATGTTGTTATCACAAGTACTCTTCTAGTCTGTCATTGCATGACTTCTGTATTGTTTGATCATGGATCCACATTTTCTTATGTATCTTTCTCGTTCACTACTTGTCTTCATTTTCTTTGTGATCATTTTGACATGCCTATTCGTGTCTCTACACCTTTTGGTGAGTGTGTGATAGTTGAGAAGGTGTATAGGTTTTGCCTTGTGACTTTTGAGGGAAGAAATACTTATGTAGATTTTATTATTCTAGAGATGGTGGATTTTAATGTTATTTTAGGTGTGATTTGGCTTTGTCCAACATTTTCGTTAGATTGTAATGCTAAGACTGTGACCTTGGCCAAGCCTGGGACAGATCGACTAATGTGGGAGGGTGACTATATTTCTACCCCAGTTCGTATTATTTCTTTTCTTCGTGCTAAGAGGTTGGTGAATAGGGGTTGTTTAGCTTTCTTGTCACATCTCAGGGATGATACTTATAAAGTGACTTCGATCATGTCTGTTTCTATAATCCGTGAGTTTTGTGATATTTTTCCTGCAAACTACTTTGTATTCCACTAGATAGAGATATTGATTTTTGTATTGACCTGGAGCCGAGGACTCGCCCAATTTCTGTTCCACCTTATAGAATTGTCCTAACTTAGTTAAGAGATTTAAAGGCCCAACTTTAGGAGTTTTTTAGGTAAAATGTTTTTATTAAGCCGGTGCAATCTCCCTTGGGGTGATCCGTTTTATTTATAAAGAAGCAAGGATGGGGAAGTTTTAATGGATGTGCATAGACTACAACCAGCTGAATAAGGAACTTATTAGAACAAGTATCACCCCTTCCTTGCATTGATGAATTTTGTTCGCTCAGTTAAAAGGTGTTTTTTGTCCATTCATAAAAGTGATTTGGAGGTCCCCGATAATCAACATAGAAAATGCGAGCATCGAATTTTCCCAGACTACATTAGGACCAGGTATAAGCAGTATGAATTGTAGTATGTCCTTTTGGTCTTACTAATGCCCAGCTGCTATTCATGAGCCTGATGAACGCGATTTTTAAGAACAGATCTGGACCTCATTGTTTTTTATTTTATTTATTGATGATATACAAATAGCTCAAATACAAGAATGATCATGTAGGAGCATTTGAGAATTGTATTGGGGTTGTCAAGGGAGAAAAGACTTATGGTGTTTTTCTTAGGGCACGTTGTTTAGTTTTGGCTCGATTCAGTGTTCTTCTTAGGGCACGTTGTTTCTTGGTATGGAGTAATGGTGGATCACTAAGATTGAACTGGTAAAGAGTTGGATAAGGCCTACTAATGTTAGAGGTAATGAGATTTGGTGGTTTAGATAGCTATCACTGCCAATTTGTCAAGGGATTCTCTTCTATTCTTTCCCAACTGACCAATTTGACTAAGAATAATTTTCCATTTTTATGGTCGGATGAATGTGAATAATGTTTCGTGAAACTCAAGACCTTGTTGACTACTGCACAGATTCTTGCCTTGCAACTGGAAGGTAATTTTTTTTTTGTTTATTGTGATGCATATTATTCTTGTTTGGGTGCAGTGCTAATGCAGGAGACAAATGTAATTGATCATTCTTCAATGTGATTGAAAGTGCATGAATGTAACTATCCAACCCATGATTTGGAGTTGGTTGCAGTTATATTTACATTGAAGAAGTGGAGGCATTATCTATATGGGGTCAAGTATGAAGTGCATACAGATTATCGCAGTTTACAATATGTGTTTACTTAGATAGATTTGAATTTGAGGCAGAGGAGGTAGGTGGAGTTATTGAAAGACTATGGTATTACTATTTTATATCACCCATGAAAAAATACTATTGTGGAAGATGCCCTAAGTATAAAAGTAGAGAGCATGGGTAGTTTAGCGCACCTAGAGGTTTCTAGACGCCCACTGGCTAGAGAGGTCCAGACTATTTTATATATCCCATTTGTTTTGTGTGGGGGGAAAAATCTTCTTTTCTTCACAGGATTAAGGGAAAGGAGTTTGATGATGAAAATTTGGCCGAATTCGAGATATGGTATTGCGAGGAGAGGCTAAAAAGGATATGATTGATGAGAAAGGCGTCTTGAGAATTAAGGGGCGAGTAAGTGTGCCCCGTGTTGATGAGGCGTCTTGAGAATTAAGGGGCGAGTAAGTGTACCCCGTGTTGATGATTCTATTCATACTATTCTTGTAGAGGCGCATAGTTCGAGGTATTCTATACATCCTGGTTCAACCAAGATGTATCATGATCGAAGACTACATTATTGGCGGAGTAGAATTAAGCGACAATGCTGATTTCTTTCCCTATGTCCGAATTGTCAACAGGTAAAGTATGAACATCAGAGGCGGGAGGGACACTTCATAGAATGCCCATTTCTGAATAGAAATGGGAAATAATTATAATGGATTTTGTGGTTGGTCTTCCAAAGATATTGGGTAAGTTTGATTCTATTTGGGTAATTGTTGATAGGTTAACTAAGTCTGCTCACCTAGTTTTGGTCAAGATGACTTACAATGCAGAGAAGTTAGCCAAAATCTGTATCCATGAGATTGTTCAATTGCATGGAGTTCCAATATCCATCATATCACATAGAGATACACAATTTACTTCTATATTTTGGAGGACCTTGCATGCTTAATTAGGTACTAGATTGAAGCTTAGTACCATATTTCACCCTCAAACCAATGGGCAGTATGAGCGAGCAATTCAAGTGCTAAACGATATTTCTCGTGGGTGCGTGATAGAATTTTGTGGTCATTGGGATCAATTCTTATCCTCAGCAGTGTCTTCGTACAAGAATAGTTATCTCTCGAGTATTGATATGGCCCCACTTAAGGCATTTGTATAAGAGGAGATGTAAGTCTCCCATTGATTGCTTTGATGCATTTGAGGTGAGACCTTGTGGTACCGATCTTTTGAGGAAATCATTAGAGAAAGAGAAATACATTTAGGAGAAGCATTTAGCATTTGAGAGTAGACAGAATGAGTATACAGATCAGAAGGTTAGGGACTTGGAGTTTATGGAGGGTAAACGAGTCTTGCTGATGGTTTCATCCATGAAGGTGTGCGATACGGTTTGGTAAGAGAGGTAATCTTAGTCCGAAGTATATTGAACCATTGAAGATCTTAAGCGCGTAGGGGAGGTGGATTATGATAGTCCTTGCATCCGCGGTTGTCAGGAGTGCACCCTGATATTTCATGTGTCTATGCCAAAAAAATATCATGGTTATGGAAACTACATCATTTTTTGGGCTTTCGTTCTGTTTGATAAGATTCTGTCTTATGAGAAGGAGCCTGCAGCTATTCTATATTGGGAGGTCTGCAAGTTGAGGTTAAATGAAATTGCATCTGTCAAGGTTCAATAGAAGAATCATCCATTTGAAGAGTCAACTTGGGAGAGTGAGACTGATATGTATAAAAGATATACACGCCTTTTACCATTTCAGGTACTTATTCTTACTCTCACCTCTTTTGATTGTTTGAGGAAGAATGATGGGTAAATTGGTAATGTAACGACCCTTTTTAGTTATTTTGAGCACTAGAACATTTTGTTTCATGAAATACTTTTCGATAGATTCTAAGTGGATATTTTGTACTTTTGTAACTACAATATTGAATAAATTGGGTTGTATTTAATAATTTATAGATTTAGTGGTGAAAAAAATAATATTAAAATTAGGAATGAGTCATTATCAAAGGAGATCGCAGACAGTGTGATCTACTCAAGAACGGTGAGAGAGTTGTGGATAAGCTTGGAACACAGATTTGGGAAGTCCAATGGTGCAAAAATGTATCACCTGCAAAAGGATCTTAATAGGTTAATTTAAGGCACATCCAACATGGTCGGATACTTCACAAAGTTGAAAAGACTATGGGATGAACTAGATTCTCTAAATACTAATGTCAAGTGCAATTGTGTGTGCATGTGTAAAGGAAAGCAAAAGTTACAGAAATATTTGGAAGATGAGAGACTCATCCAATTCCTTATTGGATTGAATTGAAAACCTTCTTCACAGCTAGGGGATAAATATGCGATTTAATCCTTTACCTGATATTAATCCTGCATATTCTCTGATTCTGCAGGATGAAAATCAAAGAGAATCTTATGTCAATTCTACTGTCAATCCTAATTCATTAGCTTTTATGGTTGGAAATTCATATCAAAATAAAGTTTCTAAGCAGGGCCAGAGATTTATGGGTTCTTCAAACAAATCTGGAAATGCATACCCTAGATATGCTCCTGCTACATCTCAACAACCACAGGCATTTCAAAGACAAAACCAGTATCCAAGACCCAAAGTCAAGAAAGCAAAATATGACCCCAATGTAACCTGCACTTATTGTGGGAGAACTGGACATGTGGAACTTAATTGTTTCAGACGAATTGGATTTCTAGAAATTTTCAATTTACACATGAGAAAGGTTTCAACAATCAGGTAAAGGGAAATAGAGATCAAATTATGGGAATGGAGTAATGAGTATGGAAGACACAGAGAACAAACAGAGCTTTGGAATAAAACTTCAAATCAAAACTACTCCCAGGAACAATATAATCATTTTGTGAAATTGTTCAAACACATGAAGATGGAAGAGGGTATCAACTCAGGGATGGAGATCAATGCTAAGGCAAGTGGAATTGTGTGGTACGATTTGTTAATATTCTTTCTTCATGCTTTGAGGTACTAATTCAAGCACCTGGATCATAGATTCGGGCGCATTCTAGCATATGAGTGGATTTCAACAGTCTTCAACAGCATAATCTCTATTACCGCATACAGTGAATTAATCTTCCAAGTGTCAAAACTTTTGTCATCACAGTGGACTATATCTCTGTTTTGTTCTGAATTATTTTAGAAAAATGTGTTTGTTATGCTCCCAGTTTCAAATATTTAAGCTTATGTATGTGCATAGTTTGCAGTAACATATTTTATTAAACACTATTTCATCTAATCCATTGCATTGTGTGCAGGACCTTTCAATGAGGAGGTCTCATGTTTTTGGTAAAGTTTCAAAAGGTTTATATATGCTCAAGCCTAAAGTCAAAGAGTCTCTTTTCAATTCTAGCAAGAACAAAGTTTTTTTACATTCTACAGTTTCTACTAGTTCTTCAGTTTCTTTTCCTTGTTTTAGTAATCCTAATTGTTTACCTTTACCTAATTGTAGTAGTACTACTTCTAATGTAAAGTTATGGCACATTAGATTGGGCCATTTACCTTTCTCATCAATGTAGAATATCAGTTTCATTTCAATTCCGTCTAATTCTGATTGTTTCTTTGACATTTGTCCCAAAGCAAGGTAATCCAACCCTTCCCAATCAGTCATATATCAACTAGGTCAATATTTGATCTTATTCATTTAGATACTTGGGACCCTACAAAGTAACTACACATGATAATTATAAATATTTCTTACTTTAGTGGATGTTTTAGTAGAGGGACATGGACTTACCTCTTGAGCACCAAAAGCAATGCCTTTTTAGTTTTACAAAATTTTCTTTATATGATAGAAAGACAATTCAATCATAAAGTTAAGAGGATCAAATCATATAATGCAATGGAATTGGGGAAGAGTACTGCAGCCATCAATTTTTTAAATGCACAAGGTATCTTGCATGAAACTTCATGTGTTGCCACCCCTCAACAAAACGGAGTTGTTGAAAGGAAGCATCGACATTTACTTGAAAAGGCTAGAACACTCTTGTTTCAATCTCAGATTCCTTTAGCCTACTAAGGGGAGTGCATTCTTATTGCAACTTTCCTAATAAACAGATTACCTTATAGAGTACTTCATGGATCACACCTTATCAAATACTTCATGGAAATGCACCAAATTAAGATGGTTTAAAGTGTTTTGGATGCTTATGTTATGCTGGTACTATTTCTCATGGAAGGGGCAAGTTTGAACCAAAAGCTAAGGCTTGTGTTTTCCTTGGATATCCCTCAAATCAAAAGGATACAAAGTCCTCGAATTGGATAGCCATAGAATAATCATATCAAGAGATGTCTCTTTATTTGAAGCTACATTTCGTTCACTGTTACTTCTGCTATTTCTACTTCTATTTTTTCTAATCCTGCTACTCCATATTCTAGTATCAATGATTCTTCTTGTGATGTTCCAGTTCCTAACATTTCTTCTCTAGATTCTTTCCCTTCGGACTCTCCAATTTTTGCATCTCCACCTCAAAACTGTTCTTCTTCTAAATCATCCCTTATACCTGATTATAATTTACTCACTACTTCTCTTCCTTCAAGAAGATCAGAAAGATCAAATAAAGGTATTCAACCAGTTCATCTTAGAGATTATTTCTCTGCCAAACAACATCTTTATTCGTCCCCGATATCTAATTTGTTTGATGCACCCATCCATTATACAACGTTTATCCATACTGCAGATTGAAACAATTAAGTTTTCAACTTTCTTGGTGTCTGTTTCTCAAATCACAAAACCGAATAGTTACTATCAAGCATCTCTTCATCCAGGTTGGTCAAAGTCTATGCAAGAGGAGATAGAAACTTTGAGAACAAATCACACATGGGATGGTACTATTCCCCTTGAATAGGAAAGCATACAAAAAAAATTTTTTTTGGGGGCACTTGCTAGTGGGTATACAAGGTAAGCATCGGTTTTTTGGGCGCAGATGGTTTCTATGAGCTCTAAAAGCCAGATTGGTTATTAGAGGAAACATCCAGCGAGAGGGTATTGATTTCAATGAATCTTTTTCCCCCGTGGTTGAAATGACCACGCTCAGGTGTCTTTTATCTATTGCAGCTAAGAAAAAATTTCCTATATCACAATTTGATGTCAATAACACATTTTTGCAAGGAGATTTACAAGAGGAGGTATACATGAAATTCCCCCCTGGTTTGGTTCCACCAGATTCTACTATGGTTTGTCGTCTTCGCAAGTCTTTATATGGTCTCAAGCAAGCTTTCCTGCAGTGGTATGCCAAACTTGCTGGTACTTTGCAATTCAAGAGGTATAATGCATCACTAAATGATTACTCTTTATTTTTTAAACACACAAGTGATTTGGTTTCTATTGTTGTTGTGTATGTCAATGACATTCTCATTAAAGGAAATGACGCGATAGAAATTCAATGTCTCAAAGATTTCTTACATGTTGAATTCAAAATCAAAGATCTTGGTTTGCTTCATTATTTCCTAGGAATGGAAAATTCTGCGCAATGACAGTGGGACAATAATCAGTCAAAGGAAATATACCTTAGATCATCATGCGGAGTTCAACATTTCTCATTAGCAACTCCTCATTGGTATTTCCAGATGGATCCATCTGCCAAATATTCATTAAACTGACAGATTTAGGAAAAGTATATGGGTCCATTATCCAAACGATTTATCCGCATCCCATTGGAAAGCTTAATTATTGGACACACACACGCCCAGATCTGTTCTGCGCCGTTTTGAGCCTCAATCAATTTATGCAACAACCTTCTGAAAAACATTTTGCAGCTGCTTTAAGAGTTCTTTGTTACTTGGAAGGTTCACCTAATCAAGGTATCTTTGTAACAGCTTCTCATTCTTTCACCATCTCTGCCTTCTGCGATGCGGATTGGGCTTCCTGTCCTGACTCTCATCGTTCGATAAGTGGGTTTCTTTATTGTTTGGGACAAGTTCTCCAATATCTGGAAAGGTCAAAACAAACAGCCTTCCTTTCGTTATCATTCGCGGAGACAGAGTAAGTATAGCGCGCACGCAGTACGATTAGTTGCCCGAGCGCTTGGCTAACTCGCCCTCCTTTCTGATCTCTCTATTCCTCCTTTGTTGTCGATCCCTATTCGTTCAGATAGTTAAGAGACCATTTCATATAGCAAAGAATCATTGTTTCATGATCCTTCGCGAAACGAAAACGTGGCGCTTGTGAGTGGTCATTTTTTTGTGGAAACAGTACGTACCTGTCCGGGCTTTATTTTCTTCAATTTGTTCCCTCCAAGGATCAACTTGTTGATGTTTTCACTAAATCCCTTTTTGGTCCTGATCACCATCGAATTCTTCAAAAGATGGGTGTCGATTCCTCCCCGTCCAGTCTTTGAGGGAGGGGATGTGTAAATTAAGATAAAAACAGCATATCCCAAGAATCTACAAAATTAAGCTTCTTAATTTTAAAGTATGAAGGAGATGAAAAGGATATGAGTCTGAATATTTTGACTCACAAAGTACGCTGGCAATATCATCAAGAACCATCAAGGAAGAATTTTAATCCCTGCCGCACATTTTAGAGATCAAATCCTAACCATCTATCTTAGAGGACCCTAGAAGTTCTTACAAGGTCACCGTGAGAAAGCACACAAAAAGAAAATAAAAAGTTTGTTTATAGAGGTTACATAGCAAACCAATAACGATTTAGACAAATATATTTTGTATTTAGAGAAGAATGTTAAGTTCTTTTAATTAGTTTAGCAGTATTTAAATACATGTATGTTGTACGGAAATTCGCTCAACTATTTTTTTCTTCAATCTTCAATTTTTCTTCAAGTTTTTTCTTCAAATATGAATCGAATATGGTTGTGTGAATCTTAAAGTTTATTTTCGAGTAGATTTCGTATTTATAACTCAATATCTTGCTCGTTTTTTCTTCAGCTTCCATAGTTTATCCCATTTGTCTCAAATTTCTCTGTTTTTCTTATTTTATTCTTATTTGTTGGGATTCTGTGATAGAATTTTATGTTACACATCAGGTTCTCCATTCGTGCAACTCAAGTTTGATGAGCTGATCAAGATGTCAAGGTTTTAGATTTCATCCTGTATCTCTAGTGCTTTCATTTTAAATCTCATACTTGTGAGGATAGATTTTGTCCAGTTTTGTTTTTTTCCGCTTCCTCTTTATGTTTACTATGTATTTTAAGTTCTCTTTAACAATAGGTTTTTCATTAGGTTGTTACATTCATGCAAACAGAAATTTAGGAATGGGATGGCACGAAGTTCTTGCCCTATTGTGGTTTGATTCATAACGGATTCTAAATTACGTTTTTTTGCATTCGGTGTTATATATGTGTTAACTGCTATTTTTTCCCTTTCAATTTGATCATGAGTTGAGGAAACATGCGAGAGTCAATTAGTTGGAGCTTCTGATTGTTTAACTACCTTCGAGATAGAAGATCCTTTTGTGAGAAAATGGGTCTGTTCATTTGGTTTATGAAGAAGTCCAGTAACTTTTATGTTATTTGGAGCGCAAGTGTATTCAACAGTTAGTACCCGTTGCTACATGTGTAAAAAAATATTCAATCATTTGTGTACTTTGAGAAGTTCGATTTTGGTCCTCTCTCTGTTAAAACTGGTGGTGTAAATCAAATGCAGGTAATGTAAAAAAAAAGTGAATGTTATGATAAAAATGTTCTCATATCTTTGTTCTTCTGTAGTATACATGACACACCTCCCTTCTCCTCTTCTTCATCAAGCTCATCATAGGGGTTTACATAAAATTCTACACTTATTATCTTGATTTCTTCCTACACAGACAGTAAAAGCAGAAGGTTCAAAAAATATCTAGATAAAGAAATGAAAATACTAGATTTGCAAAGAAAAATAAGCATGATTTTCAAGTCGAGGCACTATCCAAGGGACAAATATGAAGAAAAATGGAGGACTGAATGAAACAAGCCGGAAAAATGAACAAATAATATCTTAAATGTAACTTCAGAGATTCAACCTCAGTACTCCATTATATAATTGTGAAATGTAAGGTAGAAAATGGTGGCTAAAGATTTATCCATATCTTCTAAATTCTAAGGCGAGACATTCTTGTCGAGCATATCTAGTTTGTTATTTTCTGTAGAAATCATTTTAGAGATGACTTTCTCTTTGTTTAGTTTTGTGCTTCTCAGTAGGGCCTGATTGGATCAGATTGATCTGACTTAATGCGTGCTAGTGTTGGCGAGTTCAATGTAACTAGGATATACAACTTTTATTTCAATTTTGTGGAAACATTGGACAAATGCTTCAAAAGTGTAGCAAGATTAATATAGTATTGAATTATAAAAAGGTAGAGTATTGCACATGTAGTTGGTTTATGTGTGTCCAGTTTTGTGCTTCTCTGCAGAGCCTGCTTTGATAGAATTGATCTAAGATCAGACCATGAGCTTGCCAGTATTACATAGCGTAGAGGCTTAATGGAATTTTCTTGCCTTCTATGTGTAATGTAATAAGATTTTTTTACTAATATGCAAGTTTAACATGTTCACTCAGAAAAATACTCGGAGAAATGAGATTTATTTTTTGATTATGTAGAAGAATATTGTCAACTAGTCTAATGATCATTGTAATCTTAATCTGTATATTTGATATCTATTTAGTTGCATCACTACCAATGCAGTGATATAGCTATATGTAGGTTCATACATGAATGATATTTCATTAGAATCAGATATGTATGTATAGTTATATCCATTCCAAGATGTGTGACGGGAAAGACTCGTCCATTCTATGGTCCAGCTCTGTAGAAGTGAATGGAACCATTCATAATGAATGTTTGTAGGAATCCACCAGCATCAAATATCCAGGTAAACTCATCTCTGGAAGGATCATTTGTCCTCTTCCATGACGAAAGGTCACGATAAAAACTAGTTTTGAGATTAATCCCAACCTTAATTCCAGGTAAAGTTGTGTCACCTAGATTGTCAAAACTTTGCCACAACTAATTTTGACGCTTATCCTCTACTGTATCTCGAACAACAAGATTGCTTGAATAAAGGAGTTGTGTATGGATTTTGCCCATGTCTAGTGGAACCGGAGGACCAAATTACTCTGCAGAACAATTTAGAATAGTAAGAGTTCCTTGTCTTGTAAAATTTTGAGCAGTAGATGTGTCATTGAGTTGAATTTCTCTAATAAAGGTTAGAAAACTTTAGACTAAATGAGTTATAAGAAGATTTAGTAGTACAACAACTACTACGTCTCAATTCGAAGCAAGTTTTAGTAGGTGGGTGGCTAGCTAAAACTACTCATTTAGGATGAATCCGCGGAATACTCATATAAAGATGTTAAATCACTAAAATATAATTGGGAGGAGCTGATTGTAATCGTATGACCAGCATGAAGTCTTGCCAACACACCGATCAATAGAAAATTTCTGCAAGCGGCAGAATACGTTTGCTCGTAGTTATCTCTTTGATCAGTAAAGTTTTCACAGACATCAACTCCACAAATAGGAGAACGAGTAAGAAGTTGAGGATCACTATCCTTTCTATTATACCAGGTAGAATAGCCTTAAGCAAGACAATGGAGGAATCTCTGTGGTGTACTTATCTTGGGTTATTGCTTCCATATCCCACATTGTAACTTGTTGCTCTCGGGTTTTCACCAAGAATGCAGTCCACCTAGAACAACATCAAACATGATGATTAGTTCACTAAGAACACATTGCTTGTTCCATGCTTCAATTTATGGTGAATTTTCATAATACAGGCTTGTAGCACTCTATCATAGTTAAAATCTTTACCTGATACTTAGAGAATCACAGAAGCTAATTCCGAGAAACAGAACAAGAAGAACACTTGAGGTATTCTCCAGCAGAGGACAAAAAGTCAGAATAAGTAGTTGTTGTGCAGTCCATACCCATTGTAGATAAACATAAGAAAATTTAAAATGCAGAAATGGTTTAATTTTATTTGTTGATTATTGTTAAATAAACAAATGGTGCAACAAAATTCAAAGCTCACCATTTCTTTATTCAACTAAAATCATTGCAAGATTTCTGCATAGGTGAAAAGGTTGAAACCTTGTGTTTTTTGTGATGTCACTGGTTTGACATCATTAGGAGTAGATTTCCTATAAAAATAGAGGAGAGCCTTGCTTCATTTCAAAAAATGCACCCAAAAAGAAATTCAAAGGAGAGAGAAAAAAGAATCGAACGGGGGGGGGGAATAGTGAGGCATCACAGAGGAAAATAATCTTTTAGAAAAATAGAAAGTTTCCGTGCAGCGATATTGTAGTGATGTGGAAAATCGAAAGAGTGTATCTTTGAAATGTTATGAGTGTGTGGAGTTTTACTAAGACATACAAGAGTAAATAAAATCCTTACTATGTGATATTTGTTGCTCCTCTCGGGGGATCGTGGTTTTTTACCATTTAGGAGGGGTTTAACCGTAAAATCGTGGTGTCATTATTCCTTTTGATTCTCGTTGATTAACAGCATTGTTGTGTTACACATAATTGCCGTATAGTGCTAATATTATTTTCATTACGGATTTATTCCAACATTTGTATAAGAGCATAGGTTCTGCTTCATTACCACGAATTTTTTTGCAGTTATTGTACTATACTTCAATAACAAAAATGGGCTGCGAGTAAAGGATACGAGGGGGGCAAAAATTCAACGTGATAGCGGGTTTTCCTCACACGTTGGCAGAGGCAGGATGAAAAAAACTTAATCATCACAGGTTTGCCACAATGCTACTAGGCGGCAAATCAAAAATGTACGAGTAGTCCATGAAACTTGGGGATGGATTGGGAAGAAAGGATGGAATGAATGAAAGGGCGCTCGCTAGTTAATAGATGGAAATAACAGATGATTGTAGTTAGTAACATCATGATGAAGACGGAGAGCAGTGGCATGTAGACAAACGTTAAAAATCCATACTGTCAAAAGCCTGACAAATAATTGTACCTAATGAAGCAGTTATATCCGCGACATATGAGTGAAGTTGTCGTTAAGGTACAAATTGTCTAGCTATTTAAATGATACTTAATGGACTAATCACGCAGCTGATAGCAAACCTCAAAGTAAAGATCGAGGATGAAGATAAAAGCAATAGTGCCTCCTAAACTAGCTGCCATCTTTCTACGATTATTAGCAACAACCATTTCTAGATGGTAAGGGACTCTATTTAGTTGAAGGAGTCGCATTCAGCCCTTACTTAATCAGAAGATGAGAAAAAGGCCTGAAAATAACTGACAAGCTCTCATATGGGAAAGTAAGCGGAAGAAGTACCAAAGGATCTCAAGTTGCTTATGGTAGGGAAGGGATACGGAGCCGTTGGAAAGTCCAGGTCGATCAAATTGAAGGCCAAAAAATGCGTTACATATTGCGAATTCAACCAGGATGGATACTCAAAAGAGATTGTCAAACTAAAAAGGGGGCACAAAAAAAGGGGTGGGAAAGTAGCGGCCATAAGACATGATGCCAGCACAGCTTTAGTGGTTGCAAAATGTAATGACGATGTTGTTTTCCTCATAAATGAGGAGAAGAATGCATGCATTGCAGGTTATTAGAGTCAGAAGGGGTGATGACAAGAAAGACAGAAGCATTATCATGCCACACCCCAGTAAGAGATCTTTTTGCAGATATGTTAGACGCGTTTTGATTTATGGCAATGTGAAAATGAGTAACAAAAGTTACTCAATAGATTGCTGGGAGCGGAGACATTTGCTTTAGAGAAAAATGTTTGTGATCACATTAGTGGTTTGAAAGATGGCACCACCTACCTGATTTCGGACTGACAGGGATCTCGGGAGGAGTTGCTTTGGACAGATATGGATAGGAGAATACTTTGACAAATAAAAATGGAGACTCCCAAAAGGGGCATATTGGTGATTGCAAAAGGAGGTTCTCGTGGCACGTTATACTGGACAAGTACAAATATGCCAAGGTGAATTAAATGCGGCCACGAAGAGAATTGTGTAGATTTATGGCATAAAAGAATGGTCATATGAGCGAGAAGGGTTGCAATTCTTCCAAAAAGTCACTCATCTCTTTTTACAAACGGTACATCGATAAATCGTTGGTTGTAACCTTACTGCTTATTTGGTAAACAACATAGAGTTCGCATTTAAGGATCATCTCTGAAAGAAATTCGAAATAACTTGATTCATATAGTTCTTATATTTGGTGGCCAATGGACGATAGATAGATAGGACGGTATATCAATACTTGTTACCTTGATTGATGATGCTCTTGGAAAATATGGGTTATATCTTGAGAACTAAAGATCAGGTTTTTCAAGTATTTCAAAAGTTTCATACCAGAAGAGTGATAGAAAGAGAAAAGGTCCAAAATCCAAAATGTCTCTGAACCGACAATGAGGTAGTACACTTAAGAGAATTGAAGAGTAATGTTCAAAACTTGGAAGAAGACATGAAAGACAGTTCCTTGAAACCCACAACACAATGGTGAGCCTGAGAGAATGAACTCGCACCATTATGAGAAGGTGATTGAGACGCATTGGCTAAGAATGGCTAACATTACCAAGAATTTTGGGGGATGAAGCAGTTCGGGACAATGGTGTTATTATCAATCATAGGTCCAATAGTTTTAATTGGAGTTTGACATTCCAAGCGGAGAGAGTTGGACCAAAAAGGGATGTATACTAGCACCTAAAGTGGTTAGGTCTGCAAAGCTTTGTACATGTACCAAAGGGAAGCAAAGAACCAAAGCTGATGATAAAATCAGTGCCATGCATATTCATCTATATGGAGATGAAGAATCGGGTACAGATTATGCGGGATCTGTAAAGAAGAAAGAAGGGCATTAGAGTATAATGTAATCTTTTCGAGAAAGTGAAGTTGGAACGCTGATGATCTATCCGAGAAGGCCAAGAACACAAAAATGGTTATAGTCCCTAATCTTCTTAACCATTCATTGTTCTTCTAACCATCCCTAAGTACAGAAAGGGACGATTGATAATTAAAGTGCCTGAGAAATGGAAAAAGCAAATGATGAGATTATTGGAGCAGGGGGAGCAACTTGGTGATAATACCGTGGCAAATGGAGTACCCAGAAAAAGAAGAAAACAATTTTTCAACCTCTGAGGCGATAATACATACAAAAGCGTATAATCAACCAAATACCCTTCCTCAGAGTAGTTCCTTATCAATGATGAAGATGAGCCAAAAGTATTAAGGGGTGTTGTCTCATCCAGAAAAGAGCCAATGGATGAAAGACAGGCACGAACGAGATGAGATCTCTACAAAAAAAGGGCACATACAGCGTAGTTGGAACCTCCAAAAGGAAAAAAGACACCTTAAGTGCAAAGGGGGGTCTTTAAATCAAGGAATGATGGACAAGGCACGTTGGGAGGAAACCAAAGCTCGACTGTTGTAATGGCTTCGAACAAAGAAGAAAAAGTTATGGATTTTATGAAATTTTTCACTTGTGTCAAAAATGACTTCTATAGAACTATTTTGAGCATTAGCGCTAGTCTCGATCTTGAAGTGAAGCAATTGGACGTGAAAACTGCATTTATTCACCGAGATTTGGAAGAAGAGATTTATATGGGAGCAAACAGAGGAAATTTGAGTATCTGCAAGAAACACAATGGTGTTGAAATTGAATAAGAGTCTTTTAATGGGTTCTTTCAAATAGTCCCCAGGAAATGGTACAAAAAGTTTGACTCTTCATGTAAACGTCAAACGTACACAAAGACCTATTCTGATTCCATGTGGTATACTTCAAAGTTTTCTTGACAACCAATTTTATTATTTGTTGTTAATGTGGGAAGCACATTGTTAATAGATAGGACAGGCAAAGAGTGATTGCAAGTTGAAGAAAAAATTTGTCCAAGTCATTTGACATGAAAGGACTTGGGCACACAAAAACAAATTCAAAGGATGAGATTGTTCAGAAAGAACAAAAATAAAGTTGTGTCTATGTCAAGAGAGTACCATTCAACTTGTAATTATAACACTCACCATGAAGTGTGCTAAACCTCGTTAGCACGCCTCTTGGCGGTCCTTGGAAGTTGAGCAAACAATGTGTCCTACAAAAAAATATGGTAGAAAGAGGAATGGGCTAAAGTTCCTTATCTCAACAGTGGGGAGTTGATGTTTGCGATGGTGTGTTACAATGACCTGAATTGTTCATGCAGTTGGTGTTGTTAGCAGATTCCTTTGAAAATCCTGGAAAATAACACTGGGAGGCAGTTCAGTGGAGAATCAGGTTGGTAATCTAAGAGGTACCACAAGGATTGCCGTGTTTTAAAGGATGATCCAATCTTGAAGGGCTATACTGATGTGTGTAGGCAGGTGACTGATAATAGGAAAATCCATCTAGATAGTTTTACATATTCAGGGGGGGAGTTGAGTTAGGGGGAGTTATATCATAGCAGTCAAAAGTTTGCAGACAGTGTGTCGCACTCACTCTATACAACTGGGACCAGAGAAGAATATATTGCAACTTACTGAAGCTGGCAAAAGAGATTGTATGGCTGTTGATGAATAAGATTTCTTCAAGAACTTGGATTGCAATAAGAAGGAGTATGTCTTCTATTGTGACAGTCAGAGTGCAATAGAATTGAGCAAGAACACCATGGACCATTGCCAAGGACAAAACCATCTTGACGTGAGATATCAACATGATCTGAAAAGATAGAGGACAGAGTATGACACGGTTCATTGAAGATCCCTACTAGTGGAAAACCCTTCAAAAATGTGACCAAGGTGTTATCAAACGAAAAGTTTGAGCTATGTCAAAGAGAACTGTCGGCATGCACTCAAGCTAGAAACCTAGAGCTACCTCCTCAGGTTGATGGGTATGGAGGGGGAGATTTGTGGAGTCCTACCATTGTAGATAAACATAAGGAAATTTACAAAGCAGAAATGGTTGACATTTTGTTGGTTTGCATTACGGAGTACATAAAAACAATGAGGTCCATTTTCCTGCAACAAATTCAAAGCTTCACCATCTATTTTTCAACATAAATCTTAGCAAAATTTCTGCATAGGTGAAAAGGTTGCTGCAACCTTTTGTGTTTTTTGTGATGTCACTGGTGACATTCATTAGGAGTAGATTTTCCTATAAATAGAGAGCCATTGCTCATTCAAAAAATGCACCAAAAAGAATTCAAAAGGAGAGAAAAGAAGAGTGAGGCATCAGAGAGGAAAATAATCTTTTGAGGAAAAATAGAGAGTGTAAAGCGATATTGTAGTGAGGAGAAAAATCAAAAGAGTGTTATTTATTTTTAATGTTGAGTGGTCTTTGGAGTTTACTCAGACATACAAGGGAAAATCCTACTATAGGTGATATTCGGTTGCTCCTCTCGGGTGTGCGTTTTTACATTATTTAGGGGTTTTCCATGTAAAAACGAATCTCGTTGTCATTATTATTTTATTATCGTGATTAACCGCATGTTGTGTTCCACATTTTTTACCTTTATTACCGCAAATATTATTTCTGTTACGGATTTATTCCCCACAGTTGCAAGGGATGCAACACTAGTAACAAAATGCATATTGTTCCATGGTTGCCTATTGATGAGACATCCAGGAGTTTTCTGAGTATTTCTGTCACCCTTTCCAAGACATGAACACATAAAGTTATTCGCTTTCTTTTGGTACTTTTAAATACATGTGTGTTATGACCAACATTATTAGACATTAAGAACTTCCAACACATAATACCAATTATTTTTATCATTTTGACTTATGATAAGATAATTGTTCATTTATAGTATGTTTTAATATTATTTCTGTGTATTTATGGAGTTTGACTGTTTAAACAAGTTTATGTAGTATTATTTGAGTTGCATTAAGTCATCTTCTTTCAACAACATTTCTTGAGTATGCGTGAAATTAGTCTCTGACTTTTGACGGTTTCTCACTGATCTCTCAAATCATCTTTTCGAATTGTTGTCTATGGTGTCCTTCGTTGTTAGATGAGTTGCAGAAACTCCATTTTCTGACATAAAAGCATTAGCTACACTTTAAGATTTTCTCTAATGACTAATACCTCCTTAGTATTACAAATACAAGTCTGATCCTCTTGCTCTATGTCTTGTTGTATTTCTACGGATAATAGGGTATCAAATTGAGTTTCATATGTACTTGTTGGACCGCAAAATATCTCCCCTTATTTGGAATTGGCATCAACATCATGTTCGCAATCATCACAAACACACAACTTGTCAAGTCAGCAATACCACCTCTCGTATTGCAATCTGGCTCATCCAATTCACTACAATTTCTTAGTCTTGTATTTGTCTTCTGTGCCCGGCACAACCATTGTAGCATACAATTCCATATCTACTTGGTCACACTTTCAAAGAATAAATTTGGGAGTGTTTCTAAGTGTTGGCTACAAAAGACACAATCAGGGAGGACTGTGAGACTGTCAAAATTTCTTGCAGTCTCTCAACTGTTGCTAGTTGTTTCTGTATAGCCAACCATAGAATTAATTTACATCTAGGATGTATATTTTTATGTAAATCAAGATGTTTCAAGGATACTTTGGGATGAACATGCAATAAATTTAAATAAATATTTGTGATTTAAAATCTATCCCCACTTTGGGCTTTAACAAGTTGTGGAATTGTCTTATGGCTTCGTTGTCTATTTATTAACTGATCTCCAGATTCTAGTACCTTCCTCACAACCCTGGAAGGTATCTTGGTCTGTTTGTATCTTTGTCCCTACACCAAATGTTTTGTTTTGTTGAAGCATTCATATATCTTCTGATTTTTTTCCTTCAATAAAAATTTCCACACTTATTTATTCAATGAAATGTTAAGTTATTTATTTCGTAAAGAATTAAAATAATAAATTTAATGTTTTTTTCTCAGGCTAATATGATTAAAAACACTAGAACTATCGCAATTGACACAAATTAAAAGAAGTGGGTATGATTGAGAAAATTACAAGATCTTTATTTTCCTTCAAAATGAGGAAATTTGATATATATAATTACTACTTTTGCATCAATTCCTCAATATATTTGTTTTTAGAAAAATTCAATCGTCATTTTTGATATATCAATTTGTTCTAGTTAATGAGGATCTAATTTCTATTATTATATCGTTATAAATCTTCTTATGTGCATTTCTTATGCAGAAATTTCAAGAAAATTGAGGTCAAGTATTGATTTCAACATGCTCGACTTTTGAATTGATGATCTCACAAAGATTTATTAAAAATTTACTTGAGATTTTAATTCCATTTGACTTAGGAGTTAATTAGGTTGTTTTATGTTGAGATTATTACATTTAGATCTCAATTTTACTTGAGATCGAAAAGATAATTTGTTTCACAGAACTTCTTATCTTGCTTGTTTTTATTTTTTTATTATAATATTAGAAAATATTTCCTCTATATAATATTTTTTGCTTATCATGAAGAAGATAATTTTTAATGCACAGATTGTTGGTATGTATTTGTGTCTAGAAAAAAAGTTATATATTGATTTTTCTGGGATGTTTAAAAAACTTTATAGCAACATATAATATTAATATGACATTTAGCAAAATATAAAATAATATCACTAATTTTTATGACATTCAATAATAATATTTGTTGTTGACATTAACTAAAAATTTTAGAAATTATAATGTGACATTTTATAAAATCACAAGTAAGTGGCTTGAAATTTGTTTTACCAACATTTAATCTAAATGTCAGAAAGTCTAAGTGACATTTCATAAATGTCAAAAAAATAAATGTCATATATCTCATATTGACAGTTACATAAATGTCATATATTTCATATCGACATTTACGTAAATGTCAAAAATAAATGTCATATATCTCATACCAATATTTACCTATTTATCAAAAATAAATATCATATATATCTCATACCGACATTTACGTAAATGTCAAAATATATACCATATCTCATTCTTACATTTAAGGGAGATATTTTTTGCATTCTTTAACTTACCTTCTCTTTTCACTAACCCCCAACTTAGTCTTTTGGTCTAAGTTGGCTATTCAATCAACCACAAATAAAGAGAATTATGGGTAAAGGATCAAGAGAGGTACTTTTTTCATTAAGTTTCATCCAAAGAAAGGTAAGGTTCAAAGGATGTTTGAAAGAGGCTTGCACAATCACAAGGTAAGCCACAAAAGAGTTATATGTCAAATTTGTTCACAAGACATTGCCTAAGATCATATCATGAGTTCACATTACAAAGTCAACAAGACTAAGGGGAAAATTTCTAGGTATCATCATGCATGATTCATGGTAATCTCAATACACAAGGCATCGACACAAAAGTCAAAGAAGACTCCACACTTTTGCAAGTATGAAATGTTCATTACAAGAAACTCAATTTGATAATTTGCTTATCAGAACGAGATACAAATAGTACACATATTGTCTATTCAACTTCATTAGGCCTCATTTTAGCCAACATTCATGTTTGTTTGAGTGGCAAAATTATCAAGTCATTGTATTGATAAATCTGAGGACTCGATTTTCCTAAGAACAACTCATTTAATTGCAAGTAATGCAAGGTGGCGGAGGACGGAAAAAAATTTTTTGTGATCTCGGTTAAAAATATTTGGAATTTAAACAAAAGGAGCCACAAGATGAAACAGCTGAAAAAATTAGTTTGAAACACAATTTAAAGTAGAACAACCTAAAATATACACATAAACCTGAGTCACAAATAACATACAAAAGGTGAGCCTCAACCCACCACAAAGAAGAAGTGATTTGTCTTGAAATGCCAATTATATATATTATCCAAAAATTTAATAAAAATATGACAGAGTGAGCTGAAGAAAAGATTATGGTTATGAAATCTCTCCATGTGTTAGGGCCTTAGTTTCTGGTACCACAACATGAATTTGGGCCTCAATGCTCGGAATCTCCTCCGCAATCTCATGGATGCTTGTATCACGACATCTATAAGGATATCCCCGGTCGCAACAATATCTCAAAGGTATCCCCTAACATCCCTTAGGTTAGATAGATCTCTGTAGATGCTAGCCTTCTGCAGCTCTATCTTCTCCTCATCGGTTTCAGCATCCGATTCATCAACTGCAGCCTCCTCTCTATGTATATCTCTAGTGGAATTTGGAGGCATATTTGAGGTCTCAGGGGAGTCTAAGTCATATACACCTTGAATCATTGAAGTGAAATCTGTAGACTTAAAATTGTCTAAATGTTTCCTCGAGTCTACTACTTCAGCGTTAAAAGCTGAAACCTCAAGGCTCTCTCTAGTAGCAAGATCATAAATAGAAGTACGAGGGGGAGGGGGAGGGGGTTAGTGCAACAACAATTACACTCTCAATCATCCTTGGAATGGATATCTCCAATCAAATCACCATCACAACAGCAGAAGTAGAAAAGATTCCATATCTTCAAGATCATCGTCTAAGTAATCTTGACGAACTGGTATGAGGTCGAGTCACCCATTACATGTGAAAAGGTTGAGGTGGTTGAAGTAGCTGACGTCTGAGGAACTGGCGTAGGCAAAGATGCCTCTGCAGGTAAAGAGTCAACATCCACATCACGAGAGATATCTTCTAAAACTTCTCTCTTCCCACAACTTCCTCTCGTATGTATGTACTTGGCTTCAATATGGCAGATGTTTATGGAAAAAGTTGAGGTGAACTTAATATCCCACCAGTATCCCTAGGAACTTTAGTACGAAAACACACTTGGAAATAGTTTGAAACACAATTTAAGACAGAACAACCCAAAATATACATGGAAAACATGAATCACAAAAAACACACAAAAGGTGATCCTCACCCCTCCACAAAGAAGAAGTGATTTTTACTCAAATGAAAATTATATAAACGTATCCAAAAAGTTAATCAAAATAATACAAAGAGTGAGGTTAAGAAAAGATCATGTCTATCAAATTTCTCAATGTGTCCGGGCCTCAATTTTCGGTTCCACAACATGAATTTGCGCCTCGATGCCAAGAATCTCCTCCGACATCTCATGGATGCATGTATCACAATATCTATAAAGATCTCCTTGGTCGCAACAATATACCCAAGGTCTCGCACAACATCCCTAAGGTTAAATAGATCTCTTTAGATGCTAGCCTACTGCACCTCTATCTTCTCCTCATCGGTTTTAACACCCGACTCATCAACTGCAGCCACCTCTCTATATACATCTCAAGTGGAATTTGGAGGCATCCTTGAGGTATCAAGGGAGTCTAAGTCATCTGCACCTTGAATCATTGAAGTGAAGTCGGTAGACTTAAAATTGTCTAAATATTTACTCGAGTCTACTATTTCGGCTTTCAAACTGGAAACCATAAGACTCTCTCTCCCCCCGCCTCTAGTTGCAAGACCATAAAGGGAGTGAAGTACGAAGAGGGGGGGGGGTAACGTGAACTTATAATTACATCTCCCCCCCATCATCCCATTGGAATATGGAGTCTCCAATTTAGCGCCCCTCTGCAGCATCTGAATAGGAAGATCCCTATCTTTAAGATCATCGCTTGAGTACTATTCACCGGCTGGGATGAGCTTGAGTCACCCAGTGTACATGTGAAAAAGTTGAGGTGGTTGAAGTAGTCGACGTCCGAGGATCTGGAATAGGCGAAGATGCCTCTGCAAGTAAGATTCAACATCGACACCCTAAGAGATATCTTTTGGAGCTTCTCTACTCCCATAACTTCCTCTCGTGTGTACTCGGTTTTAATACGCCGGATGTTTAAGGAAAAAATATAAGGAAATTTATATCTCACCAACATCCCTAGGAATTTCAATATGACAACACAACTCATTTATTCAAGATTAATGGAATGTAGAGAAGAAACAGAGATGTGAAATCACTGGCTCTATAGCAATCTCCTGCAAAACTCACTAATTCTAAGGTCGTGAATAATAGACCTATTAGAAACCAAGAAAGCAATTTGTATGGTGCAAAATGGACTCGTTCAGGGATGATATAATGGTCCTTCTAATAAAACCAAAGCAGACCCTACAAGCAATGCTCAGGTCCCTTTTCTCAATAGCGGCTCCTACATTCTTTCACCTCGAGTTGGTGTTAGAAATCAAAGGAGCCAACCAACCCTTCAAGTAATTTAGGGAAAGAAGAATGGTGCAGACCCTCATAAAGAAGTACAAAGTATAGAGGTGCATGTAACTTCCCTTCCTCTGACCATGAATGAATTCACCGGTCTGAATTCAGCCCGTTCTTTGCTTTTGGGCACCAACTCTCCATAAGTTGTATAGAATTCCCTGACCCATGAGGGAATGTAAAAGCCTACAGGAATTTTAAATTGCTCTAAATTATTGTATCAGATGTTTTCTATCACATCGGGGTACTTGCCTACCAATCCATTTATGGATAAGAACTTCTCTTTTAAGATGGTCCATACCCCATAACCTTTTAATCTATTCATATGTCTTGGAGGCTGAGCATTTGGTTGCACAGGTGCCATAGGAGGGGTCGGAGTTGGAACTACCACTACTTTAGGTTGAGTGACAGTTGAGGAATTCTGATGGGCGAGAAGTTAGATCTAGCTTGTTGCCTTTTCCTTCAATGAATCGAATGCTTCTCATTTTTTGGTTCATAAAAATCAGCCCAATTGTTTTCCGCTACTTTCTTAGGTATGTTCTTATTTCTTTTTACTTTGTCTCCTAGTGGGAGTTTTTTCCTTCTCTTCTTTAAGAGATTTGATATTCTCTTGTTTATCTTAATGACCTAAGCTTGTTTCTTGGCTGGTATAGTTAGGTTTGTACATACTATATCTACAAAAGATGGGAGAAATTAGGAGAAAAGAAAACATTTGCACATAAGATGTGTTTTTGGCAAACTGATCGATCCAATCGACTAGTCGCCGACCCTCTTTAGCTAGAAAGATCGGGTCAGCTTAGGGATTTGTTAAAAAATTATAGGCAGTGGGTGATTGAAATCCCTTTTGGCGAGTAGTTGACCTCTTTCGGATAGCAAGGCTTTGTCCACTGAACGTTACAATGCAACAATGGTTCCAGGGGTTCAAACAAAGGGACATAAAGTGTACTATTATCGAGTGACGAGTGATTTTTCGGTGACGAAATGCTTCTCACCCTAAGTTACAGAAAATAATAACATTGAGCATGAAATGAAAGGCGAGACAGTGTGTCACGCCTCGATCTACCCCCGAGACGCAGACACGGAATTAAACCAACAAGTTATACCAAGTACCCCCCCCATATGGCATGATCATGAGCATTACTAAAGAATAATAAACAATTTGTAGAAGCTGAATAATAATTAAATCTAGAAAAAAAAAAAACCTATAGTCTATAACTGATATATTGAAAACAATGGGTTAATACAAAGGACGATTTAAACCCAATACTAAGTGAATATAACTATGTCTTAAAAAAAGCCCCTCTAAAACTGGACTAGAAATCAGGGAAGACGCCCTAGAAATCTGGAAAAACAAAACTAAATGACTAAAGACTGGAAATGAAAATTTTTGTGACTATTGTCATCAAGAATGAGGGATCTCACCACTGAATCTACTGAAGTGGACGATCGGAAATCAATCTACTGCTGATCTGGATGCTAAGAACCTAACCTACATCTGAGAAGATGTGAAACGACCGGATGCGTCAATTACATGAAAGATTACTAAGCATGTAGGATAGAGTAAAGCGGAACTAAAACATAAACTGAACAAAACATTACAACAAGTATAAGATTCTGACATGATAAACTGAATCTGAGCTAACTTGATGCAATGAACAATTATAAACAGGCTGAAACTGTCTATTGGAATAATGATAAATGGTTAATGGAGAGAGTTTACTGATCAGGGGGAGGCAATAAGAACCGATAAAAAATTGTTTTCACATGAGTTAAAATATGGGGAGTCAATGTATATGCCCCATCGAGAGGAACATATACAGCCAAAGGTATAAGAATGTTGTGGTGATCAATAAATTGATCGCCCACACGAGAGACTACAACCTACTGGCTAATTAGTTAATGGGACTATTGGGTCCGCTTAAAACCTTCCTAGTTCCAGCTCGGTTATTATGCTCTTCACCATCCCGCCAAGTTGTAAAATTTACATGATTATTCTTCTGAGTTTCTGTAAAATATGGATAGCTAAAACTGACATGCAAACTGAGCAATGCAATAATAATCGAGTGAAACCACCCTAATTTACATTCAAAACTGACCCCCGGATGATATACTATTGTGAAGTACGACCGGGGGTCACAGGGCTACGGGCGTCGCGGATCCCACCCGCCCTGGGTTTGCACAACCCTGAAGATGATTTTTTTTGTAATAAAGCGGTTTTTGTTGTTTTGGCTACGGTGGTACATTATCTCCGCCTTGGGGAACCATTCCCGTCCTCGATCATGATAGACTATACCAACTAGCTTAAATATAGGGAGAGAGAGATTCAAAAACCCGACTACTAAACATTGAGAACTGAGTTTCTGATTGATTCTGTTTGAGCCCTTTAGTTTTGGTACCATTATAAAAAGTTAAATCGCAGTCACCAAACTGAGGGACTGATTCCTAAGATTGCTTTACGCCATGCACTAGATTTGAAAACTGAAGAGGACTATTGCCTTAAGTGGAGGGAATTTGAAGGAAAGGAAACGAGGTGCAGGATACTTGGATTCATGGCTTCTATCATTTCGACTCGTTAGCTCCCTTATGGACTGACTCCTCCACAAACCCTTGACTGAAGTGGACTTGCTTTATTTCTCCAGCCCTTCTAACCTTGACTGTAAAGAATTCCTCAACTGGTTACAACCTCATCTGAAATACTATCTTTCACCGCCAACACTCTCTATGTCAACTGTAGAGTCTGGGTCACCACCCAACTTCTTCAAGAGTGAGAGTGTGCCCACGAAGACTGGGACTGCACTGCTATAATTTTGCTGGCACCACAACTCTACAATTCACTAGCCACCTTTCCACCCTTTGTAAGAATCTTGTAAGGGCCCTACCTATTAGGACTGAGCTTTCATTCGGCCAAAAATAAAATCTGATCACCACGTTCAAAATAGGTGAGGACTTTCAGAAAAAAACCCAATCTTCAACTAGAAATCTAATCCCTTTCCCGTACATATGCATAAGATTTTGACGGACCTTTGTTGTCTTAAGTCTATCTCTAATGATTGAATTTTCTACGTTGCATAAACGACTGAATCTAGCGATATCAAGGCTGCTTCACGTACTGCAACTAACAACAGGAGATCTACATCTACTCCCATATAAAAGCCTCAAAAGGGGGCCATCGGGACACTGCTGGAATGGTAGCTATGATGTAGGCGAATAATAAGAGGAAGGGGATCATCCCAAATACCTTTGAAATCAATCACACAAGATCCTCAACATATCCTCTAGGTTAGAATGGTAAGCTCTGCCTTCCATCCGTCTGTGGATTGATGAAATGTTGTACTAGGTTAATTGCAGTAGTACTACGACCTTTCGGAAGTGACTTCAAGAGATGAGAGGTAAATTGAGGACTAATATGAGAAGATAGAAAAAGGAACCCCATGCAACTAATAATTTCATAATGTAAGATTGGCATAGTCCTTGCCGAATTGTATTCTTGACGGCCAAAAGCGAGAAGCTTAGTCATCCTATCAACTATCACCAAATTGAAGTCATGCTATCTGCGAGTACGAGGGAATCTTGATGCAGCATATTGATCAAATCCCACTTCCAAAGTAGTAATATCAATCACTTGAGTCTACCTCCTGGGTTTTGATGGTCTACCTTACTTGACTTACAATGGACGGCACCTACTCACAAAGTCTGCTCTATCCCTCTATGCCATATCACACAATAGACTTACGCAGATCGCAGTACATTCTTTAATGGAACATGATGAATATAATTAACCTAGAGTTATGGGCTCTACAATAATATTGAGGTTCACTAGCCACACACTCAGCAACACACAATCTACCGCTGTTAGCGAAGTAACACCATCTCCCCTTGGGAGAAAATCACTCTCGATATGGAACGGCGCCCAAGTTTTAGAAAATGGTATTACGCCTGCTTTTCCTTAACACTCCACGTGAGTCCAATATGTCCCCATTCTGAACTGTTACATTATTTTCTAATATGATGATAAGGCGAACTCCCAAGAGAGAAAGACTATGAACATCCTTTACTAGATCCTTCATTTCTTCATCAACATGCGCTACACTACCCATAGATAATCTACTAAGAGCATCGGCTACTACATTCGCCTTACAAGGATGGTAATGCACACTAATATCATAATCCTTAAGGAACTAAAGCCATCTCCTCTTGCGAAGATTTTACTCTTTCTGGGTGAACACATAAGAGGGCTCTTATGGTTAGTAAACACATCTACGTAAATACCATACAAGTTGTGTCTCCAGATCTTGAGTGCAAACACCACTGGTGCAATATCGTGGTCATAAGTTGGAAGTTCTTCTCATGAACCTTAAGTTGTCTAGAGGCATAAGCTATCCCCTTACCTCGCTGGATCAACGCACAACCTAGGCCAACTTTTGATGCATCACAATAGATCACATAACTATTTGAAGCCTCTGGTAGAGTCAAGAAAGGAGCTTTAGTCAATATAGTTTTAAATTGTGCGAAGCTTTTCTCACAATCATCTGACCACTGAAACTTAACCATCTTTTGCGTCAACCTAGTTAATGGTGAGTCTATGGATGAAAATCATTCCACAAACATTCTGTAATAACCCGCTTAACATAAGAAACTTCTGATATCTGCAGTAGAGATAGATTTGGGCCATTGTTTCACTGCTTTTATCTTCTGTGAATCTACTCGGATCCCTTCACTAAATACAATGTGACAAAGGAAAGCAACAGATTCCAACCAAAACTCGCATTTGTTGAACATAGAGAATAATTTATGATCCTTGAGAGTCTGTAAAAACAATTCTCAAATCACTCGTATGTTCTTCCTCATTCCTAGAGTAAATGAGGATATCATTAATGAAGACGATAACGAACAAGTACAAGTACTATTTGAACACTCTATTCATCAAAATCCATACAAGTTGCAGCAGCATTAGTGTAGTGCAAATGATTATACTAAAAATTACAAAAAGGACAATACCGAGTGCGAAGGTTGTTTTGTTTTCGAAAAAATGGATAGCACCTTGAAGTTGGTCAAAAAATTGCATCAATACTGGGGATGGGATACTTATTCTTGATTGTGAACTGTCAACTATCTATAGTCAATGAAATATGAGAGAAACACTCTTCTTCCTGCGAACAGCACTGGTACACCCCATGGTTACAAAATACGAGGTCTGATGAAGCCCTTATATAGAAGGTCTTTCAATGCTCATTCAATTCTTAAAGCTATGCTGGAGCCATTCTGGTAGGACGAATTCGAAATAGGTGGTGACAATAAGCTTGGGAATATAGAAGGGGAGACAATTTCAAAGTCGATTTTCCATTCAAGAGGAACTATGAAAGATATTCTGGAAACTAATTTGGAAATTCACGACTACGGAACAGATCAAGAGTGGGTCAAGACTAGAATCCTTAAACAGATTAGATTAGAAGATAGACATAACCCTTAGATATCATCTGTATGGCCTTATGGTAAGAAATAAATCGACCCATAGGGACGCCAAGCATACTTACCCTGCCCATTCGAAGGATATGGTTAATTTGGAAACTAAAAATGGGACAATCCTAGTTCATACAATATCTGGGTATAACATGAGTGTAACCAATCCATGCTAGTTATATGAAAGCGAAGAGTTTCTACCATTTCTAAGTCTACTACGATATGCTGACGGTGACGTTCGTAGAGACTGTGATAGGGACATTTCCTAGAACAGTTGTAGCTATACTGGGGTAACCGGAGTGTAGTAGAGAATGAGAAAGGGGCTGAGAGAGTTCGGGACTAACACTGACCTCGGCGGCTCGCTATATGAGTTTAAAAGACAAAGTCATTTGTTTGTCCTTTCCCATTGAGTCGAACCCATAGTGGTCACACCTTGGTTTGTAGGATTCACTCTCACCTATCCCCTACCAGTTAATTACTCATACCAAATATTTTTCTTGACCTCATCAAAAACTTTTGTAGGTCCTTACCAACTTGTGACCTAAAAAGAACTTCGGTAGATTCATCCTAACAAAATCACAAGCTTTGTTTCCACTAATCGGTCAGTTCTATTAGTAGGAACTAGAACCTGCTTATTGTTTTGGTTGGTCATACTCTGAGCCAAAAGCTAAATTGACTTTCTGAAATTCTGTATTTGAACTTTCTTATTTGGTACTAGAGGAACTACGTTACCATTGAGTGCATTAGGATTCCATGCCTAAGTTCTACGAGAAGTCATGATCTTAAGCGCACAACGTCAAGTTAGAATGAAATTTGATCATACCTTACGCACGATAAGAATAAGAAGAAAGTGATGTTTTTCCAAAAACACTTCATAGCCTCCCTCTCATTAGATTTGGTGCACTTCACACCCAGTTTTTAAAATTTTTGACTGTCACGTAGGACAGCTTTTTCTAAACATTGCCTACGCCTCCCAGACCTCCTTGTTTTGGCAACGTAGTCTCTGAGATACCATTTTTGTCACGCCCCGGAGCACCCCTTGAGACAGCGACAAGAACTTAGAACCACAAATGATTTCAAGATAAATCTTGTGACATGATCATGAGCATACTAAAGACAATAAACTGATGCAAAAGATAAATCATAATTAAATCTGAAAAGATAGGGAATACCCATATTCTATAACTATGATTTTTGAAAACAATGAGTTTAATTCAAAGGAAATATTAACTCAATACTAAGATGAATCAAACTATGTATGAAATAAGACTCTAAACAGGACAAGAAATACTGGGACAAGCCCCAAGCTAAAGCTAGCAAAAACTAAAACTGAATGACTAAAGACTTAAACGACACTCATGACCTCGGAGAATGATGTCTCACCACTGAATCTGCTGAAGTGGAGATCGGAAATCGATCTATATGTGATCTGGATGATAAGAACCTGAACCTACATCACGAGAACATGTAGCACACGTATGCGTCAGTACTTGAAAGGTATTGAGCATGTAGGATAGAGTAAAACTGAAATAAAACACAACTGAACAAGCATAACAACAAGTATAATAATCTGACATGATAAACTGAATTCTGATCTAAATGGATGCAATGACCAATTTATAACATGCTGAAACTGAATATTGAATATACTGATAAATCGTCAATGCAGAGAATCAGAATGATCTGTGGGAGATACTAATAACCGATATTAAAACCACATGATCTAAATGTGGAGTCCGATGTATACGCCCACCCGCGAGGACCCAATATACCCTGCAAAAGGTATAAAGGCATGTTGGCGTGATTACCAAACTTATTGCCCACAGAGGGGACTTACAACCTTCTTGGATAGTAGTTGTGGGAATATTGGGTACGCTAAACCCTAGTCCAACTCGGTATTATGCTACTCTTAATGAATTCTTTAAATTAAAAGATTATATCTTAATTTCTATAAATACTGGATAGGTCGAAACTGAACATGCAAACTGATAATGCAACAATTAATCTGGTAATTATGCATTTATAACAACGGAATGTATATCTGAAATGTCTGAAATATCTGACCTGGCATGTGTAATTCAAGAACTAAAGAAATACAAAGCTAGGGTTCTAAATTTATGCAATAATCTGAGTAATAAAATGATTATCTAAATTGAAAAATATATATAACTAAATCATGAAGTTCTATCACAGTTAGAAACCCTAGGTTTAATCATGATAAGTGATTCAAGAAGTGACTAAAAATTAGGGACCCAATGGGTAAAAGGAACCCATTAGTGAAATCCCACATACATGGTGATGAAATCCATGAAAAAATACATAAGTCTCGGGGCTGGAACTGCTAGAGCTTGTTGCGTTCTTGAACTAGGGTTCTTGAGCTTTTTCTCCTTTTATGGTTCTAATTTTATAAATTTTTATTTAATGATTTGACTTGGATATGTTTTAATTATATTTCTATGATTAAACTAACTAAAATCTTATTATTTAGTGTCAAAACAACGTAACTTAAGGTTTAAACGAAGTGGGAAAATATCAAAGACCCCTGGGTAAGTTGATGTCAGACCAAACGACGGTCAGGACTAACGGTCCGTTGTCTGAACGACGACCCGTCGTTGGGTCCATCAACTGGTCCTGTTTGACATGCCATTACTAAAACAGGCATAACGTTTTACTCGAAGGTCTGATTTTATCAAAGTCAGTATCTATGGAAAGATAATTAAATTATGTATCTGTGGGTAGGTCATGGGACACCTTATTCATTTTGTGATAAGAATTATGACCATGTGAAGTTGACCCAACTGCATTTTCCTTTAACTGTTTGCAAATTTTCCACATATGGACCGTAGGTCCACCTACAAACCATTCTAGTCATCCGTAGGTCTTGTCAGAGAGTGGCTGAAGAGAGTATTGATCAACGGTCACTGACTACGGACCATCGTCCAACCTACGGACCGAAAGTCCGTCCGTCATCCAAGACTTAACCAATTTTTTCTTTTTGGGCTGAAATTTTTGGGATTTTGGGATCCCATCGACGGTTAAGCAGGACGGACCGTGGATTAGGCTAGGGTCCGTTGATGCACCATCTGTTGCACCTGCAGATTTTTTTCTGTAAAGCTGGTTTTTGGTCTGTTTTGGCTACGGGGTGTTACATATTGTTAATAGGCGAACCGCCAAGTGGTTCAATGAGCTTGACTTAGCTCCCCAAATGGATAAATGAACCTATTTTATCGAGTTCAACCTCACAACCCTCGAAACAAACTCAAACAATGAAATACTTAAAGTAGGCTCAGACACATAGCACCCATCCCCCTAGAATACTCAGATTCTCCCGGTTTTGCAAAATTTGGCCATTTGATGATAAATTCCCTTATGAAGGGTATCACCCACTCTATGATTGATCAATGTATGCAATTTAGCACAAATAGGAGTTATTTATACTTCACCAAATCAATTTAAAAACATGGAAGCACAAACCTATAAAATTTATTCTTTTAACCACACAATAAGTACGGGCATTCGACAATAAAAGCGGTGGGGGAAAGATTTATAACTTAAAATTGGAATTAAAATAATATATTCCTATTTGAGAGGCTTAGAACAGAGCAATACGATACAATCAATTGAATTTGAGTTCAAATTTCAAAAAATTATGCAAGGGGTTTAGAGAAACTAACCTTTTATGGTGAATATATAATATTGAAATGCAAGGAGACAAAGTAATCCACTCCCAGCAGAATTTTTACGACTAAAATACCTCAAAAATTCATGAAATAATAAAAACTCTACACGGGTGAATGTTTGTGAGGTTAAAAGTGAGGGAAAATGAAAGAAGTGGATGTTTAAATTAATGAATTTTGAATAAAATTGTCTAGTTTTGTTAATTCGGCGATGGTAGTCTTGGTCGACAAACTACTCGGTAATTCTTTGATACATTACTTACCTCGCCATGTTTTAAAGGCCTCACTTGTTGTTGAGGTCTAAATTACAGACAATAGGGAGATCGCTAACCATTTTTACAATTCGCCAACATGGTTTTCAGGTTGCCAACCTACACTTTTAAACATTTTCTCAATTTAACCTACATAATCAACTCACCATTTTTCAATTAAAATAAACAATGGCAATAATATAGTTTGTTTCCTCCCATGAAGCTCCTTAGTTAACGTCGTGGAACGAAGCAAGTCCTTGCTCACTATTCGTTATTGGGTTTCGCCCTAGTGTAATTAGGTAGCCCCAATTGTTCATCTTGGTTGAGATGAGACACTATATCACTCATGAGTTTTCTGATCAGTTAGATAGAGCTAAAGTGAGAGTTGATCATCTGATTTAACATTAAATTTTCTCCTTAATTTCTTCAAGAACTTTATCTTGCTTGAAGATCTTTTAAAGAATGATTTGTAGCGTAACATTAATGTGATTGTTCTCATTGTTTCAATATTTTTTCTGCTCATAAGGGGGTAGGTACCACTCTTTTTTGTTGCACTCGACTTCTACCTCTCAAATTTTGGTGGCCAACTCGTCCAGCAGAGTTATGAATGTAGTAACAATTAAGTCTTTCTCGACTTCTTGCCTCATCTCAGCCGATTTTCCACCACTTCTGTTAGCCATGCTAAGGATGTCTGCATGCAACAACAATTCAAAGAAAAAACAAACAAAATTTAAATTTAGGAAACTACAACTAACAAGAACAAAAATTGAATTTCACTAGCTATTTTCTCTACTGACTACCACTCGCCGTGTGCAGCACAAAGTTTGCGATCGTAATGTCCAGCAAAGTACTACCCCTTTAGTTTAAGCATCCTGGACATGGTTTCAGTTAGTACAACAAACCAAGGGTTGGGATAATTCCCACAGGGAGTGGTACTGAGAAAATTTTATTTAAGAACAAATCTAACCCATGCTAGTCAAAGATACTAAAACTTATAGAATAAAAACATATTAAATCTAAGGGTGACCCAAACGTCAAATAACAGTAGTGTGGGGGGATTGAAATTGTAATTATTATCTAAAATAGTAAAACACAATACGAGAGACTAATGGGAAACAACAGTCTTGGGATGTGATAGGAATTCAAGATAAACTAAACTATTGGGTACATGTCTTAGATGATAAATTTGTTGAACATTTGTGACTAAGCTAGACTATAGTTGGATAAATTCTCATGCCTCGAATCAAATGGGTTTCTCTCGAACACCCATTTTTTGCATTAAGAATAGCCTCCACCATAGACCACTCACTCTCTCGAGTTGAGTTTGCAAAAAAGGACTAGGGTTCACTCTCTCTAACTGAACCTCATGTCGACATTATACCACGTACTATCTATTTAGTATCCTTATTTTACACCTCCCCTCGGCAGGCCAAAAACACGGGATGGAAATGTATTTCAACTATAATCCCCATTAATTTCATACGACCATATTAAACGAAATAACATTTTAACAATAACTAAACCATAAACGAGTAAGACCCAATAGATACTCTAACCAATATTCACAAAATCACACCCCAAAATTTGGGTATTAGCTAGGCAAAACGAAAAGCAAGAATTTGATACTAAATTAAATAAAATAGACTAGGTGTTTATTTTAGGTTCAATCAAGTCTAGGATAGAGTATTTCCAACTCCTACTTTCAATTTCTTCTAGATGAGAATATTTAAATCTCCAATGCTTAACAGTAAAGTTTCCAAAAGCTCCCATCAACCCTAAGTAGAAGTTAAGTCTAAAATTTATCGTTCAATAGTATTAAAATGATTCTAAGATAAAAATAATAACATGCATTAATAGTTTTGAAAAAGTTTTGCGGTAAAGGATCACTCGACGCACTTAGTAGGGATCGTCGATCAACTTAGTGATACCCTCTTTGGTGACTTCATCTCCGTCTTGTGATAGCCTACATAGTCTTTGTGTTTTGAATCTTTGTGTGACACAATACTACTTTGCGGAACTTTAGGGCAACAAAAGGTGAGGATGTGTCCTTTTGGCAACTCTCCGAATGGGTTTGGCGATCTACAGGTCTTCACCTATTTGTTCTATAATCTGCCTTTGTTCCTTTTAGCTCTATTGTATCCATGCTTTAGATCCAAGTTTGTATACCTAAAAATAAAGGCATTTGTTAATTTTTGAGACAATATATGGATTTGAGGACACTAAACCTATTCAAAAATATAGACCTAAATAGTCAAATTTTGGCTCATCACATTAACTGTTTAATAAACTAAGAATGGTGTCATAGTGGACGCACAAAGTATATCCGTCAAGTTGAATTAATCTAAGGTTAGGCTATGATTTTATTTTGAGAGGGTCATGATGTTTAGAAGGTTATAGAACTGATTAAGTATAGGTCTTAATAATTAGGAACTAGACTTACGTTTGTGCAATTGGAAGGTGTAAGGCGCTATTGGTAGGATTTATGGAGAGTACCGATTTCCTACCTTCATGATATCTAGTATACGGGATTTTTTTAGAAAGAGAAGGTTCATGTTCTTATCATGATAACGATGGTGTGATAATTTCATCTATGTGTATAAATGAAGCGGAAGAAGACTATGAAGTTTTACTTTGAGGAATAGTGAAATTAGATCCCTTAGTTGGTTCTGAATAGTAATGGAGGAAATTATAGTTGATATGGAAGATATGATGAGAGAATAAGAACTTTTTAAGGAGCAAGTATGTTGAAGTCTAAAGAGTCTTTAGAATAGTAAGATTGAATGTTGTGTTGTTAAACATTAGGTTGTTCTTGATATGATTCCAATGTTGATTTAATATGGTGGTAAAGGTAATATTATTATGAGATTCCCTATAGATGTTCATAGAACCCGAACGTTGGTATTTGAGTTAAGCTTTTAGTAGAGCATGAGTGTTATGTTGAATCAGGCCTTCGTAAGAGAGTCATGTACACTTTTGGGAAGTATGAGTTGTAGTTAATGAGGTATTGTATATGAAAATAAGAGCGTAGGTGAGGAGTGTTGCTAATCTTAAAAACTAGCGGTAACATTACCTCAAGCATGGTATTCCTTATCTTACATCATGCTAAGATTCCCTTTGTTTCTGATAATGTAAATTTGGATATAGTGTAACTATGTTTACAATATTATCGTTGTTAACTTAGGTACTATAGAAGATCCCAACTCTTGGTATGAATCAGTCCGAGTTCTCTCTACACCAACTTAGTTCGAATTAAATAGGTTTCTCTTTAATACCCCTTTTCTGAATTAAGAACAGCCTCCACCTTAGACCAATCACTCTCTCGAGTTGAGATTGTGAAAAAGTACTAGGGTTAATTCTCTCAAGTTGAACCTCATATTGATATAATACCACGTGCTATCAATTTAGTAGTCTTAGTTTTAAGACCTCTCCCTCGAGCAAGGAAAAACCACGGAGGTGAAATTGTATTTGAAACTATAACCCATTAATTTGATACACAACTACTAACCAAAATCACATTTTAACAACAAATAAACTATCAACAAGTAAGACCCAATAGATACTCTAACCAATATTAAGAAAAATCACACCCCAAAAATTGTGGTATTAGCTAGACCTAAAGAAAAGCAAAAAAATTACACTAAATTGAATTAAAATAGACTGGGTATGCTTTATTTAGATTATATCATGTCTAGGATAAAGAATGTCCAACACCTACTTTCAATTTCTTCAAGATGAGAATCTCCAATATTCAAGAGTAAATTTCCCAAAAGCTTTCAACAACACTTAGTAGAAGTTAAGTATAAAATTTATTGTTTAATACTATGATAAATGATACTAAGGTAAATATAATAACACGCATTTATAGTTCTCAAATGCGGTAAGCATCACTTGTCACACTTAGTTGGGATCGCCAATCAACATAGCGATCCTCCCTTTTAAAAATTCATCGCCGTCTTGCGCTAGCCTACACCATCTTAGTGTTTTGGATAATTGGGTTAAACATCAGTACTTTGCGGAACTTCAAGGCACAGCTCATTGGAACAAAAGGTGAGGATGGGACGTTTTGGCAACTCGCTGAATAAGTTTAGCAATCTATATGTTTTCACTTATTTGTTCTATAATCTGCCTTTGTTCGTTTTAGTCTATTGTATCTATGCTTTGCCTCCAAGTATGTATACCTAAATCTCAGGGTATTTCATTAGTTTTTGAGATAAGATCATATACATTTAAGGACAAAAACCTATGAAAATGTAGCCCTAAATGAGTCCAAATTGTGGACTGATCAACATTAGTGTTAATTAAGACTAAGTTTGTGTGTCGTATAGAAGCACAAAGTATTCTTTACGTGATAGGTCTAAGCTAGGCTTATAATTTGTTTTGAGAGGGTCATGATGTTTAGTATTTTATAGAACTAATTAAGTAATGATGTATAATAAGTTAGAAAATAGTACTTATGATGTGAAATGGAAGGTAAATGTTATATATAGGTTGGTTTGAGGAGAGGTGAATATTTCCTACTTGTCTTGATATCTTAGTGGAGTGATGTTAGAATGAGAAGTTTAATGTTCTTGTCGTGATAATGATGGTGTGATAATTTCATCTATGTGTATAAACGAGGCAGAAGAAGAGGATGAGGTTTTACTATGAGAAACAGTTAAATTAGAGCCTTAGTTGTTTCTGAATAGTAATGGAGGAAATTCTAGTTTGTATGGAAGAGATGATGAGAGACTGAGAACTTCGGAAGGAGCTGGTAAGTTGGAGTCCGTGGAGTCTTTAGGATAATAAGATTGAATGTTGTGTTGTTAAACATTAGGTTTTTCCTGAAGGAGCTTAATGTTGTTTTAATATGGTGGTAAAGATTTATATTCTTGGGACGAGATTTCTTATATAGGTTTATAGAACCCGAACCTTGGGATTTGAGTTAAGCTTGAATATAGTGAGTGTTTCATTGAAAAAAGAATCAAGCCTTGGTAAGAGAAGTCATGTAAACTTGTGGGAAGTATGAGTTGTAGTCAATGAGGTATGGTATAAGGAAATAAGAGAACAGTTGAAGAGTGCTGCTAAGCTTACCAGTTAGCGGTAACGTTACCTCAGGCATGGTATTCCTATTCTTACTTCATACAACAATCCCCTTTGTTTCAGATAAGGTAACTTCAGAGATAGTGTGACTATGTGTAGAATAACATCGTTCTTGACTTAGGTGTTGTGGAAGGTACCAACTCTTGGTATGAATCAGACCAAATTCTCCCTCAAGAACTTACCTCGAATGAAATGGGTTTCTCTTGAACACCTATTTTGTGCATTAAGCACAACATCAACCTCAGACCACTCACTTTCTCGAACTGAGTTTGTGGAGAAGAACTAGGGTTCACTCTCCTCACCTGAACCTCATGTTGATATAATACCAAATGCCATCAATTTAGTAGTCTTATTTTTGTGACCCCTCCCTCGAGCAAGTCCAAAATACGGAGGTGAAATTGTATTTACAACTATAACCCCATTAATGTCATACACCAGTACAAACGAAATCATACTTTAACAAAAAATTAACAATCAACACATACGACCCAATAGATACTATAACTGATATTCACAAAATCACACTCCAAGAATTGGTGTATTAGCTAAACATAAAGAAAAGCAGGAAAATGATACGAAATTGAAGTAAAATAAACTCAGTATGCTTTATTTCAGGATCAATCAAGTCTAGGATAAAGAATTTCCAACACCTACTTTCAATTTCTTGAAGTTAATAATCTTCATATCTCCAATTTTCAAGAGCAAAGTTCCCAAAACATGTCTACAACACTAAGTAAAAGTTAAGTCTAAAATTTACTGTTCATTATTATGAAAAACGATACTAAGCTAAAATTAATAATACGCATTTATAGTTTTCAAAAAGTTATGTAGTTAAGGTGTAACATCTCTTAACTCGTAATATCCAAGAATAAGATAAGAAATTGAAATTTATCACTGCTGAAAGATAGGAAAAATCTTGGGGGGGAAATTTTTTCTAAGTTTTAAAGATTGAGTTTTTGGTCATTTCAAAGCCCATAACTCCCTAGCTCAGATGAAGTTAGAGTGTAGCTTCTTAATATGGTGAAATCCCTTGGAGAGATCTTTCAAAATGCCGTCGAGTTTTCACCCACTTCCAATAACGTATGAGGGATATATACTTATCTGAAGTTGGGCTGCTGAAGTGAGGAAAATCAAATGTCGTATTTAAGAAAAGAAACTGTCTTTTCGCACTCATTATTTTCGTATTTCATATTAGTGAATTTATTCGAGTTAAAACTAAGGTTTTAGTTCGATAGAAAATTATTTTTACACTTTTACTTGGAAGAATAGAATGAGAAGAAGAAAAAGGTAGAAAGATCAAGTATTCGTCAAGAACACCAAGGTTTTTGCAAGTGAAATTCATCGGGGGTGATTCCTATAAAGGTACGTGAAATATATTCGTGTTATTAAGTTCACACACAGACCAACTTATTTAATTCAGAGATTTTGAGTAGATTGAATGATTAAAATTGAAGTTCTTCAAGAATATTGTTGAATTCTTGTTGGTTAAGTTGTTGCCTGCCTAGATATGATTTCATTTGTGTTTCCGGGTTATTTTTTGAGTATAGTCTATTTGGTATTGAGGGTATTAGTGATACCTAGTGTTTGGGGAAGGAACCATAGAAGTTTAGAAGGCTTAGAGATGAGAAATGGAGAACAAAAGTCAAAATGCATGTCCGTAAGGCCTTGGGGCATCGCACCTCCCATAGCTTGTAAAACCCCAAACAATGAACTAGGTTGAAATAGAGACTAAAATGTGTTTCATGAGTTTATAAGGTCTTAAATTATGAATTATAGTGTTAGAAGTCAGTGTGTTAAGTTTGGAAGAGTTTGGAAGTGAAACGTCCAAGAAAAACCAAGTCGTTCGAAAGTTAGCTTTTAGACGTGCTTGTGTGTTCTAGTGTGCCTTTGCATGTTTTACGTGTTGGTTGGAGTTAAAATTTATAGGAGAGTTTATTAACATCTATATGAACATGTTTATTATTGAAACATCCGGGCAAGACTCCCAAGAACCACCCTAAGGGTCCTTGTGGAGGACCTATCCTATGGCTAGATATTTCTCAAAATATTCCTTAACCACGATGCCTAACGACGCCACTTAATTTAGTTTACGCTCCGTGGATGGGGGGCATTGATCCACACTTAGGTTTGGGAGCTTAATATACCAAAGAGCAGCCTCAGATCAAATTGTCGGCTTGCCAGAACGGCCCGTCATCTGGTCGGTGCTCTGTTGGTGATTTTCGTCGATTGACACCTGCAACTTTCTGAAGGTGTCTCGGCCAAGACTAATGTATTTTGGGAGAATCATCTATCATCCAAATAAAGTCTTGGGTGGTTATTTAAGGTGTTTTTGTGTATTGTAAGTTACTTTATAAGTCTAAAACCTAGAATAGAGTTCATTATTCAAAATCAAAACTCAAGACCAACATAGAACTCTCTAAAAGTCCATTGAAGCTAGGATAAAGGTTGAAGCTCTGAACTTGATTTCTCCATTGATTATTCATCGATTTCGTGGATTATCTTAGATTAAGGGATGGTGTTTAATCCTTTAATACTATTTCATTCAAGGAGTCAAATTTCAATGGTTTTCAAAGATGTTCAAAAACATAGAACCTTCTATTTTAACTTCTAGAAATGGGCTCTTGCATAAATTGATTTGAATCAATGATTTATGATATAATTGATGTTAATTGAATGTTTTATGATAAAAAAACTCAATGCACCCATGCATTTCATGATTTCGTATTTTTAGCCTAATGTGGGTAATTTGATCATGGTCTAATTATATAGTATGTTTGTGTAGATTGTCTTAGACTATTGAATTATGTATAGATCACGATAGAATTGTATGTACTCTTCTTAATTTGATGGTATTCATATTGTATATTTTTGGATTATTGGGATGATTTGAAAGATTGTTTAGAACTGTGTATAGGCTAGCGTATAGCCTTTTTGAGTGAGTTGATTGACAGTGATAGGATGGGTGTTGATAATGGGAAAAGGTGTGGAAGCAATGACTCTAATATCTATATATTGTATAGTATAGATATTGAATTGTATTGATTGGTGTAATTCACTTGTAGTGACGGTGTTTATGTGTTATAATTGTTATGAACATGGGTTTGTCGGCATTATTATGTGAGTTGTGATGTTATCATTTCTAGCTTGTATAGGTGATCAAGGTGAAAGTTAATTATGTGTATATGTATATGTGAGGTTAAAGTGTGATTTATTATAATTGGATTTATGTGATTATGATAGAAAATGATTAGATCTCAATATGATAATATTTACGTCTTGATTGGTAGACCTATGTCCCTCTACTTGATACATGAAAGTATGAGAATGTGAACTCTTAACTTAGTAGGCTTAAGCACGTTTGTCATGTATGTGTATGATGATTAATTTGAGACTTTGAACATGTAAAAAAGGTCCGTGGAACCTTCAACATAGAAAGAAGGTTATACAATCCTTGAAGTTGAAAGTCATAGTGGTATTCTTCTTGTGTGCATGATGGACTTAGGGATAGGTTGACTGGAACAACATGGAAACATCTCTAAGGAATTCATTGAGATATCCTCATAGACCATTGAGTGGCAGCCCTAGTGGACCCATCTTTGGTAGGGGTATTATGGTTGGATAAGATTGAGAAATGTTACCTTTTCATATGCCTTATCATGATTGAACTTTTTCTATGAGAACTAAGGCTATGCACCGAGTGGAAATGCTTGTGGTAGTAACACTACTTAAGGTGAGACTAGAGTACCAAGAAAACCTTGATATTCCTTAACCATTTGCCTACATGGGATGTGTCTTAGTTCTACCCTTGAACATCTAGAAATCATCCAGAAACATAATTTACAACCTTTAATTCGTAACATCAAATTCAAGGAATGTTCATGGCCAAGTCTAGGAAGTTTTTAGAGTCTTTTCAAAAAATCTTTTGCAAATGCTTTTAAATTTGTTTTAAGACTTAAAGTTCAAGATGAGTAAAGAGTAAAGAGTAAAGTTTGAAGTACATTTCATCAAAAGAACTATATGGGGACTATGTATTCCCAATTTAGAGTTTAAAAATATTTACACATTTAAATAAGAACGGAAAATGAGATTTCCTAAGAGCCTTTGAGCTAGTTTTAAGAATAGATTAATCTCTTTCGAAATGAAGAAAGGGAGGAAACTTTAATTTCCAAGATCGCCTTTAATCTAATGTTTTGATAAATTATCTCAAATTAAAAAAAGAAGTATGTTTTTAAACATAAGAGCGAGTATCATATTTTTGGAGTAGTATTACGCACCGATATGGAGGAGTGTTCAAATAAGTCATAGCTCCAAAAAACCATTTAGCCATCATGGGTAGAAAGGATCATAATTTTTAGATGAATCCTTAGTGATTTTTAGCATAGAGTAGTTATATACCCTCGGCATGGTATATGACGGCCTTGGCAACGTGAGGCAAAATATTGTATCATCACAACAACTCTTACGTGATAGTTATCTGTTAGAGAAACTCCCACATAAGTTATTGTATTTTTATATACACATTTTATTATACATTTACATACGTTTCAGAGTTAAATGTATCTTTGCATACACATGAATTGACTTCACGTTTTAAACAACTTTTTTTAATATTGCAATTGTTTAAAATTCTTTATATATAAATGAGTCCAGTTATGTTGAGCCAGATAAGTTCTTCAGTTCCTTTCAACATTATGTCTTGTTTTAGAATTCCAATCGCATATTCGTACATTCAATGTACTGATGTCATTTCGCCTGCATCTTATTATGATGCATACACACGTAACTAGGATCGGCATCTAGCACACCATTGATCCAATGAGAAGTTCAGAGTTTTTTGGTGAACCTCCTTCTATTTCGGGGGAATCCTTTACTTTTTTTCAGCATTTTTATTGTTAGTATGATTGGTGGTCTTGTACCAGCACTCCTCTTTGTTTTAGAGGCTTCATAAATTGTTAGTAGTTCAGTTTTCTTCACATTATCGTTCAAATGTTGTTTAAAGACTTATGTTTCCATTTTGGATAAGTTTTATATCTCTTTAAAGTTATGTTTTGAGATCATCTTGTTATGTTAAGTCTTCCACTAGGTAAGTAAGCCAGACCAAGGATTCCCTTGGGGCCAACAATGGTTTTCGAGTGCTAGTCACGTCAGGGATGTAGGATAGGGGCATGAAAGTGATACTGTCCATTTTGGCCAAAATGCTTAGGATTGGGGAATATGGCCCTAAAATTTAGGAGGTAGGGGCAAAGTTAGACCTAAATTTAACGAGGTATGAACGGAAATATGGCCTAAATTAAAGAATGGTACGGGTTGTAATCTATTTTGGTTCAATGAGTATTTGTTGAATTAGTGAGGATTAGGCTATGAAATTGTAATTATTTTGTGTTTTTTCGCTTGTTTATGTAGATTCCTTAGAAAAATATCTTTTTGGCCTAACACATTCATAAAGAATGCTACGCAAATGAATCGGCCCATTAGATAACCTTATCGTAAAACCTTACACTGTCTATAAAAATGCCCATTACGGAAGTTAAAAAAACAACTCCTAATCGTCCTGAGAACTACAAGATTTGTCTCTACAACACTAAATGAATTTTTGGTTGTGGAACTAGGAATTCATCCGATCAAGTGAGGATTCCCGACAACAAGTGATTCAAGTCGTAAATGTTGCAGGCATTTCACCTACGCTAAGCAAAACTATTGTAAGTGTCAAAACTAGCGTTTAATTGTTATATAACAAGTTTACAATTATTAATTGAGGTTGAGAGATAAGGTTTAAACTATTCCAATGCAGTTATAATCTAACAATATAAAAGAGGTACCAAAACATATAATATACATAAATCTAATAATGCTAAGAGCTAATAATATTATTTTTTTACTATTTTCTAAATTATAAAAAATTCTTATAATTTAAGAATTTCGGATATATCACTGGACTATCGGATACATAAGCAGATATACGAGATGGAAGGGATGTATCAAAGAGGGGATATGACATCCAAATACTTTGCTGGACTTTGGGATACATCAGTAGACATCTGAATATATAGGTGAGAGATGCATCAGAGAGGGGAGAGATTTATCCAAGACGGGATAGAGATGTATTAGTAAAGGAGAGTGATATACACAACAGGGGACTTTAAAAAAAATTTAAATGACGAGGAATTTCAAAATTATGATAAAATATGTGTATTACTATTTTTTTTCAAAAACATCAGTTTATCATTATTTTAGACCCCAATCCATCCTAACCCACTTTATAAAAAAAAATTCTTAGATTACTTCATCAAAATGGTAATATGTTCTTACAATGAAGTTAGATACGATTAATATTTTGTACTCAGTTTATTCAAGCATTTGGCCCCCATAAGTTCAAATTTATCATAATCAAATTCTCTCATTAATAAAGCAATCCAATAATTAAGTTCTTTTTTCTGGCTTTAAATTCTTTTGGATGATCTACCATTGCTACTATTACACCAAATTCAATTATTTCAAATATATAATAGGATATCATCATAAATATCAATTATGAAGTTCTCTAGTTGAAGATTTAATTAATCAAATTTTATTACGATACGCTTAAAATTGAAGTGAATCAACTGATCATGAATATAACAATAAGAACTAACAAATTTCACGTCGCAAACCCTCCACTTTTTAGGTAGACAATTATCATCAAAATATTCTATTATTTCTTTCTAACGAAAAGGTAGTACATGCAAATTTAATAACTGTTTGTTAACTTGAAGAAGAGTGACATTTAGAAAAAAATTTGGAAATTTATGACAGGTAAGACACGAAATATTATTGAGATGGAAAATTGTGATTGGTAGACATGTAAAAATTCTTTTATTTATATTTTTATTTAACCTTGCTATCAAAATAATCACTTCGTGACTCAATATAACAATTTTAAGTTCACTATAAAAATCTATAAACTTTAAATCATAGATCTGTCTCATCTTAGATTACCTACTACAGCGTGTTTGATCAGAATAACTCTCTTAGTTGAAACACAAATTGAGCGTAGGCAATCGGACTTGAAACACACCCAACAAAGAATAAGGTAAATCAACCTGGAAACAGTAAAACCGCCTTTCTATGAATTTGAAAGGGCGAAGTTTTATAGTATCATTCATGGTATTAAAAGCTATGGAATTAGAAATAGTTGAGTTTCACAATAATTATCATCTACATTAAGCCAATTTTGTCTATATATTATCGTTACTCTTTGTAATTCAAAAGAGACCTCTTCACACATATTAATTATTTAAGTAACAATTCCAAAAATTCAATATTTTATAATTTTTATTACTTTCTTTCTTTGTTCCTTTATATACACGCTGAATCAAGAAAACAAGGTATTCTTTTGTGTTATTTTCTCTTTTTATGTTTTTTAATATGTGATTACATGCAAATAATGGAATGTATATGTTTATAATTAAGGAAAAAAATGTTTGCTTTGAATTCCTTTTTGTTATCATTATTTTTTATTTTTTTGGCAATGCATGAAGGAAGATGTATCGTTTTGACAAACAGCAAGTTGGGATGAAGAGTATTTTGACATGTGGAATTTGCAAAAACTTATGCAAAGATGTCACAATTATTGAAGAATGTCGTCTCAAATGTAAGAAAATTTCAATCTTTTTAATTAATTTAATTTTTGGGGGGTTTATATTTGAGTGATGTTGATAAATTATTTGTTCTTGTGATTATGATGTTGATAAAAAATCGGTGATTTTGATAAATAATTTGTTCTTATCATTCCACGATCTTGAGTTTTTGATATTTTTTCGCTCTTTTAAATATATTTTTTTTTGAAAAAGATTGATTTAGATGTAATTTTTTTGAGGGGGAGGGAGGGGGGGTAGTTTTTATTTTTGATTGATGTTTGATAAATCATCTGTACAAGTGATTTGATGATCTTTATTTTTTTAGTTTTTTAGTTCTTTCCATTTATTTATTTCTATAAATAATATAAACTACATTTTTTTCAATTTTGGGGGTTTCTTTTTTAATTTAGTGATAAATCATTTGTTCTTGTGAATTGAATTGACTCTACGTACTACTTAATTAAACAATCTATTTATTTATTAGCTTTCTTGTATGATCAGTTTGTTGTATTTGACCCTAGTCATTAACACTAATGTATTTTTATGTATTATGGTTTAATTTTTTTTATTTCTTTATCACTTTTTATTTATCGATTCATTATATATCATTTTAATGAATTTTTGTTTAATATTTTTACAGTTTGCAAGAATTGCATAATGAGAATGGTAAAAGAAGAAAAAATGAAAGTTTGTCCAGAATGTAATACTGAATTAAGTGTGTTCCCTTTGCAGAAAATTACGTATATTCTCTAATTTTGATTTTCATATAACTTCAAATGTATTGAATTCTTAATTATTGTGATTTATATGGAAAAAAATGCTTCTAGTATGTAAATTTTATTTGAAAAGGATTGAAAATCGTAGTCATATAGTCCCTTCGTCATTTTTTATGTAAAAGTGTTACTGTTTATATAGTTAAGAGAAAAAAATTTCTGAGTCTAGTTTTCAAAATCTTTTTTAAATAATTATTTTTGTTGACTTACTATATTTTATTTCAAATATGTTTTGAAGAATTTGTATCCGAAATAATAGTGAAATCAAGTATTTTGATGGTCATATGTTGAGTGTACGCTTAAATTGTGAAACAAAAATACAATTCTAATACAACCTTACATTATTCTTCTATATGTCCATGGTGATAAGAGTTTGCTTTATGTTCGTGCTGATAAAAAATAACAAGTATCATTGTCCTAGACACTACTCTTTCTTAAAATGTAAAAATTGTCATTGTCTTTTGATTTTTGGCTTTATTTTTTCCATTTGGTTCATGTTATATGGATACATTGAGTGTACTCTGTCCATACTATTATATGCTAAAGTGTTACTATTCGAGGAGTTAAATTTATTTTTTTGAAAAAATAATATCTTGATTCATTAGCTATGTTGCTTTAGAGTACTTTTTGTGTATACATTTAATTTTTAAGAAATTGAAGAATTTATAACCAAATTCTTGGTCAAACAAAGATGTTTTAATCATCATACTTAGTATTCTTTCACATAATTTGAGACAAAGTGAGTACATATTATAAGTAAAAAAATTCAAATACAAAAACAAGATTTTGACTCAAGGTTATGTCGAACAAGTAGGAAGAGTAAGCAGTACATACTGTAATATTGTTCCTTGTATATAATGCTTAAATTTTAGGCATGATCACCAAAAGGAAAAAGAAGAGGAAGAGGAAGAGGAAGAGGAACATGCCGAGGAACAGGAAGAAGAAGAGGAAGAGGAAGAGGGAGAGGGAGAGGAAGAAGAACAAGAAGAAGAGAATTTGACTTCAGACGAGGATTATGTGCCTTTTCCAAAGGGACGGCGTGGAAGAAAGAAAAAAGAAAAAAATAATCCTCCTCCTTCCATTAGCGGTGGTGGTGATGCTAGTGGTGGTGGAACTAATACAAATGTGGCACACGTTCAAGTTACTACTAAGGTAACAGGAGGTAAAAGTAGTGGTAGTACTAGAGTAGTGAATGAAAGAGATCATCCTATTTGGTTCACTTTGATTGCATATGATAAGAAGTGAGTTTAGTTCTATGATTTTCAATTTTGTGTATTGCTTTTTTCTATATTATTTTAATTTATGTGACAGTGTTTGACAAGATATGATTGTTTCTGGGAAGGCCCTTCACCCTTATCACAAATTTCTACCCGCTACACAAAGATCAAGTAAGTAGTTAATTATATTTGAACATATATTTACAAAAATATTATGTCTAGCCTATATATTTTCTTGAAGTTTTAAATACATTTTTGAAATGTTGCTCAATCATTTTGATTCAAACTGTAGTAGCCATTGTGGCATGCATGAGTTAATTTGGTAAAGGTATTATTTTTTGTATGAATTATCTCCCAAAAGAAGTAAAGCTAGCAACGACATAACTAATAATGTTATTTAAACATGATAAGGATATCACAAGTTTGTGTTGTGAAAAAATGCATAATAAGACCCTGTTTAATGAACCTAATAGTTTGGACCTTTCCTAGACCTCGTATAGTGAGAGCTTAATGGAAGTGTCCCCCCTCTCCTCCCTTTCCTGTGTAGTTGCAATTTTGTATTTTCTTTTATACTATATACATCTTTTTACTTTCGAAAAATAACTTTTAACTTCAATTAATATGTTATACTTCTTTTCTGGCTAAATAGGAATGTGAACAAGCTGTCTTCCTACCTAAAGAAGTACGTAGCACAAAAGTTGAGTCTTCAGAGCGAAGACGAGGTAATTATATACTTATATCATCATTCAATATTTGCTTTGATATTTTCTACATGACAATTGATTATTAATTATGAATTTCTCATCGAGTATTATGAAATGTTGGTGGAGCTTCACATACTAGAAATGTTGATTTGTCCTGAATTGCCTCTCAAACATCTAGAAAAATTATGGTTAAGCGTAGTACCTCACTCTGGAAAAAAAAACCAGTAAAGGTTGGAGCTTCTGGTGAAGAATTTGTCATGATTTTAAAATACTCTCAGTCACACCCAAAATTGAATTAGTATATTAACTATGTACAATATTCCAGTTTCTCCTTTGCTTAGACATTCAAATTTTTAAAGGAGAAAACTTCTTGCATGTTGTTAAACACCATTAATTTGTGTGTGTGCATCTCTTTTTTTATATATTGACATCCATAGTAAGGGACGAATCTACATCATTAGTTACGGGTTTCCACAAACCTTTGTCCTACTATTATATTCCTGGTTAAAAAGTTCAATTAATAGGGTATAGAAAAATAATTTATATCGAATCCAACAAATTACCATGAAGTAGAATCTGTTGCATAGTTACCTAGATCGACCCAAGGGTGGTTATTTGAACACTCATAATTAATAATATTTTTTTTTAAAATAGAAAATAATACTGACATCAAAGTTAACGGGTAGAAATGCTCATAAGTTGGTTTGGATATCAATAAGAGAGGGCTCATGTTTGATGTTCATATTTTACTGGGGATTGATTCTTGAGACGAAATTATTCAACGTACGGTTTTTTCACGGTATTATCAAACATCATGAATTTTTTGCCCATTGATTATTTGAATACAAGTTTTTATCATGCTATAACTTACATTTCTCACCAAATTTATAGCTCTTCGATTTCGAATTAAAAATCCTTTTCATTTCCCTTTAAACCTGCTCATATGAACACATTGTAGTTAAATTTGAGAAAAATTGGTCCTTAGAAGAATTCTTTTATAAACTTCTATAACATGAATCAAAATTTTCAAATATTGTTCTTCACTATGAAACAAAAAATTATGCTTTTTCAATCTTCACATTAATGAAACATGGTCAAACATCTTAATTAAGAATTATGGATCACATTTTTTTCTTGGCTATTGTGCTGTGAGTATATTACTTGCATAGAGTTTGGAGAAAAATTACTTTATTTTCTACCAAATCGGTAAGTTAAGGGATGGTTTTGCCCCTACATCTATACTGTAGAGGTGACAATTGGACAGGTTGGGTCATATATGGGCGAGTCAAAATGGTTCAAGATCCAACTCAACCCAAATTTGTTTGGGTTAAAACGGATCAAGTAATGATCATAACCTAATCCGTCAAATTTTTACCAAGTTTTTAATTATATTTTAAAAAGATTTTAGTACTTGATAAAAAAATTGTTATAGTATACATGACATATTAAATTGGCTGACTGACCTATGAGACTCTTGTACTTGACACTGTTTGTCAGTTAAACCCTTCTACTCATCATTTTGTCAACTAAACCCTTAAACTAGTCAATACGCAACATGTAAAGCCGTTTTCTCGCAGTTTAATTTACTAGGTAGGTTCAATTTGGACTACATATCAACTAACTTTTTAATGGATTGAAAGGAGTTGAGCCCAAACTAAAATAGGTTGGATGGATTGAATATTATTTTGTCACCCTTAATTTATAGAAATGAAAAAGGAAATTGTACTAACAAGTTGAGTAACTCCAAGTGAACCTCCAAATCAGTGATGTATGTGAGATTATGTGTTTTTTAGGAAGGGGATATCTTATGATCCAATATTATATCTTCACCAACGTGACAATAACTCCAAAAATAATCTCCAAAAGTTTGAACCAGTCTTATTTAAAACTCAAAATCATGTTTGGTTACTACTCTCAAAACATTCACTCCTAATCTTTCAAGCCTTTGTACTAATCTAATATTCGCAACTCTTGGCCCTGAAGACTATATACACAAAGGGGATAACATGTCCGTCTTCGCATAAATCTAATCCAATTTCTGCAATGTCATAAGCACTTATCATATCTAAGCCACCTCCCAATCTATGTCCTGCTATTGTTATGCTTAATTCCTCATTCAAGTATGAATCTATCAATCACTTAACTTTGTTAATAACCCGTCCCTTGCTGACAACTTGAATACGTATCATTGATCATGTTTCCTCGTGTATATGTTCAATAATCCAACTTTGATGTTGATTGTTGGATCGCGACTAGACATGTTGTAATCTCTAGTTGGTCCATGTAAGTCCATTATATAGGATATCTCTTCCACATCCTTTGTTTTTTTACGCCAAGAATTGTTATGTTACCGTGTCCTAAGCGTGTTGAGTACATATCATTTGATACTACAACAAAGCCAATCTTATTTTCTTGGTGACTCAATTTACTAGGCCAAATTAAATGAGTGAGGCATTTGGGGTAAATGTAGTTGGAGGAACCATAGCTATGTTTTTCGCCACTAGTGACTTTGACAAGACAATTAGGATTGATGCTATATCGATGATCCAAATCATGCACAGTGGGGTTTGAAAAAGAAACTAAGATTGATCTTACAGCTACAATAAAAATAATATGCATTGTGACATGCTTGTAACATGACTCCGTAACGTATTAGCTCTTCTTGTAACAGTGGATCAATAGTGTTACTATGGAGCTGATGTTAAGTTTTGATGATTTAGCAAACTTAGGGATCTAACAAAGGACCAGATCTTCTTGTATTGGGATTGATGAAAGGGGAAATGAATGGATAAACTCATCATTAGAAATAATGTGTATCTTCATTATAAAGGGGGAAAATATTATATTCTAGGTGTTTTTAGGATCCTCACAAATGCAGGGACCCGGTCCGTGACATAGTACCTCCATCCAGATTCAAAGTGGTGCACAACTGTAAAACTATATTTAGAGTTATCTTCTAAGGTTGGTTTGTGAGATGTGCAATGTACTTCACCAGTAAGATGGGCGGACGAAGTTGTTTGTTAAAGTAGTAAAAACCCATGTTGGTGACTGATATATACAACAATAAACAAACAACATTATTTATTCGAGAAGAGAAAAAGTTAGAATTTTTTTTCAAGAACTCAGGCAGAAAAGAATGCAGCAAGGGATCTGGTCCCAGAAAGTCTGCATATGGGAAAATGACGAAAAGACAGTTGTCCAAAGACTGCCAACTATTATTTGGTTGGTGCACAACCTTTCATTAAAGCAGTATTTCAGCCAATGGCCTTGTCCCAAGAATTTGTGTCCATTTTTATATAGTCTCTTCTCCAAAACACAAACTCAAGATTCAAGAAACAAACACTTTGATTTTCTTTGATAATTCATAAGCTTGAAAAGAAGGTCATATACAAGGAAAAACAATATTCATGATGAACAAAGGGACCTAATAGAGTGCTGAAGCATCTTTGTTGAGTTTGACTTTTATGTCTATCATTTATTAAGTTTTTGCATCTCAAAAAGTCTCAAGTACACAAGCAAAGACCATCTTAATGTAGTATTCTCCAAAAGCACACCACGAGCCGATCAAGCTGCATATATCATAGTGTCTAAGGAGTTATACTATAATGCTTACATTGTTAAATTTTTCCTAATCTATAAGGGATTTAGATCTCTTATTCGGTTTGTAAAAGTCTAAACTGGTTTGGGGTAACAAATTTAGTTGGCAGTGCGTAGTGAAAATGCTAAGTCATCTATAAGCTAGTTCATTTAGTTGGCAATGTTGTATCTACTTAATTTAAGTCCAAGTTATCTAGGTTTGATATCTTAGTGGCCATTGTAGTATCTTCTTAGACCCAGTAAGTAATAGGGTTATTACTTAGCCTTGAGATTAATAGCTTAATCTCATTTGGCATTATTTCTGTGTTTCACTTTAGCTTGAAGAGATTAGTGAAAACAGTTGAAAATCCTGAGTGACAGGTAGTGTTTTTACTCCCTTGAGCAAGGAGGTTTTCACGTAAACTATTGGTGTTGTATTGTGTTCATTGTTTACTCTTTATTACGATTATTACAGAGTCAAGGGACTAGGTCCATTGACTAATAGTGGAATCACATTTTCTATCATTTTGTATTAGGGCAGGCGCAACACCAAAAGATAGATTCATGTAGAAATATGGATGCTCTACTAAATATGGAAGAATGAGAATTGTCAACAAGACCACCCCGTTTCAATGGCAAGTTCTATAGTTAGTGGAATACAAGGATGCACGACTTTCTTATTTCTCAGGTCAGTGAGTTTTGGGATATTGATTATGATGGACCCTTCATCTGAACTACTAAAGTAAAGGATGGAGAAATTACCATAGTCGTTTCAAGATTCGTCAACAGTACAATGAGGCGGACAACAAAAAGATTGATAAAATTTATAAAGCTAAGAAGTTGTTAGTATGTGGTATAGGTGCTGAAGAATACAATCACATTTCAGCATGTGAGTTGACAAAAGAAATCTGGTATTGTCTCAAAATAGCTCATGAGGCAATGGAGCAATGGAAAGAATCAAAGGTGGACATGGTGGCCACCAAATATTTGAACTTCACAATGAACGAGGGTGAAATTATTCATGACATGCATTATCTATCCTAGTAAACACGTGAACCCTTCCCAAGTCATAGGCAATCAAGGTGGATGCCATCAGGAGCAAGGACCTGAAACAAGTTAGGAGGAGCTCTGATTGTTTTAACCTTCAAACTATGAATAATAGAAACAAGGACACTACAGGAAGGGGAAGATGTAAAAGAAACGGTTGTTATTAGACTCATAAAGTGAATCTCTAGAGTAGGATATGGCTTATCTCACATAGATATTCCAAAAAATCGTGAACCCTCTCCAAACTGCAAATGCAAGTTACTTATGTCACAAGTATGGAAAGGCTGGAAACTTCATGAGTGTCTTTCTGATGCTGAAGGATGAAACCAAAGAGTATCAAAGATCAGGAGGTGAAAAATATAGAAGGACCTGGTACCTTAGAAGAAAACAAGAAAAGTTCAGCTAACTATGTTGTGAAGAAAGCTTTTTCTGTCTAGGGGATTCCTCAAGTGAATCTAAAGAATCAGAATGTCCGGAAGATGCATCCATGCTAGATTTTAAAGACGATGAGAATGTGTTTGACTGCATGTTCACATTTATGGCTAAATCATATGATGAGGAAGATGAAGAAAATATAACTCTCCTTGACATTAAACAAAACTCGAATGTTGATAGTATTAGAAGGTTTAGAAATCTAGATGATGTTCTAGTCGACTATATTATTGAGTTAACAAAAGAAAAGGGACTCTATGAACAACAGTCTACACAAATCTAGTGAAGAAAAGATAGCATTTACCGTTCACATGTCTACCATCGAGAAACAACTGGAAGTTCTAGAGATTGAAAATTTTAAAATGAAGGAACAATTGAGCATAATGAATGATAAGTCTATCAAAATAAAGGGGGAGGCTAGTAGTTTTCTAATAGAGCTAGAAGCGAGTCTGACACTGTTGAAACAAGATTTTCTCTAGCCTTGGAGAGGAATGATTAGATGGAAAGGGACTTGGTCCGTCATAGAAAAGAACTGGACAATTCTCTATAATGGAGTAGAACTACCAAGTTACTTTCTAACATCACTAGTCAAAGTAACTACAACAGGAAGGGGTTAGGTAAGTTGAATATCAGTCCTCCTTACAATCCCGACAATAAGTATGTCTGTGTGTAAGATAATCTTTAATGTCTTCAATGTGGTCGCAATGGTCACCCAAAAAAGGATTTCCCAACCATGAAAGCTTCCAAGAAAAGGTCTCAGTCAAATTTAGGCAGAAAGTTAACTAGAACAAGGGACCTTCTTCTATCTCTAAGTACTCTAACTTGAAAAATATTATTCTGCCGCATTGGAGAAGAAACACTCTCATTACTCCTCTATCTCCTTACTGGAACACTTATTAAAATGGATTATTAAGTTCAACAAATAATCTTTGTTGTAGGGGAGAAGAGGAGTTAGCACTCAGTGCAGGTTCATGGATAGCGGATGCTCAAAGCATATGACTGGAAGGATAGAAAACTTCCTATCTCTCAAGGCACTTCATGGTGGAGGTGTCTTATTTTGTGATGGGAAAATGGGTATATTCTTGGTGTTGAAAGAATTAAAAAATTGGTTGAACACTCAATAGAGAATGTATACTATGTGACTGGACTAAAATATAGTCTCCACAATGTTTCACAAATCTGTGATAATGGCAATGAAACCAGATTTCTATATGAAAAGTACATTGTTACCAATTTGTCAAAAAGGAGGCCATATTAACGGATAGGAAGTGCAAGAACATGGACCGTATTATTATTCATCCCAAAAAAACAAATGAAGATTTTGAAACTGAGAGAAACCTGGTCTGGTAGACAATATTGAACAAAATTGATGTTGCTCAAGCCGATAATGTAAATTATGAAGGTTAGAATGAAGAGGTTGATCAATCTTAGTTTGAAAGTATAAAAGTGTAACACTCAATTCCCCGACCATCAAATAGGTTTTCCATGTTCCCCTTCAACAATGGTTTCAAAAGAGGTTGTGTTGAAATCATGGTCATGTCGATACGGGTATGAAGTCATACTTGAAGAGGATATGGTCATGCAGATAGGGGGAAGAAGTTGAAAAAGTTTGTCATCATAAAAAAACGGAAATTGCTAATTTGTTGTTGATGTGAAGTTTTGATGATCTGACAAATTTAGAAATGATGCAAAAAGGGGACCAATTCATTTACCTGAAGAGGCATGCTGATAATGGGGAAAAATGTAAATAAATTTGTTATCATCAAAAAGGGGGAAAATGTTACCTAAGAGATGATGTTTAGTTTTAATGATTTAACAAACTTATGGATCTAACAAGGGACCAGATCCAGGAAAGGGTCTTCTAGTATTAAGACGGATGAAAAGGGAAATGACTGAATAAACTCAGCATGAGAAGAATTTGTGTCTCTTCATTAAAAAGTGAAAAAAAATTATATGTTCTTGGGGTTTTGATGATCCTCACAAACACAGGTACTCGCTCCTTGGTAGAGTACCTCCGTCCAGATCCAAAGTAGTGCACAACTATAAAGCTATCTTTACAACTGTCTTGTCTGGTTGGTTGGTGAGATGTATAACGTACTTCATTAAAAGGAAGGGAGGACGAAGTTGTCTGTTTAAGTGGTCAAAACCCCTGTTGGTAATTAATATATACAACAATATTCGAGCAACTATTAATTCAAGAAGAGAGAAAGCTAGAATGTATTTTTCAAGAACTCAACAAGGGACTTGGGACCGATAAGTCTGCGTACGACAAAAGAACGAAAAGGCAGTTGTAAAAAGGTTGCCAACTAGGATGTGGTTGGTGCACAGCCTTCCAAGACACCAGGCTTTCAGTCAATGTCCTTCTCCAGGGGTTTGTGTCAAATTTGATGTAGTCTCTTCTCCAAAACACAAACTCAAGATACGGCAACACAACATTTATTCTGTGGACTATTCACAGCTTGAAAGAAGGTTAGGTATCTTCAAGAAGAACAACCACTCTAACTAAAAAGGGACTAAGGGACTGATTAGAGTGTTAGGATCTGTGCGATGAGTTTTGTGTCTATCAATTTATATGTTTTTTCACCTTGAAAAGTCTCAAGAACACAAGCAACGACCATATTGGTAAAGTATTCTCCAAAAACACACTATTACCTGATAGAGCTTCAAGTGTCATAGTGTATTAAAAGTTATACTTAAGTGCTTACATTGTAAATTTGTTCCTAATCTATAAGGGATTCAAATCTATTGTTCGGTTTGTAAAAGTCTAAATTGGTTAAGGGTAACTGATTTAGTGGGCAGTGTTGTGTCTAATTAGTGAAAATTCTAAGTCATTTAGGAGCTAGTTTATTTAGTGGGAAGTGTTGTATCTTCTTAGTTAAAGTCTAAGTTATCAAGGGTTGATAGCTTAATGGGCAGTGTGTTATCTACTTAGGATCAGTAAGTAATAGGGTTATTACTTAGCCTTGAGATTAGTATCTTAATCTAATTTGGCATTATATCTATTTTTCACTTTTGCTTAAAGAGATTAGTGAAAAAAGTTGGAAATCCTATGGGACAAGTCGTTGTATTACTCCCTTGGGAAAGGAGGTTTCCACGTAAACTGTTGGTGTTGTCTTGATTTCGTTGTTAACTTTTTATTATGATTATTACTGAGTAAAGGACCTGCTCCATTGACTGATAGTGGACACAAATATTCTATTAATGGGATCAATTATTCCTTCCCAATCATTTCGATCATGAATATTTTTCCATTTGCATGCTAATTTTGTTTCATCGCCATGGAATTTGTTTTTTTCCTCTCTAGCTATGAAATTTGATATATGGAGTCATTTTCGGTGAAAACATCGAATCGGAAAGAGTTTTTACTAGTATTTTCTTTGTTTCTTTGGCGACGAAAAAATTTAGTACTTTATGGATTGGAATTTCTTTTTGGGTTCGTATTTATTGCCACGAGAGTATTCTGAATAAGTAATGGGATTATAACAAGACGTAATGAGAGAAGGCAGCCCTCGAAAAAGGTGTGAAAATTACTCCTTAGGAGAATCAACATCGAAATGGGAGAATAAAGTTAGGGACCTTTAAAGAAAAAGTTCAAAATAACCTTTGAGACATCGTTTTGAGTTAAAATCCAAGGGACAAATCCATGCAATCCTATACCCAAAAAGGACAATGCCTTAACAATTGGACCGGAGCTGTTACAATTTAGCCCCAACATTTAGGTCTAGGCGATAGACCGTGCATGATGTATAACCAAACATATGTCACATGTTCGAACCTATTGTAGATAAAATGCATGATATTAATTACGAAAAAGGTGCATAGGTACAATCCCACTATCCAATAATAAGAAAAAAGGGGGAGAGGGACGATCCCACTATCCATCGAGCTTTGAACAGTGTGTCAGTTATCCCTCTAGTTTTGTTGTAAAAATAAAGAAAAGAAAGATTTGGAAAACTTCTATCCATATGAAAAGTAGTTCATACATATCAAAGAATCATTGACAAACTTATGTAGAACATAAAAACGAGAAAAAAGTTATACTAACAGATCAAGTAAATGCAAGTAAACCTCAAAATTATGAAAATACATGAGATTATATATTGAACAATGTTATAAGCACTTATAATAACTGAAACACCCAAACTAGCTATGTCGTTTATTGTTATGATTATTTCCTTTTCAAATGCATTGTAAAAGATTGTTTCATATCAGCATTATGTATTAGCTTGCTCGTAACATGGGATTGACAGGATCAAGCACCCATTCCCAATTATTTCGACCATGATATTTTTCCGTTTATATCCTAATTTTGTCTTTCCATCACCGTAGACTTTGTTTTCCTTCAAGTTATCTTTGTTATAGTAAACAACTAGTTATTCTTCGATATAAAATTGATTTTTGAAGTGTAATTTCCACTAGTAACACTTTTTCTTGGCTCATGGAAAAAAAATGTAGTAGCTAGATTAGGAGTATTGAGCAAAATTATGTTTGGTTTTTGTTCAATTGAGGATAAAGATATACTATTATGAGATGTGATCATTATAATTGTAGATAAAATTCTTAAGAGTAAAAAGGGTCTGATGTACCCCTCAACTTTGTCATTTATAGTTTATATACTCATTCTAAAATTGCTCATATATACCCTATTGTCACACAAATGACTCACACATACCATTTTCCTTTTAACATGAGTGAAAAATAATATTTTAAAATTATTTTTTATCAAAAGAAATAATCCATGTAGAGATATATATTATCCTTCTCACATAATCCATGTAGAGACCTATATTATCCTTCTCACACTTTTTTTTTTTACTTTTTTAATTGAAAAGCTAATTTGAATTTATTTGTTGATGGTCATATATATTCTTTTCACTTATTTCCTTCTAATCTTTACTGTAGATATTCTAAAAAGAAATTATAGATATAAATACTAATTTAATAACGATAGCAAAAATAATATTTTTATTTTTTCTCTTTTTTCCTCATTCACTAGTCTTTCTTTTATTTCACTTATTTTACGCTAAATAATGAAAGAATTTTGAAATAAGAATAAGAAACTCAAATAATAATTATCAAAGAAGTTAAAAAATAATTTATATGTGAAAAAGATTAAGTATTAAAATTAATTTTATCCTTTTGGTAACGGTAGGGGTATACATGTAACAAACTAGAAAATTTTTGAGCTAAGGATTGAACCATCCTTCATAGTCAGTATATTTTTTTCCAAGGAATCAAAAATTTCTTTAGCATTAAGGTTAATGCACTAGATGTAACACCTTGAATTCTAAAAGAACTTTAATGGAAATAACAAAAATCTAATTTTTGGAGAGTTAAGCAAAGTATGAGTTTTTGATCAACTTCAAACGACCATAAATCGTATCACAAAATGATAGGTGTTCTATAAGATACTTTAGGAAAGATAGTTGAATTATCTTTCCAACGCCACCGAATTTTCTTAGTTTCGAGTTCGGACGAGTAAGATATATACTTTTGAAGTTAGGTTGTCCATTTAAGGAAAGTTACCCGAAAATAGTAAGGGGTAGTTTAGTCTTTTCCTTACACAATTAGATTTAATTTGTTTTTAGTAATAATTTAGGGGTCTAATCCCATTAGGTTCAGTTTCATAATTCAAATATACGCTTAGGGTTTTAGTTGAGATTTCAAGAAGAGAAAAGAAGAGAAAAGAGGAAAAGGAGGAAAGGATCAAAGCGTTTGTTCAAGAAATTCAAGATTTTGCAAAGAACATAGTTCTTTGAGGTATGTAAACTTCCATAGTGTTGTGTTTGTTCACCCATACGTCAATCATGATTTATTCAATGTAATTCCGTTCTTAAAATTTAAGGATTTAAGTTGTAATGAGTTATTTATAAGTGTTCTTGAAGTTTTATTAGGTTTTGATGTAAGATTCTGCTTGGGACAATTTAGAATCATGTTAGCCATAATCTATCCAATAAAGGTGATTGATCTAAATTTCAAACGCGGGGGGGGGGGGGGGCGGGGGGGGGGGGGGGGGTACCAATTCAGTCCATCAATTTCAGAGTAATAAGTTATGACTTGTTTAGTAACCTATAGAGTTTTGTTACAAATTAGCGGACGGAAATATATTAAAAATTGTTGTTTTTGTCTTTTTACCTCCAAGAAAACCATAAACAAATTTCTTGACTGTTAAATGGCTAAAAACGATCATATTTTTCATGTTCACTACTGAAGTAATAATCCTTGGTTATAGAAATTTCAAGAAACTAATTCAAGAATCTCAAGAAAGATTTTCTTGACTGTTTACCTTCAAGCTAGGGTTTCAAGGCTTCTGATTAAGTTCTTCTTCAAGATTCATAAAAAATCATGTTCTTCTAGGATTCTACTCCTAGATTTGAGTATTATTGAGATAAGTTGATATTAAGTTCTTGATTTCATGTTTTTTTTAGAAGTTCTATTCCAAATTATAGAATTTTATATTGTTATAGAGATCCTTCATATCATGAACCATTACTCTTGTATTCATAATTCACATTCAAAAGATATTTAAGAGTAGAGTTCAAGAAAATATTTGAGTTAAATTGTAAATCCTTGAGATGAACTATCAATTTGAACAAAGTCTTGCAGAAGTAAGTAAGGGAATGAGAAGATTCGTATACATGAGTTCCAAGTAGTTATGAACATTCGAGTCAAATCGTTCATTCTCATAAATTCCACATGGAATACACATATTGAGTATCTTTTAGAGGAGTAGCATTCTGCAGTTCAGTCTTGAGTATAACTTCTAACACAATTTGAGTTATATCTAATATGGGACTAGAACATGGTAATACTGGAGTCCATGAGTTGAGGTTAGGAAAATAAATTACGCATGCAACCCTATAAGTCGAAAATCTTGAAGATGAGAAACTTCTTCGATTCTTGAGGGTAATTAGTTCATGCTCATAACTTTGCATGAACCCTGTAAGTTGAACATCATGAAATTATCCATAAACATGAGATCACAAACCAATTCAAGGAAAGTTAAGATCAAATTCAAGAGAAGTTAAGAGTCAAGTGTAGTAGTTAAGAAAAGTCAAAGTAAAGTTTATAAAATTTTCAAAAGTTTTTCACAAATATTTTTACTTTGTTGTAAAGACTTAAAGTTTAAGTTGAGTAAAGAGTAAAAATTGAAGTCATTTATACAAAGAATTATAAGGGGATTATGTATTCCCAAAGAGTTTTGAAATGTTTTACATTTAAGAAAGAAAGGGAACATCGAATCTAAAAGAGAGCTTCTAAGCTAAGCTTTGAGTAATTATCTCAAACCAAAAAAAGAAGTTATTTTAAAAACATATGAGCTAAGTATATTTTTGGTAGCACCGATATGGGGAAACAAGTCCATATTAACTCAAGTCTCAATAAACCATGTAGCTCATCATGGGTATCAAAGGGTCATATTTTTTAGATGATCAGTTAAGTTAAGCTAGTGGATCCACTAAGTTAAGCGTTCTATATGACGACAAAGTGTAGGAAATTTTTGACAACGAGGGCAACACATTGTATCAAAACTTTGGCTTATAGTAATGGTTGTTAGTTAGGGAAACTCCCACAGTAATAATTGCATGGTTCGTCAAGGGGTTCTTCTTAGTATGAATGGGGATATGAGACTTCATTCATGAATTGCACAAGTAGACTTTGAGAAAAAGCATGGTATTTATTTTATGATATTATGATTATAAATTGACATCATATGTTTAAACAATTTTTCTTTATGTTGGAATTGTTTTAAACTACTTTATATTGAAATGAGTTGTTTTAGACAAAGGTTGAGTACCTCAGTTGAGTATCTTGAGTGAACTTTGACTTCATGAGTGAGCATAAATATCTTTGAAATGAAATCTAATATCGAGTGAGTATCTTATCATTGAGTATTCTAAGTAGAGTATTCTTGTGTATTCCTTGAGTTGAGTAAGTTTGAAAAGAGGTAACTATGTTTCCTTTTTATCAAGTTCAAGCCTATGGTTTTTTCTTTAGATTTCCCCTTACATGCTCTTACATTCCAAGTACTGAGCCATTTGGCCTATATATCAAAATCATCAACAAGAGCTTCATTAATACATTCGAGAGTTCGAGTTAGCTATGATGAGCCTCCTTACTTCCAGAGGATTTTATTTACTTTCCAGTTTAGTCAGGATGTCATGGGTCTTGTCCTGACTTCCATATTTATCAGTTAGAGGCTTCAAAGATAGTTAGTATAGTTGAGAAGTATGTATCATTCATTTATTTTATTAAATATTTTAAAACTAAAGTTTCCTGGCGAGTTGAATATATTAATTTGATTATTCAGAGTTTTCTTTTGAGTTAAAGTTTGTATTTCTGTTTCATGAATTTTTATTCAGATTTTATGCTTTTGCATGCTTAAGTTAGTCTTGTTAGGACCGAAAATAAGCAGGTGTAAATGCGGAGCTCGCCAAAGCAAACCTCAAAAGACCGAGTAAGAAGAAACGAGATAAGACACCAAAGACACAAAGATTTAACGTGGGTTCGGTCAATGGACCTACTATCCACAAAGGAGATGAGCATCCATGTAAATATGAGAGTACAAAATTACAGAGAGAAACAACCTCAACCACAATCACTCGGAATACATGGGAGTTCACACAAGTGAGAACGTAGCACTTTGTGATCCACCAATTCTCCCTCTAACCAAATACTATCAAAGTCTTTAAGACAATTGTGAAAGTGATAAGGTTAGAAGGAAACCTGACCTCTACTTTATAAGCCTAAACCTTTTCCTACCAGAAAAAGGATTAAGTCAACTTCAAACACCTTTCCTAAAGGAAAAACTATTTAGGATAAGAAATAAGGGCAAATACAACCCACAAATCTCCCCCTGGCCCTGAATTTCTGACAAAATAATTTGTCCACTTCTTTCTTAATCTCAGCAACTTGCTTCTTCCCTCCATAATCTCTTGATGAAAAAATTTATGGTCAACACAGAGAACCTCTCTGAAACAATTTCTCCACACAAAAATATTTCAATTACTGTCAAAAAGGTTGCGGCTTAGAACTACACCGTCAAGACTGAACACCTCTTTAACCGGTCCATCATCGATCATCGAACCACTGAAACCTGGACTCGTCATATGAAACGGGCTATGATACCACTTGTTAGGATAGAAAATAAGCAGGTTGTAAAATGCGGAACCTAGCAAAGCAACCTCGAAGACCCACGAGTACGAAGAACAACGAGAATATCTCAAAAGACACAAAGAATTTAACGTGGTTCGGTCAATCGACCTACGTCCCCAAAGGAGAGAGCAATCACTATAAATTGAGAGTTACAAAAACAGAGGGAAACAAGACTCACCAATTCACTCGGAATACATGGGAGGTTCACCAAAGTGCTACAGTATTCACGCTTGTGACCCAAACTTCTCCTCTTGACCAAAACACCAAAGTCCTTAAAATTACATGGATGATGATAAGGATTTAGAAGGAACATGCTTCTATGTATAGAGTCCTAAAACTTTTCCTAACAAAAGGATTTAGTAATCAAAACATTCCTACAAGAAAAACCTTATTTTATGGTAGAAATTTAGCGCAGAACACTAACAAGTCTTCGATGTAGTAGCAGGATGAGGATTCACTTAGGTACAAACAATGGTTTTTGAGTGTCGGGCACGTGTAGGGTGTGGACTCAACTCTTGACATATATGTGCCAATTTTTTTTTACGTAGGGGCATATATGAGCCATTTTTATAACAAGCAATATCAACTCTAAATGGCAAAGATCTGAGGTATATCATAATCTTTTTGCTTCTTACAATAAAGATATCCTAGTATGGAATATGATCATTATCTTTTTGTAGTTTCATCATGTTGGAATTAACAGCATCGTCTTCAGCATCAAAATAAAGGAATGTTGCAACAATAATATACTTGTTGCTAAATATTAAGCTATAATAATAAATAAGTGAATTTATAACTGGCACTCTTTTTCAATGGTGCAAAAGTCTTTAGCGACCTGAATGCAACTGCATTATATATTATCCGGTAAATGTCTCTTTTATTGTAACATTAAGAAAAATCAGGTTGTTGCTTGGTTCCCCAAGTCTTTTTTATATATATGAAAATTCTTTGTTAGCTATTATGAACCACAATTATTAGCAACTATTAGTTCTCTATAACTATTATTACACTTTGAGGTTGTAATTAACAGATAAAAGTCCTTAATTTAGAGATTACATATTATAAAAAGACCATATCAGAGAGTCATGAACATTTAATCTTTTGGTGAAATTGACAAGGCGTGGTTCAATGCCTTTTAAGATGAGACATTCGTCTTAGGCTCCTAAATGGTTTAGTGTCATTAGATCGAATGTTTCTAAAGGCTTTAGAACATATACAAAGAGTGTTGATTGCCGCTAAAAATACATATTGAGGCAATTAAGGTATTGTCATTAATTAGTTGACGCTATAGATCATTTTTGATGTAGTGTCAATAACGTAACTTGTGAATTTTCTCTAAATTATTACAGAACATGTATGACGTTTTTAAGAAACATGAATGTTTTTATCAAATTAACTCTTACGTCCATTGATTAATTTCAATCGAATAATCTTTTACTCGTGTTTTTTGCGTAGGAGACAAAGTAAGCTCCTTCCAATCCCGAAGAAATTATCATATGCATTTTAAATCCTTATACAAATCAAATAACATGGTTTGACGTGAATAATCTTGCTAGTAATATATACTATTGTCATTTTGGCTAAATGGTTAGTAATATATATTATTGTCGTTTTGGCTAAAAGGATAGTAACATATACTATTGTCATTGTGGCTAAAAGGTTAGTTATATATACTATTGTCATTTTGGGTAAAAGGTTAGTAATATATACTATTTGTCAAATTTACTTGTGTTATGAAAATATAGAATAAGAAGAAAAAACTAGAGAGAAGAGAGAAGATAAGACCTATTATTTTTCCTAAGAGTTGATTTTACAATGAAGAGGACCCCTTTTCTTCCCCAAGTAAGATTCTTTACAATACCCTAAAAGGACTTCACATAAAAGACATTCACTGTAATACAAATTTTAAAAAACTCCCCCTCAATATCTAATTCATAAATGATGCGTCTCGTAAAAAAATCTTACTTAAAACATTTAAAAAGGAAAACTCTAGTGAAGGAAAAGAGATCACGTATCTATTAATACGCAATTAGGTTGTCTCAATAATAATCTTACAAGGGAAATCCAGCGGGACAAAGCCTCTTAAGGAAAAAAGAGTACAAAGCTTTTTAACTCCCCCTAATAATAAGATCAATCCAAAAACTTGAATTTTCGCATTCCAAGCTTGTGCACAATTTTCTTGAAAGTTGCAGTTGGTAGAGACATGGTGAATAAGTGAGCCACATTATCACTTGAATGAATCTGTTGCACATCTACATAACCATTCTTTTGGAATTTATGCGTATAGAAAAACTTTGGGAAAATGTGTTTTGTTCTATCTCCTTTTATGAATCTCCCCTTAAGTTGTGCTATTAATTCTGCATTATCTTCATATAAAGTGGTGGGTATTTAATCACATTCCAAATCACATTTTTCTAGAATGCGATATATCATAAACCTTAACGATACACATTTTCTACTTGCTTCATGAATAACTATTATCTCAACAAGATTTGATAAAGTGGCTATGATGAGTTGCTTTGTATATCTCCAAGATATGGTAGTCCCACCCCCCATATAAACACATAACCTATTTCATATCGAGCTTTGTATGGATCAGATAAATATCTTGCATTACTTATTTAAAAGATTGAGACTACAATTCAGAGAATAACATAAGCCCATATGAGTTGTCCCTTTACAATATCCCAATATGTGTTTGAACCCATTCCAATATCTCCTAGTATGAGAAGAACTATATCTTTCTAACAAATTAACAAGAAAATCTATATCAAACTTGTAGTATTTACAAGATACATTAGTGCACAAATTGCACTAAGATATGATAATTCAGAACCAAGAATTTTCTCATTATTTTCTTGAGGTCGGAATGGTTCCTTATTTACATCAAGTGAACGAATACTAATTCTTCGCGCCCCAATTACATCGCGATCACATACAAACCACATCACACCAATTTACGAAAGTCAAAGAAATTCTAATGCAGTCTACACCCAAACATACATAAAAAGCATGAAAAGAAAAAGAAAAATAATATCGAGTTTACGGAACCACTGTGGTGTCCTTAAGGAATTTAATCCTCTACTAGTAGTCCACGAGGTTTTTTTTGCTGTGAGTAGTTCCTTCTAAGGTAACCAAATAAAGAAGTAGTGGATACCTCAAAACTTGATAATTTTAACGAACTCAAAATGATAGCAACGAATCACACCAGAGGAGCGGACGATCAATCAATGAGTGTTTTAGTTATAGGGAATTATACAAAAGAAGGGAGAAACGTGATCGTACGAAAAAAGGGGAGGTGAGAGAGTTGTCGTCTATTGTATAGACAGACGAAGGGGGTCAAAGGGTCACCAGCGTGCTTGGGCGAAGAGGAAGAGGCAGCGGGTTCGGGAAAGGGTTAGCAAAAGCTTGGAAAAGGCGCGACAAGCGCTTTAGAATTGTAGACAAACACTTGAGAAAAGAGCACAACCATTAATAAAGTCATAACCCTTCGGCATAGTCACAACCCTTCAAGATTGTCATAACCTCTCATTTCCTGTTCATACCTTTAAAACCCAACAATCCATCACATAAATAGGGAATGTTTATTGTTTAAACATATGCATGAAAAAGAGTGTGATTCATAAGTAAGGATTTTTTGCATTTGGATAGTGGGTTTCCCTTTAAACTTTCCATAGTGAACATATATTAGATATACTCGGTAAATCGGTAGATTTGATATACTTGAACCGTTATGCTTTCGTGTATACCTAGATAGCTTATGTCAAACAATGAACCCTTGAATTGTTTTTGGTTGTCATTGTTTGTTAGTTCATCCATGAACAAGTCTTAGTTTATAAGTGCATAGAGAATGGGCCTTACCAGATTCTCCTTGAAGCATCTTACACTTCACCCTTACATAGGTGGTTGCTAAATGTGTTATCCTGTAGATACACTATTTTATATACAATGTATCAAACATAGAAATCATTAAAAATTTCTAATACCTTTATCCTTAATACTGAAGATTGTCTTATCATGATAATGGACTATTAAAAAAAAAAAATTTGACAATGTCGAACCGTCATCAATGACATTGTTTGATCTCCTTGAACCTAAATATTGGGATCTCCAATCTTCTAGGTAGAGTAAAAGCCGCAATGACTTGTCCTCGACCATATTCTCATTCGCTTTATTATTTGTCAACTCCCACTTCAGTTAAGCCTTTTATAAGTTGACGTTGAAATTAATGCATTCACTTCACACCTTGATATTTAGTGTTTCAATACTGTTCTTAGTCTCTAAGAAAGCTAATTTAGGATTTGGTGGTAGTAAGCGCAGTGTATCTTAGTTAATTTGTGATATATGTATCTAGTTAATGTGCAAGGAATTTTGATTTTCTATTTGAGTAGATGAATAGTGGCACAAAGCAACAGTAGAAAACAATTTGTCAAGAACAGGAGAGAAGGAGAAATTGAAGAAAATCTTTTCTTTCTTTGAATGTGTCTTTCAGCAAAAAACGATGAAGGGTATGTTGATAGTGCGTTGTAGGAAATCAATACTGGAGATAAGATCGAAAATAGTGTTCCTCTCAATTAATAATAGCATCACTACTTAAAGTGATGAATGTGAAATGGACCATAGTTGAGTGCAAAGATAAGGGGGATCGCATTTGGTCGCAATCAGAGGTAGAGGAAGGAGAAGGTGGGTGGGCTGTAGGGGGGTCATACGGGTAGAGGACACAAATCAGGTGATGTTCTTCATGTTACTGGAAGGTGAAGAGGAAAAAGTTTTGCGTGTAGGTTGCTGGTTAAACTCATGGAGGGAAAAAATGGTTATTTCTGTGATTGACAGAGAATTTTGCAAGATTTGTGATAAAATTTAGTCAAATCAAGTCATTGTTGAAGACAGATGCTAAAAATGAAATTGCATTTACAATTTCATGACAATGCATTCAAAATGAAGTTGTAGATGATACATGGCTTTGGCGCGAAAGATTTTGTCTCTTGAATTTTCATGGTTTGAAACTTCTCAATCAAAAATACATGGTTCCAGACCTTTGTGAGACATATACTAAGACTAAAGTATATAATACTTCTATCATATCTTTAGATGTGTCAAATGAAGAAGAGGACGAGGGTGGGGAAGATGTCCCTCAAGGAGGAGAAATCTCATATTTTGACAATGAAGAACACCATTTCCAAGAGGAATAAAAATTTTTAGTGACATTTATCAAAGATGAAACTTTGTCGGCTTTAGTAAGAAAATTATGATGAGGCAATAAAGCATGTGTTTGGAAGAAAGCCTTGGCACAAAAATTCAAAAGATTGAGAAAAATAATACTTGGGAGTGTGTGTATATACCCATAGAAAGAGAATTTGTAAGTCTAAAGTGGGTTTGGAAAATCAATATCAATCAAAAAGAATATATTCAAAAGCACTAGTGAAAGGAGATATTCAGTGGCAATTTTTGCCAGACTTGAGAACAACTTGTTGACATCTTCACCCCAACACTTCCTAGTGAAATGTTTTGCCATCTTCGAGAAGGAATTGGAGTTTTAAGAAATAGCATTAAGGGGGAGTGTTGAAATTAATGCATTCACTTCACACCTTGATGTTTAATATTTCAATATTTTCTCTTAGTTTCTCAAGAAGTTATTTAGCATTTTGTGATACATGTATCTAGTAATTTGTGATACATGTATCTAGTTTATTGTGCAAGACTTTTTGTTATATACTTTGAGTAGTATAAATAGTAATGTAGTTGATGATTGTAATCATTTGAAGTTACTTTAAGTTGCCTATATAAAACTTGAGCATTCTCTAAAGATAGTTTTCTACTTCCATATTTTCTAAATATTTGACACATTATCCGTTGACTTTACATAGTCAATTATGATAATTCTACAAGAGAGTAGTTTTCTATAGATATTATGTCTACATCATATAAGATGAGACTTTCCGTTATACATAATGCTCCATGCCCTTCCTATTGAAAATTAACTCTCACAGTGTATGCAAACTAGAGCTAAAATGGGCCAGGACTATCATTAGTTATAAATGCATAATTCCCAGATTAATTATTGCATTCTCAGTTTGCATGTTCAGCTTCGAGCTATCCTGTATTTACAGAAACCTAGACATAATCAGTTAATTTACAAAATTCATTGGGAGCATCATAATATTGAGTTGGACTAGGGTTTAGCGTAGCCAATAGTCCCAGAACAACTAGCCAAGTAGGTTGTAAGTCCCTCCTGTGGGCAATCAGTTTCTGAGGATCACGCCATATTCATTTAGACTTTGGCCAGGGGTACATTAGATCCTTTCGATGGGCGTATACATCAGACTCCACATTTATTCATGGGTTTTATTATTGGTCTATTTAGAAGCTCCGACGTTCAGTCAGACCTCTTTGCGTTGACAATTTATCAGTATATTGAATATTAGGTCAGGTGTGTTATAAATTTGTATTGATCCATTTAGCCAGAATTTAAGTGTCTTTTCAGATTATGTACTGCTATTTTGCTTGTTTAGTGATGTTTTATTTAAGACTTTACTTTATTCTACATGCGTCAGTAACAGCTTGTTCAGGAGTACTTGACACATACGTGCGCTACATCTTCTCATGATGTAGGTTCAGGTTCTCAGCATCCATATCGCACAAAGATCGATTTCCAATCTCCAGTTTAGCAGATTCAATGGTTAGTCCTAATTCTCCAAGGACAACAGTCATGAGTGTCATTTAAATCTTTAGTTTTCCTAGATATAGCTGGGGGCTTGTCCGAGATATAGCTGAGTGTCATGAGTGTTATTTCATACATAGTTAGTTTCAGCCTAGTGTTGAGTTAGTAACTACATTGTATTAAACTTATCAATTTTTCGTATATCTAAGTTTTAGAATATGGGTATTGCCCATTTTTTCATTATAATTTATGATTTATCTTCCGCAACAGTTAATTATCTTTAGTATGCTCATAATCATGCCAGCAAGGTTAGCTTGGGATCACTTGTGGTCCTAGGTTCCGTGTACGTGGCTCGGGGATTGCTCGTGGCGTGATAAAACTTGGTATCAGAGCACTACGTTCAAGAGTCCTAGGATGTCTGAAACGCCGCACTAAGTAGAGTCCTTTTCATGGGTGTGAAATGCAACACATCTAATGAGAGGGAGGAAAACGTTGTTTTAGGAAAACTTCAATTTTTGTTACTTTTATCGTGCGTTACGGTTGAGTCTCAGTTCCATTCTACTCTAGTGATCAACTAAGGTTCCTTGCCTGCTCATGATATTAGCACGAATGCTAATGCGCACAATGTGCTAACGGCAGTAGTTTCTCAGTACCATATAAGGAAGTTCAAATGCACAGTTTCAGAACGCCAATTCAACTTTTGGCTCAAAGTATGAGAACATGGAACAATAAGAAGGTTGTAGTTCCTACTAATAGAAATGATCAATTAGTGGCATCCAGAGTTTGTGATTTTGTTAGAATGATTCTGCGGATGTTTTTACATTCGCAAGTTGGTAAGAACCCATAGAAGTTCATTGATGAGGTCAAGGAAATATTTGGTGTGATGTAAGTAACTGGTAGTGATAGGTGAGATTGGCATCCTACCAGCTCAAGGATGTTACTCACATATGGTTAACTCAGTGGAAAGACAACATACATGACTTTGTCATTTGTAACTCAGTATAGCAGTCAATTTCAATGTCAGTACGGAAACTCTCTCAGAATCTTTCTCAGTCTCTACTCCAGTCGGTGAACCAGTTATATTTAGCAGGTATACATAAATTACCTTTTCACTGTTTATCAGAAAGTAACCTCAATAGTCTAGCAGAGTTAGAAATGGTAGACTTTGATGTCATTCTAGGCATGGATTGGTTACACTCATGTTATGCCTCACTCGATTGTAGAACTAGGATTGTTCGTTTTAAATTCCCAGACAAACCAATCTTAAAATGGAAAGGTAGTATCTTAGCGCCGATGGGTTGATTTATTTATTACCTTAAGGCCAGAAATATGGTTCTCTAAGAATGTGCATTGACTATAGACAGTTTAACAAGGTCACAATCAAGAATAATTATCCCATCCCCAGGATTTATGACTTGTTTGACCAACTCAGGGTGCTAGCCATTTTGTCAAAGATAGACCTCAGATCGGGTTATCATCAGCTTAGACTCAGAGATAGTGACATTCCAAAAGTAGCCTTCAGAACTAGGTATGGTCATTTTGAATTTGTAGGTATGTCGTTTGGACAAACTAATGCTCCTGCAGCTTTCGTGGATATGATGAACATAGTGTTCAAACATTACTTGGACTTGTTCGTTATCGTCTTTATTGATGATATCCTCATTTAATCTCGGGGTTAGGAAGAACGTGCGATCCATTTGAGAATTGTTTTACATACTCTCAAGGATCACCAGTTATTCGCTAAGTTTAGGAAATGTGAGTTTTGGTTGCAATTTGTTGCTTTCCTTGGTCACATTGTATCTAGTGAAGGGATCCGAGTAGATTCACAGAAGATATAAGCAGTGAAACAATGGCCCAAACCTACCTCTACTGCTGATATCAAAAGTTTCTTAGGTTAAGCGGGTTATTACAGAAAGTTCAGGGAAAGATTTTCATCCATAGCCTCACCATAAACTAGGTTGACCTAGAAAATGGTCAAGTTTCAATGGTCAGATGATTGTGAGAAAAGATTCGCATAATTTAAAACTAGATTAACTACAGCTCCTGTCTTGAATTTATTAAAGGGTTCAGATGGTTATGTGATCTATTGTGATGCATGAAAGAGTTGGCCCTAGGTTGGTGTGTTGATGACGAGGGTAAGGTGATAGATTATGCCTCTAGACAACTTACGGTTCATGAGAAGGAAGAACTATCTAACTCAGTGACCTCGAGGCTTTGCAACAGTGGTGTTTGCACTTAAGATTGGAGACACTAATTGTATGGTGTTTCGCGTAGATGTTGTGCACTTACTTATAAGGACCTTTAGTATGTGTTCACCAGGAAATAGTTTAATCTGTCACCAGAGGAGATGGCTGAATTCCTATAAGGATTATGAATGATTGTGCATTATCATCCGTTGTTGAAGTATAATGTAAGTGCAGATGCTCTTAGTGATTACTCTATGGGTAGTTTAGCCCATGTTGAGGAAAAAAAAAGAAAGAGATAGTGAAGGTGTTCCAACAGGCTTGCTAGCTTGGTAGTCTCGCTTCAATGAGCATATAATCGAACTAGTGCTGTAATTTTAGTTCAGGAATGGGGAAGAAAACTTCTTTATAGTGGAGGTGGTTAAGGAAAAAAAGCAAGAGTGACCCCACAAATTTTTTCTTGAATTAAAGAAATGCCCCAGTCCACGTTCAGAGAGGGGAGGTTCCTCCTAAGAGGGAGATGGTGGTTAACTTCGCTACCAGGTGTAGATTGTGTTTTCTGACGTGGGCGAGTTGAGACCACATATTCTTGCGAGAAGCCATTAAATCTCGGTATTCTATTTCATCTAGGTGCCACTAAGAGGTACCACGATTCTACGGGAAGTTATTGTGGAAGGCATGAGGAGGAGACATAAGCGCAAGTCAAGGTAGTAGAACATCATAAACCAGGGGGTTATGGACCAAGAAATCGATCTTCTACTTTGAGGAAATGGGATGAGTGTGGTGTGTGATTCAAATTATGGACTCATCATAGGATTACCGCGTTACTCGTAGACAGTATGACTCCATTGGGTGCTAGTTGATAGGATGACCTAGTCTTCTAGCTTCTTGGAGGTCAGACTACATATTCGGCAGAAGACTAGGCAAGGGTTTAATTCACTGAGATGTGAGGTTACAATGGGGTTTGCTTGCTATCATCTCAGATAAGGTCTCCAAGTTTATCATCATTTCTGAAAGTCATTTCAGACAAGGTTATTTGGTCTAAGTAAACCTTGTACAACATTTCAGCCAAAGAATTATGGGTAGGCAGAGTGTACCATAGCAGCCTTAGATTGATATGTTGAGAGCGTGTGTGATCTATTTCAAAGGTAGTTGGGAAGCTTCACCATCCTCTTATGAGGTTTTCCGACCAATAATAAACTAGCATTCAGACTGTCCCTTATGAGGCTTTCTATTTGTGTAGATGTAGATCTCCTATTGGTGGTTTGAAGTAGGTGAATGAAGCGCTTTATAGGGCCAGATTCAGTCCTTTATTGGCCTATGGAGGAGGGAAAGGGTGCAAACTCATTAGATACATAGACTTAAGACAGGCCCAAAGTCGTCAGATCAGCAAATATATGCAGATGTAAGGATGAGGAAACTAGAGTTCTAAGTTGATGATTGGGTTTTTCTGAAATTCTCACCTATGAAAGGGATGATGAGATTTGGAATGAAAGGGAAGCTCAGTCCTAGATATGTAGGCCCTTACAAGATAATGAAAAGTGTTTGATAAGGTGGCATATGAGTTAGAGTTGCCAGCAGAATTAGTAGCAATGCATCCGGTCTTCCACATCTCACTCTTGAAGAAGTGTGAGGGTGATCCAGCCTCTATATTTCCATTGGAGAGTGTGGCGGTGAAAGATAGTCTTTCTTATGAGGATGTACCAGTTGAAATTCTTGATTGTTAGGTCAGAAGGTTGAGCAACAAAGAAGTCGCTTCAGTCAAGGTTTTGTGGAGGAGTTAGTTCGTAGAGGGAGCAACTTGGGAAGCAGAAGCATCCATGAAAGCAAGTATCCTCACCTCTTTCCTTCTGATTTTACTCCAGCTTGAGGTAATAGCTCCTGTTCGGTTTTACAGTCAATCATGCAGAAATTCAGTCATAGAATCATGTTCCCTCAGTTTGTACTTGCATTTTCAACATATTTTCATATACTCGGAACTCAATTAAGTCAGAAACTCAGTTCTCAATGTTTAGTAGTGGGTTTGCAGCTCTCTCATTCTATTTCAGCTAGTTTAGTCTTCATTCGAGGACGAATGTTTACAAGGGGGAGATAATGTAACACCCCATTGACAAAATAGACCAAAAATAAGTTTTTTCATAAATTTCTGCAAGTGCAACCAACGGTGGCATCGACGCTCCGTAGGACAGACGATGGTCTGTCCTGCACAACCGTCGATGGGATCATAAACTCCCAAAAACTCAGCCGAGAAAAATTGGCTAAGTCTTGATCGACGGAGAGACGGACAGTCCATAGGTCATATGACGGTCCGTAGTCCATGACCGTCGATCGAGAAACCCATTCACCCACTCTCTGACAAGAGCTACGGATGAATTTGAAGATAGTTAAGGGTAAATGCAGTTGGGTCGATTTCAAATGATCATAACTATTAGCACAAAATGAATTAGGTCTCCCATGACCTACCCACAGATAGATAATTTATTTATCCTTCCATAGACACCGACTTTCATAACATCATACCTCAGAGTAAAACGCTATGTCCATTTAATTAAAGTCCTGTCGAACAGGCCCTCACGATGGACCCAACAAAGGGGCGTCGGGCAGACGATGGACCGTCTGTCTTTACCGTCGTTTGGCCCGACAACAACTTTCCCAGGGGTCTTTTTGACTTTTACCTCTTTGTTTAAAAACCACTAAGGTTACGTTTGTTTTGACCAAATCATTCATATTTTTAGTGAGTTGTTTAAGCCTAGAAGAAACGTAATGTTTTAAAACATATCTAGTCAAAGCATTTAATTCAAAAAAGTGTAGAAAACTAGAAGAAAGAAAGGAGGAAAAAATTCAGACCAAGTTCAAGAATGAAAACAAGGCTCCAACAGGTCCAGCCACCAAAACGAAATATTTTTACGTGGAGTTTCATCACAAGGTATGTGGGATTTCCCCACTAGTGAGTTCCTTCCTTTCACCCATTGGGTCCCTAGTTTCAGTTAGGTCTTGTTCCCAATCCATGATTACAAACCTACGGTTTCATGATTTTGATAGAAACTTCATTATTCATTAAATGTATGTTCCAAATAATAGTTATCATCTTAGTACTAAGATTATCGCAGGAATCTCAGACCCAGATGTGTATTTCTTAGTTCTGAATTACACATTGCTAGGCGTCAGAATATTAGAGACACTTCAACTATACATACTCAGTTTATAAATTGCATAATTACCAGATTAATTATTGGCATTGTCAATTTGCATGTTCAGTTGAGCTTCCAGTATTACAGAACCCAAGACATTTTCAGTAATTACCAAATTCATGGGAGTAGTGCATAAAGCGAGTTGGACTGGGTTTGTTTTAGCGTACCCAATAGGTCCCAGAACTACTAGCCAATAGGTGTGTAAGTCCCCTCTATGGGCAATAAGTTTAGTGATCCTCGGCAGCATGCCTTATACTTTGGCCGGGTATATTGGGTCCTCTCGATAGGGAATATACTTCGGGCTCACATTTAGTCATGTTTGATTTTATTATCGGTTATTAGTACTCCCACAGGTTCAGTAAGACTCTTGCATTGACCATTTTATCAGTATATCATTATCAGTTTCAACCTGTTATTAAAATTGGTCATGCATCCAGTTTTGCTCAAGAATGCAAGGTATTAGTCAGATTATTATACTTTGATGTTTTGCGGGTGGTTCAGTTATATTTTATTTCAGCTTTACTCTATCCTACATGCTCAGTACCTTTTAAGTATTGACACATACATGCGCTACATTTTCTCATGATGTAGAATCAGGTTCTCAACATCAAGTTCACACATAGATCAATTTCCGATGTCCACTTCAGCAGATTCAGTAATGAGTCCTAATTCTCTAAGGACAACAGTCATGAGTTTAATTTCAGTCCTTAGTCATTTAATTTCAGTTTTTGCTAGATATAGCTTACGACTTGTCCCTATATTTCTTGTCCAGTTTAGATGCTTATTTCTGACATAGTTAGTTTCATCTTAGTGTTGAGTTAGTAACTTTATTGTAGTAAACTCATCATTTTTTAATAAATCCCAGTTTTAGCATATGTGTATTCCCAATCTTTTCATTATAATTTATGATATAGCTTCCGCAACAGTTTATTATCTTTCGTATGCTCATGATCATGCCAGCAGAGCTTGGGATCACTTGTGGTCCTAGGTTCCGTGTCCGCGTCTCAGGGGTAGCTCAGGGCTTGACATAAACAATGACCTTTGATTTGAAGTGTCTTTAATATAAAAACATTTATCACATTCATTAATATTGAATTCATTTGACAACATAGTTTTGTCGAAATTTGCATGTCGTATTTGGGTGCTAATTTTTAGTCCATAAAGTGACCTAATAAGTTTACGAACTTTTATTTATTTACCAAGAAATACAAAGCCCTTGGGTTGTTCCATGTTATTTTTTCCCTCCAATTATCCTTTTTTTTCTTAAAAAAAAGTTTTCACATCCATTTTGAACAATTTAAAGGTTATATACCACAACTAGAACAATAAACATCTGAATTGCTGAAATCCTAGTTAGTGGATATTATGTGTCAAAATAATCAAGGCTTTCTTGTTGTATAAAGCCTATGACAACAAGACTTGCTATGTATTCGTCAATAGTTTCATCAACTTTCTTTTCCATTTGTAAATCCACTTTGAACCCAAAGTTTTATTTTCTGGAGGAAGTTCAACCAATTCTCAAGTACAGTTGCTCAAGAATGAATCTATCTTACTATTGATAGCATCTTTTGAAAATGAATGAGTCCAAAGAGGCAATGACTTTTTTGAATTTGTGAGACTCATTTTGAAGAAGAAATGTTACAAAATCAAATTCAAAAAAAGTAATTTGTCCATTGACATTTACTACGCTTCTGAATCTCTTTGTTAAGTACATTCGCTTTAGGTTCGTTCCAATGTTGGTTAGACCTTTAACATAACTATCGGCAATTTGTACATATGAACCATAAATTTACATGATTTACTATTTCTAGCATATCTAATTAACATATAATGCATAGTCATAGGTCCTATTTTGACCCGTTTGGCAATAGTTCCTTTATTTTCATTTCTCATATGGAATAGACTGTATTGAAAATTGTTAGATCATTCTCTTTCAAGAGTTATTGCTTATATATAATTTAAGAAGGACAAACAATTCTATATGATGATACAACAAACCCTGAAAAAATACAACTTTTTGTTACTCCCTTTCTTAACAAAAAAAATTTTTCTTTTTTATTTGTTACTCCCTTTACTAACAAACAAAACTTTTGTTCCCTCTCTTTTTTAACACATAAATTTCCGTAATTTCTTTTTCTACAATCATAGCACCCCTGTATAAAGAGGACATTCAATATTTCCTTCAAAGTTCGATTTTTTTCCTGTCAACAATTTCATTTAGATTGATGTGAGAATGTGTAGTATTTTGATGAATGATTCCATTTTCCAAATATGTTTCTACAAATGAAGATTCGTATTCTCTACACTACCACTTCTAATAATGACAATATTTTTATCGAATGACTTTTCAACTTTAGTTTATACTATCTATATGTTTCTGTTGCTTCATCCTTACTATTTTGGAAATATATATAATAGTATCTAGTGCAACTATCAATAAAATTTATGAAGCATTTTTCCTACCAAGTGATGGTGTTGACCTCATATCACAAATGTTAGTGTAAATCATATATAAGGTATTAAAATTCCTTTCAACAAAACATACTTGACATTTTGATTTACTGTACTAGAAGTTAGACAAAACTTCTAAGTTGATCAGTTTTTACAAGGTTTTGTAATGTCACAGACAATTTGATTAAAGCAAGTAAAACCAAATATAAATATTATGTTTGAAAAGACCTTCTGTTAGGTAATCTTTTCCCACAAATATTTTGTTCTTTACTTTTATAAATTTCACAAATCTGAACATTGTTTTATACTCACCATCTTGCCAAATGTCATTTCCACAAGGACCTTTCCATAACATTCAATGTTTTATAGAATTACCATAACCATAGTCTCGTTGGTGCAATAAGGGTAATTTAGCCCAAATGTTTGTTTTACAACACAATAATAAAAGATCACTTTTGACCAATGTTCATGTATATACAAATAAATTTATTTTAATAGACATCTTTTCATAAAAATTACAATACTTCAAGTGACTTTTTTTCATCAAAGAAAACAATGTTTTTGATCAAGCGATGTAATTTGTGGTGGTTTTATTTACTGTCGTATCAATACTAGTAGGAGAGACTTCAAACCACGACATCAAATATACTAGAAGAATTTGGTGGGTCTAATATTTTAATACACGAAATTGTCATAAATGTTAAGTCTTGTAATTTTCAAATTACATAGATGGAAGTTTAATTATATCTTTATACAAGTAAAGAAACCCCCACATTTTAAATATGTTCTCAAAAATGTTTTTCGAGCATTCGAAATTATTTTTCATATATTTTTTTCCATGATTTCATATTAATATATTATTAAAATACAAATTGGCAACACAAAGCCTTCTTTTGTAGATTTTTTCAATATAACCACCCATTATAGGCACAGAAATCACTAATTTTATGTCACTTGTATTTTTCCCTTTATGTCACAATTACACAGACCACTTAGTTTTTAGAATAGTAGCAATAAATATTCAATCATTATACAACTTATTTCTAGTTTAACGATTAAATTTTTATATTCTTCTAATCGTTATATGAATGAACGTTGAATTATAATGAAGTTTTTATATTCTTTGAATTAATTTCACATTTAGACAGAGCAGTAAATCGAAAAGGTTTGAATCTTCGAAAATCTCAAAATACAACATTGTTTATATCTAACGGTAAAGATTTTATCTTTTTCAAATAATTTATCCTTAATATTTATGACAAAGATTGTGTACTCTTTAAGTCAGAATATTCATTATAACAGAGAACAAATTGGTGAAAATTATATATTTTTCAAACCAATACACAATATGATTTGTTTTTGAAGTTCTTATAATCTTCAAACCAAAGAAGTAAAATATTAGAGGATTTTAAGTCTCCCAAATTCAGACACAATCTAATTTCAAATGGAGTAGAAAACTACAGAAGTTTTTTTTCGTCCTCTAAACTAAATACATATTAATGTAAGTAAATATGTATTTTGAGATCATCACATAATGATCATATATCCTAACATTTATGAAATGAATCTCTTAAGTTATGAAGGATAGAAAAAAAATATAATAATAAATGGAGATGAAGATATAACCCATTTTAAAACTCCAATATAAAATCATTATTTCGGTGTCCAAATAATTTTTCTATGCATGTACTTTTGTTGATTTTTTTCTTTACTTTCCTAGTTTCCATATTCCAATTTTCTTATCAAGACATTGAATTACTACGAGAAACAAAACTAATGTTCAAATATTATAAGGCGACAACATTTGTTCATTTACTTCTCTTCATAGTTATATAGAACAAAAACTATGGGAAAAATAATCAACATCCACATATTAGCCTTAATGCTCAAATAATTTTTCTCATGGAAAAAAAAAACTCAAAGGGTGCAATGCTTGAATGCACTTGGGGAGAATATAAACTAATCTTGCCTAGCTAAGGAAAACTTACTACATAAAATATACTCAAACATACTAAAGTAGTACTTATTCATCCCAAATCTCTTCAATCATGTGATAAAATAATTATCTTTTTATTTTTTCCCTTAATAAAATGAACACATAAAATAGAAATAATTATCTTACCACAGAAAATACCATAAATATAAATTTCTTAAGCTAATTATCTCATTTATTCATATTAGCAAACCAGGAATAATAAAAGATGAAAAGAACAATAAAAGAACTATCTGAGTCCACAGAAACCACAATGTGTCCTAGAGAAATTCGATCCCTCAACTACCCGAGGTTGCAGATTAATTCCTCCTAAAGTAAAACGGATAAATCATTAAAGAAGTAGCGGTACCTCAAACTTCAATACTTTCAATGAACTCAAAATGACAACAGTGAATCACACACACAAACATGGTCGATCAATTTCCTTTTGTAATAAATGTATGAAAAATAAGGGAAGAATTCAGTAAATAAAAATAAGAGAATTCCTCTCTATTTATATCAAACAAAGGCTAAGGGTTACAACTCTTTGGAAAGAAAAACACTTCAGAATTGTCACAACACTTTGTAACAAGCACAACCTTTCAAACGCTCACAACACTTTAGAAAGGACGACACAAACTTTCATTAAAGTCACAACCCTTCGATATAGTCAAAACCCTTCAAGAGAGTCACAATGCTTCATTTCATGTTCACACCTTTAATACCCAACCATTATATACTCCATGTTTTATGAATAGAATTATGCCTATTCAGGTATGCAGAGAACAAAGTGAATATGTGATCTCAGGCATGGATTTTTTGCATCTCCCTATCTTCTTGTGGAGGATGTCAACCAAGATGAGTTTTTGTAACTAAAAATGTTAAGGTTGGTAGTAATTTTACATAACAGGGCATTATATTTGCGCTTTTTTGATTGATTAATAAATAACTTTTTCGTGCAATAAACTTTATTTTGTATAGTTGAAGTCTTATCCCATTATGTGAAATATGCCAATATGAAAGAATTTGCAACTTCCCTAGCTTGTAGGATAGACATAAGGAATATCAGTGTGGATGACCGTAAAATTGATCATGTTAGCTGTGACATTAGTTCATTGTTGCAAGGCATAATGTTTTATAAGTTGAAGTCCATTATGTATTTGTTATTTATATTTGAATCTACGAATAAATGTTTAGTCTTCCAAAAATGGTCCCCCTAGTTTTTCAAAAGTCTTTTTAGAATTTCTCGTAACAGTATCTAGTAAAATGTGATACATGTATTTAGTATTGTGCAAGGATTTTTGTTGTCTATTTTTGTAGTAGATAAAAATCGTGAGGTAGTTGCTGATTGTAATCATCTAAAGTTGACTAAGTAGCCATAATAAACTTGAGCATTTTCTAAAGATATATTTTTCCTTCCATGATTTCCTAAAATTGGTATCCAGAGCAGGTTTTCGTTTCTTAATCTGTGTTAGGTGGAAGAAAAAATGGCATCCAAAAACAAATGAAAGTGTTGATTCTTCAGTTGTTCTTATTCCATTTTTTGATTGAAACTGATTTTGAATAAGGAGAAAAATGAGAACACATTGAAAGCTGAAGGTTTGTGGGACTATTGTGCAAATGGCTTGAAGAGACAAAAAATGATGGTGATCTTACTGCAGCAGACATGGAAAAATCTTGAGGCTACGTATCATCAAGATTGCAAAAGCGTTGAACAAAATCCAAATGGGAGTCTCAAAGTGGCATATTTTGCAAAAAAAATTCTACTTGTAGAGTGCAAGGGAAGCTTGAGATTTTCTGAAAAAACTGGGTGTATGGTGACGAAAAGGGTACGCTACTATAAATCTTCAAATATTAGAAGAGAGTTTCAAACATTTAAATGATGATGAATTTGAAAACAAATTGCTGAATATTGAACAAGAGTCTATAAATATTGTTGTACGTACAGGGAAATGTATCTCACTTCTTCCTCTCATTTTCTCCCCCCTAGGCTCCCCCTCACGGCCTCTTTCTTCTTTCCCTCTTATAATGCCTTGGCCCCTTTCTCTCACTATTTCCATATTTACCCTCCCCTCCAACTCTTTCCTTCCTTATTCATCTTTCCCGTCACCTCTAGTTTAACCCCCCTCCCCTCCTCTTATCGTCATTTCCGCCGCTTACACGCCTCCATCGTTTTTTCCACGCCCCAAACCTCCCCCCTTTCCTCTATCCCCGCCCGTTACCTCCTGCCCCTTTTCATCTTTCCCCTCTCGTCACCTTAATAGCCTTCCTTTCTTTCATCAGTACTGTACTTCTCTTTCTTAGGTTCTTCCCCTGAGGCAATCTCACTATTTTAAAGTTTTTACATCCTTTTTATGCTTATACTCCCTTACTCAGAGCCGTCCCCCATACCCGCCCTATTCTCACCTGTCAACCTCTTCCTCTTATCCCATCTTCCCTTCCAGTTCCATCTGACTTCTACCTGTCCTCTCAGCCTACCCACCCTCCCTTTTCATAATTCCCATTTCCCCCATTACCCTCCCCTCTCGTTACAATCTTTCACAGCCCTTCCCATCCCCTATGCAATTTTACCCTTGTACGAATATAACACCTTCTCACTTCCAATGTCTCCTCATTCACTTCTCCTTCTCCTTTTCTCTAAATGATTACTCTTACCTTCTATTACTTTCCTCCTGGCATGTCAAGACCAATTGTCCATCCCGGTACCTTCCTCCCTGATGATTCCCACCCTGGCATCCTCGTGTGCCTCCCATCCCTTCTTCCCCTTTATCGCCTTCTTGCCTTTTTCTGATCGTTGTGATCCTCCCCGCTTCCCCTCCCCCCTCCCACTCGACCTTCCTCTCTTTGCTTTTCCCCCCTCCCTCCAGGTTTTATGTTTTATCTCCCATACTTTTGTCCCCCATATTACTTTGTTTTTTCGCCGACACCCCGCCCGTCCTCAACCTTCTGCCCTTGCATCCCTTATCCTTCTACAGTCCCATCGCTCTTTGCCTAGGCCTTCCCACTCTCCTCCCGCCCGCCAGTTCCAGTCCCCATGTCTCGCCTACGCCTCCTCGCTCCAGTCCTTTCTACCGCTCCTCTTCTTCCACTTCCTCCTTACCCTCTATCTTTCGCCCCATTCCTGCTTATCCATTCTTTCTCTCTTTTCCTTTACGTGCGCTCTATCTGCTTTCCTTGTTCCTTTCATCCACCCTATTTGCCAAAGCCCTTGATTATTTCTTATCCGTCCCCCCCAATCAACCCTTACACCTTCTTTTTCCCCCGTTCCATTTCTACCTTTTCTATCATACCTTTCCACCGCTTACACGAGGTCCCCTTTTTCCTCTTATACTTTGCTTTTTCGCCTATTTTTTACGTATTCTCTTCAGCCTATTCCCTCTCCCTTTTTCTCACTCTGTGCACTCTTCCTTTATTCCCGCTCTGCGTATCTACTTTCTTCCATTTATACTGATTACTCCTCCCCTTGAGAAATCATAGTGATAACATTTATGACAACAATTTGTGGAAAAGATCTAATTATTGTCCACAGACAAATAGGAGGGTTACACCGTTGCTATACAGGAGGAGGCGAAAGATTTTTCTACGCGTTACATCAAGAGCTAGTTGGATCAGTTTTAGTTGCACACGAAAAAACCCCAAAAGATTTTTTAGTGAAGGTCAACCAAAGAGACGGATTCCAGTCTAAAATAAATTGAGAATTATCAAAATTTCTCAAAAAATCATCAGAGAAAAATCAAAAGCCAAAAAAGAAGCAGTATCATGATGGTTCTTACAAGAAGGTTGAAGAAAAAGGTTGAGAAAAACTCTAGTTTTTTTTAAAAAGTTTGACAAAAAGACTAAATCACCAGTCTAATAATGTTGGCACAAAAGGCAAGCCCCAATGTAACTTTTTGTAAAAAGGGTTGGCCACATTGAAAAGGTTGTTGGCACAAAGAAATGGGAGCAAACAATTTTTTGGAAACAACATGACGAAGAAAGGGAAGAAATCTTTTCTTGCGTCTAAATTTGATGCTTCAATAAAAAAAACAATGAAGGTATGTTGATCTGGCTTGTAGTAAACCACATGGCTTGAGATGAAAAGGCTTTCGTCTCAATTAATAATAACATCACTACTAAAGTGAAGATGGGGAAATGGAGCCCTTAGTTGATGCGAAAGGTCCGGTACTATTTCGATCAAAATGAAAGGATGTATAAGCAAATTCATTTGATTTTCTGTATGTTCCTGACATGGAAGAAAATTTGTCTTAGTGTTGGTCAACTCATGGAAAAAGGGTTATTTCTCTTGGTTAGACATAATTTATTGCAAGATTTACGATAAAATTTAGCCAATCAAGCCCATTGTTGAAGTAAGATGATAAAAAGAAAACCTCCCTTTGCAAATTTCATTACAAGGCATTAAAAAACGAAATTGTAGATGATCATGGCTTGGCACAAAAAAAATTTGTCTAGATTGATTTTTCATGGTTTACAAGCTCATATCAAGCAAAAGGGACATAGTGCAAGGCCTTCCTGAGAACATACTGAGGTGGATACATGTGAAAGTTATAATGGAACGCAATACAGGAAGTTTTTCCAAAAAGGGGTGTATGGAGAAAGCAAGTGTATTTTGGCAACTATCATACCGACATTTGTGGGAACAATGAAAGGACTCCATCTCCTTGGAAGTCAAAGGTACTTTTTCATCTTGGTGACGATTTCTCAAGCCATGCTTTTGTTTATTTCTTGAAAGAAAAGTCAGAAAGCATTTTCTACATTCAAGAAATTTAAAGGCCCTTATTGAGAAGCAAAAAATGTGCAACATCAAAACCCTTCGCATTGATCGAGAGGTAAGCACAAGTCTTCGAATTTGAAGAAATATTGCAAAAATGACGGCATTCAGAAGCAACTTACACAGGGTATACTCCTCAAACCAAAAATGGGTATCTGAAAAGAAGAAATAGAAACATTGTTGAAAATGGCCAGAACATGATGAATGAGAAAGGCCTGCCAAAATATTTTTCGGCAGAAGCAGTGCATACAGCAGTTCACATTCTTAACAGGTGTCCAACAAAGGCACTAAAGGGACAAAGAACCAGTGGAAGCGAGTGAAATTAACCTGCTGGTAAATGGCATGTTGGGAAAAGTTTGGTGGTCACATGACCTTTCTTGTTTCGCCCCTCCTTCCCTCTATCGATCTTACTCTCTGCAACTCATCGCCTCTTCTCCCTTCTTGATCTTTTAGCTTTCTTCGTCCTTTTCTTCCCCGCCATTCATGCTTCTATCCTCCCATCGCTTCACCTCCGCTTTACTTGCTCCTATTTTCTCTCTTCTCCCTCCACCCCGACGCCAACCCTTCATTTCTCTAACCCATACTTCTTTTTCTGTGGTGGATTGTTATGCTCATGTAAACTGTTTAGAAAAGAACAAAATGGGATGAAAAAAAGTCAAAAAATGTGTCTTTCTTGGTTATAGTGATTGTGAACAAAAGGATATAGGCTTGTCGATGTCACAACTAACAAACTTGTGTAGTAGATATGTACATTTTTGATGAAAAAAAAAAACATGGAATTGGTGAGTATAAAAAGATAGAGAATACTGACATATATTCAAATCCAAAATGAGGGATGGAAAGGTGAAAGCTGTATCTCAAGGGGGAGAAAAATCTCAGATTAAGATAATGGAAGAAACCCTCCAAGAGGAACAAAAAATGTTGAGGACATTTATCACGCCGGGTTGAGCCGGAAAAATCTGAAGTCGACAATTTAAAGCATGAGGTTTGGAAGAAAGCCATGGAAGAAAGAACATTCGAATGTCTAAAAAATAATACTTTAGAGCGTGTGTCTATTCCTAGAAGAAATCGAAGTTGTAAAATCTAAATAAATTTACAAAATCAAACTCAATCAGGAAGGAGCTATTCAAAGCAAAAGCAAGGTTGGTTGATCGAGGCTTCACGAAAAACAAGTATTGATTTTTATGCAAACATTCTCTCCAGTTTCTCATCTTTAAAAATTAGAACTGTCATTGAGTGCTGACAAAAGAAATGGAAGATATTTCAACTGATGTTAAATCAGCATTTATGAAGAAAAAACTTGATGAGAGATTATGTTGAGCAACCTCAAGGATTTTTTGTTCCAAGCGGGGAGGGTTAAGAAAAGGTTATAGACAAAAAAAAGCTCTTTACGTGCTAAATGGCAGCTCCCCATGCCGGTATAATGAAATTGATACCTACTTTATGAAATATAATTTCAGGAAGTAGAAAGTGAGGGTCACTTGATGTGAAGAAAGAAACAGGGAAGCATTTCATTGTTGTCTCTATGTAGATGATTTGATCTTTAACAGGAAATGAGGTAAATATGATGCAAAAATTTCAAACCAGATATGATGCAAGCTTATGAAATGAGTGATCTTGGATGCTAATTATTTCTTGGGCCATCGAAGTTTCTCAAGTGATAAAGAAGGAATTTTTCATTTCAAAAGAAGTATACTAAAAGTTATTCACAAATTTAAAATGATGGAGTTGCAGGTGATGTGGCCATACCATTAGCAGCCAAATGAGAAGTTTAGAAAAGATGTGGGAGAATAAGAAGTTAGTCTCTCACTTTTTAGGAGATTGATATTTTCTTACTTCAACAAGGCCAGCTATTATGTTTGTGTAGTTATTATCAGATTCATGCAAAAAACTAAACAAGTTGCATTTTGAGATGCAAAGAGTGTTCTGGCTACTTGCAAGGAACAAGAGGATTATGGGTAGGCTAATGTACAAATTTGGTGAAAATTTGAACTTAATTGGTTATTCTGCTAGTGATTGGGCTGGAAGTATACATGACATGAAGATACTTGGTTATGCTTTTCTTATTTTGATCAATATTTGTCTCTTGGTTACTCAAAAAAGCAAAGATGGTTGTTGCTCAATCCACTTGCCGAAGAGAAATGTCAGGCATCCAAGGCTATTCTCAAGCTATTTTGGCTGGAGAAAGATTTGAAGGACATTGGTGAAAAACAAAAAAAAGGACTGTTCTGTATTGTGATACAAATCAGCAATACAATGCCAAAAATCCAGTCAGCCATGAAATGATCGAAGCAATTTCACATCAAGTATCATTTTATGCGAGAAGAACAAGAGAAAGAAATCAGTTGCATTATTGTCAGAAAGGATGAGCACTTGCTGGACATCATTTCCAAAGCCACTTCCTAGAGAAAAATTTTGCGATCTTCGAGAACGCATTGGAGTATCATGCATAATATGAATTAAGGGGATTGGTTGGAATTACGGAACATGTTTCGTCTTCCAAAATGTCTCTTAGTTTTCAAGAAGTCTTTTTAGGATTTTGTAGTACATGATCTAGTAAATTGTGATACATGTATTTAAATATTTGTTTGCGCACTTGTGTATTCTATTTTGAGTAGTAGAAATAGGTGATTAATGATGATGTAACATTCTCAACTGGCCTAATTAAGATATAAAAAACTTGGCATTCATTCTAAAGATATTATTTTTCCTTTCATGTTGCCTACAATCTAATGGCTGAGACATCTCCTTTAGTTTTGTTTCTTGGTTCAATTTGGTTTACCCCTTTACTGAGAACTCACGGAAGCAAGAAAAGATAAAATATCTGAATATGTAGAGTGGAAGTCCACAATCTAAGAGTTAGATTATATGATGTAATCTCATAATTAGGAGCCATTGTTTTTAAACGATTTTAGAGTTGACTAGCTGATTATCTTATTTGAATTATAAATGTGGTTAGAAAGACCGAGAAAGATGTTAAAGTGTATTAGAAAAAAATAATGCATGCATAACTAATGCAAGTATTAATAATACATTCATTTATAATACAAACTATTTATCATTGTTTGTAGGTTCCTCTTTTTTGACATAACTCTTGTATACAACAGGTTGACCTTGTTTTATCAATGAAACTTTTTTCTTGATTTAGAAAAATAAACAATCATATTACATAATGGTAAGAGTTGGGCATAGGTTGTGTTATGACCCATTGTTTATCATTTTTTATCCAACCCTCACAATTCAACAAATTTTTAGGTTGGATTGGACAATGACCAATTTAATTGATTCAATCCATTTTTACCCGCCAAATTCAGCCCATATTAACAATTTTCATTTTGGTTAAGGGAAAATGCACAAGTACCCCACCCCCCAAATCTATACACGAAATCCCAGTGACACACATATTATATAGTAACGTACTATTACCCTCCCCCCAAACTTATCATATATATATATATAAAAGAAAATCATAGGCTAGCCTAAGTGGCACCACCATAAACAAGGACTCCCCTTTAAATTTATCTATTATCAAAACTAGCCTTCCCCTTTAATGAAAAGTTGTGACTTTATGAAAAGTTTTGACTTCTATGAAAAGTTTCATCCTTTAGGAAGAGTTGCGACTTTTATGAAAAGTTGTGATTATCATTAAAAAATTATGATTTTTTTGTAAGTTATTGACCTTTCCGAAGGGTTGTAAATTTTCCAAAGTGTTGTGACATAAACTTTGTTTAGTATAAATATAGGATTTTCTGCCACTATTATTTGTAGGATTTTTTTTGTTATAGGGTAGTCGAATTCAAATACATTAATTATTATTCCTATGAAGTTTGTTTGATTCCTTAAAGTTTTATTTCTCCTAATTATGGATATTAATCTTTACTATAAGTCATAGTTATTCATGTAACTATGGAAATTTCTTATTACTATTTTTTGGGCATTTTCTAAACTCTGTTAAAAATTTCAGCAAAGATGATTAAAAATCAATCATCTCTTTCTTCCCTTCCCTACAGGTTTCTTCATATAAACAAAGAATAATGGTTTTAATCGCAATGTGACATTACTACTATTGCACCTCTTAGTCGACAACTCCTAAAACTATGAAATGGTTCAATTCATTATATTTGGTTCTTTAATAACAAAACATTTATTTCTGCCACCATTATTTGTATTTATTTTTTTTGCTATAGGGGAGTTTAATTTCAATAAATTAATTAAGCTTCTTATGAAGTGTGTTTCATTCCTCAAAGTGTTCTTCCTCCTATCTAGTGAAGTTTAATCTTTGGGAAAATGCACAAGTACCCCCTCAACCTATGCCCGAAATCCCAGAGACACACTTATACTATACTAAGGTCCTACTACCCCCTTGAACTTATTTTATAAGTAATTTTCTACCCCTTTTTAGCTTACGTGTCACTAGTTTGGAAAAAAAAATCAACCATCGTTGGGCCCACAAGATAGTTCCAAGTAGGCTAAAAAGGGGTAAAAAATTATTAATAAAATAAGTTCAGGGGGGTAATAGGACCTTATTATAGTATAAGTGTGTCTCTGAGATTTCGGGCATAGGTTGAGGGGGTACTTGGGCATTATCCCTTTATCTTTTACTGTAAGTCATAATAATTCATGTATCTATTGCAATTTTTTTTCTATTTTGGCGTCTATTGTTTTAACTTGGGTAAAAGTTCCAATAAGGATGATTGAAAAGTTATCTTCTATTTTATCTCTTTCTATGGTTTTATTTGTATACTTTTTGGAAAAATTTATTGTGGGTTGTGCTATATTTGATAGGGCAAAACAATAAATATGTGATAACTAATATGCAACCAATGCTGAAATTTATTTTTAAAAAAATGAAACATATTGCTATCTTCTTTGCCACAGTCAGTATATTCTTTTGATTGCTCATTCTTATGTCATTGCACCTTTCCTAGAATATTACTATAGGAATTATTAAGTTAACTAATTTTTCATATTTGTTCGTCTCATTTTTAGGCATAATAAGAGATTAAGTTTCCGGAAACTAACAAATATCCAAAATACACTAAAACAAAAATATTTTATATCGGCAATGAATATGCACAATAATTAAGATGCTAGGTCTTACGCTAAATTAATTAATTATTATTAGATTCAATGTTGCTCATGGATATTTTTCTAAGGACATATTTACAATTGCCGTACTAAAGTATCATTTTTTTTTTCGTTGTATAACTCTTTCAATTGATAAAGTTTTGTTTTTGTGCTTTGTTCGATAAAGAACTTATAAACTCTTTCTTTTTTGGGGGGGGGGGGGGGGGGGGGGGGGGGCTTCTTATCAATAATTTGTGAATGTAAACTTGATGATAACTACCGACAAATATCTTTTGAAAATGATGTTAAGCATATGCACTCTTCTTCTTGAATTGTTAGAAAGTAAGGTTGTCTTTATTAGTATTTGTGGATATTTTGAGTTCAAGCACTCAGACAATTATGCTTTATACTTATACTATGTATAGGTGTAAAAAATTTGAATTTAGAATATTCAATTATATCAATGATGTCTCCTACTGCTTGGTTGATAATTACATTATATTATTTGTAACTTTCCTATAAAATCATAACAATAACTATGGTTCAATTCCAAATAATACTGGGATGGTGATATGAAACGCTAAGGCATAGTAAATGACCAATTCTGAGACTATGATGAAATATTTATGAACACTAACAATAGTTAAGGTCATAATACAGGACTAAATGTCCCTCCCGTCTCAATTAATAATTGTGTCTTTATGGACGTGATGTTTCCACTTACGTGTGATTGTTCAACTTCTTCTTCCTATACTTAAATATCTGATAGACTCATAGTGTTCCCATGAAAAAACTCAAAAATAAAAAATATAGCATAGTTAAGATTTTGGATTGCTTAGATAAAATGATTCGTTGCAATGGCAGTGGTATATTCGAAATTCAAATACATAAACCGAATATTCAATTGAATCTTAATAATATAGTTCAATCCCGTGCGAAGCATGGGTAATTTACCTAGTTTTATAAATAATATACTATGCCTTTTCGGCCTACGTGGTAATATCAACCAGATAGCTTGAAAAAGGTTTCAACACCTGCTGGGCCAGAAGATGGTGTCACCTAGACTGAAAAGGGGTGAAAAATTATTTATAAAACTAGGTATGAACATTTGATAATATAAGTGTTTTTGAGTGGGTACAACCAACGATAAATTGTCAAGAATGTTTTATCCAAAAATGAAATGAATTTCTTTTAAATATTAAAACCAAAAGGATTTGATTCTAAATGTGTATGCATTTGTTATTAATTCATCATTTTACTGTTGCTACTCATCACTAAAGTCTTTAGATTAAATATATTATTGTTTCATTGTCTATATTTATATTTTTAAAAAATTGATAGAAATATTTGATTTATCAATTGCAAGAGTTTTTCTCCTATTAAAAGACCACTACATACAGAATATAAATATATATATTTTATATCATTAGTTTTGTACTTAATAAGTTAGGTAAAATGTAAAAGGAAATCTCTTGGAGTTCAATCAAAATAACGTATGTCACTCAAATAATTTGGATTAAGTGATGTCTTGGAAAGTCTCTTATTTAAACTCATTCGCAGTCGACGACACTACTTTGATATCCAAAAGGCATAGTTTGTTGTTTATGTTTCTATCAATATGGTTAAAACTTTATTTTTTGCGATTTTTAATCTAATATCTATAAGGATATTATTATTTCTTTAGTATTTGATTGTTATGGAATCTTCCTACTTTGAGGGGTAATTCATTTGCTCTAATCAACCATTTGAACGCGAACTTTTGATTAAAGTTGAGTACAATACTTATCTTCCCATTGCATTTCTTTATTTATATTTGAAGGTCACTAAAAATGCGATTGAATGTCTCGCTAAGACAGAAAGTTTGAATTAGCTAGACCTCTAAGCAGATAGTACAAAAACACGCATAACTTTGAACAACTCAAAGTGATTCTTGGACACCCCATTGTTTTTCTTAGTGCCATAACTAGTAATATGTCATTTATTTTTCAAAGTTTTTAAGAATTCTAATCTACATGACACCAATAGTTTAATGATTACATCAAACTCTTGATTAACCAATTTTAACTTAATAATCAAAAGCATAAATATGAACATTTAAGTTTAAAATATGTACTCAAAAAATAGAAAGTAATAACATAAGCATAAATTAATGACTGAAAAAAACTTACAAGGATCTGTAACAATGGAATAAATTCTTATTTATAGACAACAAAGGGTAGTGTGAATAAAACGAATATTTTGAACCTGTCAGTCAATTAAATTAAAACACTATATTATCTTACATAGAAGATTACGTGGTAGCAAACATTAATAATGTAAAGGAAAATAAAACTTATTAAATCTTATCATTTATCCTCAATAACATAAGCGTAAATTAATGACGCTTAAAATACATACCAATATCTGTAACTTTAAAAATGATGTCAGTGAGCCGTCGAATAGGAACAAATATTTAGTTGTGAAGAAGAAGAGGAGGAGATTTGGAATTTTCATTGTTTTAAAATGAGAGGAAATTCCTCTATTCATAGACAATAAAGGATAGCGTAAAAAAATGTTTATTGTGCCTTATCGGAAAGGTTAAAACTATTTGGAAAAGTTGCAACTCTTCGGAAAGGTAACAACTATTTAGAAAAGTTGCAATCCTTAGGAAAGATCACAACCTTTCATAAAAGTTGCAATTATTTATTATAGTCTAAACTTTTAGTCGTAACTCTTCATAAAAGTCACAACTTTTCATAAAAGTTACAACTCTTAATTAAAGTCGCAACTCTTCATAAAAGTCACAACTTTTCATAAAAAGTAAGGTAGTTTTTGGAAATCAACTTTGAAGGAATTTTTGTTATGTAGTGCACACGTAGCGGACCTACGTTCTCTTCACATATATAATACTAGGTAATTTGTTTGCGCGCTTCGCGCGATTGTAAATAATAATTGCATTGAATTTGCGATTAATTTTTTTAGTAATATCTATTCATTAAAAATAATGTAAAATAGGTTCTTAAAAAATATATAAGCAATATTCTACACTGATATGAATCTTTTTAACTATCAATAACCCAAGAACGAACGTACATGAATGAATATTCACAAAATAATAATCATTGGTTCTTAATAAACCTTTATTAAACACGATTAAAAATATGAATGTACATACAAATACTTTCGTAATAAAAGAAAAATTTGAAGTGCAAAGATATATAATTGGTGATATATTCTCAGGAGAAATTTTAAAGTTTCTTTAACAAGACTCAAAAAAGAAATACGTCTTGGCTGAAATCAATTATAAGCTTTTGAACTTGATATAATGCATTTGTTCAATCATAAGTGGCAAGTTGCATAATCTATGTTTAAAAAAATAGACAATGTATAAGCATTATAATCTAGTAGTTGTTTAAAATTATAATTATATTGAATATCAAACATAAATGCTTGGAATGAAGTGACAATAATATTTTATCACATGATCGGTGTAATATATATTATCTATATATATATATATATCTATAGTATATATATTATATATATACTATATATATAATATTCTATATATATAATATATATATATAATGTTTTCACTATACCGGCAGACAATAACTTTGAAGTAACCATAAAAGTAGAGTTTTAAACATTTATTCAAAATACATTCAATATCATAGACACATAATTTGATGAGTGTAAAACAACATACCAGGGCTGTAAAAATGGCAATGAAATAGAAAGGAAAATCGGTCACTGAATGCACAATGTCTCCTTTATAAAACTATTCCCTTCAAATTATTGGTTTTAAGCATTTACAGTCCATCGGATAAAATATTTTATCAGCAATTCACCACTTATTGATACAAAACAGGGTGATAAGTAGTCCTCCAACAGGAGCAAATAACACGGCGATTTATTTTGCGGAAGTAGAAGAAGAAGATCATATATTTTGTTATTTTTAAATGAGAGGAAGTCCCACTATTTATAAACAACAAAGGATAGTGTTAAAAACTATTTATTGTCACTGATCAAAAAGGTTACACAACTATTTGGAAAAGTTACAACCCTTTGGAAATTTCACAACCTTTCATAAAAGTCATAACTTTTCATAAAGTCGCAACTCTTCGTTAAAGTCACAATTTTTCATAAAACTCACAACTTTTAATAAAAGTGGCAACTCTTCATTAAAGTCACAACTTTTTAGAAAAGTACAACTTTTGATAAAAGTCGCAACTCTTTATTAAAGTCACAAGTTTTCTTAAAAGTCACATCTTTTTAAGAAAGAGGAAGGCTAGTTGAAAATAAATAAACTTAAAAGGAAATTCTTGCTTGTGGTGGTGCCACATAGGCTGACGTAGGGTTCTCTATTATATAAGTATATGATTTATGATAATTTTGGGGTGGGGTAATAGGACATTAGTATAGTATAAGTGTGTGAGATTTCAAGCATAGATTGGGGGAGGGTACTAATGCATTTTCCCATCTTTTGATCATCAATTTACCTCATAAACAATCCATGCATTACAATCTCCAGTTAAAAAATTATCTCTACTATAGTGGACATTGAGGTTGTAAATGTAAGAAACTACTCGTTATCCAAACTAGAAAATTGTTAATTTGGATTAAATTTGGCTGGTCAAAATTGATTGAATCAACTAAACAATTCATTGTCAAATTGAACCCAAAAACTTGTTGGATCGTGACGGAGCGGGATAAAAATATGATAAACAATGGGTCCTAATAGAACCTCTCCTCTAATCATTATGAAAATTGTTGTTACGACTCAAAAGTACCCCCTAAAAGTTAGAGTACTCCTAGATCGCCACATGGTGTCATCGACCGTTTGGAGGTCGAAACAAGCTTTAGACATATATCTGCTCTATAATCTCTCTATCTATATATCCTATATATATATCTCTCTATATCAGTCTGTATCTTATGTGTGTGTGTTTGTGTGTGTGTGTGTGTGTGTGTGTTTGTGTTTGTTGTGTGTTTGTTTGTGTGGACGTTTGTGTGTTGCGTGCCGTGAGCGTGCGCGTGCTGGGTTCTGCGTTCGTGTGTGTGTGTGTGTTGTGTGTTTGTGTGTGTGTGTGTGTATAATAATCACATAGTTAGACTCTAAGTCTCTTTTCCATCTTAGACTCAACACCAATAAAGTAGAATAAGGATACAACTCTTAACAACTTAAAATGTAAGTCTAATCTGTTACATCAACTTAGAGAACATCTTGACATAGGCAAACCTTGAATCATAAGGGTCCCTTTACTTGAACTTAGGAGATCTATCCAAGCTCTTCACTTAGAAAACATCCCCTAGCCATCACAACCTACACTTTGTGTAAAAAGAAGAAGAAACATTGTATTAGTATAAGAATACATTAAGTATGACAACAATGCAAAAATATGCATTTAAAGAGGACATTTCATTTGAAATCATGCAACATTTCTTTTTAGTAAACATCATGAACATAGGTACATATAAGCTCAATTTAGTTCACATACATCATATAGACATGGATACTACTCATAATAGCATATAGAGCAATTTATCATACTTTGAGGCATATGCAATACATACAATACATTACTTCTCCTTTTATCTTACTTCCTTCCTTGAGTAACCCTCAAGTATACTTAGTACAATGTATCAACATGTGGTCACATTACAATAGCATTTCATAGATATGTTTCATAAACACAACCACATATATTCACAAGTCATAAGCACATCATAGGCATCAACTTCACATAAAGACCACCACCTAAGACAACTCCTAAGTTACACTAGTGCAAATGTGTCAGTAGCATCCCTAATACTACATTCCACCCAGTGTACCTAGAAGTCACCAGACCAGCATAACATACTTACAAGTCTAAACACTTTCATTTATACTAAACATAAGGCTACATACTTGCCATGCATCATAAGAACTCTTTTCATTACTTACATAACCTTAGTCATAACTCTTTAATTCATATCATAGGAAACCCCCCTCATAACCTCTTCAACTCACAGATACTTGTGCAATGTACACTAGTGTCCCACATAACCTCGCACATATACTAAGTAAACTCACTTATAAGTCATAAGTGCATTTCACATGCATATCATAATTCATTCTTGGTCATAGCAAATGTCACTACATGCATCATACAATTCATACATAACATAAGTTTTTACGTCCTAAGGGATCCTTCCTATTCTTTCTTGGAGTTATCTGTGCATCCATAGATGGTCCAAGTCCTACCTATACCTAAGAACACTTCTCAAGGAATTTAGATTAGAATTCATAGTCTTATCTTAGTTAATTTATTAAACTTCTTCGGAGACATCGCCAAAACCGACATAGACCATGTGTATCCAACATGGAGGTCCGGTTTCTACTCCCACACACCAAAAAAGAGGGTTACACGAGCCTAGGGTAACCAATGTACTTAGCTATTAGTGGTATCCACAAGCTATAACCAACGGGGGCACGTAGTTATGGACATGGAGATTTCTTTTAGAAAACTTGACTTTCTAACGTGGAAGTTTCCATCTCATGAGAAAACATCTATGTTGGAAACCCGTACTTTCTGAACGTGAAGGTTCTCTTGTGGGAAGCCGGACTTACTAACGTGAAGCCCCCACTCTTATTTTTCGTGATCACTCAGTGCTAGACTCTAATTCCCTTTTTAATAAATTTAAGCGTTTAATACTCTATTTCATAAGAAGTGTTTTAGGAGCATGCTCGTTCATACATCATATAGCTCAAAGGTTTCTAATATGAGAAGTGTCTTGATTATAGACTCTACTTCAGATGAGAAATGTCCTTTCACATATTCTAACTACAATCAATAATAAAATCAAAAACTGTGTGCTGTTCATGAAAAAACCGGATGTGAGCTTGACCTTCACATAAGAAACAACTCTAATCACCCATTTTCATAACTTCATTATCATAATACTTCACAATGCATAGAAATTGTATGATGGCACTGAAAGGACTATCTACCCTATTCCTTAATCATCATGAATCTCTCATATTCTTAGTCAATACACACGAAGTTTGTGTGTGTACCTTGGTCAATCAATGAATCACGAATACTATAACATACATTCATGAAGCCACCCTTTAAAATCACACACTGTACACAACATTCTTCAATCTCAATTCCTACACAACATTAGAGTATTAGAGTAATATCATACCACGCCTCACATTACATCAATAAAAAGAGACAAAGGACATATCACACATTAGAAAAGAAGACTCCTAGCATACTTTGATTACACATTCATATAGGGTTCATATAGGTAGGGGTCATGCTACAAGAAAATTCATCATCATTATCCATATAGAAAACCCCTAACCTTAACGTGATAATCACATATACACAACATCATCCACACACCTTGATTATGCAATTAGTGTGGAAGACTACTCATATAAATTCACATAACATCGATTCACTTAGAACATGATATTAAAATCAAGGCTAAACCTTCAACTTCCTAAACATGGAAATAATCATATCAATTAATCTTAAATCTATGGTTTCAAGGCCATGATCATAACTAATAAACATGGATAAGAATGTAAACACTGTCACCCTAAGTGGATTATACCAATTATCACAATTTAGTGTACATTCTAAGCTAATTAGAAGGATATTTGGTCAACTTACCAAATCCCCAAGCTAATGATCATCTTGATCAATTCCCAACAATTCATAATCAATTCACATAAAAGAATATACAACTAAGCAATTCATTACAATCTAAACATAACTAATAATCATATCATCAAGATCACAAGACCCACATTATAGGCCAATTTGAGAAATTAGGAGGATCATGGGATCTTCATGAAATTGGTTGAAATTCATAACTAAAACAGTAATTAATCCATCATTAGAATGACTTTAAAATCAATTTGACAATGAACCATGACTAAATTGAAAATTGGGATTTTGGTCATTGAATCACTTTAGAAAATCATTGATTGAACTCGTTAGATGAATGTTTAACTAAGGATGAAGGGTCACCATACCTTATTGATTGAAGACTCATGTGAAATTGGATAAGAAACCATAGGAAATCCAGCCCCTATATTGATCTTGAGTTTTGGTCTCCAATGGAGGTTTGAGAGAATTTGGAAGAGATGAGAGTTTTGGAATTTTTGATTTTTCTTATCGGGTGTTGGGGTTTTGACTTGGGAAAGGGTTTAAAGAGGTCTTAAAAGCCATGTATAACCGTCAACCAAATTTACCAAAACACTTCTCATAACTTATTTGTGGACTTTTTAGAGCATGATCAAACCACATTCATTTTGAAATCTTCGTCGGGGAACAACTCCGCGACGCTAGCCTGTTCCCGACTTTGACCTCCTAACTCCTCTCCAACTTAACACACTGCCGTTTAACAAACATAATTAGATCATTTAATGGACAAATAAACCATAACAACATTTACTCTAATTCAACTAGCTCCATTTTGAGGTGTAACATTTGTTTGTTTTAATTTTTATATACAAGATGTATACCAAAAAAAAGGAACCTACAAACAATGATGAGTAGATTGTATGAGTAATGCATGTATTAGCAATGTTTGCATTAAATATGCATGTATTATTTTTTTTCTAATTCACTTTAACATCTTTCTCGGTCTTTTTAACCATCCTTTATAATTGAAATAAGATAATCATCTAGTCACCTCTAGAAGCGTTTCAAAACAATGACTCCTGTCTATAAGATCATATTATACAACCTAACTCTTAGGTTTTGGACTTCCACTATACATTTCCAAATATTTGATCTTTTCTTGCTGCCATGGGTTATCCGAAAAGGGGGTAAAAAACCAAATGGTTGCAGAGGTACCACATGGGTAGGAGACAATACAAAAGGCGAGAGCTGAGCGATTAGATAGCAGATACATAATGGACTTCAACTTCAAAAACATTATGCCTTGCACCAGTAAGCTAATGTCACAGCTAACATGATCAATTGACGGTCATCCACACTGATTTTCGTTGTGACTATTCTAAGCTCTAGGGAAGTTGCAAATTCTTTCATATTTGCATATTTCGCATAACGTGGTAACCTTCAACTATACAAGATAAAGTTTATTGCACGAAAAAGTCATTTATAATCAATCAAAAGCGCATATATAATGTACTGTTATGTAAAATTACTACCAGCCCTTCAGATTTTGTCAGTTGCAAACACACGACTGATCCTTGGTTTGACATCCTCTGCAGAAGATATGACAAGATCGCCAAAATATCCATCGCTGAATCACAATTCAGTCTGTTCTCTCTCGCGCCCCAAAACAAAAAAAAAACAAAAAATACTTGAATAGGTAGTATTCTATTAATAAACCATGAAATATATAATGTCAACAATAAGTGAAAATTTTACCGGAAAAAAAATTTAATTTTACATTAAGATAGCACGGAAATTGTCGGCACATGCGACGCGCAGCAAGAGGAACAGTCTAACAGTAAACACTTACTTCTGGGACCTTATTGGCTTCAAAATTAACAACACATTTTTGAACCAAAATCAAATCTCCACAACAATCACAATAATCTGAGACAAATATCAAATGCTAATTAGTATCCATAAAGTTCAGACAAAAACTTCTAATTTTATGGAATGCAAAGGCCAAGGCAGTCATCTTCCTCTATTACACTTTAGTATGTCATTCCCTATAACACTTATGTGATGCTACAAAAGTGTTCAATAAATATCGGTGTTACCTTTCTAAAAAAAATGTTTAATATGTTTGTTTAATTCCACAGCCTTGAGTGCCCTTGGAATGTACATTTTCAAATTTGACTCATCCCTATATTGCTCCTATTTTGTGTAAACTCGATTACGAAATTAGCAACGTAGGTACTAACTACTTAAATGCAAGACCACTCCATTAAAATAAATAATTCATATAGTGTAATTTTTAAATTATTAATGACCGCATGTACCCAAGGATGTGGCGTCGTGGTGAATAAATTGGTTAAAAACTATGAGGTTTCAAGTTCATCACAGTCAAAAAACACTAAGTGATTATTTTCAGTTTTCCTATCCTTGGTAGAAAAAGTTACCATGTACTTGTTACATGTGAATTATGGGAGGTGAAAAGTATCTTTTGTGAAATTAATCGAGGTGCACAAAATCTAAAAAGGATTACAATTTTTGCATAAATAATATCTCTATTTATAGTGGTGCGCATTTGTCACCCTCATTTAATGTATTATGTAGTCATATTATATAAATATGTTATGAGATTACCATGAATCCCAACTAACATTATCTCGTATTTATTGCATTGCAGTTGCATAGTAATAGAGTCGAGTGGAAATATATAACGGTAACTCTTTGCTGCCACCGCCTCCCTATTACAAATAACCCCTGAAGCAGCCCTTCCTCCTTCAATTGCTCTAACTTCCCCCTTCAATTGCATTCAACACAGCCGTTGTGCAGCCCACGATTCAGCAACAATCTGCAATAACTCCAGGTACGGTTCTCTTGCCCTGCACTCTTCGTAGTAATTGTTTTCCATTTTCCTCCCACCTGATTAATAATCGTTCTTTTCATCTCCCTGCTGGCCTTGCATCTTCCATCGGCTGTTAAGTGGTTGTTAGCACTACCAAATCTCCATCACTACACCCCTAACAAATCAATCATCTGACACAAACCATTAACCAGGCCCAAATCCTACATATGCTTTCAATTACAGCGTTATTGCTGTGCTACCGTATACGCATATACTTTTTTTTATTCGCAATACTGCCTTATGTATTACATACTCTAAGTTTCTAATATCTACTCTTGCTTCCACGAGAGCTGTTTTGTTAATAATTTTTTTTAAAAAAAAAAAAACAAATTTACTTTTTGCACTTCCATACATACTCAAAGGCTAACTTCTGCACTTTTCACGGGGATTGTACTTTTATTTTACTTGCATAGTGGTCTGATGTTTTTCCATCCGTAATTATAATACTAACTAGGAAAATTCGCGCTTCGCGCTGCAATTTAGTATCACGAAATTTATAAAATAATATTTAAAAACTATCGGTCACTAAAACTAAAACATTATATTATCTTACATATAAAATTAGATAGTAACAAACATTAATAATGTAAAGGAAAATCGGAAATGGCCTAAAATATCCATAAAGTATTGGAAATGGTGTACAAAATTCCACGCATCCCATCTATTGCTCCAAAATAACCTTTCACACCCAACTATGGCTCCAAAATACCTTGTTATCCAATTTTTGTTCAAATTTGACCACTTATTTAACGATTTTTATATCTAAACTATTTAAATATATTTTTTAAATTTATGGCGTCTCCTAATCGTTATGATTTTAACTATTAGTATAATTTATAAATCATCCACTGACCACCCATTCATACTTAAACCCACCAAATTATAAACTCGTCACATCTAGTTGCACCAACATACAAGCTACGCCAATTGAGTGTTTTAAAAAAAAGTTTATAAAAATATCTATAGAAGGTACATTATCATAACATTCAAGTGTCTAAATAAAATTAAAACCAGGGGGACAAATTTAAAGTCTGACTATGTTCATCTTATTATTTTTACATAATCACAATTATGTATTTTACTTCGTCGGTAACTTTTTTTCAAAATATATTTAAAGGTTTAAACCAATCATAACTATTTATAAAATTATATTTAAAAAAAAGTGCATGAATTAATTCGGATTATTATTAGTTCATTTAGTCATAATTTTCTAATTCAATCTTGAAAGAGATCCTATTGAATGATGTCCTTAAATCAACCGCTCAACATAAATTTAATTGGCTTTGATTCAGACTGAATAATTATGGATGTCATTTTACAGAAATCTATAATTTATCAATTCATCATGTTTTAGTCGTGTTTTGCAATGTGATACTATAGTTGGATTATTAATTTGGGTGGGATTTCGTTTTATATGAGAGGTAGTGATTTGATTTTATAAATGATACAATAATTAAATTATAACCACATAGGTGAGCCATCAAATATTTTTAAAATGATTTAAATAGTTTATAATTAAAATCATTAATAACTGGTCAATTTTGAACTTCAAAGGTAGATACAACGTATTATTGAGCCATAGATGGATGAAAGACATTTTGGAGCCAATAGATTGATGAAGGATAATTTTGTATCATTTTCAATACTTCAAGTGTATTTTTAGGCCCTTTTCCGAAGGAAAATTAAATTTATTACATCTTATCATTTATCCTTAAATACAGAAGTATAAATTAATGACCGTAAAAATACATACAAAGATTTGTAACATAAGCAATGATGAAAGTGAGTCACTCAACATGAACAAAGTACAATAATATTTATTCGTGAAGAAAAAAGAAAGGAGGAGGAGGTTTATAATTGTCGTTGTTTTAAAATGAGAGGAATGTCTCTATTTATAGATAACAAAGGGTAGCATGCACAAATATTTATTGAGCTTTATCAGAAATGATACAACTATTTGAAAAAGTTGCAACTCTTCGGAAAGGTCACAACCATTCATAAAAGTCAAACTTTTCATAAAAGTTGCGACTTTTCATTAAAGTCGCAACCTTTATAAAAGTCACAATTCTTCATAAAAGTCACAAGTCTACATTAAAGTCGCAACTCTTCGTAAAAGTCACAACATTTCATGAAAGGGAAAGACTAGTTTTGAAAACAAATAAATTTAAAAGGGAATTCTTGTTTTGGTGGTGCCATGTTGGCGGGACTGAGTTTTCTTTTATATATGATATGTTATATGATTACACTTGTGTAATATTTGCTATCCTTTGTCGTGCCTCTAATACAACATTTATGCCCAACTTAGTTTCCCCATGGACAATGGTTCCTCTTCTCCCGGTTCATATTTTAATCCCCTTCCTTTTATCCATATGCTTAATATGTGTTACTCCTCCTTATCGTCTTTCAGGAGTTCTAGTATGGACAGAGAAGAACTGCCTCCTGCTTTAAATGCTAAGAAACTCCAACAAATCCCTTTTCATATCCTTTGTCAAAAAATCCCACCCTTTGTCGTGCCTCTAATGCAACATTTACTCCAAACTTAGTTTTCCCATTGACAATGGTTCCTCTTCTTCGGGTTCATATTTTCACCCCCTTCGTTTTATCCCAATGCTTAATACGTGTCTACACATGCCTCAAGTGCAAAAAGAAAGTGTGATTTGTCGTTGATTAGGTAAGGAAACATTTAACAATGTACCTCAGGCTTTCGTTTAAACAAATACTAATTTAAATTGTAAATACAGGTACAAGATACACATAAAGGTAAAAGACAATGGTGGGGAAAACAACTTTCATCCTCTTTAATTATGTAGCAGAAAAGTTGCTTGGTACTTCAGCTCTCAAGTTGGTTAATCGATTCTCCAAAAGTGATATGCATCTACCGTCACAAATTGAGGCCCTTTGCGGCAAGGACTTTGTATTCAAACTTAAATTTAGCAATTACAATTTGAAAGAGGGGCTTGAAATTATATAGTGACAAAAGTGTTCCCACGGATGAACAATTGGAATTGCAACATTGCATTAACAAAGCAAAATAGGTGATGTCTCATACATTATCTAAATTATAATACATATTTCATTTATAGGTACATCGTTCATATCCCCGCTAACAAGTTTAGAATACACTGGAATTAATGATTACTATGCATGATACTATATAGGACGAACATAAAATGGAAGATACAACAAAATCATGGGTCCAAAATACAGACGATTCACATACAAATAACTGTAAACAAAATGTTGAGGAGGGAGAGACCAATTCCAGTAGCAGCATACGAGTGTATGCAAGAAAGCTGAAGAAAAGAAGGAAGTACCTCATAGAAGACGATGCTGAAGAAAATACTGATGAAGACACAAACATCAAACCCAACTTTAAGGCTTAGAACATCATTTAGATGCTATGCACCTTGCTATTTTTAGTATAGTTAAGACCTATCTAATTAAATTGGTAGTGTATATTGATAAATCAAACGATGCAAGAATTTTTGGCAAATTATATACATGTTTGTATTCGTAGGGTATCATGTTACCTACTCTGTAAAAAAAAACTGGCGCTACTAAATGCGGCTGTATTAAAAAATTCTGTATATTCGGTTTGTATAATTATGGCATTATCTGCTTAATTGATGAACATTATTCTTTAATTGAACCAAAACATGATGTTTGAGTTTTGCGAACATGATTACTATTTGCACTCAAATAAAAAATTTTGGCTTTACATTGTACATAATTTATTATTTCACAACAAACCGTTTTGTATGGACAAGCCAATTACATTAAACAACCAATATCACACCATCTCTTATATTCTGAATTAATGGAAATTTCATTCCAATCTGAATGAGTTCATCAGACGACACCACTTCAACTTACAAATGGACGTTACCGATAAACACAAGGATAAAATCCACAATAACAAATGGCTATACCGTTGCTTGGTTGGCTGCCCGGTATTTCACTAATAAAGCAAATAATGAATGGTTGAATTGAATGGACTGTTTATTGCTAAAGATTGAAACAATAAAACCGCACCCATAGTAATATAACATGCAACCTATATGAAAAACAAGAAGTACAGACTATAAAAACAACATCCGATATTTATTTAAAAATCCGCATCCTTGGGCGAATGTTACTCCAAATCAAGTTCTACTAAATATTACAAAAGAACCAGGAAAACGTGAAAAAAAAAACAAATTCTCTATGCAAACACAAATAAATATCCAAACTTTGGAATATTATGTAATAGGAAAGATACAATTTAATAATATTAAATGTGAAAAATTGACAATTTTTAGGAATATAATTACATTGCATACACAAAACCACCTTACCGACCTGTCATTTGGCTTCCTTTGTACATGTATTTTCAATTTTTAAAAGCCAGAAAAAAAACAGTTACACAATAACGAATTCCCTACGGAAAGACAAAAAATATATCCTAATTTTTTAATATTAAGTAATAAAAAAGATGCAATTTAAGAATATTAAATGTGAAAAATAGACAACTTTTAGGGACATAATTACATTGCATACAAAGACATACCTTACCGACGTGTCATTTCGATTCCTTTGTACCTGTCTTTTCAATTTTTAAAAGGGACAGAAAAACAGTTACACAGTAAAATGACTACTATAATTTAAAGACAACGTATTGTAACGACTGCTACAAATATACCACCAACAATCCCCAACACTTTTCCCATTACACCACCAACTCGGTCGCCTTCTAAGTATAATGTTGTACAACACACACAACTCGATACCGGTGACACTGGTCAAAACTCATAGCAGAAACAATGCTTAAAATAATTCTTTCCAACAATATAATTGGACTTTATATCAGACATTTTTAAGGAATTTTATTCCACTGCAAACATACCCACCGATATTAGAAAACTACAACAACTACCACCTACTAGGAAACCAAGACAGGATGTTGAAACAGAAAATTGCAAGTGATACATCATCCCTGGAAGGCACACGAAGGGCCAAGGTAATAGCTACTCTACAAAAATGCAGAGACAAGTATGCGCGATTTGAGGCGAAAACTGACATTACTCCACAGGCAATACAAAGCACAACCAGTGAAGCAGACACATCGCGTCGTACATTACATCAGAAACATGGGCGTGATGGTGAACCTAAGAAATATTCATACCACACCGAGGCATCAACAAATAAGGAGTATGTTGGGAAATAGGATAACAAATAAAGTAGTTATGATGATTGATAAAGTGAAGGCATGGTGTCGTATGTGTAGAAAACTAACCTTATGAGAGATTTGGGCAAAGAGAAAAAGTAATTAGTGGCAAAGAAGAAACGTGCACAATTAAAAGTAAGAAGGAAAAGAAGGAAACAAATATGAAATAAATAAAGTAAGGCAAAGAATAAAGTAGCAATTTAAGTACAACAGAGGAAAGAATAAAGAAGTTACAATTCAAGTCAAATCGGAAAAAAGTAAATATAGACAGTTCAAAATAAAAAGGATTTGTAATTCCTTTCCGTGTAGAAGTTGCGGCAAATCAATCTATAAAGGATCATATAAGCTTGAAGGAACAAGCGTCTTTGGCAATCAATCACGACAAATCGAGTCGAGAATTTTTACAGCATAGCCAGAACGAATCTGGTATTGCATATTACACAATTTCATCTGAGGAGCCATTTATTTTCTGGAAAAAAAAACGCAGGCCCTCGTCATAGACACGCAAGGACCAAATTCCCCTGTCACACAACACATACGGCCCAAAAAGGTTCACAAACCTGTTCACTCAAACTATTACTGGAATTAAGTCTGATCATTAAAGTCCCTTTGGTTATTAGTCTTCTGTTGATTGTTCTAAGTTTATTATATTTATTGATGTAATAATTCCTAATTTGTAACATAAGTGGGTTTGACTTTCGTGAGTGTTTAAGTCTTGAGTGAAAATTTTAACAAGCAAGTTGTTGACTTCTTGGGAGAGAGGTTGTGAGAATTGGTAAACAAGAAGTGGTTTGCCTCTTGGGGTGGTAGAGTTAAGAATAGTAGAGAGCTTTTTAAACAAGAGCGGTTTGGACTTCTTGTTGAGTGGTGAGAGTTTTTAATTATAGTTAATTGAAAAAGGTAGAGTTTAGAGTTAGTTTTCATGGATTAACTGAGTTATACATCTTGAATTAACTCTAAAACTTCGGTGTGGTTTTTCCCTTCCTTGAGTTAGGAAGGCTTCCACGATAAATCTTTGTTTTATTGTGTTACGGACAAACTCACTTTTTTACAGAACTGATTCTTGTTATCCAAGTGGTAGGTTTCTCAGAGTAAGTTCTATCCATATATATCCGTCAAACAACTCACAAACAACCTCAAAAACAGATATAAAATATCATGTAAATAATCACGGACTAAAACATATTAGCCGCTACTATGCATCTCAAATGATTTAGGGTACGTGATAATCCAGATGCCTCATTAGCGCTGACAATAAACAACATATTCTAGATGAGTAATCATAATTAAACACATTATCTACTTACAAGAAACATATATTATGCATAATACTTATAAACAACATTTTCCAAACATTTGCTAAGAAGGAAAATCTAACCAATTTGATGATTCCGTTATGGAGGAATGTGCATAAGTATCAGTTAAAATGCATACACAGAGAAGTACTAGCAGACAAACCATTCGGCACAATATATGTACATCTCTTACTACTTCAACAACAAACATAAGCACATATACACATAACCATGTATTCGCTACACGAGTTCATAATTTGTCTATCCAATACTTATATTGTCTACAACCAAACTAATGTGACAGGTGAATACAAGACAACATGTAATTTGGGCCATCCAAACTACACATGTCAATATTGCACTGCCATTGTATGGTATGATCAACGGACAAACAAAAGCAAAAAACCCCAACAACCCAAATTTGCAATTTGTTGTATGGAAGGACGTGTGCATCTACCATTTCTGACTCAACCACCAGCCTTCCTCAAATACCTATTAGGCCAAGAATCTGGAAAAATGGGTATCAACATGGGTATCAACTATAGGAAATGTATCAGGGTATATAGCTCCATGTTTGCATTTACATCTATGGGAGGCAGAGTTGACTAATAAATAAATTTGTTCAAAGGGTCTTTATGCATTCAAATAAGTGGCAAATTTTTTTATTTTACCATCATTTATATATATATATATATATATATATATAATATCATATATATTATTATATATCATCTCTCTCTCTCTCTCTCTCTCTCTCTCTCTCCTCATCCATCCTCTCTCATCTACTCTCATATGATGCAAATAAGACGATAATCATAGCAATTAAAAATATGATGCATGAAGAAGTTGAAATACAAACCGTAACGGGAATAATAGAAATGCTCGACGACCATAATGTTTTAATAAAATCATTTCCAATGACAGGGGATAGATATCAAGAAGAACCACAAACAGAGTTTTGTATGCGCCTCCTTTCTGAATGTACAAATGACGGCCGACAATACAACATACCAACCGTTTAAGAAGTAGCTGGACTACTTATTGGCGACCTTACATATAGTAACTTACAGTGAGACGTCATTGTGGAACACCGTAAGAATGGCTTGCAAAGGATCACAATTTACATCAAAGTTTCATGTCAATGACTTACCCATTAATACATCTTATAAAGAAGATGGATATATGCTTGGAGCACACGTGGTTTCACAAACTAAAAAAATAGTCACGCGTGAAAACTTCACAATGAGACAATTTTATGGCTACTCATACAATGCCTTAACGTCGCCCACAAGCTAGTACAATCTGGCTGGTTGTTGCAACAATACATTGTGGATGGGAACATGGCAATTGAAGAAGAAAGGTTCAGGTACATCCGCAATAATTAATCAAAACATAGAACATATCTCTATGGTAGCTTGATGGATGCAATTGTGCGGGGAGATTCAGATTGCTCAATGGTAGAAAAAACTATTCTACTACCTTCTTCACACAAAGAGGAACCTCGCTATAGGGCACAAAATTATCAAGATGCATGGCTATATGCAGGTGGGCTGGATACCAAGATTTGTTCCTGACATTCACTTGCAACCCCAAGTGGCCCTAAATACATGCAATGTTGCGCCTATTTAACCAAGAAGCCGATGGAAGTTGTGTGGACATCATATGCAGAGTATTCCAAATCAAGTTGTGCCAACTAATGTAGTATATTAAAAAAGATAAGCCTTTTGGAAAGTAATTGCATGTAAGATCTGCCAACCAAATACTGTTAAATACACATCTACTGAATCATGCTATATGGAATCTCCATAGTAAAATTTTACACTACGGATGGATATATGTATGACAACAAAGACAGACTACTACTACTGAATCGACCTATAGGAAATCTCCATTATTTTATTTTACACTAACCAATCATATATATGTAAGAAGAAGAAAAATGTCATCAAATCAACACAACATGGCAACCAACTGACCCAAAATTGTTGGGATGCTTAATTAGTCCGATTAGCTTCACAAATTTAGGAATAAATGATATAAGCTTACATTTAGAACCTACAAATAACACATATTCAGAGATCTGGCAGCAATAGATAGTCATGATAATCCTATTAAGTTATGCCTCTAACAATGTCAATATACATCATATCTATGCACTACAATACGTATTATTTTAGCAAATATGCAACTAATTCACGACACACGACACCAAAATTTATGCAGGTATATATACAGTTGAGTTCCAAAAAAGAGACTTGGCACATGCACATATACTTCTTTTCCTTCATCAATCATTAGAAAAGCCCGCACCAGATCAGATAGACAGAGTAATATCAGCTGAATACCCGATCCTCAGATGGATATATGTTGTAAATAACTATATGATGTGTGGGCCTTGCGGAGAACTAAATCCCCATTGCCCATGTATGAAATGGGGGAAGTGCACAAAACATTTGCCAAAGAAATACAATGACTGGACAAATTTTTATTCTGATGGATTCCCGATTTATATGAGACGCAGCACGGGTGTTGAAGTCATGAAACATGGTGTTATATTAGATAATAAATATGTTGTCCCATACAAAAGGGACTTGCTGGTATAGTTTGATGCTCATATAAATTTGAAGTCTACAATTATTCAAGGGAGGTGATGTACCTATTCAAGTATGTTTATAAAGGGTAAGATCGAGCAACAACAATAATATAATCAAGCTAGACAACTACAGGAAATGATGAGATGAAGAAATATCGAGATTGTCGATATATTTTGCCAATAGAAGCTTGCTAGAGGATATTTACATTTGATATACATCACAGATAGCCTGCAGTGGAGCGGTTGCCTCTCCATTTACAGTGACAAAACACCATAATATTTCAAGAATCAAGGCGAGATGAAAGCATACTGAGCAGACCCGATATTGAGAAAACAAAATTTACAGAATGGTTTGTGGCTAACAAAAAATACCCTTATGCCAGAGAACTTACATATTTAGAATTTCCAACACGTTGGGTATGGAATGGAAGAGACAAAAAGTGGATCAAGAGGCAAAAGGGACACAATTGGCAGAATATATTTTGCACATCCGGAAAGTGGCAAACAGTTCAATATGCGTATATTGCTGAATTTTGTCAAAGGGTGCACTTCATTTGAATGCATTAGAAGAATAAATGGAGTGGATCATAAAACATGATAGAGAAGCATGCTACACATTAAGCTTATTATATGATGACAAAGAGTGGAATGACTGTTTGACAAAGGCTGCCCGGTGGACTACTGGAAACGAGTTGAGGCAGCTATTTGTAACTATACTTATGAACTGTCAGGTATCTGATTCACGCAAAGTATGGGAGAATAACTATGGAATATTATCTGAAGATATTAAGTCGATGCAGAGAAATATCTTACAAGTGAATGATTTACAACTAAATGCAAGGCAAATTGGATCAAACACACTATTTGAGATTGAAAGCATCCTTCAAAAGATGGGTAGAAGTTTGAATAATATAGAAGGTCATGAAAATCCCAAAGTCTTCACTTAACACAGAATGAATATCCTCTAATTATCCGCAAGAAGTTAGAATTATGACAAGTGAAAAGTACTGCCAAGACAAATCCTCAGCTGTTAAATAGTTGCCAGCTATCGGCATATGAAGCAGTAATATCTTCAGTTCATAGTGAAGGAGGAAAATTAATTTTTATACATGACCATGGTGGTACAGGAAAGACAATTTTGTGGAAAACAATTATTTCAAAGATCAGATCATAACAAAAAATAGTTCTCTCCATCACATCTTCAGGTATAGCAGCTTTATTATTACCAAATGGTAGGCTGCTCATTTAAGGTTTCATATTCCTCTGGATGTCACTCCAGAGTCAACCTATGAAATAAAACAAGACATACAATTAGCGGAATTATCAAAAGGACAACTTTGATTATATGGGATGAAGCACCAATGACAAACAAATTATGTTTTGAAGCGTTAGATAGAACTTTGAAGGATATTCTCCGTGATAGATATGAAAATAGCGCAGACAAACCTTTTGGGGGAGTAACTTTCATATGTGGGGGTGATTTTCGTCAAATATTACCTTTTATTAGAAAGGGAACGAGAGATGATATTGTTGATGCATCGTTAAACTACTCTCACCTGTGGCCCTATTTCTCGATTTATGATTAGAAGGAAAATATGGGAGTAAGCGGTGGAAAAATAAAATGTTCTAAAGCAAAGGAAATAGCATGTTTTGATAAATGGCTTTTAAAAATTGGAGATGGCTCCATTGATGCAGAGAATTAGAAGGACCTCATGTATGTGCCACCTGATGTATACATTGAACCATCACAGAATCAAATAGAAATACATTGTTGATGCAGTGTATATGGCCATGTTACAGAAGTATAATAACCCGTTGTAATTGCAAGAAAGAGCAATACTAACCCCAAAAAATTAAATGGTGCATGAGTTGAATGATAGAATTATGAAAATGTTACCAGGGGAAGGAAGGACTTATTACATCTCAGACAATGTGTGCAAAGCAAGCGTCAATACGAATGAATAGGATATATTGTACCCAACCGAATTCCTAAACAACTTACGATTTCCAGGAAACCCAAACCATGAAATACAGTTGAAAGTAGGAAGCCCAGTTATGCTTCTTAGAAATCTAAATCAAACTAAGGGACTCTACAATGATACAAGATTAATTATAACGCATCTTGGTATTTGGTTGGTTCGTGGAAACATCATCACTGGTAAGAACCTGGGCTCGCAAGTCACAATACCCTGAATTATCATGTATCCAAATGATTCAAAGTGGTCTTTCAAGATAAATAGACGCCAACTTCCTTTAGCACCCTGTTACGCTATGACAATCAATAAAAGCCAGGGACAAACACTTCAGCGAGTTGGATTGTTTCTTCCAAAACAAGTATTCACGCATGGGCAATTATATGTCCCAGTTTCCCGTGTAACGACTAGATCATGATTGAAAATCCTGAATACAGATGAGGACACGAAAGACAAGAAATACATACAAAATATTATTTACAAGGAAATATTTCAGAATGTAAGCCCAAGAATACTGGACAAAGAGGAGGTATTATTAACAGTTTACCGTTCAATATGTCAATTTTAAATTATCCTCATGAAAAATATTGCATCAATGATTTTTACTAATGGCTGATGTCTATCAGATTACTTATTAGGGTATAGACTAGAGTTGAATACAAACACATACTTACAATACTAAATACAACACTCATGTGCAGGCACAACCAATCTAGAAGATCAAAAAGGGCAGCTTGATAGTGGATTTGGTAGTACACGTTACAGTACGTATGAAGCCACTGATGATAGAATAGGTTTGTTGACATCAATTTTGCATCACCAATAAATATTTTATCACTAAAGAGCAGTGCCAAACAAAACTAATTGAGCACCAAGCCACGTGGATACCTGTTTCATCAAACTCACTATTACAGACTCCCTTATATCATAAAGCGCCACATTTACCATTTTCCAGTATGCATACATAGGCTCAGATTTACACTAGACAAAATGATATACAACTTTATGTATTTGTTATACTAACGGATATCTGTATACCACATCAAAAATAACTAATTGAGGTTTCATAGTTAATAAAAGCATTGACAACTTGATTATACACAATTTACCAGTCACTAATAATGTCATTTAGTTTCATGAATAACTTGATAAGAGACCACATGTCTAACACCTAATGGAACTAGAGTAAGCTTTGTTCCCAGTATCAAGTGCTGTAGAATGATGAGAGACCATGTAATTACACATACAAATTGTGACAATCTGCTTCATGCAAAAACAATATGTCTGGACAGACACATACTATGGACTGAATAAATAAATTGACATTACGATTACCATTGATATGTTTGATTCGGGCGCGACATTATATTTATACAACAAAGTAACTCAACAACTTATAATCATTCATAATTGGGTACAACGATCCTCATCCCGCACAACCGCGTTGTTTATGGGGCTTCCCATGTTCCACCAAGGCCCATGCCTAATCCTACTTGGAAAAGGATTGAATTAATTCTCCCTTACTTGGTTGCAATTCTATTATTAAAAGTATGTAAAGTAATTCGATTGTGTAGTGGGTTGTTGGCTTATAAGGAAAAGTCACAACTCTATAAATAGAGGAGGGTTGTTGGGGGAGAGAATAATTAAGGCTCACTGGTATGTCTTTAAATACAAATCAAAACTAAAAGGTTTTGAGGAAGCTTTTCAACAAGAGAAAAAGAGAGACAGAAAAGGAATTCTTTTGGCTGCAGGCTTTTCTCCGACCAGCAACGTTCGATCGGGTGTGTTCCAATGACTAACCGTTTGATCTGGCGTAATTTGACGATTGTTCCTAACATTTGGGGGTTGCTTGGGAACGGTGATATCGATTCGAGGTCAGAAAGTCCGGTTTTAGTCCCGAACAGAAGCTGGGTTTGGGTGGTGTGTTCGTTCTTTATCTATTTGGTGGTCATAGGCTATTGTTTTTGCTCTTGTTTTTGACCTTTTTTTGTAGCCTTAAAGAATAGTTGTAATCCTATTATTGTATAAGTGAAGCAATTCGATCGTGTCGACCCGTGGTGTTATACCGGTCGGGTTTGAAGGGTTGTTTCCACGGTAAACGTTGGGTGGTTCGTTATTGTGGTATTTCAGTTCATCATCTTTCGGCACACAACTCTGGTATCAGAGCTAGTTAGCAATGGAGGGGAATATGAGAAATTGGTATGTCTTAAACGAAGAAACTACAACAGTATGAAAGCAGATGAAAGATCCTATTTCGGAAGAGAAATCAGTCTTCCGATTTTCTCCTGCTCTAAACCTGAGAATGGGACCGAGAAATTGGGAATTTGAGCACTAATACTATTTGGATATATACGAGAAAATGGGTTTGAAATAATTTCGCAACCTCAACTTGTGATGGAGACACAAGCTAGAACATTGGAAAAGTTGGATACCGCTTTACCTTCAAAAACTGGAGACCAAGTTATTTCTTGTTTAAAGCAAAATTGATGACCTTTAAATCAATCAGGTAAGTTCCTATTCGTGAGCATAGAAAGTGATTTGGCAGGGTAGTCTGATCAGCTATCAGAATGGTGTGTAAGTTGATGATGAGATACAACGGACTTGGAGGGGTGTTGAATGACTCTACCAGATCTTGGGAAAGCTCTTCGTGTTTCCGTTAACAAATTCTCACTGGTGGAAAGGTGAACTAAATAGGCAAAGAGTGGTGTGGTTTGAATGACTAGGTAGAAAAATCTCCAAGACATATCTTCACAGTCAGAGTTCGAAATACAGAAGATCGGGGAGGACGAAGACAAAGAGACCGGAGGAGCAGAGTAAAAGTAGAAGCAATTCAAAATTCAGAATCCAAATATTAACATGGGGAGCATTGTGGAAAGAAAGACATTTAAAAAAGATTTTTGTAAACAGTGAGCAAGAATCGTAAACACGGAAGAAGGAAGAAAACAATGGAAAATAATATGTGGGGGTGTCCAAGATGACCTGCTCTTCGCGTGTGATAAAGAACTCATCAATTTTGTGATCGCAGATAACAAAGTTGGAGAGGAGATGCTGGAGCGACATCACATGTCACCACCGCTCGTAAAAGACGGGCGGGGCAGCTTATACTTCTGGTACTCTAGGTGTTAAAGATGGGGAATGATGGGATGTAAGGTGTTTGTGTGTGGCACGGTTTTTTGAAGAGCCAATACTGTTCATAACATGGGGGCCTTCAGAATGTCCACAGCTCCAACATTCCAATAAATTTGGATCTCTGTAAGACACCTAGAATATGTGTGGTTATAGAATGGACTTGGTGCCATGGCCAATGGAAGCTCACCCAAGGATCACTGATTTTAGCCGAGGGAAGAAACATTCAAGTTATACGTGACACAAGGATCGATGAGGGGTGACTCGAGAAATTTGTGGAAGCGAAGATTTAGCAAATTGTGGACAAGAGGCTTAGTCATATGAGCGAGAGGAGGATCACCTGTTTGGGCTCAAAAAAGAATTTGCTTCTGGTATGAACCAGCAAAGGTGAAAAGATGTGGAGTCATTGCTTAATGAGAACAGAAAAGGAGTTGCTTGCACAGTCATCCTCGTTCATAGTCCCAAGCAAATTATGTGGTCCTTTCAAGGTGAAGTCAAATGTGGGGCCCTTTACGTTGGCGTACTGTCATTGAGGATCATTCTAGCAAATTTGGGTATAAACCCTTTAAAATCCAAAGATCAAGTACGTGATGGGGTAACAAAACATTGCAAGCCTATCTGAGAGACCAACGAGGAAAGAAATTAAAGGGAAGTCGCACTTTATGGTGGGGAGTATAGGGGTTCCCTGGGATAACGACTGGCACATCGGCAGAAGACTCATCAAAACTCCCCAAAGACGCCTCAATAAGGTTTGCAGAGAGGAGGAACGAACTTGAGGTGAGAGGGAGGTAGAGTGTGTGGCTTGCAGAGGCGAAACTGTCCCAAAAGTCTTTTGGCCTTAAGCACTAACACTGTTGCTTAGGGTTATCAAGGTTTCTCCTGTGTGTGCTTTGTGGTGACGTTCCAAACAGAGTGGTTTGATAAGGATTTTCTGATAAGCAGCTGAACGTGTTTGTTGGTGGAAAGCTGGGTGCAGGTTCAAAAGAGGAGAGGTCAAAAGGGATGTTAAAACTAAGCAATGTAGCTTGCATTGGTATGGTCAAGAGGAGTTGGATATCGATTGAGGAGCCAATGGAATAAAAAATCCAGTAGAAGGGTCGTGATGTTGTAGGTTCTTTTGAAGATCAAGACTTTGAAGATATTGACAAGACGAGAACTAGATTCTCAGAACTGAGGAGCACGTAAGGTGATGCGTGATCCAAGGCCGACGATGGGATACTCTGTGGGCACATGGAGATAACCCGGTAATGATAAGAAAATGATTGAGATGTGTAGAACGGGGATTTGTTCCTATTGAGGATTGGGGATGGTGATCAGCCACCAACCTCATGGTGGGATACCGGGCGTTCATATGGCTCGGCAGAAACCTCTTTGTCAGAAGATCTACTAAGTGAAGCTAAACTCACACTCCGTATTCCAATGATGATCTATTCTATTGAACTAATAGTTTGAAACCTGAAGGTTTGATTGACTGTCATGTTAGATACTCAGAAAATAAGTGGAAAAACTCATTGTAGACAATCTAGTTCGGTAAAGGGTGTCAGGTGCATGAAGCCTGTCAAGAGATCCTCTCCTTTAATCCATTTGGTGCCCCTTGGCTGGGGGGTATTTGGGGGACTATTGCCCGATGTTTCCAGCCAAGGCCCATGCCTAGCCTACTGGAAAGGATTGGAAGGAGCTCCTTAATTGGTGTGTCAATTCTATTCGGAAAAGGATGGGGAATATAATCCTATGTGTAGTTGGGTTTGGCTTGATAGGAAAAGCACAACTCGATAAATAAGATGTCTTAGGAGAATAATTAATTGCGTCATTGTGATTGCCTTTGAAAGACATTAAACATAAGAAGGTGGGAACGCTGTCAACAGAGAAAAGAGCGAAAAAAGGATTCTTGTGTTGCAGCAGTCGTGTCTCGGACGCTCAACGTTCAGGATCGGTTGCCCGATTAACTACGTTGTGGAGCGGGCGAAAGTTTGGGACTGAGGGTCCTAATATCTTGGTGGGTTAGTTGAACGAGGGGGGGAGATGAGGTCGAGGTAGAAAGATCTGGTTTTAGGCCCGACACAGAAGCTGGGTTTGGGGGGGGGGGGTCGTGCGCGGTAGCAGGTTGGTATAGCCTATGGGGGGGGGTTCTCGTGTGACGTTGGTTGGTACATTAGAAGATATTGGGGGTAACCCTATTATTGGTATAGGGACAATCGGATCTGGTCCGGAGCGCGGGTGGGGTTTGACCTTCATTCGTGGTGAAGGGTTTTTTCACGGTCAACGTGGTTTCTTTATTGTTAGATGTTTGCATTTTCTCGTTAATTGTTGGGGGGGGTTGATTTGCCCGGATTGGCAAACCAAAAGAGGTTTGCCTTTGAAGAAAAAAGGGTGGGTTGGACTAATCCCTTTTCTGGGTAGAAAAGGTGTTTGAGGGCGCGTTATATATAGAGGAAATGTTCCATTAACTTAATCAACATTTACATTAGTCTAGGGCGTTGAAGTTTTGTTAGAGGGAAGTTTTGTGGTCACAGTTTTATACGTTATCAACTTGTTGAACCTCTATTTATTCTACTTTAATTGGTTGATGTTGTTTCCCTCTGGATTTGTGTACTTCGTCATATTCTAGTGTTGCTCATCGCCGTTGTGGACGTAGGCACTTGACTGAACCACGTTCAATTTTAGGTCTTTTGGTATATTTCTCTTTGTTCTTTTTACTCGTGATCTTGTTGAGGTTTGCGTTGCTAGCTTCCTCCTCATTTACAAACAACCTTTTTATTTTTCGGTCCTAACCAGGGTATCAGAGCCATATTCAATGATGTTATTCCTGTTCAGTTGTTCGAATATCTATTATTGAACCAGTAGAAAGAGGTGGTTCATCTGGGGGCGGTGGAGTTTTAAGCTGCAACCTTTTGTGGGACAGAGGAGATTTTGGGTGTTGGAGAAATTGTTTTCAGAGAGGTTCTCTTGTTGGAGACATAACTGTTGGTAAAGGAATTATGGAGGAGAGAAGCAAGTTTGTTGAAGATTACGTGAAGAAGGTGGACAAATTTATATGGGTAGAAATTCGCAAGAGGATATTTTGTTGGTTTGTAGGTGCCTGCCCTGATTGCTTACCATAGAATAGGTTTTTCCGTTTTAGGAAAATTGTTTTGGATTGAACTAATCCTTTTGTTCGGGGTGAGGGAAAAGTTTAGGACTCTATAAATGAAGGATGTGTTCCTTCTAACTTAATCAGCATTCACAATTAGGCTTAAGGGCGTTGAGAGTTTGGTTAGAGGAGAATTTGTGTGTTGGTCCAATTTGGGGGAGACGTTATGCACTTGTTGGAACCGCCCTTTATTCTGAGTGAATGGTTAGGTTGTTTCCCTCTTATGTTGTACCTCATCTTATAGTGGATTGGTCCATCGCCTTTGTTACGAGCGATTGATTCGAGACCACGTTAAAGTTTTTTTGTGTCTTGTTGTTAATTTCTCGTTTTCTTTTACGCGTGAGCTTTTGAGGTGTGCTTTGGCAAGCTTCGCATTACACCTGCTTATTTTCTGTCCTAACATTGTTTCCCTAGGTGAAAATAAATGATCGAAAGAGCACTTCGTGATTATCTTGACATATATAATTGTTGTAAATCGGTACTTGTAATTTATCAAAAATCAGTAACGGGTTGTACTTAAACCATATATACAAACGTCTCCCCCTTTCTACTCTTTTTTTGCCAGTCTATATTGAGTCTAAATATCAATTCTAGATGTAGTGTCGTTAGAGAATAGTTGATAACACCAATAATATAAAAAAAGAATGCAGTTTAAATCTATATTTATTAAGATATAGTAGGTACTCACAGCAAACATCTCATTTATTTACCATCTGGTTCAACAGTTCAATTAGCCGTTGAAAGTATTATTACTTATTCGTTCTACCAATACAAATATGATTAGATAAAACTGTTAATATACAAATCAAATAAATTATTTTCGTCAGTTACCCTTTGCAATTATAAAATAATATGCTTATTATAAATTACATGTATAATGACTTCCTATAAAAAACTGAACCTTTTTTAAATAAAAATGGATGTATCTAGTGAATTATAAAAATTAAAAGTTCCATAGCAAATTTTATACCACAATTATGCAAACTATAATTATAACATTCAAATATAATTTTTATGTTTGATATATTTGAAAGTTGCTCAAGAAAAAAAGACATTTTGAATAGGCCCATTATTTGACTTTAAAAAATTATGTAAATGAGCCATTAAAATAAAAATAATACATGTTCATATTGTAATCAAAAGTAATTCAAAAATACTCATTCACTTTTAAAAAATAATCCCTACATACATTCATTAAGGATGATAACTTGTATCGCTCATGCCCCTATTAATTAAGGCCGATTACTTTAGCTTAACTTATGTGAAATCAATATCATATATTGTATTGGTATCATTAACACTGATAATTTCAGTTAACTGATTTTAAATCAATATATAAATTTACTTTTGAATGTATCAAGTGGTTAATCTTGTTCTACTCCACGTCAATTGTAAAGGTGTTAAAAAATTCACGTTTTAATAGGAAGTAGTGTAATAGGTTCCATCATGTTTGACTTTATCTTCAGTGACTTTTAGAGAGAAGTTCATGTGAATTGTCCTGTTGTCTTCCTTTCTCAACAAATGACTCATTACTCAATGTTACTAGTATATAATATTTATGTTGGTAGTATCAATAAGTTTAATGTTCAGAAATTACGCTAATTCAATGATATTAGTATAGTTTATATATATTTATGGTATCATTAAGTTTGCTTTATTCAAAATTTATCATGAAGGTTAATATAACTATAAGAGTATATAGTAAACATCTTATATTAGTCAATTGACTAATAGTAATTTCTCATAGTGTATAATCCCATATTTATATATATATATATATAGTTAGAAGGGTGGATCATTAGACAAATTATTAATCATTAATTATGCTAATAGTAATATAGATACCGAATTAGTACAACTAAGCAATTGTAGGGTATAGTAACAGTTATTTCATTTTTATTAATGTAAAAAGGGTATCTTAATAATGTAATTATTGTTGTCCTTTATAATGGGTTATGACTTAGTTTTTCCCCTTAAATAATGTTACAGACGCCTCCATGAACTCCTCCTTGTAATTGCCATTGCCCCGATCATACAAATAATATTTGGTCCTTTATTTTGTAATTTCTGAGTATAAATACAATTTGAAATCAATCAATTTATATTTTGATAGCATATTTAGAAATTTAATTTATTACTTTTAAGAGAAACTATAATTACACAACTTCATTAAATGTATTTTAATTATTGAATTTTTGACTCCCGTTTTTTTTGCAATTTAGGAGTGTAGATGAAATTTTAGAGTCATAGTTTTTTTAAACATATTTTTTATATGGAACAAACTCAACGCATGTTACTCTCTCTCTATACCAATTAGTTCTTACATATATAATTTTGGAGGAGTGTCAATTAAACTTCGGTGTGGATCAGAACTTTTATGTTTTTTTTACAGGTAATTCAAGCTGGGGAACATTATAGTGAGTCATACTTTAACATAACTTGCAAACATTAAAAGTATTGAAAATATCTTTTGAATTTTAGGAAGATCTTGTACTAGCTGTCAAAAGATTCTTCAGTGTATGTGAGTCATTAAAGTTTCCTTTGATCGAAATTTATTTATGTCACATATACAATACACTCTTCTTATCTCTTTCCAAAACTCTGTTTTTCTAATTTAAACTAAGAATTCTATTTTGTAGCAACTCTTTCCATCATGATTTTAAATTAGATTTACAAAGGATGGGATCAATACGAGGATTTTTAAATGCATGGTAATCGCAAGAGATGGTGTTGCCCTGAAACCGCACAAAATGTGTTGAATATAAGCAAGAATATTAGATTTGACTAAGAATGTGGGAATGACCTTACTTTAACATTCAGTCACTTTCGCCAACAACAAACAAATAAAGAAACACACCGAACGTAATCCCACCAGCGAGTCTTGGGAGTGTAGAAATATAGGCAAACCTGGTCCTAATTCGGGAGATAAGAAGTTTTTGCCTGTCAGATGACCTCAGCTCAAGGAAAAGGACCATGAACAAGCAGCGGGACTATGATGTAACAACCCACCTTTTTCAAACATATAAAATTAACTCATAAGTTATGAAGACCAGGAGAGTGGTAATAAATTATGAATGATGTGGTATGTCATATTTTAAGTGTTCAAGGGTTGTATCTAAAGTTTTGATGTTAGGTAAGTGACAAAATAATAATTGGAGAAAGTTACCGTAAGTTCCATTCTATAAATTCTCTGAAATTTGGAGTCAAATGTCTTGAAACTATTTTTCCAATCTACGAGTATTTATGGTTCCCACAACCTATGAAATGAACGTTCTACGAAGCTAGTTGTTCTGAGCACCAACTGTGTGGTTCATACAAATTTCAATAGAGAATCTTCCCACGTTTTCGCATCACTGCACAAGCAGCCATATGAGATGGGTCCCCTAGGTCGGTGGAACTTTTAATATATCATATTCTTCTTGTGCGCATGTGCCTCATGTGTGCTAGTGAAGGTAGGAAGAAAAAGAACAACAGTCCCACTTCTAGGACAGCAAAGGTTATGAGATGTTTCTTGAACTTCAGTTTCTTGAGGGGGTGTCTACGCATTACTCCGTCAACATTGTAATAAGTTTTGTGCTTATCGTGTCCTAGCACTATCATAATTTGATTTATCATCAAGGGTTTTGGGGAATATTTCAAGTTTTGTGAGGGTGTCAATTATTGAATGTAATATCAAGTACGACCCTTTTGCCATCATTTCTAGCTTTAAAAGCCTCAATAACAATTTGCGACGAAAGACATATCTTTTAACCGGGAAGTATCGTTGTACTCCTCAATCTGTGGGTTTGGATTATTGTTTACGCGATCCTACACCCTTGATGCATCTTGTAGCGAAAACTGGTTAGTGTCCCAGAGAAACCCTCATCCTGACTTACTCTAACAAGCTAAAAAGCTAGGCGAAGAATACAACGCTTTAAAACTGAATAAAAATACTACAATCCATTACAAGATTTACTAAAGATATGACTCTGAATAGAATTAATGTATTCAACTCGCCATAAAATAGGCTACTTAAGTCGTAAAACATTTAATAAGATAAATGAAGACCAACAGTCGTCAACTGATACTTACTATCTATAAGCGAGCCCTCTAAAGACAATATTGGAAGTTGGGAGCAGACCCACGACACCGGACAAACTGAAAAGCAAATGAATCCTCCAAAAATAAGATGCTCACCATAGCTAACTCAAACTCTCGATGAATCAACGAAGCCATTATGGATTATCCTGAAGAACCGCTGTCTGCAGCATTGAAGCTGCAGGCCAAATTAAACTCAATATGTGGACTGGACAACATGTATTGTTTGACTTCGAAAAGCATAACAGAAGCATGACGGAATAAAAAGGGAAACATAGTTCCGTCAATTCCAACTCAAGATAAATACGTAACTCAAATTAGATAGCCACTCAAAGGTAAATACGCGACTCATGGTACTTACCTCTAGATACTCAACTTACTATAAAGCGCCAATAGCACATATAATATATGAAAACTGTTAAAAAAGGCGAAAACAACTCAGTTCTTAAAAAAATGCAATAACAAACCCAACTTACGCATAGAACAAAGGTAATAAATTTTTTTGTTGATTCTCTTAAGTGACAAACCGATGCACTAGGGATGCATAAGTGGTCATACAACAAGCTACCCATGCTCCTAGAACACCCCTATATTTTGGCCTTCAGATATATAAGGCTTACTAGTGGATCCACCAGCTTAACTTAGTTCTCCTTAAAAATTATGAAGTCTTTAATACCCTTATGACTACACGGTTAAGAAGACTTGAGTTAATAGATGAACTTCTGCCAAACCCCATAATCGTGTGCTAAATACGCAACCCAAAATATATTTAACTTATAAGGTTTTAAAAAAAAACGGCTTTCTTTCTTTGGTTTGAGAATTACTCAACTTAACCCTAAAATATCCTTTGGGATCGATGGTCCCCTTCTTTCTCAATGTGAAAAAATTAAACTTCTTTTTTGAAGACTAGTTTTCCCATAGACCTTTAGAAATGAACGTTGACTCTTGATTGTTTATTCAACCAATCTTAAAGTCTTAAACAAGTTAAAAATTGTAAAAACTGTCTTAAAATTTGGTTCTCAATTCCGAATTATGGACGCTAACTACTCGATGCAAGGTTTTTTATAACCATCGATAAAACTCAATACTCAGAACTCAATAAATATAATGATACTACTCATTTAAATATTCTCTACTTAAAGGGTTCATGTGAAATTATGGGCATGAACATTTCAAATAAAATACTTCATGGGTGACATGTAATAGTCCCCTATTTAGAAAGATAACTCAAAGAGGATTAGAAACTCAATACTCAAGACTTAGATAGAAACTACTCTCAGTGATACTCAATTTATGGAATTTGTTATGTGTCTGAATTTATACTCATGAAAGATCGAACCCATGGTTAAATCTCAATTAAAGAACTCATGTAACAATCTTCTCATTCCATATTACTTCCCTCAAATGATTTCAAGATTGATAGTTTATCTTAAAGATTTCACAATTGAACTCAAAGACTTCCTTGAACTAGACTCTTAACTCTCTCTTGAATGTAAATTATGAATTCCAGAGTTATGGATCATGATATTACAAAGTGGAATCATGAATGCATTCTCATCATACTCATAATCATTTCCTCGAGTCTTGGAACAACTAACCAGAAAAGTTTGAGAATACTCCAACAAAATAACAACCAAGAGAAGAAAAAAAACTCAAAGGGGACCTTCCTGAGAATTTCCGAAAGAATTCTAAAAACATAACTTTCAACTCTACCTTGAATTTGAATTATGAATTCATGGGTTATAATCATGTTAGGAATGATTTTAGGTGTTCAAAAGCAACTTAGAGTAGTTAGAATCAAAATGGAGTGGAGGTGCGCACTTTAAGGGAGCACAAACAGAGCAATCGAAGACAAACTGGATGGGGCAGACAATCCTGGTGCACTGAGTGGCGCAGGTTGCCAGCCCCTAAATTTCAGAGGGTTTGGGGTGGTCAGGCTGGTGCAGCGTGCCAAACTCAAACCTAGAAAATCCAACGAATTTCCTTGCTCGCTTTCTCATTCTAACTCGCCTAAGATCAAATGGTTCTTCCCCAATCACTTAGATCCGATTACTTAACATAAGTACACTCTAATCTATTCATTAAAACCCTCAAAAACACTCACTTACATTTCAAGAAATCATCAAAATCCAAACACACAAAATTTTGGAATGAACATTAAGAACATGTACCAAGAACTCTTATCTTTCAAATTCAAGAATGAATTTGTTCTGAAAATAACATGATTGGTGTGTTGAACAACAAACCCAACACGATCAAAGCACACATACCTCTTAGGGATTGAACCCACGGGGAAAATACGCAACAAGAGACAAAAATATCGATGAAGCGTGATCCTCTCCTCTTTTTTTTTTCACTTCTTTAATTCCCAACTAAAACCCTCGGCGTATATTAATATTATAAAATTGAACCTAATAGGATTATACCCCTAAAATATTACTATAAACGAATTAAATCTGATTGGGTAAGGAGAATACAAAAGTATCCCTAACTATTTTCGGCTAAACTTCCTTCACTGGACAACCTAACTTCAATAGGTCATGTATCACTCATACGAACTCGAAAAATAGAAAACTAGGTGGTGTTGAAAGATAATCTAAATATCCTTCCTAAGGTATCTTTTAGAACACCTAACTCATCCTATGATGCGAGTTACAGTCATTTTAAGTTTACTCAAAACTCATACTTACACTAACTTTCCAAATTTCAAATTATTGTCATTTTCAATTTAGTTCTTTTAGAACTCAAGGTGATACACCTAGTGATCTAACCTTAGTACTTTGAAAATTTTAATTACTTTGATAAAAATCGCACTCACTTCAAAGAACGGTTTGAGTCTTAGTTTGAAAATTTTCTGGGGTGCTACATTATCTTCTACTTGGGATCTTTCTTCCTCGAGTGACGATTGGATTGGGTATGGAATGGGGTTACTCTTACAATATTAAAGCTTAAACCAAAATCCTTAGGTGTAAGTCCTATACCTCTCTAATGGGAATCCTATCCCTAGACTATTACTCATTACCACCACATTGGGCACATATGAAAAACCCAACTTTTGTCTAATAACACCAGTTTCAAGCTTACTACTCTAACAACTCAACTTTTAAAAGGAACTATGAAAAGATGTCCCTCGAGATATTTTTAACTCATTACTATGTTACTCTCAAACACTTGACTTGATTTCTCATATCTTTATCTTCCCCTTAGGTCTAGAGCTACCACTAGAAATGTCAGGCCTCGAGCTACCCCCTACACGCGGACACGGAACCTACGACCACAAGTGATCCCAAGCTAACCCTGTTTGCATGGTCATGAGCATACTAAAGCATACTAAAGATAATAAACTGAATGAGGAAGCTAAATTATAATTTAAACTAAAAAAATGGGGAATACCCTATACCTGCAGGCATGGTCATGAGCATACTAAATATAATAAATTAAATGCGGAAGCTAAATCATAATTTAAACTGAAAAAATGGGGAATACCCATATTAGATAAATGAAATACTAATGAGTTTTGTATAAAGAAGTTATTAACTCCATATTATGCTCAAACTAACTAAGTCTGAAGTAAGCCTCTAAATGATTAGAAATACAGGGACAAGCCCAAGCTAAGTCTAGCAAAAACTGAAACTAAATGACTGAAATAAACTCATGACTATTGTCCTCAGAGAATGAGGACTCACCACTGAATCTGCTGAACTAGAGATTGGAAGTCGATCTAAGCGTGATCTGGATGCTGAGAACCTAAACCTACATCACGAGAAGATGTAGTGGATGTACGCGTCACTACTTGAATGTACTGAGAATGTAGGATAGAGTAAAGATGAAATAAAACATAAATGAACAAACACAAGAGCAAGTATAATAATCTTAATATGATATACTTTAATTCTGATCTAACTGAATGCAATGACCAATTTATAACATTCTGAAACTGAATACTGAATTTACTGATAAATGGTCAATGCAAGAGGGTCTTGACTAAACTATGAGAGCTAACTAATGAACCGATAATAGAATCACATGAGTTCAATGTGGAGTCTGATGTATTAAGCCCCATCGAGAGACCAGATATACCTTGCTTTACGTATAAGGCATGCTGGCGTGAGCACTAAACTGATGCCCCAAGGGGACTTACAACCTACTTTGCTATAGTTTCTGGGACACTAATTGGGTCGCATTTAACCCTAGTCAAAACTTAGGTTATTGTACTACTCTTCCCATGAATTAATTGTTAAGACATTATGACTGAGTTTCTATAAATACTTGATAGCTCAAACTGACAAATGCAAACTGAGAATGTGCTATCTTTAAAAGCTGATATGACGCCTTAATAACGAAGGCAATGTAATAACGAATAACTTAAATATCTGACCTAGCATTGTTATTCAGACTAAAGAAAATACAAAGCTAGGGTTTTGAAATTCATGCAATAAATTGAATATTAACTTTAAAATCTAATTTGGAACATATAGTAAATAAATGCATGAAGTTCTATTGAAGTTCTAGAAACCCTAAGTTTAATCATGATAACAGAATCAAGAACTGACTGAAAACTAGGGACCCAATGGGTGAAAGGAACCCACTAGTGAAATCCCAAATACCTGGTGATGAAATTCATGAAAAAATATTTAGGTTTCGGGGCTGGAATTGCTGGAACCTTGTTGAGTTCTTGAACTACGGTTCTTGACCTTTTTCTCCTTTCTTGCTTCTAACTTTCTATGTTTTTCATTAATGATTTGACTTAGGTAAGTTTTAGTTATGTTTCTACGCTTAAACTGACTGAAATATGATGATTTAGGGTCAAAACGACGTATCTTAGGGTTTAAACAAAGTGGGAAATGACCAAAGTCACCTTAGTTACTTGATGTCAGACCAAACGATGAACTGGACTCACAGTCCGTCGTTTGGATCCGTATGTTGGGTCTATTCGACAAACCTTTACTAAAACAGGCAGAACGTTTTACTCGGAGGTCTGATTTTAGCAAGGTCGGTGGATATGGAAAGCTAATTCAATTATTTATCTGTTAGTATTTCATGGGACACCTAATTAAGTTTGTGCTGGGAGTTATGATCAATTTATTTTGACCAAACTGCATTTCCCCCTAACTATCTGTTAATTTCCACCTACGGACCGTAGGTCCCTGTACGGATCATTATGGACAATCGTGGTTCTTGTCAGAGAGTGGGTGAATGGGTGTCGATTGACGGATGCAGACTAGGGACCGTAAGTTCGTCCGTAATTTCACACTTGATCAAATTTTCCTCGGCTGATATTTGGGGTTTCTAACTCAATCGATGGATGTGCAAGACGGACCACGGGTCAGGCTACGGTCCGTCGATGGCCACCGTCTGTTGCACCTGCAAATTTTTTGAAAAACTTGTTTTTGGTCTATTTTGGATACAGGGTGTTACATTATCTCCGCCTTGGGAACATTTGTCCTCGAATGAAGACTAAACTAGCTGGAATAGAGGGAGAGAACTGCAAACCCTACTGCTAAACACTAAGAACATAGTTTTTGACTGAACTAAGTTCTGAGAACATGCAAACACGCTGAAAATGCAAGTACAACCTGAGGGAACATGATTCTAAGACTGAATTCATGCATGAATGACTGCAAAACTGAAGAGTAACAATTACCTCAAGCTGGAGTGGAATCGTAAGGAAAGAGGAGAGGATACTTGGATTTCATGGCTGCTTGTGCTTGCCAAGTAGCTCCCTCTACAGACTGACTCCTCCACAAAACCTTGACTGAAGCGACTTCTTTGTTTCTTAACCATCTAACCTGATGGTCAAGAATCTCAACTGGGACATCCTCAAAAGAAAGACTATCCTTCACACTACTTCTAAGTCTATGGTAAGTCTAATTACTATGCCACCTTGCCCATACTTTCTCAAGATATTGTAAGGGCCCACATATCTAGGACTCAACTTCCCTTTCTCTTCAAATATCATCACCCCTTTCATAGGTGAGACTTTTAGGAAAACCCAATCATCAACTTGAAACTCTAGTTCCCTTGTTCTCCCATATTCATAAGATTTCTGACGACTTTGTGATGTCTTAAGTCTATCTTTAATGAGTTGCACTTTCTTCATCGCATAAAGGACTGAATATGGCCCTATCAAAGCTGCTTTACCTAAATCATACCAACCAACATGAGATCAACATCTACGTCAATACAAAGCTTCATAAAGGCCCATCTGAATGCTTGAATGGTAGCTATTATTGTAGGCGAACTCATTAAGAGGAAGGTGATAAAAAAATACCCTTGAAATCGATCACACAAGCTCTCAACATATCATCTAGGGTCTGAATAGTACGTTTTTCCTGTCCATCCGTCTGTGGATTAAATGATGTGCTAAGGTTAACTTTAGTACCAAGACTATTCTGAAATAACTTCCAGAAATGAGAGGTAAACTGAAAACTAAATCTGAGTTGATAGACAACAAAACCCCGTGCAACCTCACAATTTCATTAATGTAAAGCTTGGCATAGTCTTCTATCAAATATGTATTCTTGACTGCCAAAAAGCGAAAAGACTTAGTCATCCTATCAACTATCGCCCAAATTGAGTTATGTTGTCTCTGAGTATGAGGTAACCCTGTGAAAAAATCCATATTAATCACTTCCCACTTACAAGTAGGAATATCAATCTCTTGAGTCATACCTCCTGGTTTTTGATGTTCTACCTTAACTTGGTGGAAAATTGGGGAACTTATTCACAAAGTCTGCCATATCCCTCTTAATGTGATTCCACCAATAGACATCTCGCAGATTGCGGTACAACTTAGTGGCACCTGGATGAATAAAATATCTGGGATTTTATGGCTTCTGCCAAAGGATTGAATTTCTCAACTCACCCACATCCGGACACACAACTCCCCTTTAATCCAAGTACCCATATCCCCCCTTGGGGGAAAAACCTCCATGCTCTGATTGTGGACTGCACCCTTAAGTTCAAGCAAGATTGGATCACTGTCTTGCTTTATCCTTAACCTCCACTACCAAAGACGATTCTGCCCCATTTTGAACTGTAACAGTATTGTCTGATATGCTCATAAGGCAAAATCCTAAGAGAGCAAGCATGTGAACATCCTTCACTATATCCTTCATTTATTTCTCAACATGGGCTACACTACCCATAAATAATGTACTAAGAGCATCGAATACTACATTTGCCTTACCAAGATGATAATACACACTCATATCATAATCTAAAGGAACTCAAACTATATCCTCTGGCAAAGATTCAAATCTTTCTCGATGAATACATATTGAAGATCTTATAATCAGTGAACACATCTACATGAACACCATACAAGTAGTGTCTCAAGATCTTGAGTGCAAACACTACTGCTGCAAGCTCGAGGTCATGAGTTTAATAGTTCTTTTCATGAACCTTAAGTTTGTTTCTAGAAGAATAACTTAAACCTTTCTTGATCATCAACCACAACCTAGGACAAATCTAGATGCCTCACAAATTGGTCACTAACCATTGAACCCTCTGGTGAGTCAAGACCCGATGTTTTAGTCATCTAGTTTTTAATTCTTCTGCGAAGGTTTTCTCACAATCATTTTCCCCCCACCCCCCCCCCTGACCATTGAAACTTAACTATCTCTGAGTTAAACCTGTCAAGGTGAGTCTATGGATGATAATCCTTCCAATGAACCTTCTATATAACCCCTAGACACTTAAGAAACTTTTGAATATTCTCCTACCGAGGTAGGTCTCGGGGCCATTCTTTCACTTCTTTCTATCTTCCTTCTGTGAATCCCTCTGGTTCCTTATAGCTAGATACAATTTGACCAAGAAAAACAACATAGTTGTAATCATAACTCACATTTGCTAACCTTAGGCGAATAAGGTGATTTCTTGAGAGTATGTAGACCAATTAATAATTACTTGCAAATGTTCTTCCTCATTTCTAGAGTAAAATAGGATTAATCAATGAGACAATACTGAACAAGTCCAAGTACTGTTTTGAACCTCTTGTTCAATCAATCAATGAAAGCTACGGAACATGGTTAGTCTAAAACGACAATACTAACTACAAATTCATAGATGACCATATCGAGTTCTGAAGGTTGTTTTCAGATGTCCTATCTCTGACCCTAAGCTGATGATAACCCATCTATGGTCTATCTTTGAAAATGGGGCTATCACGTTGAAGTGGTCAAACAGTCATCACTTGGGCTGAAATACTTATTTTTGATTGTGACCTGTTCATGGTTTTATAATCAATGCACATTCTGATAGAACCATCTTTCTTCTTTATAAACAACACTGGCGCACCCCATGGTGAAAAACTAAGTCTGATGAAGCCCTTATCTAGAAGGTTTTTCAACTACTATTTTAATTCCTTAAGCTCTGCCGGAGCCATTATATAAGGAGAAATAGAATTAGGCTGGGTATTGAAAGGAGATCAATTCCAAAGTCAATTTCCCTTTCGGGAGGGACTTAGGAAAATCTTCTTGAAACACTTTTGGAAACTCACAAACTACTGGAACTGACTCAAGAGTTGAGGTTGCTGAGATAGAATCCTTAACCCGAACAAGATGATAGAGATAAGCCTTTGAGATCATCTATCCGACCTTCAGGTAAGAGATGAATCAACCCATAGGTTCTAAGCTACTACCCTTCCATTCTAAGATTGGTTCATTTGGAAACTGAAAATGAACAATCCTAGTTCTATAATAGAATGAGGCACATTAAGAATTTAGCCAATCCATGCCTAGAATGACATCGAAGTCTACCATTTCTAACTCTACATGATCTACTGAGGTCACTTTTTGAGATACTGTGACACGGCAATTTCTGTATACCCTTCTAGCTATAACTGCGTCACTAACTAGCGTAGACTGAGAATGGTTCTGAAAGAGTTCATGGGCTAACACTGAGTTGGACTGCTATGTAAGGAGTTAAAAAAGAAATAGTAGCCCCTATATCTAACAATGCATAAACATCAAAGTCAAAGACTCGTAACATACCAGTGACTACATCAGGAGAACATTCATGATCCTGGCGATCCAAAAGAGCATACAACTTGTTTTGGAGCTGAGCTCCACCTATACCAGATGAGTTATCCTGCTGAGTTGGGTGACTTGCTTATGCTGCTCAAGTTATAGACTAAGCTCTATCATTTCCACCTCCTTGACCCTGTCTTGAAGGAAAATACCCCAACCTGCGACCAGACTGACCGCACCCAAAACACCCTTCTTTTTTTGCGAGCACTCACCCAGATGGTTCTTACCACACTTAGGAAAAGTGGGGTATGTCTTGGTTCCTGAAACACTTCCCTAATACTTAGAGAATGGTGCTCTACCATTCTCGTCATACCTGTTCTTGGAGGATAGAACACCAACGGACGAAGGAGCTAGAGCTGAAAACTTCTGTTGACTCTGCAAACGATTTCCACTACCCGATTACTTCTGAGACTAGTCGTAGTTCCCAGTCCTAGCCTTCTTATACTCCTTATCTTGTTCCCTAAAATTATCACCCTCAACTTGTTGAGCATGAGTCATAAGCGTAGAGATGTTCATATCTCCCAGTAACATATCATTTCTGTACTCACTTTTCACTAAATCCGACATCCATAAAAGAACTTATTCATCTGAGCCCTGGAGTCAGCAACCATGTGAGAAACATACCTAGAGAGTTGGTTAAACTTTATCCCATACTCTTGAACCTTCATGGTTCCCTGAATTAAGTTCATCAATTTTTGGGCTTTTACTTCTCTAAACTCTATTGGGAAAAACTTGTCCAGAAAGGTCTCACTAAACCAATCCCAAGTAATAGGATTTGCAAATGAACCCCTATTTTCCTTCCATTGAGTGTACAAGTTATGATCAACGTCCTTCAGCTGGTATGATGTCAACTCAACCCGATCATTCCTAGTGACTTGCATTACCTCAAAGATTTTCTTAATCTCATCCAAGAAATTCTGAGGATCCTTATTAGTTTGTGATCCTAAGAACTCAGGCAGATTAATCTTAACAATGTCACGGACCCTTGATGTTACTGATTCACTATTTTTGTTCACATGATCATGAACCCGATTGTTCTGGTTAGTCATACTATGAGCCAACCTTTGTATGGCATTCCTGAACTCAGTATTGGAGACTTTTTGATGTGGGATCGGACGAGATGCGTTTGCATTCCTGGCATTTGCATTCCTGGCATTCACATTCCTAGTGTTAGCTCTATGAGGAGGCATGATCTGAAACATAGAATGTCAGTTAGAATGGACTATATCATACCTCACTCACGCTCAATAAGGGTAACAAGAAATTTGACATTTTTCCTAAACCGAAACCTCATAGCCCCCTCATTAATGTGTGCACTTCACACCTACGAAAAGGACTCTACTAAGTGAGGCTTTTCAAAAATCCTAGGACTCTTAAACCTAGTGCTCTGATACAAATTTTGTCATGCCCCGAGCTACCCCTGAGACGCGGACACATAACCTAGGCTAACAAGTGATCTCCATCTAACCCTGCTGGCATGCTCAAGAGCATACTAAGGATAATTAACTTAATTCGGAAGCTAAATTATAATTTAAACTGAAAAGATGGGGAATACCCATATACTATAACTGAGATAAATGAAATACTGATGAATTCAATACAAAGAAGTTATTAACTCAATACTACGCTGAAACTAACTATGTCTGAAGTAAACCTTTAAATGACTAGAAAGATTGGTACAAGCACTAGCTAAGTCTAGCAAAAACTGAAACTAAATGATTAAAATATTGAAATGAACTCATTACTATTATCCTCGGAGAATGAGGACTCAACACAAAATCTGCTGAACTAGAGATGGGAAGTCAATCTTAGTGTGATTTGAGTAATGAGAACCTGAACCAACATTACGAGTAGATGTAGCACATGTATGTGTTAGTACTTGAAGGTACTGATTACGTAGGATAGAGTAAAGTTGAAATTAAACATAAATGAACAAGAAAAAGAGCAAGTATAATAATCTGAATATGATATACTGAATTCTGAGCTAACTGAATGCAGTGATCAATTTATAACATGCTAAAATTGAATACTAAATATGTTGATAAATGGTCAATGAAAGAGAGCATGGCTGAACTGTGGGAGCTACTTATAACCGATAATAAAATAACATGAGCTAAACGTGGAGTCCGATGTATACGCCCCATCGAGAGGTTCCAATATACCCTGCAAGATGTATAAAGGCATGCTGACGTGATCACTAAACTGATTCCCACATAGGGGACTTATAACCTTCTTGGCTAGTAGTTCTGGGACTAATTGGGTAAGCTAAACCCTAATCAAACTTGGTATTATGTTACTCCCAATGAATTAAGTGATTAAGACATTATGACTGAATTTTTGTAAATACGGAATAGCTCAAATAGGACATGCAAACTGTGAATGCAACATTTAATGTGATAATGATCATTAATAAATGAAGCATATATAACTAGCATGTGTAATTCAAGAACTACAGAAAATACAAAGCTAGGGTTTTGAAATTCATGCGATCAACTAAATAATAACGTTACAATCTGATTTGGAACGTATAGTAAATAAATGCATGAAGTTCTATCGATGTTCTAGAAACCCTAGGTTTAATCATGATAAGAAAATCAGGAGCTAATTGAAAACTAGGGACCCAATGGGTGAAAGGAACCCACTGGTGAAATCCCACATGCCTAGTGATGAAATTCACGGAAAAACACTTACTCTTCCTCCTCTATTCAACACTTACACTTGGTCATTACTAACACAATGACACAGTCATAACCCATTTCTAGTGAAGATATACTACAACTCATCTTGACTTGCAACTCTTACTCTACATGTCTATTGAGCATTTCACAGCTCATCACTTTTTAGTCTACCCATATGGTAAAACTCTTCATTAGTAACTTACAAGGAGCATGACTATCGTAACATAGATTTGCAAAAACTATCGCCCTTTCTTAAATAACTAAACCTCTACATACTTTCCTATAACTGTGGGTTTTTTCACTACTACAACTCATGATCTCGTAACTCATGCTACCTTTTTCCGGCAAAAAATACTACCCAAGATCTAACCATACTTCCTCATAAGGATCTCATCTGAAACAAGGCTTAGTAAATAGAGTACAACTCGAGTTTAGCTCAAATACACGATTCACATAAATGTGGGTGCATTCCTCTTAAAACTGAACATATAACTCACTCTTGGACTTCTCTCAAGACCCTAAGAAGTGTCATGACTTTCTTAAGAGTTTTCTAAGAACAATTCATCGACTAAGGACTAATTTTTCTGTTCAATCACCTCTAGTATGATGTTTAGTTGAATGAATGAATATGAGAACACATGAGTTAGAGTAAATCTCTATGACATAGCTCTATTGCATGAGTAAGTATGAAAGATGGGAAACTTATCTGAAATGTATGTAGTCCCTCTTTAATAGTAGTGGGACCCTCAGAACCATCAAAAACATCCTATTGGCACGACTTCATAGACACCCTAGGACACTTGAACTCTCTGCTTTGATACCTAGTTTGTCACATCCCGAGCCTACACCCTAGACGTGGTCGGCACTCGAGAACTATTGCTGGTTCCCAAGTAGACCCTCATCCATGCTGATTACAAGCAGAAAACTGAGTCAAGCATACAATGTTTAAAAACTAAACAAAATCAATAGCTCCATTACAAAGCATCAATTTAAAAGATTAATTGTGAATACAAATAATGTATTCAACTTGCCATAAATAGAGTACTTAAGTCTTAAAATCATTTAATAAAATAAGTGATACAGACTTCAAACTATCTGACTATCTATGAATCCTGTAAATGACAAAGATGGAAGTCGGGACAAGAAGCATAACATCCTAACAAAATTGAGAAGTAAATGAAATCCTCCCAAAGCAAGGATGCTCACTATAGTTAACTCAAACATTCGGTTGTATCAGCGAAGCTCCTGTTGATTATCCTGAATATGTGTGTTTGTATTATCAAAAGATATAGGTCAAATGGTTGAGTACGTGGAATGAACGAGAACGTAAGAAGTACGTGGAATGAACGAGAACGTAAGAGAATTCTAAAGCATAAACATAAGCTTGAACTTGATAAAAAGGAAACATACTTACCTCTTTTAAACTCACTTCAATCAAACTCAACTCAAGAATAATCTACTCAACTCAAAGATTAGATATTCAACTCAAATATATGATGCTCGGCTCGTTGTACTCAATTCTTGATAGTCAACTCAATATAAAGCAACAATACATGTAATATATGAAAAGGTTTTAAAAGAGTAGAAAACAACATAGTTCGTGAAAGAAAATGCAATAAATAACTCAAACTTACTCATGTAACAAAGTAATATAATTTTTGTGTGAGATTCTCTAACCGACAACCACCATTAAGAGCCTAAGTGGTGACATAACGTCTTGCCCACGAAGCCAATATTTTCCAATATTTTGCTATCATATAGAATACTTAACTTAGTCGATCCACAAGCTTAACTTAAGTGATCATCTAAAAAGTATGATCCTTTAATACCCATGATGGCTACACGGTTTATGGAGAGTTGAGTTGATATGAAATCTTATCGCATATTAGTGCTCAATACTACTCTCAAAATATACTTAGCTCATATTTTTTAAAACAACTTCTTTCTTTGGTTTGAGATAATTACTCAATATGTAGCTTAAATTTCTCTTGGAATAAATGTTCCCTTTCTTTCTCAAATTAGAAATTTTTTAAAACTTCTTAGGAATACTTTGTTCCCATATACTCTGTGAAGAAATGAACTTTACTCCTATTCTTTACTCAAATCAAATTTAATCTCTTAAAACAAATTTAAAACATTTGTAAAGACTTCATAAAACATGTTTCTTTCCAAATTATTAACCTGAATGACTCAATGCAAGGTTTGCTATAACCATAGATACAACTCAATACTCAGAACACAAAAACATTAGTGATACTATTCATTTCAAGATTGTTCAACTAAGTCCTTTCATGCGGAATTATGGGCATTCAGAACTCACTTAAAGACAACAAGGGTAACATGTTATAGTCCCCTAACTAGGAATATAAACTCAATGGGGATTAGGAACTCAATATTCAAGACTTAGAAATTAAAGATATTACACTCCTCTTAATGATCTTAAATGTATGGCATTCACACAAAATTTAGGGGCATGAACAACTCGACTAAATTGTCAAATAATCAATAAGGAACACATGTATATTACTCATCTCATTCTCATTCGTACATCTCCAAAACATCATTCGAATTGATTATTGATCTCAAAAGATTCACAATTGAAATCAAAGACTTTCTTGAAATCTCCTCTTAACTCTATCTTAAATGTGAATTATGAATTAAAGAGTTATTGATCATCATCTGAAGGATCTCGCTATGAAAAAGTAGACTCATAAATACATTCTCCTCACTCTCATACTCACATGCTCGAGTGTTAAAACAAGTTACAAGAAGTTGTAGAAGACTCCACAAACAAACTCAAAGAGACTTTCTTAAAGTGTTCGAAAGAATAATCAAAACATAACTCTCAACTCTACCTTAAGTTTTAATTATGAATTAAAGTTACGATAATGTTAAGAATGATTTTAGGTGCTTAGAAGTAGTATAAAGTAGTTTATAATCAAAAGGAGTGGAAGTGCACTTTAACGAACTCAAATAGAGAAACCAAAGAAAAACTGGATGGGTAGACGACCCTGGCACACTAAGTAGTCTAAACATCATAGGAGGGTTTGAGGCGCTCTGGCTGGCGCATCGCTCCAGACCCTATCCAAGAAAATCCGACGAATTTCCTTGCTTGTTCACTCACACTAACTCGCGGAAAATCAAACAGTTTCTTTATGAATCATTTGTAATTGGTTATTTAAATTAAATATACTCTAATATACTAATTAAAGCCCTCAAAACACTCACTTACATCTCAATAAATCATCAAAAGCCCAATATAACAATATTTAGAATCAACTTCAAAAGCATCTATCAAGATTTAATCATTTAAATTCAAGAATGAAATTTGCGCTAAAATTAACATGATTGGCGTGTGCGTGAACAAACCCAAAACGATGGGATCTTACATACCTTTTAGGCATTAAACCCATGGAAAAAATCTGCAACCTGACGCATGAATCTCGATTAATGTTTGATCCTCTCCTCTTTTTTTCTTGAACTCTCAAGTAAAACCCTAGGAGTATATTAGGATTATAAAACTAAAATAAATAGGATTAGAACCTTAAAATATTACTAAAAATGAATTAAATCTTATCGGGTAATGACAAGACCAAAATACTCAGAAATATTTTTGGCTAAATTTCCTTAACTGGAAAACATAACTTCAAAAAAAGGTCAGACCTCACTCATCTGAACTCAAAACGTAGAAAAGTAGGTGGCGTTGGAACTTTAATTCAAATATATTCCCTAAGGTATCTTACAGAACACCTAACTCATCATGTACTAGGAGTTATGGGCCTTTGAAGTTGACCTAAAACTCATACTTAGCTTAACTCTCTAAATTGTAGATTTTTGTTATTTCAAATTTAGTTCTATTAGAACTCAAGGTGCTACATCTAGTGACCTCACCTTAATACTTCAGAAAATTTTAATTTCCTTGGTAAAAACATAACTTACTACAACGAACGGTTCGAGTCTTCGTTCAGAAATTTTGCGGGGTGTTACAATTATGTTTCTCCCTTTTTTTACTATGGAGGACATTGTGCTTACAATTCGTTAGGCCACATGAATTAAGTGAGAAAGGTATGTTAATGTTATTCCCTATTTACTACATGTTTCTTTAAAGCATACGAATAATATAACTGGGCTGTTATCCTTTTTATACTAGAAGAAATTATTGTTAATTCTTGGCTGCTCGAGTTGATATTATCCTCCCTTGTCAGGATTCTTATTCGGTTAGTAGCGTCCCCATATTGGACACGACTTAGAGTCTATTTGTATTGTTTTCTTATAACTAAATTGTTTGCTTTTATAGATTTAATTGTTATTGTATCCCTTGGGTCTATTGTTATTAGCTGCAGGAATATAATCTATGCCTAGAAGGACTATGTTTTGCCTATGAGGCTATAAGGATGGCTAAAAGGGATATGGGTTGACTAAGAGGCTATATTGATGCCGAAAATAGCTATGAGCTTCCTAAAATGCTATATTGACTCCTAATAAGGCTATGTGCTTCCTACATGGCAATGTTGTTGCCTAATAGTGTTATGAATTTTCTATAAGCTATGTTGATGCCTAAGAGAGTTAGTTTCTTCCTACATGGCTATATTTATACCTAAGAGGGCTATGTTATTACTCGTGGGGCTAGGTTACTACTGATAAGGGTATGTACACTGGTTGTCACCTTCAGGGCTTACGGGAGCATGAGTAGGTGGTCTTGTGTGTTGTTTGTAACTGTCCGGCTTTTGGGGTCTTGGTTAGATTGTTGTTTTATTATTTTTCATAAGCTTAGATTTTGGAGTAGGTCGGTCCTCTTATCTTATCCTTGATTTATTTATCATATTATTACAGTATATAAGGATACTTTCTTATTATCTATTGCCTTTCATACTCTATACATTATTTTGTACTGACGCCTCATTGCCTAGGGGGTTGCATTCATGCATGCAAGTCTCAATAGATGACCCAGTAGATCTCCTCAGCAATAGGATTTACTTCTATCTTGTTGGATATCCCCTTTCCTCCACAACTAGTAGAGTTTGGAAGTTTATTAGTTTTTGTTGTATATATTTTTTTTATGCAGGATGGGACCTTGTCCCACCAATCTTTACTTATCATAGACGCTTGAAAATTAGTGTGTGGGGTGTGTAGCTATTTTATGTCCATTTTAGCCTAGTTTGTTTGTTTTTTGAAGCTTATGAGATGTTTGATGCATTGTATCGATATATACATGCTTTGAGTTTTGTTATAGAAATCACAGTGACCTCGATGGACCAATAAGGACTTATGTACTAGTTGGCCATTTTTTATATGAACTCTTAGAAGTACATGTTTCATTTATAGATTTGTTGATAGGGGAATTATCAGTCAATGACTTAGAAGAAATATACTTGTTTGTTTTCTTTATTCCGTGTGGTTGCCATGCACTAACAGCAGATGGTTCAGCAGGGTCTGCTCAGGCCCGAGTATTGGCATTAGGATTCAGTTGGACCCTTGAGTTTGGGGAGTGACAAATTTTTTATAAGAGAAACATCGTATCCTATGGAGTTTGGATGTCGTTTATAGTAGATTCTTATTTATAAATGTGTTGTGCACTACATTCGATAATCAAGAAGCTATCGGGCATGTTATAATTACTATCCTTCTTTTGCTCACCTCGTACTATAAAGCAGTGTATTAAGGGTTAAGATTTTAGGCTTATAAGTGTTACTTGTTTGCAGAAAGAGATGGGTGACACTGACACATTAAAATTAGCAAAGCGCTACATACAAGTGCAGGTGAGGGTACCAAAAAGTTACCATAGGTGGGGGTAGACCATTGTGAGACACAGCTGGTGACATCTTCTCAGCCCCTTCCGACATTTCAAGAGCTTCTGAGGGCTACAAGACTCCCAACTCAACAAACACTACCACCTCTAGTCTCTCATATTCCATCTGTTTAGGATTTCAAGAGTGTAGTATGTATGTTGTCCTTATTAGTAGATGCACACCGCCAGGCAATTGTGCCAGATGTTAACACATCTTCTCAGGGGCCTAAAACTGAAAGAGTTTGTGAACTTCTTGCCTTGAATCTACAATAATTTATTGGGAATGATCGCTACGAGGACCCTCAACACTTTATTGATAACCTTGATAGGATTTTTGGAGTCATGCATGCCTTAGAGACTACGCGATATTGTAGTATTGTGGTACAAATGTTTGGAGAGATCTAGGGAAAAAGATGCAGCTCTACCCACTTAGGATAGCTTTACAGAAGATTTCTTAGATAATTATTTGTCTCAAGAGATTAGGAATAGTCAGGTGGACCTATTTCGGAACTTCTGACAGGACGGTAAAGGTGTCTGAGAGTATGGGCTGGCATTTGATTTGTTTGCTAGTTATGTACCAACATTTGTTGATATGATTCATTACAAGGTGAGTATATTTGTGGGAGGGCTTCACTCAAACATATCAATGGTTATTCCACTACTACACCAAATGATAATATGGATATCTCGCAAATTCACTCCTTTGCACAAAGAATAGAGGATTGCCTACATCTTCAATATATGAGTGAGAGGGTCGAGAGAGAGATAGAAGAGGGCTAGGCCCCGCTGATTCACATTGATATTTTCAAGGTGGTTCCATACCCCGATATTCTAGTAGGCAACTAAGACCTCCACCACAATATTTCCAAGGTAGTAGATTTGATCTTCAGGGGCATCAGGCCCAGGTGAAGGTTCACGAGCATCAAGCTTTCAACAAAAGATGAGTTCAAGCAATGTATGACAAAATCTATGTGTTGTGCTACTTGTGGTAGGATGCATTTTAGGGGGTGCAAGAAGCGTTCCACAGGTTGTTATTCTTGTGGACAGAAGGGGTGTGGGTTGAGGAATTTCCCGAACATTGGTCAGGGTGGTATAGGTCAGTTGACCGGATCAATAGTAGATTCTACATCATCAACACACTCTACAGGGCATGGACCCTAAAATTTACCAGGTAGAGGCAGAGGCGGAGGAAGAGAGAGAGAAAATAATTCTGGTAGTTGCAATATACATAATCACTAGCCAGCCGACATGACTCAGAGTTATCACCAGATGTTGTGAAAGGTGCATTAATTGTTTGTTGTCATTTTGTTTATGCTTTGATAGATCATGTATCTATTCTGTCGGATGTTACTACATTTATCATGGGGAAGTTATGTATATTAGAAGAGTGATTAGATCGACCCTTTATCTACTGTTAGACTTCTCTAGACATAGTAGAGTTGTAGATGGTTAATTTTGACGTCATAATGGGTATCGAATTGTTAGCATCTTGTTATACTATTGTTGAGTGTTGGACAAAGATCATTAGATTCCACTTTCCAAGGAAGAACTTTTGCAATGGAAAAGGTATACAACAATGCCACAGGTAAGTGTATTCCCTATCTTAAGGCGAGGAGGAGGATACTAAGGGTTTTAATTATCATATTGTTTGCATTAATGATATAAATTTAGAACCACCGACTCTTCACTCTATTCCTATAGTTTATGAATTCCTATATGTATTCCCATACGAGCTGCCTACTATCCCTCCTGAACGATAAATTGATTTTCTATCGATATGCTTCCAGGTACACAACCCATATCTATACCCATTTATAGAATGGCTCCCGCTGAGCTAAAGGATTTGAAGGATCAGCTAAAAGACTTGATGGATAAAGGCGTTATAAGGCCTAGTGCTTTACCATGAGGTGTGCTACTGTAATTCGTAAGAGTAAAGATGGCTCAGTAAGAATGTGTATCAATTATAACAGATGAATAAGAAAACTATAAAGAATAAGTACTTCCTTCCAAGGATCGATGACTTGATCAGTTATGAGGTGGTAAGTGTTTCTCAAATATTCATTGTAAGATCAGGGTACACCAGATACGAGGTCAGGATAAAGAACAAGGACACAAAAATAACACTACAAGCACCCCAAAGCGGACCGACCCAATCCCAAGTACTAACCGAGGCCCCAGATACTGAGAGAAACCCCCTCTTCATCTAGCCGGGAAACAGAAACAAAATCCCTAGACCCCACCCCCCCCTCAACGCTCCCAGCGTGCACATAAACCGCATGCGGCCCGCAACCTACCCGTCGCATCAAAGTCCCTACTCCCAGCCCCCCCACCAGGGCAACCATCAAGAGGCCCCACAACCACCCCCCCCCCCAATGACTCACAGGACACGCATAACCACGAGCCGTACCCCACCCCCCCCATATCCAGACAACTACCTCCCCACATTAACACCCTACAACGCCAACATCCCTATCTCTATCCCACCCCACCCTATCTCTCCCACATACAACCCGACAACACCCCCCTACCTCCTTCAATAGAATACGCCACGGACACCCACGTCCACCCCCCTAAACCCCGAAGACCAGCTGTAGAACCCCCCGACCAACCATCAATTCTCGCCTGCATCCCCACCCTAATCACCCCTCAGACCCCCACAGGACCAAAAATCAACCTCGCCCCACTTTCCCAACCGCGCCCCCCCCACCACACTTGACCCCACTATAACGATACCACGGACCTCCCTTACCCCCACCTCCAAACCAAAAAACTACTCCCACTATGCTCAAGGGGCCGACCATTTATAAACACCCCCAACGTACACAGACGTAAACCATCTAACCTAGGCCACAGAAAAACCAACCATTAACCAGCCCCCACCCTTACCCTCACGCCCCGAATACACACCCCACCGGTCCCAAGTACCTACCCCGTGCCGCTCCTAACGTCTAAACCCCTCTCCATCTCCCCCCCCCTAAGCCCCTACTCTTCCCCACAACCCGGCCATAAACTAGGCAAAAAATTCACCACCCCGAACCGCACCTTCCAGAATACCACAGGAATGTCCGATGCTCCCCTACCCGAGACCCCCTTACCCACCCCAAATCTCCACAGCTTCCTAGGCCTCCCCGCCCCGCGCATCAGCCGATGACCGGACCAAAGCCCCACGAGACCCAACCGCAAGGCAACGATGCGAGCCACACGACTTGACATGTTTACGTCCCTTCCTGCGTCATGGGTTGTGCTCCTTCCCTGTCATTCCATTTAAAACTTGAGCATAAAAAACATATGCGACCTGTCTTTTAGGTTCTTCGAGACTGGGAACTTTATGCAAAGTTTTCTAAGTGTGATTTTTGGTTTGAATCTGTACCTTTCTTAGACCATATTGTATCAGATGTAGGTATTGCGATTGATACATAAAAGATTGAGGCCATAAATACATGGTCCAGTCCAATGACTCCGATTGACGTTCGTAGTTTCTTAGGGTTAGATGGGTATTAGAGAAGATTTGTAGTGTGGATTTCTTCACTTTCAGCACCATTAACGAAGCTAAATCAAAATATGCTAAGTTCCAATGGATTTAGCCTTGTGAGCATACTTGCCAGGAGTTGAAGGACAGGTGGACATCAACACAAGTTCAAGTAGTTCCAAAGGGTTCAGAAGGCTATGTGGTGTACTGTGGTGATTTTTGTGTTCAGTTGGGTTGTGTTCTAATGCAACATTGTAAGGTTATCATATATCCTTCAAGGTGGTTAAGAAATAATGAGAATAATTATTGGACACACGATTTGTAGTTGGCTGCAGTTGTGCATGCTTTAAATATCTAGAGACACTATTTGCATGTCATTCATCTTGACATCTTCACAGATCATAAAAGCAGTCAATACATCTTTAGGCAGAAGGAGTTAAGTCTGCGACAACGCCGATGGCTTGATTGATGAAAGACTACGACGTGGATATGTTATACCATCCAAGAAGGAAAATCTGCTAGTTGATGCCTTAGCCAGAGATCTATGGGTAGTTTATACAATTTAGGTGTTGGGAAGTGTGAGCTAGCGTGAGAGCTTCGTCAATTCGCTAGCTTTAGAATCAGATTGTTAGAGGCAGACGATAATGCGGTAACAGTTCAGTACACAACTTTATCATCTCTAGTGGTAGAAGTAATATCATGGAAAAAAGAGGATTCTAGCGTACAGCAACTCAAATCCAAGTATCGGAATCAACAGACATTAACATTTGATATGGAAGGAGATGTAGTCCTTATATTTTGTGGTCGATTATGTGTTCCGAATGTACTACGACTTCGACATCTTATTATGGAAGGTTCACATATTCTCATTATTTTATTACCCTGGGTTCGACAAATATGTATCATGATATTATGGAGATATATTAATTGCAAGGGATAAAGAAGAACGTTGCTGAGTTTGTGTCATAGTGTCTTAATTACCAATAGGTGAAAGTTGAGCACAAAAATCCAGATCGGCTAGTTCAAGAGATAGTCATACCTTTATGGAAGTGGGAATCAATGAATATGGATGTTGTTACACGATATTACTAAAGATGAGTGATACACTCAAATTACACTTCCCTACAGAAGTGTAAGTGGCCGTATCAAGTAAAGAACCCAACTATTAGGTTGGCGTCGATCCCACGAGGAAAATCAATAAGACTTAACTTTAAGGTGCGATTACCTCTATTTAGTCATGTCCTTTCCTGAAAACTAGTAATTAAAGGGGGGCGGGTTTGTGAAACAAACAGTGTTGCAATGTTGTGAAATCAAACAAGTAGCAAGAGTGAATTATTGGTGTTTATCAAGTTGTGAGAGAAACTAGGGTGTAAATGTTCCTCATAGGTTCATAACGCCATATTCCTAGCTTATAACCGTTCTTCCCTAGTGTTTTTCATGGAAAGTGATAAGTTATGTATCCTAAATCTTTGGTCCGTCGTTCAGAGAATTTCACCCCATACCTTGGTCCGACTACGTGTGTCTAAATTACTAACCCTTACCTGTACTTCATATTAAGAGTCATATTCGATGTTTGGCTTAGTTATTATCGGAACTAACCTATTAGATAGTATCTACTAAATCTATGTTGATAATTATTTTCGTATTAACTACCCCCTTGGTCCGGAAAGTATCAATAAGGCGAGTTCTAATGTGTGCACTCGATAAAAAGACTTCTAAATGAAAGAATTATCGATACATGAACAACCTATTTGAGAATTGTTAATTATCTAGGTTTATTTTGTTAATCACTCATGGTTTCCACAACCTAGTTGTGGATTTAGTTACCTATGCTTAGAAGAACACTATTCATAATTGATAAATAATAAATCATGAACATACTTTGACAAGTTTGAAGAAAATCTAGAAATTTAACTTGAAATCACACAATTATCTTAAAAATCAAATCCGAAAATTTGAATTACTGCCCAAGTTGCAAAGTCAAATCTCCAAGAACAAAAGTATGAAAATAGTAAAGAAATCCAACCCCAAAAACAAGGGTTTTCACCCTATTTATAATAATACAGAGTCCTAATTTAAAAGGAGTTTAAATAAGGAAAGTTTGTCCGAAATGCGGCTTCAATCGATGAACCCCACAGACGGTCTGTCGATGAAACGACATACCATCGACTACCACCATCGATCCACACATAGCATCCTTTTCAACCTCTACTTGCATCTGCTCTGATCCAATCGACGGACCAATAGTACGGTCCGTCGATGCTCCTTGTAGTTCCATACTTAGATTTTTCTTCAATACCTGGTACTGGGACATTATCTGATCCAATAGATGTTTTGCCAGGACGGTCTGTCGATCAGTCAACGGACCATGGATCCTTCCGTATCCACACATTTAGTCAGAATTCCTCGAGTTGCTTCCAGATGCCTGAACCTACAATCAACGGTAACCATTTACGGTCCGTCAATGGGACGACGGGCTGTTGATGGCTTCGTGGGTAACTTCTGCACTGATTTTTCACAGCCTTCTTTATTTTAGTTTTGGATAGCTTTCCTGCAAAACAAAGACAAAGCATATTAGAATTACTACAAAGACGCTCTAGACACGCACCAATCATAAGGTAAAAAACATTGAAAGTGTCGTGAAACCACGGTACATCAACACCCCCAACTTAAATTCGTTGTTTGTCCTCAAGAGACAAAACTAGACTCACTCAACAACACTACTTTGTACACAAGTGCCTTTTTAAGTTGCCGAATCACCGGATATCAATTCCAAACATTTTGTGTTTGTGTATGTTTCTTCTCTTAGGCTTGATAGGCTTACTCTTGTGGATCATACCTGACCCACCCACTCACATGAACTGGACAACCTCTACTCCTTTTTGTCTCTCGCCATGGTACTAAAGTCCAATATTGCAAAAACTACTGCCCTCACTCAAAAGATTCCCCTTTTTCAAACAGTGATTAACTTTGAGTATAAAGGATCATTATTCAACAATAACGCTTCAAAATAAATCACACCAGTTGGTACTGTGTCATAGGTTGACCTTTATTTAATTGCTTAAGTTCACCATATTAGACTCTTATGATCACGATAGGACTTTATTAGCTAGTAACTTAGGCTAAGGGTCAGATATGATACGTATGGGTATGTTTTAGTGACTTGTTGCCCTCATTGACATTACGGCTAAGCGTCCTACCTCTTTCATTCTCCTACTTTTCTTGTTATCTTTTGCCTTATTTCTCTTTTCTTTCTCGTTTGTGGAAGTGACTCGTACTTCTTTTTATTCAACACTATTTTTCCCTTTGTTTATTCAATTGCCAATTTTGGTTGAGTCACTTCTCTTGTTCATTGTTCCTTTTCTTTTCCACATTAATCTTTTTCATACCCACTTTTCGGGTCCTCACTCATAATAGCCACCCTCAACTTATGGCTTTTCCCTAAATCGAGGTACAATTACCCAAGGTTGGGTCAGGGGCAAGATGAGGTCAGTTCTCTGCATTAGCCACCCTCAACTTAGGATTTTGGCCTAATTTGATGTGTATGTGTCCAAGGAGGGACTAGGGACAACACATTATACCCAGGAGGGTTTAGTTGGTGAAGAAAAGAATGTCTATTATAGGATCAATTGTTTGGATCAAAAAGGGAGAACAATTTCATTTGGATCACTTCACTTTACGCTAGATGTTTGCTAAATTGAACAAGGGCCTATGATCCTTTCCTAATTGTCTAACACATATTCTTTTTGCAAGACCAACCAGGCAAGTTCTAACTAAGTACCAACAAGGAAAAATCAAATCTCATCACACTTTCTTGACACAAGATTACATTATCAGATTATCGGTTGCCTTGTTTGAGTTTTAAAGTGAGGATCATGCAATGGGTGTATATCTATGTCATGCTTAGAGCCAACATTCAACATATATACCTATTTATGCAAGCCCTTTATTTGAATGGGATATCATTCAAGTTTAGCCATCATGCTTCATTTTTCCCTTTTATACTTTGTACAAGTTACGACACATGCCAGTTTAACTGTAAATTAATGAGTCTTTTGGGGCAAAAAAACACAGGGAAGAAAACTACCAAGAGAGAATCGTGAGTTGGGATACTCAAATTTCACCCTAACACTCACTTTCCATTTACCCCACCCACAACAAAAAAGTGCAATTATCCCCAATGTATAAGAAATATAAAGATAGGGTGGTAGGTGAAGCAACCCTGAGACGCATAACGCTGAAGATCAACAAGAAGGCGGTCCGATTTCCGAAACCCGCACCCTCATTAGGGACACCCTAAGTAGCGCCAATAGCAGTATCCACACCCTCAATGGTGCTCCTCTCAACAACCTCCACTCTTGAGCTAGGAAACTCTCAAGCCCTCATCTGTCGGGCTTCTTCATCAATCAACGAGTCTCTCCTCTCCGCCTCAAGATCTATTCGCTCCTTCATCCTAGCATGTGCCTCATCTCCCTCAGTGGTATGGCTGGAATGGTGCCTCTTGGCACGCTCATGATGCTCAGGAGGTGGTGAAGTGGGAGTAGTGAATAGGGTGACTGCAAAGAACTGGTCCTTTGCGGTCTCAACTGAGAGTCTAAGTCGGGTCCCTCACCTTCAATATGTTGTTACATTATTCAAACCCGACAAAATCGCCACAACCTCCTTAAGAGTAGTCAGATCAATGATGGGGGTTGGGCATGCTAGAACTCGTAGCTCAAATGCATCTAGGAGATGATGGACTACTTGAATCTTCATATCTGTCTGCTGAGCCACCTTCTTCTCAATACGGTCCTCAGCCTCGGCAATAAATTTCTGCATCCAAGGCTGGATATGGTTCAGCAAGGCTGGCATCTGTGACCTAGGCTTGGAAACCTAACAATCGGGACTGTGCTGCTTCATGGTGGGGTAGACCGACGGGATACGCGCCCTACAGGCCAGGGGGAGACTAAGACCGCTGGTGGGGGGCATCGGTAGGATCGAGAGTGGCATGATCATCCCCTTGGGCTTTCTCTATCGTATCCGCCAAGTTCACCCAGCGGCTGCAAATCAACTCTGGGCCCTCGTCGTGATGCCGCCACATTTTCCTCATCCTTAATGAGATCGATATCCACTGTCCTTGAAGGAGTACGGAGGATATATCTGTGCCAAATGGGCACTATAACATCCCTGCGCAGCTGAAAAATCATACAGGCAAACGGTTAAGTGATAGAGGACTTAAAATCCCTCTCATGGATGACGATGATCAACAATCTCGCAAAATTGATCTCCAAACCATCTACAAGAGATACTACCAAGACCTCTCTATCCCAAATTAGTATATTATCGGCAGCCGTGGGGGATAGGTGGTGACAGACTAAAAGCCAGAAGAACTTTGCTGCAAAAGTGAGGTTGGCCTTCTTGATAAGGCATCTGGGTTCCAACACCAAGTCTGCTCCCTCACCGTCGATGGAGAGCCATTGTGCAATCCACCTTTTCGTGGACTCGGTCAATTCTTTACTCCGCTGAAAATGGCCACTCTTTACCACATCCAACCTGTAGTCGAACTCTTGGGTGAGAGGAATCCTCTCAGCATTAGTGTCCTCATCGTATAGGAAGCAGCGGATAGCAGGAGAATAAATATTCACCCGGTAGCCTCGAACTCGTACATCTTTGAGTATTGCGTGTTTGGCGGGGTTAGATCGTCTGTTCAAAGAATCTTAGAGAGCTTCTACATAAGCTTCGTAGAACTATTGCACCATATCCTCACTATAATAAACCACACTCCTAGACGCCCACTCAACATGCGAGTCATCACCCCCTTATCATTCAGCAACTTGGCATCCCTATATATCTGGTACTGGCCATCTACGCACCACCAGTTGGGCTCATTAGCACCCGGTGCAGGGACATCATGCTGGGGTGACGGAGAAAACTCCAAACGCTGGGTCTTATCACACAAAGTATGGCGGGCAGGCACGGCTGGGAGAGTGGCTCCAGGTGATCCAAAACCGGAGGATGTGGCCTCATTCGACCCTGTAGAGTGGGCTGACTCTGAACCTGAAGCCTCTTCGAAGCAAGATGCTTCCTTAGAACCCGAGGCAGAACCAGATGATGTTCCGGTCAGTGTGCGCTCCTCATAAGACTTAGGATGCCCTGAGTTGCTCTAGTAGCTAGTGTCGGGGTTTGGGTGCCTGGGGACACGTATTCTAGATCGCGCTCACTATCGAACGAGCCAATCATCCGTCGGGATGGTGCCACGGACTTAGACCATCCCCTGGAATACACAATGTCCGATTTGGGGGACATAACTACCTGAAAAGGAAGTTGTTAGTTTCAATGTAATAAACCTACGCAGGCAATCTAATCGACACAGAACCTGGATACACAAGACAAATGTTATTGAAAAATTACAGAAATGGGAGACGGGCATTATCGACGGCCCACCGATGAATTAAAGGTCCATCGATAGTGTCCATTAGTGGACACTTAGAAAATATTAAAAGTGTACTTTCCACAAAACTTTCAGTTAGAAACGACGGACATGCAGAATGACTCGTCGATGAATCGACAAATTGTAGTCCACTTCCGTCGTCTGACACTTAAAATAATTCAGAATTGTTCAAAGATCAAGGTTTTAGTTAGAAACAATGGACGTGCAGAACGGTCAGTCGATCAATCGATGAACCTTAGTCCACTTCCATCGTTCCGAAGTTAAGAAGATTCAAAGGTTATCACAGCGGACCCATTACGGTTTGCAGGATTTAACCGATAGTCGTGGGGGGGTCTCGTCTTGTTGGTAGGACAGGTTTTTTAGGACATGTTTTTACACCATAAATGGACAATTTCAAGCACAATACCAGTTCACCTAACATGAAATAACAAGAAAAAGAATAATTCATCATCCCTAGGGCTTTAATTTTGCACATTTCAACCATGGATGCTAAGAGATTATCAAGCCCTAAGTCGAAAAAAATAACAAACATAGTGATTTTATACAGATTCCACCCCCACCCATTCACTTTCTATCATTCTAAGGGACATAGAACCCGTTTTTAACAAGTTTAACATGCAATTTTGTCCCTAATTCAAGACATACATAGAATCTATTCGTTTCCACAAGCAAATGAACAAGAATTCATTAAGCAAAGGAAAATGAAATACCTTTAATTTGTAGTGGAGTGAATGAGTGTGTGATCTTGTAACAACCAACCTACGTGCCGCCTACGAACACCGACCGGAGAAACTATGAAGTTTTGAGTAGAAACTGAGGGCTCTCGGGATTTTGGGAGAGTTTGATTATTTTGGAAGAGAATGGAGTGAAGTAAGTGTAGGAGTTGATGTAGAAACAGGGCAATAAGGGGAGGGAAACAGTTGGGAGGGAATTTGAAAAGGTGTGGGAGGGAATCTGAATGGCTGTATAATAATATAGCCGGTTGAGTCACTAGTTTCTGTGAACTGATGGTACCCCATCGACGGTCTGTCGATTTCACCGTCGATTAATCCCTAATTTAGACAAAATTTTAAAACATACCTGGGATCTATGGAAACCATCGATTGTCCGTCGATGGAACGACGACCTGTCGGTTGGTCCGTAGATCTATACACCACACCAATTTCTGCAAATTTCTTGTTGTTTGGTTCCTTCACATTGAGCACCCATTAAACCACTCTTTTTGTGTTTTCTGGAAAAATTTTAGACACGGACCCTAAACTACTCTAGCCAACATACTAAAAAAATAAAAGAAAATTTACACATGAAATTGAGTAAAACATAACGAAACAAAAAAATGCAAATATTTCTACAAAGAATAGAAAAACCTATTGTTGGTTAGAGGATACACATTGGGTTGCCTCATAAGAAGCGCTTGATTTAATATTGCGGCACGACGCAAGACCCTTGATTACTCAGACTTCATCAAGGTGATATGCCTCAACTACTTCATTGGCACTCTCCGCATGCCCTAGGTAGATCTTGATTCTTTTCCCATTTACCATGAAACTTGCACCCTCCTTTATCTCCAACTCAACCGCTCCATGTGGGAACACTTTAGTGATCAATAATGGACCAGTGCATTTGGACTTGAGTTTGCCGAGAAACAAGCGCAGCCTAAAGTTAAACAAAAGCACAAAATCCCAAACTACAAATTTGCGCTTCTCAATCTTTTGGTCATGGTACTTCTTCATATTCTCTTTTTAGAGTTATGAAATTTCATATGCTTTTACGTGAAACTCATCAAGCTTATACAACTCACTAAGTCTCAGTTCCACTGCTTCATTCCAATCCATCTTCAGTTTGTTCATCGCCTACATGACCTTGTGCTCTAACTCAACCGGCAAGTGACAAGCCTTCCCATAGGTATGGAGACATACCTATGAGAGTCTTGTATGCAGTTCAGTAAGTCAAAAGTGCATAATCAAGCCCCTTTGACCAATTCGTTCTATTAGCATTCACCGTTTTTCGACAGGATCTGCTTGATTTCTCTGTTGGACACCTCAACTTGCCCACTAGTTTGTGGATGGTACGGGGTGGATACATTGTGGAAAACCTCATATTTATCCAATAGCTCTTTGAGAAACTTGTTGCAAAAGTTGGACCCCCCATCACTAATAATGGCCCTATGTGTGCCAAATCAGGAAAATATATTCTTTTTCAAGAACGCGGTGACACTCTTACCTTTATTGTTGGTAAGTACTAAGGTTTCCACCCATTTTGACACATAATCCATTGCCACAAGAATATATTTCATCCCATCAGAACTCAAAAAATGGCCCATAAAATCAATGCCCCATACATCAAACAACTCGATCACTAGAATGGGATTTATAGGGAGTCTTGCCTCTTCAAAATGTCTTCATCTCTTTGGCACCCATTACATGCCTTGGCGAACTCATAGTCATCTTGGTGGATGGTTGGCCAATAGTACTCACACTGCAAAATCTTATAGGAAGTCTGTATACCAATATGATGCCCACCCACAGGCAAAGAATGGTACTGCAAAACACTTAGCATCTCAACTTCCGACACACAACGACGAATAAGCACATCTGCACAACTCCGTTATATATAAGGTTCTCTTGAAAGAAATTTTTCACATCTTGCATGAACTTTTTCCTCTGATGGAAGGACAAGTCCAATGGGACTATATCAATAGCCAGATAATTCGCAAAGCTGGCAAACCATTGAATCAAGTCATGAGAAGCTGCCAATACATGCTCATCAGGGAAGGTATCATCAATTTCTTCTTTTTCACCCAACTCTCGTATAGCTTCATCCTCTAACCTGGACAAGTGATCGGTAACTTGGTTTTGATCCCTTTTCTATATTTCACCTAAAAATCAAACTCTTGCAATAGTAGCACCCATCTAATGAATCTTGGTTTTGCATCCTTCTTTGCCACAAAACACCTCAAAGTGGAGTGGTCATTATGTACTATAACTCTCGTTCCAAGCAAATAGGAGCGAAATTTTTTTCGAACACAAATACCACCACAAGAAGCTCTTGTTCAGTCACAGTGTAGTTCTTTTATGCTTCATTTAGGGCCTTACTAGCATAATATATTTGTTGAAGGATTTTATCTTTCTTTTCTCAACACCACACCAAGAGCAATCCCGCTAAAAAGCATACACACACCTACATGGTATTCCAATTCGTGGAAATAATTTGGGCGCAGACACCCCAACTTTTCATTCACTCTCCAATCCTGCATACATGATTCATCAAAAGCAAAAATTAACATTCCTTCCCAATAACTTGCACAGATGATTGCATTTTTTGAGAAATCCTTAATCAATCGACGATAGAACCCACTGCCCAAGAAACTTCTCACAAATAAACCTTTTACCGAGATGGTGGAGGAAGTCTCTCAATAACTTTCACTTTTTCACTTTTGCTGATCAACCACTATCGTCCTTTTCTTAGATGCGGATGACTCCAATACAAAATCCTCTTTCACCATGAAGTGACATTTTTCCTCCCAATTTTGACAAAGTGTAGTCTTCACATCTTTTGAGGAACTTCGGCCAATGACTCAACAACGACAAAAGAGTTCCCTCCAACAACTGGAAAAGTCATCCATAAATATTCAATAGTGTCCTACCTAAATAGAAGAATACGACATCATGATCATATCTGAAAAGTGCTGATCATTCATAACCATAAGAATCCCCTCTTGAATGTGAATGTCTCCCCATAAGGGAATAGGTGGTTTTCCTCTTGATTCCTCCAGTTCAATAGAGATTTCATTTAACCCGAATAACTCTCAAGAAACAGTACCATCCTTTTCCTATGAGTCTATCTAACATCTGATCCATGAAGGGCATAGGGAAATGGTCCTTTTCAGTCCATGCATTAAACTTCCGGAAATCCATAACAACTCTCAATCCGGTCACTGGTATCATTGGAACAAGTTCATTTTTCTCATTAGGGACATCTATCATTCCCCCCTTTTTGGGCACACACTAAACAGGGCATACCCAACTACTATCTGCAATAGGATATATGCCTCCGGCATCCAAACACTTAATAATCTTTTTCTTAACTACCTCTTGCATAGGTGGATCCAAACGTCTTTGGTGCTCAATATTAGCTTGTGATCGGGGATGATTTTGATTCTGTGTGAACAAATACTAGGTGGGATCTAATAATGTTTGCAATATTCCAACCAATAGCTCGTTTGAACCTCTTTAACATTTCTACCAAACACTTTACTTGTAACACGTTCAAAACCGATGCAATGATTATCGGCATAGTGTCATGTCTTCCAAGGAATACATACCTTAGATGAGGTGGTAGAGCCTTAAGCTCTAATTTTGCTACCTCCTCAATAGATGGTTTCGTGGGTGGAGACTCGCGATGCTTCATATCTAACTCCAATTTCTTTGCTTTGAATAGAAATTTACCTCGATCAAGTTCCACAACCAAAGACTCATACTCTTCAATACCATCACACTCAAAATTCATGATCACTGCCACTAGTGCCTCAACACCTAGGCGCTTTTCTGTTTGTACCTTAGACGATTCCAAACCCTCTAGGATAGAGCAGATACCGTTTGGATCTCACCACTCTGCTTCATTGACCTACAAATGTTGAAAGTTTCTTCTTCATTATTTAAACTGAAACTTCATCTACCATTTTTCCATGTCAACCAAGGCGCGACTGGTAGCAAGTAATGGTCTCCCGAGAATATTAGGCACCCACATTAGAACTCAAAATCCCCAGAATATAAATTGACTACTCACCTCCCAAAACATTGTGGAGTATCCTAATAAGCCTTTTCACCGTTCGATCTGCCATCAGTAACCGCATCTCAGTTGACTTTGGGTGACCCAAACCCAATTTCTTGTAAATAGAGAGGGGCATGAGATTTATGCTTGCACCAAGATCACATAGTTCTTTAGCAAAGTGTAACAAACCGACGGTACATGGAATAATGAAAGCGCCCAGATCTTCTTTATTTTGCACAAGAGACCTTTTAGCAATAGCACTACAATGTTGTATTCGGTCATCATCCTCAAAACTTATCGATATCTTCTTTGTCACCATATATTTCATAAACTTGGCATACCCGGGCATTTGTTCAAGAGCTTCTATCAAAGGGACATTGATGGAAAGCTATTTCAACATAGTAATAAAACATCGATATTTACCATCTTCAGTCTTCTTCACCAATTTTCGCGAATGGTGGTGGTGGTTTTAGGAATATGACACCTTTTGGGGTTCTCTTTTTTCATTATCATTTTTTTCATTTTTTTGTTTTCTTAATTGCACAATTCAAACAATTTTTCTTTTTCATTCACATCAATTTCATCATTTTCCCTTTGCATCACAATTGTCCATTTCACCCAATTTTTCATCATTTCAATTTTCAATTTAATTTTGCATTCAATTCAATATCATTATCCATCATAGATATTTAATTCTTATTCATATTCATTCATCATTTCATTTTCAATTTTTCCATTTAATCAGTTTTTTTTTTTCACATTTCTTTTTCATTTTCAAATCAATTTTTTTTTCATCATTTTCACATATATTTTCATCATTTTTTTTTACTCTTATTTCATCCATTTCATGATATTTTTTGTTTTTCATTTTTCATTTTCATTTCATCATTTTCAATTTTCCATTCAAAAGTTCAATCATTCATTTCCATTCAAATTTCATTTCACATTGTTCATTTCTCTTTTTCATCATATTCTTCTTTTTTTTTCGATTTTCATCAGTTCATTTTCCCATTTTTCATATCATTCACCCAGTTTGTCATTTCCACCGTGGTTTTTCTACCACTCCCACTAACTTCCACTACCGAGTTCTCTTTTCTCACTCATCGTCCACACCAGACAAGCATAGGTTGATCAATGGTTTGCGTTCCCCTCGAGTAGTACCTTGCCTCAGTGTCCCATCGTTTTTTCGGGAATTTTGCGGTTATTGCTAGAAAGAGTAACCCCGGTTGAATGTGGGTTCATAGGTATTAACATTGGGCCATTTCCTCCAACTCAAGATGCTTGATTGATATTGCATGTGCAATCCACCATTAAAGGTGGCCTAAAATAAGAATATTAGTCATATCTCTCACTCTTTGGCTGCTCATCCACTACATACTAGCATCAAACCTCCTAATCATCTTTTGCAACATATCTTCAACTCGCGTCACACTAACTCCACAATCCCTAGGAGCAACTTCCCGATTTTGAGGCGGAACATAGGGCCCACTTCAATTGCTTTTGTTACCATAGTTACCCCAATTGATGTTGTTGTCGCGGTTGTAGTTTCCATCTCGAACATAATATCCCTCTCGGTTGTAATTCCCATAATTTTGACCTTGATGTCCTTGTCATTGGCGCCAATTCTCCTGATTGGAGCCTTGGGCGTTCGGTCAGAAACCCACATTTTCTCATTCACTACATAAGAATCTCCTTCATAGATAGTCCCCGTTGTCGTGGTGGTTATTAAAATAATTTCACCCGATTTACTTTTCTGGCACCCTACGTAACATGTTTCAATACCAACCCGATCTCAGGTCTCTCATTTGAGGCCATCTCTCACGAATCTCATCGTGGCGGTTATGTAGCTTGCAACTGCACATGTTATCCCAGTGTCTGCCTGCTCGTGCTCCAACCAGGATTTTTCTCCAACTTTCTCCATTATCTCTTCCAAATATAGCCACTCACCATAGAACACCCACATAGTATCAGCATTGCTTATTATTATCACATTCCCCTAATAGAAGTACGCTGTTAAACGACAATCATCATGCGGTAGTTGGGATAATTTTTTGTAGGGGAATCTTCCCAGAGCGATTCACCGACTCCCCAGGCAATGTCATAAAGTTTGTTCATGTTATCATTTGTGGTTGAATCTTTTTAGCACCCGGATAGGTATCGTTCTAGGGAACACATCTTTTTAACTGGTCCCAACTCTATCCAAATTATAGGACCAACTCAGTGACCATATTTTGGATGTCTCCCATCAATGAGAGAGGAACCACCCTTACTCTGATGCTGATGACATCCATTTCAAGTCTTCTCCTACACAACTCCTTACACACCGACCTCAATTTAGCGATGTGAGCAAGTGGATCCTCAATGGTAGCCCCGAAAACAAACCTATGGCAGTGAGCATCTCCATCAAGCTACTAGTTACCATGAATGTGTGACCCTGTGGTAGTGGAGGTAGGACAAGAGGCCCATCAGAGTCAGTGATGTTAATGTTGCCCCTATAGAACTCTTCAAGGCGTGGGACGGGAGGTTTCCTCCTCAAAGCACCATCACCAGGGTTCTTAACCATCACTTGGTTGTGAGCATCATCCAGCGGAGGAAGTTGACGGTTGATCCCATCACCTAGATTTGCGAGATTTTGCTGATCATTCATTTTGTGTAGTGTACAGTTAAGTTCAAGATTGAATGGTACAATTGGTTCTCTTTGGCTCCGTATACTTGGCATACACTAGAGCTAGACCTGAGACAAACAAAAACAAAAGGAAAAAGTAAAATTCGGAAGTTGTTGACTAAAATTGAGTGATTGATATGAAATTTAATCAAAAAGCCACCTTCTCTAGCAGAGACGCCAAAATTTGATTTGCTCAAAATATACCTCCCTAAAGAAGTATAAGCCATCGTATCATGTAAAAAAACCAACTATTAAGTATGGGTCGATCCCACGAGGAAAACGATTTAGACTTAAATTTAATTTACGATTACCTCTATTTAGTCAAGTTCTTTAAAAAAACTAGTAATTAAAGAGGGGGATTCTGTGAAAAAACAGTGTTACATGTTTGTGAAATCAACAATAGCATAGTGAATAATTGTGTTTATCAGTTGTAAATAAAGTAGGGTGTAAGTGTTCCCCCTAGTGGTCTAACGCCATATTCTTAGCTTATACTATAACTCCCTAGTGTTTTTTCATGCCAAGTGATAATTATGTTCTCAAATCCCTTGGTAATGGAATTTAGAGAATTTCGCCACATACCTTGGTCCAGCTAGTTTGTCTAAATTACTCACCCTTACCTTACTTCATATTAAGCATCATTTTCGATGTGTGGCTTAGTTATTACTATTACTTCGCACCATCGAACTAACCTATTAGATATATCCACTAAATCTTGTGCGATAATTCTTTCGTATTAACTACCCTTGGTCCTTAAAGTAGCAATAAGGCGAGTTCTAACGCGTGCCTCGTTATAAAGACTTCGTAACGAATAGTTATATATGCATGCCAACAACCTATTTTGAGATTATTATTTACTATTTTATTTTGTTAATCACCATGGTTTTCAACAACCCTAGTTGTGACTAGTTACCCATGATTAGAAGAACACAATTCATAATTCCATAATATAATCATGACTTACATTGACAAGTTTGAGAAATTCAAGAAAATTCCACTTGGTAATCACAACTTATCTTAAAAACCAAATCCAGAAATTTAAATTATTGCCCAAGTTGCAAAGTAGAATCTCCGAGGACAAAATGATGAAAACCGTAAAGAAATCCAACCCCAAAAATGAGGTTTTTTACATTATTTATAATAATACAGAGGCCTAAATTAAAAGGACTTCAAATAAGAAAAGTTTGTCCAAAATGTGGCTTCAATCGACGACCCACACAAATGATCCATCGATGAAACGATGGACCGTGGTCTGCCACCGCCGGTCCACACTTAGCATCTTTTTCAACCTCCAGTTTGCATCTTCTCTGATCCAATTGACGGACCAACAGTATAGTCCATCGATTCACCTACGGTCTGTCAATGCTTCTCGTCGTTCCATACTTAGCTTTTTCTTCAACACCGGGTACTGGAACATTCTCTGATCCAATCGACATTTTGCCAGGACGGTCTGCCGATAAGTCGACGGACCATCGACCCTTAGATATCCCCACACTTAGTCAAAATTCCCCGAGTTGCTTCCTGATGCCTGAACCTCCAATCTACTATCACCACCTACGGTCCGTCGATGGCTTCGTGGGTCACTTCTGCACTAATTCTTCACAACCTTCTGCATTTTCATTTTTGACAACTTTCCTTCAAAATAGAGACAAAACATATTAGAATTACTACAAAAAGGTTCTAGACACACACGAATCTTAAGGAAAAGGCATTGAAAGTACCGTGAAACCACGATACATCAATGAGATAAAAATATAATTATTAGGAATGATATTAACATTTCAAGGACACTTCATCCAATTTTAATGTCAATGATCGTTACTAAGTATAAAACCCAACTAAATGAGTTGGGGGAAAATCTCACAGGGAGTGTTACGTTCTTAAAATTCAATAGGAAAGTATGAATTAGGTCAAATCAATCATAAGAATAGAGTTTATCAAATCAAAACATAATTCAAGTTATGAGGTTACACGAACGTGAAATGGGGATTTTTTGTTTGAAATTATCAATGACAACAACAGTAAACAATACGAAACACCAATAATGAGACGAATTCTTAGGATGTAAATCATTTATAGGATAATATAGACAAATGGGTAATTGTAACTATTACAAAAAAACTAGATATTAGTGTGTAAGTTAGACTATAAAGGAGGAAAATTTCAATTTACACTGTATTAAGTAGATTTCTCTCTAACATCGACATGCATGCGAAAAAAGAACAACCCACACATTAGTTCATTCACTCTCTCGACCTAAATGTGTGGAATTGGGTTGAAGATTTACCCTCTCAAGTTGAACCCATGTTAATCCAATACCCCAGACCATCAACCAATAATCTTAGTTTTAAAAACTGTCTCACGATCAAGCCAATCACATAAGGGTACAACTGCATTTGCAACTACAATTTTTAAATTAAACTACAATTATGATTGAGCTCATTCCTAAACAACATTTAAACTAACTTACCGACTAATTTAAACTAATCAACCCCATACTCACAACTCCAGGACCCCAAATTCGAGTTTTAACTAGCATTATAAAAAGATATAAATTGAGTTTTCATCAAGAAGTAAGATTAACTTTGTCTTTACAATGGTCCATGTCAAAGAATTTGAACAACCCACTTTGAATTTTTCAAATGTGAGAAATATAAATTCTTCAAAGAAAAGGAAAACTTGTCTCTACTTAGAATAATTGTATTGAAAAAATGAAAATTAGATGTAATGAAAATATGATATAATGTGATACTAATTAATTGTTAAAAACTTTATTTATAGTCACAAAAAATATGTTGTGAAGAGTCATCCGGCGAAGTAAATCAGGTTCGTCGATCGACTCGGCGATTCGCCCTTTGGTCAATTCCATCGTCTTTCTGCCTTTGCCTTCAGCATCCTCGGGATATGTAACTTTGGGCGATCCAACAAGGCATTGTTGAACCACTAAGCGATCCGTTGACTATTCCTTTCTCTCGCCAACTTAGTATTTTCCTTCAGTGTTTGACACACTTGAACTTTAGAAAGTAAAATAGTCATTCGGCGATTTGCCAAGCAAACTTGGCGATCATCAGGCTTTCTTTTCTTCATTATTTCAACTCGCTTTGTTCTATTTTTGCAAATTGGTGTCCTTGATTTGTTCCTTAATCCATATACCTAAATATCAAGGGATTTTCATTAGTCATTGGAACAAAATAAGTATTTCAAGATACTAAATCATTGTAAATAAATCCCTAAAATGAGTCCAAATCATGGACTCATAAAACCCCCAATTTAAAACTTTGATTGTCTCAAGTGAAACTTAAGTTCAGCAGTTTAAATAGGATGTGTCAAACAGTGATACACAAAATTCAACCATGAATGCACACAACAAGACTCAACTTACTTATAAAAGGATCAATTGTGAACTCAAAGGTTCAAGTTGTGACTCGTCATTATTGAAGATTCGCAAGATCAAAATATTTGCTTCAAATTCAAGTTCAAGCTTAACAAAGGTATAAAAATACCCTCACACAGAGAATTATTCCATGTTCACACACTATTTATAGCTCTGGAATCACAAACAATTGTCACACTCACAAAGATGAACAAATGTATGACTCTCGTAGGTTTGCCCTTATTTTTCAACCAATATTTGTTTCAGCTCACTAAAGATCAAAAATTTCTTTTCAAGGCTTGTAACGTGGGTGAGTGTAAACGTATGGTCATTTAACTTAGTGGTTGCTATCCTCATGAAATGTGTTATTAACAACACTTTCTTTCCTTTTCTTTTAACTTTCACCCATGCTCAAAATCCACCCATTAATAATTTCTCATGAAATACCTGACACCCCATTTCTTTTGCACTTTCACAACTTCATTTCAAAACTTTTTTGTTCTTTTTCATTCATCTTTTCTTTTAATTTTTTTGGTATGGAGGGGTTCCATCTTTCTCAAAATCATGAATCAAGGTGGGACCTCTTTCACTTGTTTATTTAACTAAACCTTTCACCACACTGCCAACATAAGTTTTTGCCCTCAGTCGGATATTCAAATCAATCACACTTCATGAGGACTATGGGTTAATTGATAAAGAGAGGTCTCATTTGCTCATGTTTCTTTCAGAAAAAGGATAAGACTGAAAAAGGGAGTTCAAACAAAGTTCACACACTCACAATTTTTGCACAAACAAGTTATATTGTCAAATTGTTTCACTCTTAAAAATTGTTTTCTAAGATCATTTCAAGAGCTTGCATCACATATTCAACCGAACCAACAGGGCAAATTCCAGGTATCATCACACATGGTTCATAGTAAGCTCATCACACAAGGCATTAGCACCAATATCAAACAAGAATCCACACTTTCATTAGTGTGCAATGTTCATCACAAGAGACTCATTCGATAGCCGACTAGTCAAAGCGAGATGCAAAGAGTTCACACATTATGTATGCAACTTCAATAGCCTCATCGTATACACACATCCACTTCTGTTCAATTGAGAGCACTATTTGAGTCATCAATATTGATCATAACCGACACTCAAATTCGCATAAGAACAACAACATTTAAACACAACAAAAGGTAGAATATTTTTGATAAGGGATCAAAACCATTTGCATTTAAAACAAGAAGACACTATCCCTTACATCCACAAAACAGTGTAAAAACACAATTTACAACACAAAGACCCAAAATATATAGAAAAAATATAATTAAAAGAGTAAGCATAGAAAATACATTCCACCACCAACAAACCCAATTTGGCTCAATTCATAAAATAACTACTAACATCATAAAGCGGAAAGGTGTGATGTAAGAAAATGTCCTCTCTACGAACTCGCTCCATCTGTCAGCGCATAAGTGCCCGGTGCAGCATCAACACTTTTATCTCCATTAAGGCATGACATAGACCTCTCTATCATCGATTTCTGAATAACGGGCTCTAACATTTCCTCCTCCATATCTTGCAAGTCTCTATAGATGTTCTCCTCTCGCACTTCAATCTACTTCTGTTGATCTCTACTTTCGACTCATCAGCTTCTACATCACCCATCGTTGCGGTGGTGACCTGAGGAATCTCATAATTGATCGGGGCATCCACATCACAAACTAACTTAAAATATGAAGTGGAGTCTGTGGACTTCAAGTAGTTCATATCCTTCCTCAAACTAGCAACCTCGGCCTTCTAAGTTGTCAACTTTGAAGCCTCCCATGTCTACCATCACAAGTTTCAACTCTCGTTGTGATAGTGTCAATAGATGCTCGTAAGGGTTTGAGTGCATCTAGGATAATACTTTGTATAATCCATGATACTACAGCCTCTAATATAGTATCCATTAAATCTGCCAAACGGGCTAAGTACCTAATTTGTAAGATCATAACCTGAGTAATCCTGGCGGGATGAGAACATGTAGATGTACCAGGATCTTAGGTATAAGAAGTTGGAACAAGTGTACCTGAAGGCCCTGAGACTGGAGTTGGCAAAGGTGACTTTACATAAATCGTCTCTACATTAATCTCTGAGGATGTGTCCACAAGAGCTACTCTTCCTCTATCTGCTTCCTCTCGAATGTACTCGACCTCCATATGCCGGATGTTTGTGCAGGGTGTAGGAGTGACCACAATATCCCTCTTATCATCTCGAGGGACTCCAGCATGCCAGCATAACTCTGTAATCAAAACCATGAATGGAAGGGACGTTTGATGTCGTTTGGCCCACATGGACATCTCCTACTAAGTAATTAATCCCAACTTGATCTTCTTCTTTGCTATGATTGACCGTAGACAGGATTCTTTTGCATGACAGAGGATAGAATCATATTATCAAGGCATGATTGAACTTCTGATGAATCTGAACCAGTACCGTGAAACTATTTTCAAGTCCTTCTCTCTGTGTGGACTCTTTCATCGATTAGCCTCGTAGTGGTGTCATAATTAAGGGATGCAAGCCAACCCTTTAAGTTATCCAGGGACTTAGATATGGCCAGGCCCTCATATTCATGCTTGAACCATGTGGTCTCTCAAAGAAAACGTTTGTGCAATCACTACTACACTAAACTTCTTTTACTCAAACTATGACAGAGTTAACCGGTTTGAAGGACTATAGAACAAGGTATTTTGTTGTCTTATTTATAGTCTTATTCTCTATTGCATAAATGAATAATTAAAAAAAGAAAAAAATATTTTTTAGAATTGGTCATGACTTATTAAAAAAAATATCTTATTTTGTTTTTTAAGTATTTCCTTTAATGATGGAAAACATGACAAAAATGGATAAGCAAAAGACTAAAATAAAGTTGATAATATTCTAAGTAAGCACGCAATGTTAGTTTCTCAAAAAGAATAAAATATTGTATTCCACAAAAAATAAGATTACAACTCGAACTGGAGCGCAAATTGGTGATATGCTCTTTCCACCAAGTGGAAAATCATTTTCCTATGGTTCTACAAGTATAGAATTTTTAAAAATTAAACTAGAAGATTGCCAAAGCAATTATGCTTAGAAAAAATCAAATGGATTAGAGGTATTTGAAGGTCTTCCTAAAGAATTACAAGGAAAAAATGAGAAATAATGTTTAAGATTATGAATCTTGGTTCAGAAATACCTCCAAATAAACACATGGAGGAGCAGAAGCTGACAATAATATTGCGGATTGAGATACTTAAAAAAGAAAACAAAAAGTGTTATTATGACCGAGAATCCCAAGTTTGATTTAAATTTTTCCCGTAAGTTTGAAGAGTATGAGAGTTCTTGAACTGGTAATTATTTTGAAGTTGGTGATTAAAGTTTTTGAAATTGGAGTTACACTTGGAGAAGACTTTACCAGCGACTGAGCTTTCTAAGACAGTACATTATTTTCTTTGTTATTAAGTCAAATGTTGTTGGTCTTCAATCATCAACTGTTATGAGGTTTAAAACAACAAAATAGATGGTTATGGAGTAATTATATATTTAAGACATATTTTTTTCCTCTTTAGTATTTAATGATATTCTATTTTGTCTTGATTAGCATATTAGTGAAGCCTCTTACTAAACTAGTGAATAATGTGAAAGTGGTGGATCAAAAAGAACACTCATTAATGTTCCTCAATGTTCTAACTCTTGGGAGATTAGTGCATTACATTTAAAACAAAAGTCAGCTCTTAGTGAGGTAGTGTAATTTGTAGTAATATGATTTCATAAAACATCCATTAACAATTAGTATTATTTTATGCTTATTAGAATAAGAAATAAAAATATTTGCATTAGCAATGTAGATAATAACGATCCCGTCATTATTAATTTACTTCATAAACAATCAATGCATTATAATCTCAACATAAAATATCCCTAGAATAATGGACGTTGAGGTTACAAATGAATGAAACTACTAGTTATTCATCCTGGCAAATTGGACAGAATTTGGTAGGTTAAAATGGATTGAATCAATAAATGAGTCATTGTTCAATCAAACCCAAAAAATTGTTGGGCTGATATAGGCTAGATAAAAGTATGATAAACAATGAGTCATAACACAAGCCCTCCAACTCTTACCATTATTTAATTTGTTCATTCGAGCAAAGAGTTCCATTCTACAACAAAGGTCAACTTGTCTTATACAAGAGTTATGCCACTTCATGACCTTAATTTTTTTGGTCTAAATCTCGTTTTAATGGATGAGTTAATAATAAAAATAAAGATCGAAAATATAGAAGATTTGATCATTAGTAAGGTATCCTCCAATTTCATGAACACCAACTACATAAACAATGGTTATTATAATTTGTAGAGATATCCTATTCTTGCTCAAAGACAACAATTAAATCAAATTTGAGATGCGCAACCAAAATATCAGTTCCTTATTTCTTCTTTGTCATTCTTCACCTGATACTTAATGGCCAACTTCTACTACTCCATGTATTTATCATGACGTATTTCTAAGCAATGGTGTATAATCTTATAAAGCAGTATCCGTTTTTCTCATTAAATGATTGTAATTCTTTAAAACGTTCTTTAGTGCCTCAAAGGCATTTGATTTTCCCCAAGCATATATTCATGCTTGCGATCCTCTATTTTCACTTTGAAAAATTTATCACTTATCTCTATACTTGTAGAACAGAATGTGTTTTGCACAAGTATAAAAGAAATAATTGATAGATTTTTCAAAGTGAAACTAGAGAATCATCCACATGATTATGTTCAGGGAAAACCAAATGGCTTTGAGGCATTTGAAGATCCCCATAAAGAATTAGAAGCGTGGAATGAGAAAGAAAACAAAACAATACTAATTTATATCATTATGCAAATCATCTCAGAAATACGTCCAGATAAACACATAAGGAGAAAAAGGCCGGCTAAAGTTGTGGGTAGCGGAAGTTCTAGAAGAAATAGAAAGTGCTACTTTGATCGAGCATTCTAGTTTGATGTAAATGCTGCCCTGAGCCAGAAAAGAAGGAGAGTTCTTGAAAACATGATTATCATGGAGTTGGAAATTGGAGTTCTTCAAATTGGAGTTATGATTGGAGAAGATTTAACCAATGATCGAATCTGTTAATATGATCAATTTATTTCTTTGTTATTAAGTGAGTTGTCGTTAATCTTCAATCGCCTATTTATATATGGTTTACATAAAAAAATAGAAGGTTTTGGAGTTGTTATGAAATTAAGTATGTTTTTTGTTTGTTTCATCTTTCATATTTATGATATTACGAGTTGTCTAAATTAGTAAATCAACTGAAGCTTTTTTCTAATCTAGTGAACAATGAATGTGATGGATCAAAGAGAACACTCATGCACTCATTAAGGTTCTGCCATGGTTCCAAATCTCGGGATATTGGTGCATATGTATGTTACACATGAGCTAGCTCTCTATGAGATTGTGGAATCTTTTGTAATGTGAATATAAAATATCCATTAACAGTTAGTATTATTTTATGTTGATTAGAATGTGGAATAAGAATATGTTCATTGGCAATGTAAATAGTAACTATTTAAAGACAAAAACATTCATTCAAAGTAATTAATCATTTATATATATACAGTGACAGTTTAAGAATTTTCGAATTTGAAAACAAAGTTAAATTGAGTTTGTGACACTAATGTGTCAAATATCAAGATTTGTTTGTCACGAGTAGTAAATGCAATAAAATAAATGAGAAGCAAGTATGGGAGAGAGTTCTTGGGGTGTGATCGCTATATGTAAAGATAAAAGTTGTCTATACATGTTTTCGGTAATTAATTTCTCAAAATAATTGTGACTAGGCTAAGCTTTAGTTGAAAGCAAGTACCCTCTCGGGAAACTTACCCCATATTAAATGGGTTCCTCTCGGACATCCAGACGTCTAAACTAACTAACCTACACCTTACCCACACTCGATCTTTCAACGGGAGTGCTTGGATATGGGAGTAGGGCTCACCCTCTTGGACAAAACCGCATGTCGACACATTCCTTAGGAAATCATTCTAGTTGTCATTGTTTCAAGACATCTCTCGAGCAAGACGAAAACACATGGATTGTTTTGTATTTGCAACTACAAGCAAATTAAACCACAACTACCAACTGAAATCACCATTAAAATTAAATCTAAGCTACAAGCAAGAAAGACCCAACAAATAAATCAACTCATAATTGCTAAATCACACCCCAAGAATGGAGGGGGGGGGGGGGTTAGCAACTCAGAATATTTAGATCATGCAGGAATCCTAACGGCAGCCGACATCGCTATCACCAACACTGTTGGTGATTTGACAATAAATTCTCCAGCTCCCCGAGTTTTACAGGTTCCAACTTGGGGGACATTGAAAATCAGTTGGCTGCTATAATTTGGTACATCGAGTAGTTTGGCGATTCGCCAACTAAAAATATTAAGCATCCCCTGCAATTCCTTCAAGTCACCTTCCACACTTCAACCTCTAACACCTTCATCATTATTTTTTTTCGATACTAAAATAAAAGATAATAGAGGATTTTCGTTGCCTCCCAACCATCACCTTAGTTAACGTCGTGGCACGACACCGGTCCTGCCTCACTCTATGACAAGGGAGTTAAGCCTAGTATCAGTAGGTAACCCCAATATGTCGTTTGGGTAGAACTGATGCATGGAGAACATCAGGAGTCATCCGATGTGTTGAATTGATGTAGAGTGATATCCGATAAACTGATTTAGCCCTTCAATACTCTCTCTAATTTCGTCTAACACTTGATCTTGATCGGTGATGTTTTGAAGAATGATTTAAAACGTGTCCTCAACACAACTCTTTTAATATTCTCTAGAGCTCTTTCTCGCGTAGTGGGACATATACCTCCCTTTGTGGTTGCACTAATTTTCTACCTCAATTTTTTTGTGGTCAAGTAATTAGTTTAGATACTAGTGCAGCTAGAGTGGAGCCATTCTCGACTTCTTGATTTGCCTCAACAGGCTTGCCACCCACTCCCTCTGTCATCTTAGAGGACTTGCTTGCACAATATAAAATACAAAAGAGAAACAAAACTAAAAGTGAAATTACTAGAAACGATGCTACAAAATACTAAAAACTACAAGTAACTACATTTTCACATGACACCACTCCCTAGCAGCGACGCCATTTTGATTAGCTTTTAGTTTTTTGAAATTATCGTGATCAACGATACTAGCCTACGGTCTGAGTTTCTACGAATCAAAGCTAGGGTAAGGGTCGTTACCCAAGGGAGTGGTAGTGAAAGTAGTAGCTACATAGAATTTTGTTCTAAATATTGATAATTTAAGATATTTTTGAATATGAAAACAAAGTAAAATTCCATTCACTACACCATTTTAGGCCTAGGGCCACACTAATTCTGGACAACACTTTTAAAGTGTTGCCTGAAATACTTTTGGGAACGCTTTTAAAGCGTAGCCTTAATTTTCAGTTTTTGACCACGATGACATTAGCAACACTTTTAAAGTATGATTTTAGTTGTATAGACTACACTTAAAAGCGTTGTTATATCATGATATAATTGATAATACTTATTTACATATAGGACAGCACTTTCAAAGTGTGCTATTTTTATAATTTTAAAAACAACACATTACAAGTGTAGCATCATAATTTTTTTCCAAAATTATCACTAAAATATTGTACTCCCTCCAATTTCTAATTGGCCAAAAAAAAATAAAAAAATAAAAGCTCACTCTATTTTTTGCCCAAATAAATATACGAGCTGCGAAACCCTTTTTCCCTCTGCTTCACATTTCCACCCATAAATTCTCTATTGGCCCAAAGATGTTTGATCAAAAAATATTTACTTCTCCATCAAAATACAGAATTCTCATAAGAGATTTTCTTCTCGTGAATCAGTACACTAAAAATAAGGATCCAAATCACATACAGAGCTTTCGTGAAGATTTTGTTCATAGACTTTCTCATCAGCTTCTGCAAATGATTCTATATTAATTACTCAAGTTGCTTGTAATATTCTCGTCGCTCTTTTCATTATTCTTACAATGCTCAGATATGTTGTGTAATGGTCTTCTAGAATTGGAAAGACGATGACTGCTTTTGCTGTGCCATCAGTTTTTCAGGTATGTTAATGTCGCATATGGATTTTACTTAAGCTTTCTCTAGTTTATGTTAATTTCTTTTAGATATTTATAGTCTGGTAAATTGATTAAGGATTCTATAGATCTTATTCTTGAAAACCAATTTCTGTTTTAATAGAAAAAAGTACTTTTTGATGTCAATCCCATTAAGAAAATTTGTATTTGGTGAAATTTAATATGAAATAAGTCGCTACAAATCTGAAAATCCTATCCAGCTACCCAATGACCTATAATGCTACTCGCCATCAAATCAGGGCTAAGAGTTTCTGTCTGAAAACGTTTCAAGCTAATCAAGAAAAATAATTTTGTTATCTTTTTAAAAGCGTGTTATCGTGCATACCATTCTTAACATCCCCTGAAGGTTGCGCATCATTATTTCCCATCTTATCGATGATCTCAAATTCTCAACGGGCTCTTCTACTAAACTCTAATTCATATAATTGGTAATCATGAAGTTGAAGGGGAAAACTTGTTTTGCAAATCCCATATTACCAACACTAGAGTACATAGAGATTAAAGAGCTATAAATATGGGTATTTGGTTCTTTTCCCTTCTTAATTGTTTGTGTATATACTTGTTTACCTTCAAGCACAGATTTCAACTTGAAACAAGCTTCGGGAACAAAAGTATATGTATGACTATCCTATAATACTTCATGTGTTACTAATCCTTCATAGAGAAACAACGACTCCATAGGGCGTTCGATAAAAATCATTCCTCTGATCATAATATTATATGAAAATGTATTAGGTGATTGAATTGATGAATTGAACACTAAGAATGTCATTCTTCCTAATCCCTATTCTTAAATGCACAGAATTCTTCTCCAATTCGTCAACTAATGTGACTAATTCAAGAGATGAGCACTTCCTTCTTTGTACATTCTAATTGGCATAGTTTTGGCAGTACTCTACATGCTTTGTTTAGCGATAATACATATGTTTCAGACCTTATCTCTGACATAGATCGAAGTAGGAAAGTTACATGTTTTTAGGGAGGAGAGACTAAGTTCATGGATTACCTGAAAGGATGAAAGGGAACAACTCTTACAAGGTTTGTAATGGCTTGATTGATTTACATTTCATCTCAAAAATTGAAGCGAAGTTTTTTTCTTGTTTTGTTTTCCCAGTTGCGTCTCTTTGAAAAAATATAGAGTTTTGGGTTTTTTAATAAGTTCATTTTCAATCTAGAGTTGAAGTCAGATTAGTTGCACCAAACTACAATAAGTCTAAATAAATAGACATTTTATCTTTGATTTCTGATTTTTTTTATTCATCTGAAGCATTTAATCTAAATAAGAAAATCTGTAATCTTCCTGTAACATGTTATGAAGTGTATGTGATAGTATTTTTCAACTGATAAACGTCTATCTATCTAAGCCTATGAACTATCTCGTTCAACCTAAGTTGTAACAGTTTTACGATAAGTTCAAATGACTATTTATTTGAAAGGGGATGGAAAAAGCTTAATTATAGATTGCCTACGGTTTCCCCTTCTCCTATTGTGAAAATAGATGCTATTATTGGATGGTTGATGAAAAACATCTAGCAAATGGTAATCATCATGTAACGTGTTGTGGAGTGTATGTGATAGTATTTGAACTAAAAAAGGAAAATTTTCATGTGGTATCACATCCAGGAGAGATGTGATAACCAAATTTTAAAAGCAAAACATGCTCAGATGCATATCAGAGTAAAGGAAGGTGTGGTGCATTCTACGTGATAACTTGTCATGTTGAAGACATGGTATCTGAAAGAGAATACTGTTGTTTCTTTATTTTTTGCTTGCACCTTTGTCTTAATGCTTCCTACTGTCCTAACTGTGATCACAAGTTATAAGTGTATCTGCATGTCTGGTAATCATTCATCTATGAGTCACAAGTTATAAGAATATCTACCCTTGAGTGATTCATTTTTAAGATGTTATATATATTTCTTCTTGCATTGTTTATAGGCATCTCTTCTTTCTTCATCAATGTGAAACAACCTCTGATTGTCTGGCACATTGAAACCATCCTTTTGCATGTTATGTTTTCTGAATTTTGTTTATTTTTTAAGTTACTTATTCTGTTTTAATTGGTTTCTACCTCAGATCTTGAGTGCATTTTTACTATAATTTGCAACCTTGTCAAGAAAACTGAGAGTTCGGACCAAGTACACGAGATGGCAGAGCTCATATCCATTACACTCTCCCAACAACCAAGTGATAAGCTTGCTTTTCACTTAAAAAATGTATCATGTCTTGAAATTAATAACTTCAATTCCTAGAGTATTTTTTTCTGGTGTCACAGCGCACTTTCTTCTTCCTCTCATTTCAGATTGGTCAATCTCTACAACCTGTTGGATAATCCTTATAGCCGTTTCTTTGTATAGATGAAGGCCCTTAATATGGCCATGAATGAAAAAGTCGTTGAACATATCTATCCATCTTTCAAAAATAGATAACTTTTTGAAATAGTGGAATCTTGGAGTTGAAGATCAGAGAGGGATGTTTCTTAAGATCTCAATCATTTTGAAGGAAACCAAGGGGTAACAGTGAATGACTTGTATTTTCTGGATAAACCTCTGCTTAAAATTTTCGCATTCTTTATTTACTCCCATTCATATTTGCATCTCTTCAAAAGAGTCTTTCTAGTTTCTTATCTTTCTATGCAATTATTGCCTTTGTAAAGGAACCTGACATGTTTCAGGTATATCTATGTTCAATAGAACTCTAATGTTGAATTGCTTGTGTAGAAAGGCAACTGTTTTCTAATTTGAACAATCTAGTGTTTTTTTTTAGATTTTGAATTGTCAAATGCTTTCTCTTTTCATGCTCTGTCGGTATCTTATAGAGCATATATTTTTTAGTGCATTGGATATGTTCTATTGCTAGCATGTAATTGTAGAGGTGTCTGAAATTAAACTCTTGTATTAGAGTTATCTGATTGCCTCCCTCGTCACTGTTGATCTGAGTGATTTGCTAGGTAGTTGGAATGAAGAAACCAACATCATACACAATGTGGTTTGAATTTTAATATTTTAGACACTACTTGCCATATTCACTCTTGGCTTTAAATATGGTAGTGTGTCTTGTTAGATATGCCTGCTATAGTTAAATTGGAGAAAGATGCTAAAGATACTCTAGCGATCAAGAGGTTAATATTGCATGAGGTTAGATGATTATATGTATTTACAGGAGGTAAACGAAGAATTAATAAAAACCAATGGTAAGTACTTGCATTTCTGCTAAATGGAACTTTGGTGCATTTTATGAGCGAACCCTTGAATTTATAATGCTGCTCTTGGCCTGATTCTTCTGTTTAATGTTGCAGGACTTCTCCATGAAGATTGTCTCGTCTGATAAGCTCAACCTTGTGCCATTTGAGCATGCTGATATACGTAACCTTTACGAGTTGAGGTTAGAGAACACAATCAAAGATGTAAAATCTGCAAAAGATATATTGAAACATAAGATGATATCTCAAAACATAAAATTCAAGTTCAGCATATTCCCTGAAACTGAATTCAAGGCCACACAGTAAAGTTGAAAGGTCAATAAAAGTCATTTGCTTATTCATAATTTCATTGAAAGCTATCCTATCTGTCACAATTTTCCTCTCTTTTTTTTCTATTTCTTTGTTTACTAGACTAAATTTTCCTCTTCTTCTGCAGGGGAGAACATGGACGTTGAGCTTGCTGGAAGCCAAGTATCATAAGTCAAATAGTGAGCTGGAGTATTAATGTCATTTTCAAATAAGACTATCTGTGGCATTTCGAGCTCCCCTTCGTGTGGAAGCCACAGTTAAATAACTTTTTGCATCTATCCTATTTTGTTATTATATTTTCTTTGTTTTCACTTCTTAAAACTCTTGTTTTAATCTATTGTTAATTTTTTTTGCAATACTAGATGATCTATCCAAACAAAAATTATTATTTTTCAATTAGAAATTGTGGCTATAAAAATCTAGAAAACATTGTCACATTTTGAAAGTGTGGCAAGAGTGCAACGCCCAGAGCTACCCCCGAGACGCGGAAACGGAAGACCCACAAGTGATTCCAAGCTAACATTGTTGGCATGTGCATGAGCATACTAAAGAATATAAATTGTTGCGGAAGCTAAATCATAATTTCTAATGAAAAGATGTGGAATACTCATATGCTAAAACCTATATATATGAAAACTCATGAGTTTAATACAAAGAAAATATTAACTCAATACCAAGTTGAATCTAACAATGTCTGAAATAAGCCTCTAAACTGAACTAGAAAATACTGGGGACGAGCCCCCCATCTAAATCTAGCAAAAACTGAATGAAACTAAAATGACTAAGAATGAATGACACTCAGGACTGGTGATCTCGGAGAAGAATGAGGACCACAATAAATCTGCTGAACGGAGATCGGAAATCATATATGCGTGATTCTTGATGCTCGAGAAACTGAACTACATTACGAAGAAGATTGTAGGACGTGCGTAAGTACTTGAAGGTTCCGGAGCATGTAGAGTAGAGTAAAGTGAATGATAAATTAACTGAAAAGGCATTAAAAGCAAGTATACTAATCTGACATAATAACTTGAAATATGAGCGGACCGGATTGGTGCAAAACCAATTATAACATGCGGAAATGAATACGAATATCTGATAAATGGTCACTGCAGAGAGGTTCTGACTGAACTGTAGGGAGACTACTCATAACCGATAATAAAATCACATGAGCTAAATGTGAAGTCAGATGTATACGCAACAGCGAGAGGCCAATATACCCCTGGACAAAGGTATAAACGCACGTTGGCGTGTCACTAAAACTATTGCCCACAAAGGGACATACAACCTCTGCTAGTGTTCTTATTTTTTTGCTTGTTTTTTTTTGACTATTTTTAAGTATGATATAAACCTAGTCCAACTCGATGTTATGCTACTCCCAATGAATTCTGTAAATTTAGTGATGATGTCTGAATTCTTAAATGCTTGCAACTTGAAACTGAACATACAATTGAGAATGCAATAATTAATCTTGATTAGGCATTAGAACAAGGCATGATATATGAAGGTCTAAACTATCTGACCTAGCAGTGTAATGGAAGAACTAAGGAAATATTAAATCTAGGTTTTGAAATCTGCGTATTTGGTATAACATGCTAACCTGATTTGGAACATATATCTTATAAATTCATGAAGGTCTAACAACGTTCTAGAAAACCTAGGTTTAATCATAATATGGGAATCAAGAATCAGACTGAAAACTAGGGACCCAATAGGTGAAAGGAACCCACTAGTGAAATTCCATATACCTGGTGATGAAATACTTGGAAAAATACTTATGTTTCGGGAATGGAACTGTTGGAGCTTGTTGCATTCTTGAACTAGGGTTCTTGAGCTTTTTCTCCTCTCTTGCTTCTAATTTTCTAGGTTTTGATTTAATGATTTTACTTGGATATGTTTTAATTATGTTTCTATGCTTAAACTGATTAAAATCTTATTTTTTAGGGTCAAAACGACGTAACTTAAGGTTTAAACGAAGTGGGAAAGGTCCAAAAGAACCCTGGGAAAGTTGTTGTCGGACCAAACGACGGTTAGGTCTGACGGTCCGTCGTCTAACCGACGCCTCGTCGTTGGGTACGTTGACTGGGCCTATTCGACATGCCTTTACTAAAATGGGCATAACTTTTTACTCAGAGGTGTGATATTAGCAAGGTAGATGACTATGGAAATCTAATTCAATTATCTATCTGTGGGTAGGTCATGGCACACCTAATTTATTTTGTGCTAAGAGTTATGACAATTTGAAGTTGACCCAACTGCATTTCACCCTTAATTGTCTATTCCCATCTACAGTCATACCTATGGACCGTAGGTCCACCTACGGATCGTGCTGGTCATCCGTAGCTCTTGTCAGAGAGTGGGTGAATGGGGGTCTCGATCGACGGTCACAGACTACGGACCGTTGTCTGACCCACTGACCGTAAGTTTGTCGTTCTTCCAAGACTTAACCAATTTTTCTGGGCTGAAATTTTTGGGAGTTTTTGATCCCATCGACTGTTGTGAAGGACGGACCGTGGGTCAGGCTACGGTCTGTCGATGCCACCGTTGGTTGGATCTGTAGATATTTTTTCTGTAAACCTGGTTTTTGATCTGTTTTGGCTACAGGGTGCTACAAAGAGGGATGCCAATTGTGTGGCTTTCTTATTATAAAATATAGTATGTACATTTTAAACGGCAACACTTTATAAGTGTTAATGTTGCTGACGTATAAAAAACTACACTTCTAAAGCGTGGTCAATAACAGCGCAAAGGTCACGCTAGAAAGTGTAGTTTTATAAAGTGTTGCCAATGAGAAGCTACAAAGTGTGGCCTTTGTACCTCATCAACAACACTTTTTAAGTGTAGTCACTATAGTAACACTTTAAAAGTGTTGCCTAAGATAAAAGGTTACGCCTTTATAGGCCACCACCTAAAAAGTGTTGCTTAAAGGTCAAAAGTGGTGTTTTTTTAAAGGGTTACCCTCTTGACTCGTTTAGGCCAACTTTATAATGTGGGCTGTGAAACCCTAAAATGTGGCAGGAGTGGTTTGTGAGAGAAAGTATGGTAGAGAGTTCTTGGGGTGTGATCTCTATATGTAAAGATAAAAGTAGTGGGTACATGATATGGGTAGCTAATTTCACAAAACAATGGTTACTAGACTAAGATTTAGGTGAAAGCAAGTTCCCTTTGGGGCAACTTACCCATAACAAATGGGTTCCTCTCGGACACTCACTCGTCTAAACTGACCAACCTACGCCTTATACACGCTAGCTTTTTTGAAAGGAGTGCTTGAATATGGGACTAGGGTTCACGCTCTCAGGCTGAACCTCATGTCGACCCACTCCTGAGAAAATCATTCTAGTGGTCTTAGTTTCGCAACCTCTCTCTCGATCAAGACGAGAACACATGGGTCATTTTGCATTTGCAACTACAAGCCCATTAGATTAAGCCACAACCACTATGTGAAATCGCCTTGAAAATGCAATTTAAGCTACAAGCAAACAATACCCAATAAATCAATCAATCCATAATTGCTAAATCACATCCCATGAATGTTGGGTTTTAGCCACTCATCAAGCAATAATGAAATATAATTAAAATGATAAATAAATCAAGTGGGTATAAGAAATTAAACGTTAAAGTACCAAAGGAAGATAAATGGAGAAGACCCACTTCCAAAATAGGAAGAAGAGCTTCTTTCTTCATGCTTCACAAAAACCCTCTCCAAACTTGAGAGAAAACCTAAGAACAAAATATAAGTGTAATTGTTTCACTCTATAATTTTCTATATCTAAATAATAAAAGAGTTCAGTATTTATAGACTTCAGAATTATGCTGGCGAATCCTTTCGCCGCATTTAATCGTGATTCGGTGAATCATCCTTCATTCAGTTTATCGTCGCTTGCACGTTGCCTTACTTGTCTTTGCATTCTAGATACATGGACAAAAATCTTCTACTATGAGGAACTGATCGAGGAAACACCGACCGCTCCTTTTCGTCGCCTTTTGATTCACTTACTTTAGGGCTCACTTGCTGTAATAGAAAGTGGAACTATGCTATACAACGAATCACCAAGTGTGCTTGGCGATGTGCACCTTTGCATCTTCAATTCTTTTTCTCCGTTTTGCTTCCATTTCGTACATAAGTTTTCAATGCTCCTAACAATTCCTCAAATACCTTAAACTTAGTAGTTTTTATCTGATATCAAGATAAAATAAACAATCAAGGACAATATTTGCATTAAAATAAGGCCTTAGATAAGTCTAATATGAGGACTCATCATCCCTCTTACTGCAAAAGGCCAAGTTCTCTGCACTGTAAGGTAGTTATTTACTATTTAGCAGTTAATTAGTTTATATCTTATCCTTATCCGTATTTAGTTTTTTAATCATATTCTTAAGAGTTTATTTACTTGTAAATTCTATAAATATATGTTTTATAAGTACTTTTTCTCTTATAAATTTTTTCTTTGTTGGTTTATAAAACTAATCTTCCTACTTGTTCAATAACAAAATAAAATCATATTGTAATGTTTTTCGATCTATGAAAACTAACAATTGATATCAGTGGTTAGTTTCTTAAGGGTTCAGTGGGTGTTTCATCAAAGTTAGGATTATAATTAAGAAGACAAATTTATCAATTATAGAAGAAAAATTATGTTTTTCCATAATGACACCACTTGTTTTTAATGGTGATAACTATTAGATATGGGTGGTAACAATGCAAACATATCTAGATGTCATGGATATGTGCAAGGTAGTGGAAGAGGATTATGAAGTTCCTTCATTGCCTAACAATCCTACTATAGCCCAGATCAAAAACCATAAAGACAGAAAACCAGAAAATGTAAGCCAAAGTCCTATTTTTATTCACCAGTATCTTCTTCAACCTTCACTCGAATTATGTCTCTAAAGTCAGAAAAAGTCATCTGAGATTATCTCATGGAAGAATATGAAGGGGATTAAAGTATCAGATGTATGCAAGTGCTAAATTTTATAAGAGATTTAGAGATGTAGAAGATGAAAAAAAACTGAAACCATCACAGATTACTCTGAAAGGATGTTGAACACAGCAAACACGTAAGATAGCTTGGTTCCGTGTTTAATGATTAATGTATTGTTGAAACGATTTTGATAACTCTGCCAGAAAAAATTGAAGCGACCAATATTTTGGAAAACACAAAGGATCTGTCGAAGATCACCTTCGCAGAGTTATTGAATGCTCTGTAGGTTCAAGAACAACAAAGGTTTATGAAAGAAGAAGGAAAAATCGAGGGATAATTATTTTTCAAGGCTCAAGATGGCGGCAAAAAAAAGAAGAAGAACAAGAAGAATGATGAAGGCATTTCAACAAGTACTACCAAAGGGAAAAAATCGACACTCAAAGAAAAGTTATCCTCCTTGTAAGAATTCTAACAAGAAATGTCATACACCAAACATAATGGAGAAGGCCTGATGCTAGATGTAGTAAATGTAATCAACTTGGGTATGAAGCTGTCAATTGCAAGAACAATGGTCAGTAACAAGAAGTAGAGGCTCAAATTTTTTATGATGAGGAGGAAGAACAACTCTTTGTTGCTATATGTTTTTCAAGAAGATCATTGAGCGAGTGTTGGCTTATTGACAGTGGATGCACTAATCATATGACAAATGACATGTCTCTTTTCAAGGAATGGAAGCGCACGACCATTACTAAAGTAAAAATAGGTAATGACCATCTTCTTATAAGAGGGAAAGGAACCGTTGCTATTCTAAGTCATTCAAGTACTAAAACAATTTCTTATGTGCTTTATGTACATGACATAGATCAAACATTTGGTGTTGGTCAATTTATGTAAAAAAGTTGCAAATTAAATTTTGAAGATAATCATTGCCTAATCAAGGATTCTTAAAATAAAGAAATGTTTAAAGTAAGAATGAGAGGCAAAAGTGTTAGGATTTTAGTTATTGTAAAAACATAAACAATGTATGCATTCATAAATCGTATCAATTATTCATGGTCGTATAACTATATGAGTTTTCCAAATCAATCTATAAATATGATAATTCAGTCAAGAATAAATACCCAAATCTGTCATTATAATTATTTACTTGATTGAGCGAAAGACTTTTCTTTTGGTTCTTCAAAACTTGTTTCTCTCTCTTGCCTTATACTTTATGAATAACTTTAATGGATAAGACTATAACGTTATGACATAGAGAGGACGCTTCAAATCAGAGTGTGTTTAACATCATTTCCACCTTTCCATCATGGTAGTTGGAAGTTACTAAGTGAATTCCCCACTATCCCACTTCTCCACACATATAAGTAATTTCTCCACTTATTCAATTAGAATTAGAATTTAGTTAATAATTAAATATTAAAACAAAAAAATATTTACGTGAGCCATAAAAACTAACACACGGAGGCCATAATATTAACATTCTCCCACTTGGCACACGTAATATCATTTAATTAATTTTCAACTACAGTGTGCACATATAATAAATCCAACATTATTTGTTGTTATTAAGTAAATCAACTAATTTGAGTCATGGTTGTTGTACACCCCTTTATTTGGCATAGTCCCTTCAATGCACTACCATATTAATCTATTGTCTAACACAATCTTTCAAATACATAATGGGTCCACAATAATTCTTAGAATATCTTTATCTAAAACAAAATTTGTTATCATCATTTTTAACATACCTATACAAGATAAAACACTTAATAACATAAAAATATATATAGTTGAGCTCAAAATGTCAATTGCATAACCATAATAAAATCTTTACAGAAATTATTTATTGTTATCTATAACACCCATTCTTTAAAATGTCAACAAAGTTGGGGACGGTAATTCTTTTTGTCAAAGATGGGAGAATCATAGTTTGGTGGTATAATATGTCAATGTACTTCTGTTTCAGGACTTCTTCCTTAACTGAAAAAGATTTTAATCATATGTTTGGCACCTGTTATAATACTTATGAAAAGTATTTTAATTACATATGTTTGGCACCTTTATAATACTTATCATTTTTAGAGAAGAAAGAAGCTTGATGCAGTATTATCAGAATAAATTTTCAGTAGCTTAGAAATACTGTAGACTAGTCCAAGTCCTGAAATAAAGTTCCGCAGCCAATTAGCCTGAATTGTGGCGTCAAAGCATGCCACAAACTCAGGTTCCATAGTGAATGAAGCTATAACAAACTGTTTCACACTCTTCCATGATATTACTCCTCCAGCTAACTAAAACAAATATCCAAATGTAGATTTTCTTGTATCCACAACACCAACATAATCTAAATCTGAATATCCAATCACATCAAGATTATCAGATCTTCTATAAGTGAGCATACGAACTTTAGTTCCTTAAAATTATCGCAACACTTTCTTCGCCGCTTTTCAGTGATCCATTCCTAGATTTCTTTGATAATGGCACAACATTCCAACTATTGATGCATAAGGAATATCATTCATTTTCTTACGTTCCAATTCATTCTTTGAACATTGATTGAGACTAAATTTATCTTATTTCTAAATTGGAACAGAACTTGATGAGAATTTTTCCATTCTAAATCTCTCTAACAATTTATTAATATAGACTTTCTCAGACAAACCTAATAATCCTTGTGATCTATTTTGAAATACTTCTATCCCAATTACATAGGATGTCTCTCTTATATCATTCATTTCAAAATTTCTAGATATATATCTCTCTGTATCGTGCAACAAACCAAGATCATTAGTAGCAAGCAATATTTCATCAACGTACAGGACTAACATAATAAACTTACTCCCACTATCCTTTAGATATATACACCGATCAACAATATTTTCCTTTAATCTAAAAGTTACAATAGTTTCATTAACTTTAAGATACCATTGTCGGAAAGCTTGTTTAAGTTCGTATAATGACTTCTTAAGTTTACACACTATGTGTTTCTTTCCTTTACTAGAAATCCATTCAGGTTGATTCATATAAGCTTCTTCCTAAAAATTTCCATGTAGGAAGGTTGTTTTCACATCCATTTAATGTAGCTCTAACCCATAATTAGATACGAAAGCCATTATAATTATAAGTCAATCTTTTGTAGAGGCAGGTGAAAATGTTTCTTTATAGTCGATGTCATCTTTTTGAGTGAAACCTTTTGCAACAAGTCTGGCCTTGTGATGTTCGATGTTTCCAGTTAAGTAACATTTAGTCTTAAAGACCCATGTACACCCCAACTCTTTCAACTTTGTGATAATTCAACAGGTCTCAACCTTTCATTTTGTTTCATAGATTTCCAACACGGTCTTTCTAGCATTTGATCCTCATCCAGAATTATTACTACGTTCAATATCTTGTGAAAATGGAAACTGATCGATTATCAATTTCCCCCCATGTCAATTTTGAGTCGTGTAAATATACCAAGAGTCATCATAAATAGGCAGATCCCTTATTGTCTTTGAGATTCTCTATAATGATACTGCTTGTGGGACATCTACTGCATGGTCAGTAATTATCGCTTAATTGTGAGTAAACATAGGCACGTCAAGTTGTGGTTTTCTGTTGGATTGTTATTTGTCACAACACTTTAAGGATACCACATATTTAAAGACGTAAAAGGTATATGGAACCCTCTTCTTTGATTTCCACTTTTATGTGGTTCTTCACTTGCCCACTAACTTCACCATATTAGCAATGCAGCCCTAGCATCTTTCTATTTCAACTATCTGGTACGTTATTAGTACATTAAACACTCTACTACCCGTTTTATTTTTTCTCGACTACACCCAATAAGGAAATCATTGATTGGTTCTTGAAGCCATTTCTTTCTGTGGTTATAAACTACTACTGCGGCCAGGCAACTCAAAAATCAAGTGCCTTAAACTAGAATTCCTACCAGTTCCTCGTTCAAAGGACCTGTTGGGACTGCTTTACTAGGAACCCCTATCAGGAAGTAAACGACATCCTTAAAGCATACATCCACAATACAAAGAGTATAGATGAATAAACGTCTCCTAACCATTGTCAGAATTACGCATATCGCCGTTTTCCTGCTACACACCATTCTTGTTTTGTGTTCCAGGCTTATTTATTGCTCACTATAATTCCACGCTTATCAAAGACTTTTAAGCAATGACCTGGAGTGTTATCCATTTTCATTATAGCTTCCATGATATCACACACCATTCTAACGCTGTTTGTTTCACCTTTCGTATCTAGTTATCTTCAACCTTATAAATAAAGACCGTCGAAGGCATTTATGTTTTGAAGTTTTCATGTACAAATAGACACTCCGCCATCCCTTAAACTTATCCAAAACAAAAGTTAAAATATTTTTTCTTGCGTAAATGATGCTATAATCAAAGACACCACATATGCATGTGTATAATTTGAAGAAGTTGTGTGCTTCGTGCTTCCTTTGGATCTGTCTTTGCCTTGTGTGTTCTTTGTTGTTTTCCTTTAATACAATCCATACAAAAGTAAAGGTCCTATCAAATCCAATTTGTTAAGACTTTCATTCTTTACTAATTTTTTCAATCTCCTTTGGATATTTGACGAAACGTTTGTGTCACAAATGAAAGTAATAATTTTATTTAACAAGATTTATTTTTGTTCCACTATTAATTATTCAAGTTAAGGAGTGTTCCAATAAATAGACTTATCAAGATCAACTTGTATAAGTTATCACCCAAGAGAGTATGAGTATCCACATGAATAAGTATGTTTGGACCCTACCAAACATCCATTCCCGAATTAAAAGAGTATGCTAGTCCTTATCCAACTTAGACAAGCAACTAATTTACGAAAAGAAGGTACATCAACCAAGGTTTCGAATTACTCTAGTGGACGCGTAGTAGCAAGAATAACAACTGTAAGGTCCCTCTCAGCTTACTTGGTCTCACTTTTGCCCCATATCAGCCATATCTTTCATATTCTGTTTATGATATCTGTTGTATTGATCCCAGCGCATATAGAAACAATGAATATGCACGAGAGTCGATCCAAAAGTATTAGAACAAACTTCATTTTCTATTTGATTCGAGACATTTAAAAGCCCATGACTCCCGGTTTTCTCGCCAGGCCTTAAATTTCAAGCATCTTTCTAAAAGGTGGTCTTCCCAGATTTTTCTACAGAAACAACATTATCATTCTTGGGTTCCTTCTTTGGACTTGAGAAAGGACGTAGTACCTTAGTGGTGGCCTCTGTTTTTCCCCTACATGTGTCTTTCCTTTTCTTTCCACTCCGTGATGATAACAAAGTTTGATGACGTGGTATACCTTATTCTTGAGCCGGTACTGTCCTCTTGAACCACATTTGTGCAATTGCATACGCATTCCATTTGTCTTTCATTGTGTTGTAGTTCATTGGATGTTGTAGTTCATTTTGGAAAGTCATACTCAGATGGTAATGATTGATGATGAATTGTAGCGAGGAATTTTCTATGATTACCTCCGAAAGACGTATTATCTTGCGTCTACACTTTCATCATTTCAACATGACATTCTGCATGGTCCGTGAATCATCAATTTCATCATGGTGACAAAACCCTTAGTGTTACACAGACTAGATACTTATTCACAGCATGAAGATTCTTCCCCCCAAATTCCCCAAAATCTTTTGCATTTTCATCATTTGGGAAGAGTAGTCTTAATGTTTGTTCCAATATTCATTTTGCATACATAATCCCGATATTGTTAGATCATCCCACGTCGGCTATATAAAGACTTCTTCGTATTTGGTAGTTTCAATATATGCAATTGCTTCTTAGTGTAAAGGTGCAAACAATCACAAGATCTTAACTACCGATATGAATGTCGTCTGTTCGCTAACAATCTAGAGTTAGACCATTGAAGGTATTAACAGAGGGAGTGTCCGAAATGAAGAACAATGTTTAAGAATACTATTCTCATTGTTTTAATACTTTGAGTTATGATTTTAAACTTACTTTACAGGAGAAATAGTATTATAATTCTTAAATATATATTGATGTCCTCCTTGGGGCAGAAACCTCAAATACACTTTATACATCTAATTCTTAATGCAAATTTAATGCTATTCTTACAATCAATTTTAATGTTGTCAATCAATAATATTTATTATCTTTACAGATAAATAAACAAACTAACACCATGCTAAATTATCTCCTTAATGTGCAATGGGTTATAAACCTAAATAATCACCTGTAGTGATCATAAATATATTGACAGCAAAAAAACTTCATAATCCATAATGTTAGATCAGGTTAGAAGAATCAAAGAGGTGTGTCGAGGGGGGTTTAATATAATGTTTATTCCATGAGTATTTTGAACAATTCTTCAAAGATTAGAACACGTTGTTGATTAAAATAATCTTAATACCTAAGTTGCAAAACTAAAAATACAGATCTTTATTGAATAAGTATCAACGAATACTACTATTACCATTGAAAATAAGAAAAATTAATTCTTGAAAAATCGACTAGGTTTAAAACCAGATGAAAAATCGATATTCATATGTTAGGAATTTTGTGGTTTAGTGATGGGAAAAAACATAATAATCGATGCCTTCATACGATCCTAACAATTATTCTGATCGTAGACCTATAGAGTGTGTCACATAATCTATTAATCTGATCATACGTCAAGAATACATACCCGAATCTGGCCATTACTAGTTATATGACTGATTGAGCGAAGTCGTCGTTTCTTTTGGTTCTCAAAGTTGTTTTCGCGCTCTGCTCCTAACTTATGATTTGCGTTTGACAGATAAGACTATAATTTTCGCAGAGAGAGACCCTTTAATAATGTAGTTAACATCATTTCACGCTCCATCATGGTTAATCGGGGAAGATAATTGGTATTTAAACCCCCCCCTAAAAACCCCCCCCACCCCCAAAAGTTTTTTTTTCACTCCCAGTTAGTGTGTATTGGGAACAGGAGGGTAGGGATAGTGGGCTTAATGGGTGTTGGAAGTGACTAGACTTAACCCAGTTTGCCCCCCCACACGATATAAGTAACGTCTCCACTTAAACCAGTACACTGATTTAGTTAGTGATCAAATATTAAACCAAAACAATATTGAGTTGAGCCATAAAAACTAACACACGTGGTTAAACTGTTGCAGGAGTATGTCAGAAGAGACTCGGACATCATCTCTATGAAGGGTTGGTCTAATTGAAAATACTTAAGGACTTGCCTATTTTGGAAGTACATTCTTCAAATTGCGTATCAATATGGAAAACAAAATAGACTTCAATTTCCAAACACAACATGGAGAGCCTAGAACAAGTTGTAACTGATTTATATTGATATAGCAAGACTTGGAAGGACTGCTTCACTATAAGGAAGTCTTTACTATATCATTTTTGTAGATGATCTAACCCTCATGTTCTGTATTTATTTTCTCATGCATAAGTCAGAGGCTGCTAATATCTTTCGGAAGTTCAAAGAAAAAGTAGAAAATTAAGATAACTGTAGAATTTAGTCCGTAAGAAAAAATAAAAGAAGGGAATACACTTCTTACCAGATCGACATGTTATTTGAGGAAGCAGGGATCATTCATCGACTTGTGGTACTTCCTAGACTCACAAAATTGATAAGAAGCGAGAGAGGGAACAAGACATTATGAGAAAAGCACATGCCGTTTGCCCGAGAAGAACTAACTTGCCAAATAATTTGCCCAGAAGAGAAAATCATCATTGTTTCTTCTTCAAATAGGCTTCCCATAAAGAAGGAAGTAAGACAACTACATTTTAAGCCGTGTAAGGAGTTAAACCAACCAGCGTTAAATTATCTCTAGTGTTGGGGTCACTGTTTTTCTTCATCACAAGGTACAACAGATCAACTAGATAAAAACTATGTCCCATGAATTTTTATTTGATATAGTTCAGTTTCAAGGGAATATAAGGTCTTCCAACCACAAACTTAAAATATTATCTTTAGTACATATGTGAATTTTATAGAAAATTAAAAGTGGTGTAGGAATGACTTGAAGAAATTTGTCCTTAACACTTATGACAAAGCAAAAACTCTCCTAACCATTTTTGCTTAAAAAAAATCGACTCATCACCAACAGGATGAATGGTGATCTTTATCATTAAGGGGTACTCGACAACTCTCCTCATATATACAAAGAGTCATGTAGCAGTAGTAAATAGCCTTTCGGTACAACTGAAGCCAAGAGTTGTTTATGATTGAGAAGAACAGACGTTGGGGAGCTATGTGATCAACTTGAAAGACACAAAGAATTAGGGTGAAATGTTCGTTAAAACCAGTTAAATGCAATGTGTTTAGTACTACATAAGCAAGACTTATTTAGTTAAAGGTTATGCTCAATTGTGGAGTGATCTTGTCTGACATTTGCCGCGGGTAGTTATTACTTTACCTTTGATCTAGTTACTGCTTGCCTCGTCTGCATCAATTGGGTTGGAACGTATATCAGTATAGATGTCAACCCACATTACTTAATGGCTTTTCTTCATGAGAAATTTTATTTTGATCAAACCTGAATCCAATTAGTAGGACAACGGAAAGGTGACAACATGTCATAGCTTAGAAAGACCCGTTATAGGACTTAAACCTGCACCATGGGTTGGTATGGCGACCGAGATGACATGTTACTTGGCAAAGGTTTGAAAAGAGTCTCTGAGAATATATCTTTATTTAAACATCCATGGAATTATTTCTTGTTGTTTCTATATCAGTGGATCGAACATTACCCGTCAAGCCTACCGGAGATTTTCAAAGCAAAATGATGCAACCTGTGTGATAACTTTATGGTCTAATGTCTTATTTCTTGGAGGAAATAATGCCGGTGGGAGGATGATTTTTCATTTGCCAGTAATAAATATTCTTGGAATTCCTCAAAATTTCAACATTAAATTGTGCAAGAAATAGATGACTCCTATAGACCAAAAAAGAAAAGAAACTAGCAACTACGGTCCAGAAAGGGGATACAAAATACTTTAGGGGCTTAGTCGATGGTTGATGTATCTCACAACTACAAGACCCTATATTTTGTATTTGTAACATTAGATCGGGGTCCATTCGCATTTCTAGTGAGGTGCATATAAGTCAGGAAAATGGTTTGGTAAAAACTACAAGACCATCATTATATGTCCATTTCAGAACATTTTGATCGAAACACTTAGGTAGCTATCGGGATTGCTGGATCTGTAGACCCCAATGAAGAGCACAACTTGATATTGTTTTCATCCCGTCTTGCCCGTGAAGTTGTTGTGGGTCGTTGCACGAAGCGACATATGTGGCTCTCCACGAGACAGTTTTTTGTCCGCTTCTACAACAGTACTCATCAAGCATTGTGCTTGCGAATTTTTTTTGGTGATCTGCACCTGAATCATTCAAAGGAACTGAAGTTGTTATGGACAACCAATCTCCAATATAAATTTCTATAAACAACGTCGACAATCAGCTTTTCTGCTTGCGGAAGTTCAAAATAGTATGTGACGGATTCTTTCTCTAGTTAAAAATGAAAACGCTTGATGATATCTTCCAAATACCTTAGAAGCAATAATTTTAAACTCTCTCATGAAAAAACTTGGTGATTTTGCAACTCTAAAAAGAGGAGGACTGTTAGACAATCCATAAAACTGCGTACATCCAGTTCCATTGTATTGTAGGGTAATGTTATTATTGGTTATAAAAACAGTATTAGGTTCTTCTATCTTATCTATATCCCTAAGAGTTTTGTAAACTTTTTCGTAGGAGATTTTTGCTTTCCTTGTAACTCTATAGTTTCTTTGTTTTAAATGAATAGGTAGTTTTACTTTCATAAATGTGTTTTTTTGTTGGGTTATCAAACTAGTTTCCTTCTTCTTTCAATCAAAATAAATCATATTGGTGCTATATTTTTTTCTTGCGGGAAAATTACACCAACTATTACCAGTATCGTTGATTATTTGTTTCTTTTTTTGTTTGTTTTGTTCATCATGAACCCAAAGGATCATTGATGATCGACGGTGAATTGTCGTCTACAGAGGGAATACCAAGAAACTGACCTACTAAACAAAAAGGGTCCGTTGAATATGGGGTATAAGCAATAATGATTGTAAGTGTATTAGTCATAACTTACATTAGAATGCGTGGTTAGATTTTTTTAAACGCAGTTCTAACTCATTCTGCGGTCTTACAACCCTCCTTACTGGAATAAGATAACCAACTATTCACCTCCATAACATTTTCGTCAAAACCTGACTCTGACTATGCGATATATATTATTATAAGCTAACTCTTAGATTTTGGATGTCCGTTCTACATATATTTGACCTTTTTTTAGCTGTCATGGGTTATTTGAAAAGGCGGTAAACCAAATGGAACCATGAAACGGGGGTACCACATTAGGCAGGAGGCAACAAAAAAGGTGAGGGCTCAACCATAAGATAATAGATACATAATGGACTTAAACTTCCAAAATATTATGCCTTGCATCAGCAATTGATTATCATCCACACCGATATTCCTTGTGACTATTCTAGGGGACAGGGAAGTCTTTTCGATATTTTCTTGCTCTCATCGTATAACGGTGGGGGGGGGTGATTAAAATTCAATCAGCCTGTACAAGATGAAGTTCATTGCCAAAAAGGTTGCATTTATTATCAATCACAGCGTGCAATATGATGTCTATGTGGGAAAATTTACTGACCAACCTCCAGATTTCTTGTTACATCAACTCGTCTTGGTTGACATCTTCTACAGGCAGATACTGAGATGCCAAAAATTATGGAATAGGCATTGCCTATTAATAAATAATGGGAATAGATTATGTACGATTAAGATGCTCACTTTCCAAAGTACTGAGCGAAAACTTCCAAATTAACTGAGCTCGAATGAAGCTTTTGGGGCATGCTAAACCAGCACCAAGCGAAGATCGCAACGAGATACACACTGACTTCACAATTCCAACATCCTCGTCCATGACATGTCAATTCCACACATGACCATTGCATAACTTATATTTCCTTTTCTGATGGTTCACGGTCACTATCATCATAATCTTCGTTAAAAATACTACGCATTGTTGTTCAGGGATCCACCCAGGTCTTTCCCTTTTCGCAACTTTTCCAACTTCTCTAAGTTTGTGAAAATTACCAGAAAGGTATAAGCAGTGCACACAAATCAAATCAGTCCAAAGACAAAATGAAACTGTCCAAATGCAGCTGCTTCAGTGCTGTAGCAGCTTGATCGCCATTAAAACTGGAGATCCCATCTTAGTCACTTGAACAAAGTTGTGACACGTCCCCAAATCGTCCATAGTTATGACGAGTATAGTCACAAACATCTGCTGAGCTAACCCCATCCAAACTTCTGTTTAACTCTTGACAAAAAGTAACTTTGAATTGATTTAGAAGATGGTTATAGTTTCTCCACCAGTTAAATTGCTCATTTAAGATGCTTCTGAGACCTCATTACGTTCAATATTAATAAAAAAAATTTGCACTGAGATATCTCCACAACGATCACAATCGCCTGTGACAAATATCAAATAATAATGAGTAGCGATAAAGTTTAGCCAAAAACTTCTAATTTTAAACACTGCGAAGGGCAAAGTATCCGTCTTTCCTGTATTACACTTTAGTATGTCATTCCCTATAGCACTAATGTGATGCTACAAAGTGTTCTATAAATATCACTGTTACCATTATCATGTCATTCCCAATAGCACTAATGTGATGCTACAAAGTGTTCTATAAATATCACTGTTACCATTATCAAAATAAGTGTTTAATACGTTTGCATTTAATTACACACCCTTGAGTGCCCTTGGAATGTATTTTCTCAAATTTAACATATTCATTTTCTGGCTCTTATTTTGTGTAAACTCAATTACTAAATTAGAAATGTAGGTATTAACCACTTAAATTCAAAACCACACCACTAAAATAATTAATACATGTATAACAATTCCCATAAATGGATGACTTAATAATAAAAACATAAATTGATCAAATTAGAAGATTCAATAATTGGTAATGTATCCTCCAATTAAAAGAACACATAGATTGACCAAATTAGAAGATTTAATAATTGGTAAGGTATCCTCCAATTAAAAGGACGCCAACTACCAAATCAATCTTAATTATAAGATTAAGAGATCTCCTCTTTTTACTCAAACACAAAGTTAAATCAAAATTGAGATGTTCGACAAAAATAACACCTCCTTGTTTCTTCTTTATCATTAGTCACCCTCAACTTAATGGACAACTTCTACTCCTCCATATATCTATCATGAATTTGTTGAGGGGCTAAATATTTTAATTATATTCGTTTTTTTCTCAGTACATGTTGAATTCTTTACAAAGATCACTAGTTCCTCAAAGTGATTTTATTTTCCCCAAGCATATTCATGTTGGCGATCCTCTACTTACAATTTGAAAATTTTATCAATTATATCTTCTAACTTATGAAAAAATATGTGTGTTCCACAAGTATAGAAGAAGTAATTGATGAATTTTTCAAAATGAAACTAGAGATTTGTCAACGTGATTATGTTAAGGGAAAAATCAAATTGCTTTGAGGTATTGGAAGATCTCCATGATGATTTAAGCGCTTGACGCGAAGTAACACACGAATATCTAATATTATAAGGTTATGCACCATGGCTAATAGTACCCAAACGCCCATAACACATGAAAACAAACGGTCCAGATAAACTATGGAGGATCAAAAAGCGGTCATAATTTTTAGGGTAGCTGGGGAAGTCTACATGAAACAGAAACTGCTACTTTGATCAAGCATTTCAAGTTCGATTTAAAAGTTTCCCTTGAACCTGAAAAGGAGGAGAGTTCTTGAATTCATAATTATCATGGATTTAGTAATTGGATTTCTTGAAATTGGAGTTAAACTTGGAGAAAACTTAACTACTGATCGAATCTTTTAATATGATCAATTCTTCTCTTTGTTATTAAGTCGGTTGTAGTTATTCATCAGTAATCCATTTATACAATGGTTTAGATAACAAAATAGAGGTTTTAGAGTTCTTATGAAATTAAAAAAGTTTTGTTGTTTTTTTTATCCTTAATATTTATGATATTATGAGTTGCCTAATTTGGTAAATCGGTTGAAGCCTTTTCCTAACTATTTTCACAGCACTTGTGTATCACATAGATAGTAATCTCGACGTTCAAATATAATTAATTACGTAACTAGAAATTAATGAGTTTTATAAAATAATTATAATTTAAAGAACATAAGACCAATGCTTTTGAATAATGAATACACATTGTCATAGAGTTAATTATATTTTGAGATCATATTGGCCAGTTTTTATTAGAACACTTTAAAAAACATGTAGAATTTAAATATGGTGAGAAAGTGATATTTCATAAGTAGTATTATCTTTTCTTCACTCAATTTATTGTAAACAACTCTAACCAACAAATTTACTCTTAAAAAAATATATAGTCTTTCTTCTAGGTTGGTACATATGATGGAAACCATTTAACATATATTATTCTCTACAAATTCCACTCACGTGAAATTAAGTAGGTGTCAGAGCACTACTTAGGACATTATCCAAATATTTTAATATTTTTAATCTTTATACGTCATCGGATATTTGATCAAATAATTATACTCATTAATATATTAGATAGACCCTCATAGAGAGGTACATTTTACAAAAAGAAAGGAAGCCAAGTCACTTTCTTTTTATACAACGGAATGAGGTTAAATAGAGTCTTGAGTGTATGTCAAATATTAAGCTTGACCAACACTTTATTACATACATACATTTTCGTAGAATAATTTAATTTTAATATATGAACAAAACATTTGGTGAAATTTTTTTCATTTCATTTAGTTTCTACCTTATCTGAGTAGAATTGTCGTCTTTTTTATTTTTTCTATCGCATACATATCATATAGTGTTGTCTAATGAAAGTATCTAGTGTCATATACAAGTTTTATTGTGATAGTTACATTTACGCTTTCATGATAAAAATTATTGCTCAATTAATTTGAAGTGTTTATTCTAACGCCTAAATTTGATTTAAGAATATTCTTTGGATCAATCACTAGGTTTCTTATCTATTTTTCTTTAAGTCTATGATCAGGCGTTATCTTTACATAAATTTGTAGAATTAAAAATGATCACAAAATCATAGAAATCATACTTAACACTTGTATACTCAATAAAAATTTAAAAAGACCATAGGAACTATACATAGCCGACTAAGAGATGACAAAATATATGTTCCCGTGCGAACATTCCTATAGGGTGCCAGTTGATTGAAATTTCCCACGAGCACATTACTGTCGGCCGTTTAGTTTTACTTACATATGTCTAAAATCATCATTAAGTATTATCATGATTCATGTTATCATATCTAAGTAAAAGTAAAAAAATCTCATTTGAATAGTGTATAACAATCATAACTAAGAATTCGATGGGCTATGTTTCTGCACTGTTTTAGGCAAAATTAGAAGAAACTCCTTTGATTTGAGTAGTGAAACAAAAAGATGAAAAACAAGAAGACATATCTTAAACCCCCAATCATGACTGGTCTGTACATATATTGTGTTGATTGTCTTCCACAACTTTTCGCCATATTCCATCAGGAAATCGTAAGGTAAAACTTGATGTTATGGATGAGTGATTTTTTTTTGCCCTAAGTTTTTGATTCACAGACCTGCTTCGTAGTAACTTGAATTTCGTGAACGGTTTTACGTAATCAACGGTTCCAAAGACCCCTTGAGATTTTTAACAAGAACTAGTAGAAGTGTGTAAAAAATTGTAGTTCAAAAATGAGAGGAACCCTCTATTTAAATACGTTAAGCAACTAGTAAATCTTAATTAATCATAGAAAACAATTGATCGAGAACCGTCGTATGACGATACCTTCTCCATGCCTCCCCCACTCTACATCACCCAAACCTAACCGCACTCCGCCCCCCCACAATTTAATGCAAAGATTTATCCATGCGCGTCCCCTCGCCACAGTCATGACCCGTCGCCGCGAAACTTTACATAGGGGACAACGCCGCACGTGTCGGCGAGCTTATTCTTCTAGAGTTCATACCCCCTCCATCCCTCCCATTTATCCTCCGCCCGTTCCCCAATCTTCACCACTCGTTCCCTGTCCGTGCATTCCTATAGCTTGTAATAACATCCCTACATCCATGTCCATCGACTCGTCATAAGCCTGACGAGCTTGCCCCGTCTTTGCCTTCCAACGTCAGCCAGCCATCCTACGGATAGCTGCTTCTCGCTGGATGTTCATTCTGTATTACAAGAGCGCGAGCGGTCTGAAGCCCGGCTTCATAGCGGAAATAAGAGGGGCATGCAGGACTCAGGCGGTCGCATAACCTCTGGTCTTTTGGCGAAAGCGTTATGTGAAATAGAAGGCTGCGGCGGTGGTGCAAGGATGTATAACTCGTACATTGGAGAACAGTCGGGTTAGGAGATGGGGTAAATGCGGTGAAGATGCTAGTGTAGTTCCCTCGTTATGCCATTGTGTTGTGCTGGATTGGGGTACCGACTAGGATTTATGAGGGGGGGGTGTTGAAGCGAAAGTGTGAGTTCGTGGAAATTAAGTTGCTAGTGTGTAATGGGTGTCTCAGGATTTGGAGCTCACGCGTCATAGAGGGTGTCGTTTGGACGCCGAGAAAGGCTTCGTCACAGTGGCGGATTATGGTGGTTGATGCTGGGCGGAGTGGGGGAGTCCAAGAGAGTTCTAATGGGGTGTGTAGGGAGGAGGTACTCGTAGGATGTGAAGATGGCAGCGGGGAAGGGAGTACGTAGAAGTGGCGAGCTCAGAATAAAGTGATTGGGGTGTACAATGAGCGGCTGGCGAGGATTGTGGGGGAGGATGGTGATAGATTGAGGTGTTATTAGGTGGTTGGCTTGGAAGATAGTGCATGTAAGATTCGCTGGGGGAATCTGGGGGGGTCGGGAGGGGAGGTATTGTGGAGGATTAGTTGCGGGAGTAGATATGGGGTCGGGGGCAAGACATTGTTGTTTGGGGAGGGTTGGTTGAAAGGTCGCCAGGGTCTAGAAGGTATAGAACAAAGTAGGACAGATGTTGTTGTTTTGGGTGGGAAGATGAAGGTGTATAAACGGTTGGGGATTTTCTGCAGGGGAGTGTCGGGGGAGGACGCGAATCGGGAGATGCATTGAGGGTGAGCATTGGACTTGCGGGGGTATTATACTTCGAGGATGGTGCGGGCAGGTTAGGAGGGATGAGTGGAAGAACGGAGAATGGGTGGGTGGGGACAGACGAGTTGAGGATACGGGCGGGGATGAAAGGACGAGGTGAGGATGGGGACAAAGGATGTCCGGCTTTCGGGGGTTTTGGGGAAGGAAGATGGATAGGGGGCTGAGATGGAATGGGCTAGTTGGCTTGTGGGGGGTGTTGTATCTGTTTTAGGGATGTTTTAGAATCTGATCGTGTGTGGACGGGGGGAACGGGGGTGAGGGGAGATTTTTTAACAAGAAGAGTAGAAAGTTTTAAAAAATTGTAGTTCAAAAGTGAGAGGAAACCCTCTATTTATAGTTATCAAATAGTAATATTAATAGGTGCAAATTGTGCCTTATCAGAAAAGTTACAACCTTTCATTAATTAGCATTATGTTTTGGAGTTCATGTTGTTACTCTTTAAAAATAATGTAAATATTATTAAGTAAAAAAATCAAATAAACAATTATAAAATGAATGATAAAGTATAAATTCCAACAAATTGTAAATTTAAACTTTATTATTTCTATTGAATGTTCCCCATAGTGCATTACTTAGTTATTATTGTATGACTAGAGTTCTTATTTTTAATATAACATAATATAATATAAATATTGAAGATATACTAAATTGGATGTTTTACGTGGAGTATTATATTAATATAACTTTCATCTTAGGGAGTGTTATTAGCATGTGCATATTATTTCTTATACAACTCTTTAAAAGTTCACAACTTATCGAAAAAGTCACAACACTTTGAAAAAGTTACAATCATTCAATGTGAAATGATGTCTTCTCTCAGTATAATATAATATAATTTCCAACTCATCGGAATAATTATGTCTCTATGAAAATGGCACAACCTTTCAATGTTAAAATGTGTATGCTTTTAATATAATATTTTATATTGCCCATATTGATAATCATGTCTTGACATGTCTGCCGTTGTCATGATAATTTCATATTGTCTATACATGTACATGGAATATTCTTAGTTTATCTAGAGTTTTAATTATGTTTCCTAATGAATCTTTTTTCAAATAATTCTTCTTTCTTAGCTATATTGCGAGTGTATATTTTTTTCATTCATTTGTGTTGTTCTATCATAATCAACAGTCTAGTAATTGATATAGAAATCTTCTCTGAAAAGTGCTACATATAATTTATTTATTTATTTGGAAAAAAGTAAAACATATATTAGTCATGTGAGTATACATGTTCGGGTATATATAATCCGACAATCGAGATTGTTTGTCCCGACCATTTTTTAAATTTATCATCATAGCAAAGTTCAATTGTAATTAATTTAGTTTTTTAAAAAAATGGTATAAATAGTTATTACGAATTAATTATTTATAGTGATTTTAAGTATATGAATAATATGAGGTCAGAAACTGAAATGTAAATTCAAGTCAAATTAATGTGTGGAAGATTAGAGTAAGAGCTTAAAGGTTTAAGTTCTTTTTATGATGATCAACTTTCAACTATGGAGCAATAGTTTGTATCTTACGAAAGCCAAATCGTGAATATTCTCATACAAAATGACCCTCTTTCATTTAAAAACTGGATATATTTGTGATTTGGTTTGAACATCTTGCCAACTTTGATATCTTAGAAAAATTGATTCATGATTTTTGCTCATAAATAGTTTTAGTCGAATTATGCGTAGTAGATAAGTCTGCATAAATATATGCCTCTTAACACCAGAGAAAACACTTAATTAGCCTTAAAAACCATTCATCTTGATTAGATCTATCTGTTTCAATACTTTATTACTCATCATGACACATGTCGAATGTAATAGTTTTCAACTTGTGCGGGTTGGAGGCATAGTTTTCTTGAGATAGACATTATCATTCAAATAGGTTCATAGTTGGATTCTGTGGAATATACAAGCCAGATTTATACCTGCAAGTTTCATAGTATATAAAGTTGAGGACAAAGTTCATTCAACCATCAAAATATACTCCACTATTCACAGACAATTCAGGAACATCGATTCGAATAGCAAAACACATGTCCCGAGTTGTCAGTTTGATAAATATTGGTTAATACAAGACAATTAACTCGACCACCATCCTCACACTTTCTTGATTATTTGTTCAAGAAAATAACCAAAATAGCCCTTAATGTATTGGGACTACTTTATTTTAGTCGTTGAGATATCGCTTTTAATAGATATTCTCATTAATCAAAACTATTTCCAGTCAAAAGCACTCACAAGAATTGAAGCTAATGGAAATACTTATAGCATCCATGGTTTTTAATCATAACCCCGAGCCTAAAATCTTTGTAGAAAGCTCTTTTCATTGTTTTTTCTCTTGATTTAAATTTAAAACAAAATCACTTTGGGGGCACAGGAGTCAACGAGGTCCACCAGAATTTACTTCAAAGCAACAAAATTTCCCCTCAGTTTAGTGGCGGCAAATCACCTGTTTTTAGTCTTAAATGTATGCCCAAATGCCCAGATAATTAACAGCCAGTAACTTGCAAATTCACTAATCAATGACACTACAACACACATCTAGAATGGTAAATGATAACACTACAACCAAAAACTTGTTCAATAGTACACTATGCACACCTGCTTAAAACACGCAATAACATATAACCAAAAGTTCTACTATGTAGCAGTAAACACAAGGGGTTTTGTCTAAGTAAGATGTTCTACTATGTTGTTGTGTTTTGGGAAAGAAACTAAAAACCAAAATAGACCAAGATACGCTATATAGGTGTGAACGTAGTAAATTAACTATACAAATGCTATCATAAAAAATGAGGAGATGGTAACAGTTTATGTATATCTAAGTGAACGTAGTCGGGGGCAAGTTATTCAGGTAAGTTCATACAAAGTTCGATATTTTTGGACTCATGTTAAGCATCTATTCTGTTTTTCAAAGGGGTTAAATCAGAGGGAACAAAGTTTGCAATCATCTGTGAATTCACTTACCTAAAGTCTACAATATTGCTAAGCCTAAATACATGAGAGTGGTACTCCCTTTGAGTGGAGAAAAAAGGAGCTTGTTAGTGTTGTCATTTTGAAAGTTCTTACAGATGTCCTTCTAAATAAGAATATCATCTACGGGTGGTTTCTCAGTCCGTCTTTATAGGTTAATTGAACAATATTATTTGGCAGTACATCTGTTGCGTACTGAATTTTAGTAAAGTTCAGCCAAAACAAAAGTAAAAATTCTGTAGAAGTCTCACCAAAGTCCAATAATTACAAACATCTAATATCACACGTTAAGAGCAAAAGGTTTAAATGTGTATTTTGAAAATGTCATTTAAAAGAGAAAGTAGATTATAGGATATATATATAAAGGTATTAACAGTATAAAGGGATCGAGTGTTATCAATTCTGAGATGGACGTAAGTGAATAACCTGTTTGGATTGTTGCAAACATAATCACAGTTGTAAGCTATATAGGCCAAAGAATGTGGTTGTAACGACTGGGTATTATTTTTCGCCTTTGTAAAAATAATAGTCCCTATATTTGGTGCTCAGTGAAGGATGTTAAATTTGTCATAGCCTCTCAACTCGAATGTATGTTCTAACTAACTCTGGTAATAAATTTCCAGTTTTTCGTTTAAGTGAATGTTGTATCATGTTAATATGAGAATACCAAATCTTTTTAACAAATTAAGAAAAAAGAGATTCATAGAGAAGCAGTCGCCTCATAAGATTCTTATGTGTTTGACTTTTAAACTGGAGAGTAGTAGAATTTTGACAGGGTGGTTGGGTTCTCTTAATCTGCATACAGAGAGGATGGCGAAATAAATTAAACTTGGTGCATAACAGAATCATAAATAAATAGTTAAACTTGCGCGAACAATTCTGGCCAAGGACAGGTAAATCAATATTGAGGGGTGGCACTGTCCTGCTAGAGAACAAATAAATGATCAGATTGAATGAGAATACACATCTGCACATATAAGGTGGAAAGAACGAGGGTAACGCGTCGTGGTGGATGGGGAAGATATTGTTTATAAGCCCCATTTTTGAATGAGATCCGATTTAAACATGACAATACCTCTTCTTCTTTTACTCAAATCGGCATTGTCATCTTCGCTGAATGGTTTTAGACAATGCAAAACATCTGTTCGCAATGACATCTTATTGGCATGTGTTCAGAATCTTGGACTTTGTAGACACGACTCCTCACGAATGGGTTTACTGTTCTCGGTTTATGGGCTGGAAAAAATAGCATTGTGGGTTTTTTTTATTAACTGCTCCCGTCGTGCATCCCTCGGGGGGGTCGGGTGTTCATTTATGTGGCCTCATTTTCTCTTTTTTTGGTCAGAGGGGGGGGGGGTCCGAAAAAAGATATCACGACATTTCTTATTGGAAAATAAGATGATTTAACGGTACAGTGTTTTTTTATCTTTGTTTGGTGGCCCGGGGGGGACTTATGTTGTTAAAGATAATACCTAATCATTGTGGTGTTGAGATAGAGAGAAAAATGTTTACTTTTTTAAAGGGCAATTTGTAAACTTTCAAAGTCGTCATTTATTTCCTTTAACCCGTGTCCAATTAAATGTTGGAACATAAAGGGTGAGACGGTGGAAGCAATATAATTATATATTATATATATAATATAAAATATAATCTATAATACATATATATATAATATTTAATCGCTTCCCTTGTAAATGTACTGTTTTATTGAAAAACATGAAACCGTATAAATCATAAAGTCGAATGTAATAAACTTAATACTCATTCTCATTTATTGTGCCAATGTTACTCTTTTTGGAGTCCAATAATATTTATTTTTGTCGTTTATTTTTCTCTCCCCAAAATAAAAAAAAAATCTCACATTGGATTGACTATAAGGGGGGGGGTCTATTTGACGGGTAGTCCAGGGGGCATTTTGGTTTTAAAAAACGATATTTCATGGGAGTGATGGGTATGCTATGGTTATTTGGAGTACTTTCCTGTAGTTTGTTAAATATGCTATACACATTTCAGTTTGGGGTTTAAACTTAAGAATTGAATTCTATGGCATAGTGTCGGGAATCTATAAATTTGTCCCCATATCCTAATATCACGGCCGCCGTAGCCAAATAAATGCTGGGATATGGCCGATGCTCAAAGACCATTGTTGACCTCAGAGCAAAAGGGACCGTTGCTTTGGGTGGTGTGCCCACTTGGGGGAGAGACTTAAACACAAGAGCATAACTCTGAAAGGGACTGTAAAAGTAGCTACTTTAGGGGGGGGGCCAAAGTGAGCGGAGACTGCAATGTTGTGAAACGTTTACAACTTAAATGTGAATAACACTAAAGTGGAAATATGCGATCTGTCTTTGAAGCTTCCCAAAAAGAGGATGTTGGGACCTGACCCCCAATTATCCTACTAACCTTAAATTAAAATCAAGCGATAAAAACAAATGTCCTCCTTGAAATGGAAGTAGGTTCACCAGGGAGGTGGGGGGTGACTGGGCAGCTGCTCATGGTGGTTAACGTACGCGCATATGTTGATTCCATACATTATGAATGTACGGGAGTGTGTGGCGGTAGTGGGGTTGGAACAAGTTAAACCCCAGACTTAAGCTTTAACAGGATGTTAAAGGAACACTAACTTGGAGAAGCTTGCTCAGCGTCAAGGAAAACTTACTCAATATAAGACATATAAGATACATGCAATATATATAAAGCTCAGTGGAAGAAACATAGTTCGTTAAAGAAAATGCAATAACAAACTTAATTTTACTTATATAATGATGTAACATAGTTTCTATGGAAGATTCTCTAACCGACCACCACCACTATGGTCCTAAATGGTGATATAATGTCTTGCCCACTATGCTAGATTTGTCCTGTACTTTGCCGTCACATAGAACTACTTAACTTAGTGGATCTAATAGCTTAGCACAAGTGATCATCTAAAAAATATGACCCTTTAATATCCATGATGGCTTCTAGAGACCTGAGTTAATATGAACTCACATCCCCTTGTCGGTGCTCAATAGAACTCCCAAAAATATACTTAGCTCATATGTTTTTAAAACAACTTCTTTCTTTGGGTTGAGAAATTACTCAACACTTAGCTTAAAAGCTCTCTTGGAATCAATGTTCCCTTTCTTGTTCAAATGTGAAAACATTTATGAACTCGTAGAGAACTTAGTTCCCTTATAGCTTCTGAAAAATGAACTCAACTCTATACTCTTTAAATAACTTGAAACTTGAGTCTGAAAAACAAAGTTACAGCACTGCTAAAGACTTGAAATATTTTAAGAACTTTGCTTTGACTTTCTTCTTAACGGATAGACTTTACTCTTGATTTCTTTGACTTTGATCTTAACTTTCTAGAAATTGAATTATGGATTTCATGTTGATGATGTCATGTTTATGACTTATTTCATGATGTTTATATGTACCTTAGAGAGTTAGAATCAACTAGGAAACATAGGTACATCACTAGGTAACTAGTACGGAAAGATGGGGGAAGAATGGGGAGAACTGGCGACCCTAGTGCTCCAAGAGGCGTGGGGCGCCAGCCCTCAAACTTCAGAGAGCTGGGTGGGGCGCTCTGGCTGGTGCAGCAACCCAGAGGCCAACAGACAAAGACTTACCTTTGGGGCTCAGGGAGGCGTGACGCGCCTGGGTTATCCCCAGACGCTCTTCAACTTTTCTCCTCTGGTTTTCATCTCTAAACCCTCTAAACTTCCATGTTTCTTTCCCCAAACACTTAGGATCATTAGTACTATCAATATACAATAGATTCAACCCGAAATTATATCCGAAAACATGAATCAAACAATCAAGAAACATAAACAATACAACAATCAAGAACTCAATTTCTTAGCATTCAAAACATGAATTGGCTGAATTAAAACATGGTTGGTGCGTAGCTGTACTAAACCAACTCTATGTGATCGCACATATCTTTTTAGGGATCACCCCAGACAAATTCTACACGCAAAGCTCGAGCGTTCTTGGCGATTCTTGATTTCTTTCTTTCCTTTCTTTTTCTTTCTCTTTCCCCTTCTTTTCTCTTCTCCCCCCCTTCGTCAAAGCTGAGAGCAACTGGCCCTATGAATCTCCCCCTTCTCGTTTGCGACTACTTTCGCTAAGAACAACATCACACTATTTCATCAAACTTCAGTGTCTCAGATCAACGGTGAACTGCTAATTGGGCAGCCAACGAACATATCCCAATACTCTGGGCAGATATTACATCAAAATCAATGCCATCATTTCATCTCTTCGAAATTAATATCCACAGAATTGATTGACTCACAATCATATTGAACCGTTTATTGATCAGAAACGGATCCATTCTCAGACATCTTAATTGAACCAATCTACGCATCAAATATACCTTGTTCATAGGCCGATGGTTTTTCATACCTGTTTTTGACAGTTGGGCCTTCAATAGACCGAGACGTAGTCTTCTCCTTCACGATTGGAACGCCACTTTTCTTGACAAGTCAATCGGATCAACCCTAGGCTTGAGGATCCTTGAGTTCCTCCACTTCTCCTCCTTCATGGAGTCCCGGCTTCACCCCGGTCAACGGTTACTCGTGAAGATCTTTCGGTAAAGTAACTTTGATATGCATCTTCCCTAAACTAAAATCGATCCTCAAACTTCTCGATTCCAAGCTTCGAAAACTCCCTCTTCTGTGCTCGTTTTGAATCTCCCTAGCTCTAATCCAGTTGTTATGATTGAATTCACGCACACGACCTAATGAATGAAGAACACAAGAACTTTCAAGAGAAATAGAGAAAATCTAGAGAGAGAGAGAGATGAGAAAACCCAATATTTCCGTGGTAAAACTCCTGAGTAGACTCCACCACGGCGTGAGGTATATTTATATTAAATAAATCAGAGTATTTTTTTGTTACAGAGAAGTAAATAGGAACCTAAATAAGAATAACAGCAAACCTAAAATAGAGAATAAATAGGAAAACCTAAAATTAATCAGGCTCCACTACCTAACAAAATCACCATTAAGATGCATCTAATCCTATCAACAAGAAAGATCCAAGAGTAATATCAATATAGATTTGCTAAATCACACCACAATAATAGGGATTTTAGCCACACATCAAGCAATAATAAAATATACTTAAAATGATAAAGGAATCAAAAAGGTATAAGAGATTAAACCTTAAAAATACCAAAGCAAGGTAAATGGAGAAGACTCACTTCCAAGATTGGAAGAAGAACTTCTTTCTTCAAATCCTCAAAACCCTCTCCAAACTTAAGAACAAAGTTTTAAAATAAAATATTAAGTGTATATTTTTACTCTTTAAAATTTTCTTCTAAATAATAAAAGAGTTCAATATTTTTAGAATTCAGATTTAGTGCTGGTGGATCCATTCGTGTCTTTAGTCGTGAATTACCGAGCGATTTGGTGACTCACACTTTCTCTGGTTCGTCGCCGTTTGTGCCTTGCCTTAATATTCATGCATGCGGTATCGCTGGGCAGAATACGTACGCTTCGGGGAACTATCCGAGAAAGCGTCAATGACTTCTTTTCGTTGTCTTCTGATCCACTTCCTTCAGGGCTCACTTGATATAATAGAAGGCGAAACTTTGCTATATGGCGTATCTCCAAGTGTGCTTGGCAATGCACCCTTTGAATCTTTAGCTTGTTTCTTCGTTTTGCGCCTAAGTGTCCATGCTCCTACCAAATTCTCAAATACCTGAAACATAGAAGTTTTTATCAGATATTGAGATAAAATACATGATCGAGGACATATTTGCATTAAAATAAGTCCTTAGATGAATCCAATTTTAGGACTCATCAAACCCAAACCCAAACAATTAGCATACAGAAATGTGGTACATGATCCTATAGTTATGTCGTAATCTGATCCCAGTCGAGATGTGACAATTCGATCCTAGTTAGTTATGTTAGAACATGGCAACCCGATTCTTCGACACACCACCATCACAAACACAAATACACTCTCAAGTTACAATCAAGAAATGATTCATGCATATAGTCATTCATCTATCTCATTAACAACAAGTGTGATCAATAATGCAACATTGATATACATACAAGTATCACAAAGAAGTTTGAACATACATACATCACACAATCATAGGTTCACAACCATCATCTACCTATAATCGCCAGTATTGCATCGCCTCTAAAAACATGGTCTGTGCTGTTTCCATTTCATAATTTGGGCGATTGTGTTCTAGGTCTATACAATAATTAATTAATGAGAGGATCAACAACAATATCACTTTAGGCCACACCCTGGATCATCATCAATATATCAACCCTTGATCCTCATAGTACCAAGCACAACTAGGGATTTTCCCAGCCGATGGTTTTCGGCAATTCCAAAAACCTCCCCCATGATAATAACCCAGCAGTAGAGTCCACGGATCGAAAAGAGAATGGATTATGGTGTGGTAGGTGCAAAAGGGTCTTACCTTGTAGGAGCCTCAAGAATGGGTGGAAAACGTCAGAAGGGGGGGGGGGGGGGGGTTGTATGAGGTCGTTCCTGTGCTCTCAAAGGGTTTCAAAAGTGCAAGAATAAGAGTTTTAGGGTTTATTTACGATACTAAGGGGAGTCGCTGTGGTTAGCCGACGCAATAGTGGCCTCTACCCCAAAGAAATCCACTAAATCTGGTAACCGCGGGGGGGGGATAATTTTTCTGTGCGACGAAACATTGAGCCATTTAAAATTAATCCCAGAAAGTGTGCTCCACCGGGGTTTCAACAATAATCTCCTAATAAATGACATTCAGAAAATACCATTTACGCTAAGGTCGATTCCGGGAGTTCTACTTGCCCGAATTAAATTTTTTAAAGTTATAAACGGTTTATCCTGAATTGACTCTACCTACTCATGTTATCAAAATAAGTAAATAAGTATCACCCCATTGCTAGCGTGAAAATGGTTGTTTCCCCCCCCTAAAACTTAATGACTCTGAATTCGTCCAAAGCTAGACTAGGTTGAGAAAAGTTCAATGGCCCCAATTCTTTTCCTAACAGGAGGGAAACCTGTGGCTTTTCTCGAACTTGCGAACTAAGTCATGATCGTACTAAAGTGGCAATCTGTTAAAAATGGGGGGTGCTGGAAAATTGTAGATATGGTATGCACACTATCCCCTATAAGGTAATAGGTTGTTTTATGTGAGTAACAGGGGGGGGTGGGCGCCCTTGATTTAAGGGGGAAAAAGGGGGGGGGGGGGGGAAAGCAATGGTTAAGTGATAATTAACGCTTCTTGAAAAGATTCAAAGAATATCTCTGTCGCTTGGGGGGGTCAACTTTCCACTTGTAGGATTTATAGTAAGCTTGAATTGAGGCGAACTTAGCTCAAGCTAGAAATAGTGAGGGGTCAGTTTGGTGAGGATGTAACTAAACGTGTGAAAGTTTGAATGTTGGGTATTGTCCATATGTTTGTGAAAGATTCATATCTAGCATAGATAAACGGATGAAAAATTTTCAAATAAGAAGCTAATGCATTAAGAAGTACTGAGTGAAGTAGTATTTACATATAGTAGATCACCTTTGTTTGACATTTTAATTATGGGGTCGAAAGAAATTAAAAGCCAAACAAAACAAAGGAGTGTTCTAAAATATTAAATATATGTCTAATAGCTTATTTAGATAGTAATAACTGTTTTTTTGCACATATCATTCAATGCATACTCAGAAAAGTAAAAAAAACACATCAAGATAACGGAGGATCATAGTTCAACAGGTATCAATAAAAAGAAATGAAGTCTTGTTGATTTTGTTGGGGGCTACTCATGGGAACACTCAGGATGCCATAAAAGGTAGAAAAGGTGGGGAGGGGGGTGGGTTGCACTAGTAAAAATGTGATCGGGCGGAGTGAAGTTTTCAATCTACGCAATGTCTAGCAATATGGGCGCGGAGGGGCTCTCTCTTCTGATCTCCACACAGTGAGCCATTTTATTAAGCGGATTTTCATCTCTACTTTGCTGGTAGAATATCAATAAATTGGGGCAACTCTTTCTATGTTTCTTAAATATTTTTCAGAAATTTCTTTTATTTTTACAATAGTAAGAAAATAATTTTTTGAAATGAAATATATTTAAATTTTTTTTTTGCTTGTTGTGTTTTGTTGCCGTTTGGTGGGGGGGGGGGTTAGGGGGTGGTAAAAAGAAACTTTCACATTTGTCAATGTATTTTTTTAAAATAGATTATTTTATTTTTATGTAAAAAATATTTTTAGAAACACAATGAAATTTAACTTTGGGGTGGGGTGGTGAGTAGGGGTGTTGTTGGGGTCGGTGGTCAATGTAGGGGTGAAAACAATAAAAAATTGAAGTTGAAGGCTGGTACGTGGGAAGTAGTATGGGTGAAAAATAAAATTTGAAGTTGAAAATATTTTGTTAAGTCAAAATTAATTTTTTTCCTTGGTGGGGTGCTGGGGGTGGAAGGTGCTAGGGGGTGAAAAATAGAAACTTATGATTTGAAAAATGTTTATTTAGTAAAGGCCGGGGCGGGGGGGGTGTGGTGAGAATTTATTATTGTGAGAGTGGGTGGTGGGAGTGGGAAGAGGCGGAAGTCGCAGAGGGGTGGTGCGGGGTGCGCCCCCTCCCCAGTGGTGGTGGGACGGGAAAGAACCTACCCCACCCTCTTTTTTCCCCCCCCACTTCCTCTTTTTTTTTTTGGGGTGATGGGCGGCGGGGGTGGGGTCGAGGGTACGGGGTGGAAAATGAATTGTTTCCAACAAAAAAAATGTCAATAAATTTGGATGAGGAGTTTTAGACCATATTTTCAACTTTTGATGGGGAAATTTTCCTTACTTATTAGGAACATAGTTGATTTGGAAAATCGTTTTCCAAGACTTGTCCAACCAAACATGAGAAAATGTGAAAAGACATTGTTTCAAGAAAATATTTCCTTCAGATCAAAACCACTCCTTTAATCTCTACTGCAGGGAGATATCAAATACATCAGAACAAACTTCTATGAGGTGTAATTTGTCTTGAACATGTCCACAAATATGCATTGTATTGTCATTTTTCTACTTTCTTTTTTGGTTGCCTTTATTTTCCCTCTTTTATGCTAGGAAGAGCGGGGTTAGGGCATATGGTGTAATAACAAACGTGGACACAATATCATTCTGATTCGTTCAAACGTGCAACTATTTTTCTTGGTGATAATGACGTGACTCGGGGTTTTTTTTTGTGTATGTGGGTGGAGATTATGTTATTTTATTAAACTGAAGCCTTGTTGTTGTTCTGTTTACGGGGGAGGGGGGGGGTTGTCCTGGAACCCATTTCCTTGTATATTGCTTCATATGTAATTTTGAATTATTTGATTTATTTTCTGCTAGTAAATGTCAGCATTTTATAAAAAGACGAGGGGTTCTCAGCTATTTAACTTTGCTTTGATATTCTTAAAGTAACAATTAACATATCTACTACTGTAAAAATCTCTAGAAATTTACTCTACTGGCATATACTTATACTAGAATCAAGAATCTAAATTTTTTTTTACTAATATACTTTTATTCCATAAGTAAAACTTATGAATTGCAAACTTATTACCAACAAATTTTGAAAAATAGATATTAGTTTACCAACACATTTTCTCTATGTTACTAAAATTTTAATGTATTACAAATGACGATTTTTTGTTATTGAATATTCCGAACTGATTTACTTAAAAACCATTAAAATATAAACAACCACATTTACTAACCATTTTTCTTATCCATAGTGAAGAATAACGGACCCAACCAAGTTTTGGTTGGTAAATTTGCCAACGAAGATGTTTAGAGCCATTTTCATCATTACTAACAAAATCTCAGTTGGTTACCATCGATTTTTTGGAAGTAGGTTTACTATACAAAGATCCGATTGATGGAAAATTTACCACCGACAAGGGGCCGTCTTAAAACGCTTTGAATGTCCGTTTTAACCGAGTTAAATACTCAATTTACCAATCGATTTGATAGATTTACCAACTATCGTATTTTTGGTGTGAATTATTACCTGATATAAATTGTAGTGAGCGGGGGGGGGGGGGGGGGGGGGGGGGTCACAGTAGGGGGAAAAATCCTAAACCTTGAAATCATGTATTTGTCTCAATCTAATATTACCTAGTACAGATTTTGATAGGAAGTTGCATATACCAAACAAAAATAATAAATTCGTAGGCGAGTTGACCTAAACACACTCTGAATAAGGCAAAACACATAATAAAAAAAGGAAAAGCCCAAATCATGTATGTTTTATAACTAATGGAAGAAATAGTTGAGATTAACTATTATTATCATCCAAATTTGTCCGTAGATTATATTTATTTTTCTAATTCAAAAGACCTCTTCACACATTACCCATTCAAATTATAACAATCCAAAAAATATCAAAATTCTTTAAATTTTTGTTAGTTTCTTTCTTTGTTCCTTTATGCACACTAAATCAAGAATGAAGACACCAAGGTACTTTTTGTTGTGATTTTGTTGCTATTAATATGATCTTTTTTAATATTATATGATTTGCATGCAAATAATGGAACGTTTATGTTTATAATTAAGGAAAATAGTATTTTATTCAGTTTCCTTTTTATTAATTTTTTTTGCAATGTATAAAAGAAATATGACTGATTTTGATAATCGAAAAGTTAGGATGAACAGTGTTTTGACATGTAGAATTTACAAAAAGATAAGCAAAGATGCACAATTATTGAAGAATGTTTTCATAGATGTGAAAAAAATTAAATCATTTTAATTACCTTCATTTTTGGGGGTTTATTTTTTTTTTATTTTAACGATGTTGATAAATTATTTGTTCTTGTGGTTTCATGATCTTGGAGTTTAGATTTTCTTTGTTATGTTCTTTTCAATATTTATTTATTGCTCATCAAGGTGGAGTTAGCAAAATAATTTGTCAATCTTTGTTGTTTGCGGTCGGTATCTTCAAACTTAATATGCGAGACTAGCTTTATTAAGTTGGTGGTCTTTATTGTAATTTTGGGGTTTTCTTGTTGCTAAAAAGAAAAAAATTATTGTGATAAATAAGTGTTGTGGGTTTCTTCATGGGGGGGTTAACGATCTATAAATTTGTTGATTTTCTTTTTCGTTCTATGTCTAATGTTTTTACAATATTAATTAGAATGTGAACTTTTTGGGGGTTCGTTAGTATTTTTTGGGGAGAGGGGGGGGGGGGGGGGATTAATCCTTATTATTTATTGTTTATGTGGGGGGTGCATTCCTTGTGTATGATTGTTGACAGCCCAATTTTTGGACGACCATTACTATTTTCAAAAAATGTTATGTGATTCAATAGACATATTTTTTTTACAATAGTCTGGTTTTAAAGAATGTTTGTCGATTATTGTACAAATATGTATTTTAGTATGGGATTACTTTCATAAAAATTATTATTAAAAATAGTTTCAGAAGTTATTATACCAAAAGGTTTTGCAAACAATATCTTTACTGAAATATTTACCAATTTAAAGCGAGTTTAATTAACTAAAAACATTCTAAATATAATGTCTTTTTCTTGGATATCTTCGAGTTCGATTTAATGTTTCCTAGCAAAATCTTTAAATTTTAGTACCAATATCTATTCAAATTTCTTTCAATTCTTGTCTATTCAATTTCAATTGTACTTCAATTATATCCACTATCCCGTTCCAATTCTTGCTAATTTTTATTGCAATTTTGGTCATTCAAATCCAATCTAATGTGATTTTGAGTTTTTATCTTATAATCTAGAGCATCCATCTTTTGATATTGAACCTCAGTCCATCATCTCTTTAATAATTAACGGTTCAGATTCAACGTCTTTTCTTTTCTTTTGGATATCAAAAGACCCAAACCCTAACTATCCATTTTTTACTCTTCCTCTCTTCCCTCTCTAGCCACCCTCTCTCCCATCTTTTCTCTCCACCGACAACTCTCTCTCACCCATCGCCTCTTCTCCTCTCTCCTCCCTTCTCTCTCTTTCCAGCGATGGACAGTAGCCTGGTGAGGAAAACAGCCGCTGGCTGCCTCTGTTTCTCTCCTCTCCTTTCTCCGGTGTTGCAAACGAAAGCAACCGTCCATAGCAGCAATGAAAAAGCAGCAAACAAGCGACTCCAGTGATGACAAGAACAAGCCACTCCACAGACGGCAAAGGGAACACAACAACAACATCATCTCCATCTCGGGCAGCAAATCCAGCAGGCAAGCCACAAGAACAGTAGAGACCAAGCAACCTACGGCCTGCGTGCTCCAGTCAAGCCAACAACCAAACGACGCCAGCAGCAGTTCCAAGTCGCCTACCTGCTCTCCCCTCTCTCATTTCCGGACAACAGCTTCGATCCAGTGAACAAGGCGAACTCCGGCGAAGCTTTTGAAAGTTTCAAACTGGTCAAAAGAGGGATATTTAACCGATCCGTCCGGGTACATTTCTTTTAAAATCATTATATCATCTTAGCAATTTTCTCTTCTTATGCAATGTGATGAAAGTTCTATGCATGTTTAAAATCATTTGTTCCTTTAATATCCTTGCTTAAAATTGATTAATTGATGCTAAGGTAATTATTATGGTACTGTGCTAATCCGGACAAATTTCTTGTCTCTTGGGTAAGGTAAATTTTGCTTATTATTTTATTTATTAATGTTAATAAATCAGTGCGGGTATGAAACTGTCATGTTTTAGATTAAAACTTTAAATTAAATAAGTCTTTGTTCCTTGTAATATTCTGCTTGTTAATATTATTTATTACTCGTTTTTTAAACATTATTATTAAGTTTTTTGTTTGCACACACACCTAGAACGAGACCTTCACAACTATGTGTGTTTGAAAGCATGTTTAATAAAATTTAGAGGCAAATGCGAGATTTATGTTCTAAATGCTCGTCCTATTTGTTTTACTTGGTGTTTAAGGGGCGTATTAGGAGCATATTTTTTTCTTACAACATAAAACCTCCTTAAAATATTATTCCAATGTCTCTGGGACATTAGCTTAGGACACTAGACACCTTTTAGGACGTTATGGATGCGGTTGTGGGGTAGAGTAGTTTAGTCCCTACGGAGATGATGACATTTCGTCGAGCCATAAATAAAAAACATCTATTTTGTTTGTCCCTATACATAAGCTGAGTGTTGATCCGTAATGTCTTTCAGATTCTCCTTTCCCCTTTCCTTTCTTACGTGTTGTAATTATATTTATTTGCGGTTATTTATTAAATAAAATAAAATATTGCTCTTGACTATTTAATTGTGTAATTTCTGTCTCATCTCTTTTCCCTTTATTATTTGCTTAGTATTTGTTATGTTTATATTATGTTATCGCCTTGTCTCGCATTAAATATTTAATTAAAATAATAAACTATTTAATATTATTCATTATCCAGCTTACATGTTTAAATTAAAAGGCCTAAATGAATTGACCATACTTGCTACTTGTAACCCCCACATAAGTTGCATGAGATACAGTTGGGACCCACATTTGTGGACCTCGAGGAATGCCTAACAATATCCCGTCGAGGTAATTGAACCCTTACCCTGCTCTGTGGTTCGTTGACCTTACATATTTATAGCTAGGTTAGATAAGTTTCCTAACGCGCATCAATTTGTTAGGTGGCGACTCTTCAAAATATTTAAAAGTCCGAAAAGAGTTGTTAGGTCGTGAGTAAAACCGTTTTTTCGAAAAACGAAGCACGAAAATGATCAATTTATTGCATTTGGCCCTATGATTAAAAGAGGTGAGTTTTGCAATATAGCTCAACATTTTCACTTTTCTTTCTGTTCATTTTTATTTCTTAATTCATTATATATTAGATTTTGGTAAAAATAATAATTATTGTATATTTAATTTTTTAAAAAATAAAATTTGATTAATTTATGTTTACTATTTTATTTTACAGGTTTCAAGAATTGTATAATGAGGAAGGCAAAAGAAGAGAAACTGAAAGTTTGACCAAAAGGCGATACAAATTTAGGTGTTGTTTTTCCCATGCAAAAAATCGGTAATGATCCTGATAATTTTATTTTGTATAGCTCTTAAATATTTTTGATAGTCTATATATCGTGATTTTATCTCTTTTTTAATTCTAGGTAGAAAATTTTATTTGAAAAAGACACGAAAAGTGTCACAAATAGGGAGATCCGAGGACGAGTAATAGTTCTCATACCTATTGTATGAGTGAATGGTAGTGGGGCTTTTAGAGTCAAACAATTGTTTTCTTTTATTGGAAGTTTTCAAATTTTTCTTGAATAATTCTGTAACTTTACTTATAATATTTTTCATATAGTAATATATTTTAGAAAAAGGGTTGAAGGAATTGTACACGGTACTGTTCTTATGTTGATATAGGCTAAATTGTAAGAGACACAAAAGACACCCCCTAATGCACCATAGTAGATTTCTCTTCTAAATGTTTATGGTGAATAGTAGATAAGGTGAAGTATAGTTTCTTTTAATCCTATGTTGATGAAGAAAGTAAAGACTTACAAAATGATTTAGGTGTCTCACTCAAAATTGAAACAGAACATTTTTTTTCTAAATGTAAAAAGGGCTATGTGAATTTGAGCTTGGCTTATATTGGTCCATTCGTTCATGTGGTATGGATTCATTATTTATCTATGTCACACTATTATAGTAGGAAGAGTGTTGGATATATTGAGGTGGAACAAACAATTATTGTAAAAAATAGTTTGGAATTCATTCGGATGTGAATTGGGGGAGCACTTTTTTTCTGACCTTTGATTTTTGAAAAGTCGTTGAAGACTTATGCCAATTTCCTAGTGCAATAAGTTTGTTAATAATCGTTACTTTATTACATACCTGTTCACATAAGTTGTGATAAAGAACGTATCATATATAAGTAAAATTTTTAAAAACAAGTAAAATATTTTACGGCTAAATTTCGTGTCGAATATAAGTAGACATAATTGTAACTTCCTTTCATTGTACATATAAATGTTGGTCAAAATAATTGATATAACTTAGCAATTAGTATAGAATGCTTTTAGTTCTCGGCCTGTCATCAAATCTAAGGGATCAAAGAATATTCTCAGGTATGCAAGAGATAATGTGATAGAGCGTGAATAACTGGAAAAATCAAAAAGGCGAATCCAAACCATGCGCACGTGGGGGATATGATATGAATAAAATCCAACATCGTGAATGGATTAGTTACCTTCACATCCGCCTCCACCCCGCCCACATTGAACCGCCCGTCGGAGTACGTCACGAGTGTTTAATTAAAGGAGAATGGAGAATCATTTTCTTCAATTCGTAAATGCTATAATACTTGTGCTGATGATAAAGTTTCCAATAACACCTCATTATGAGTGTAGTAGTCGAAGGAGGAAGAGGTAGCAGGAAGAGTTGTATTGATATCTGGAAACTTGATTCACCAACAACAAGTGGTATAGTATTTACTATGTAAAAAATGACTCCTCATTTCTCTGATCTGTGTAGAAAATCAAGCTCACGAAGAGGAGGTACGAGTGACCGGCGGTGGATTTTATGTATAAGATGAAAAGTAAGCAATATCTTAAGAGTCAATATTCATCACGAGTCCTAAATTTTAGGATTACTTTTAATGGATTTTTCTATGAGTCCAAGGCTCAATTTATCTCCTGTGTTACTGAGAATAATATCTCTGATTCCCCGTAAATTTGTGATCAGGCTTTTTAAATAATTTAGAGAGAGAACAGTTATTCAATGCCTTGTTACGTGTTTGTGTGTTACAGGATGGTATATATATTAAATATAAATATATATATAATATATATATAATATATAACACACACACACACACAACAAAATGGAATGGAGATAAGTTTCTGATATGGAATTATGAATATAGTTCGTCCTATTGTTTAAAAACATATTTAGAGTCAAAATATTGATGGTATTTGAACATTTTTATGTGAATAGTAAGCTTGAAAACTATGAAAGTTTGAATTAAATTCTTGAAAATTTATAAAACGAAAATAAATTGGTATAGATTGTTTAAAGGATTGTAAAGACACACGAAAGTAATCAAAATAAACATCGCTAATGATGCAAAATTATCTTTATTAAAAAATGTTGGGACTCCAAAAGAGTAGAACTTACATCTAAATTAGCGAGGAGGGAAGTAGAGTATAAACATTTGTATCATAAGTAATAAGCTAACTTTGGTTTCTTTTAGAATACAGCTCGATTCCTGTGAATTTAATAATGATTAGCTCAACCTTCTACCAGCGTTAGGACATAAGGTGCTCCTTGTCAAGGCCATATAAACCTAGTTGTATTTCGTGTTACTTTGTATTCCATTACGGTTTTAAGTAGCTCACTCAAGTACAATATCGTTCATTCGCATTTCAAATTTTAAAAAAATAAAAATAATATTTAAAATATGACACCAAAAATAGAACGTCAATATAAGCGATGATTTTAAACTATTTGATTTTTTGGAGAGAAATATACTGTAGTTAAAGAAAGTATGATGACTCTCCAAATAGTCTTGTATCGCGTTCCATTTAGGGCATTACAATTTTATTCTTTTCAAATAAAATACTGGTGAAGCTATAAAAGAAATATGATAGCGTTACTAGAACTAACAATCTAAAAAATAATTAAGTGGGAGCGACAATATATAACTGATTGTTGCAAAGGCGGGAAATGACCAAATCCATATGAATTGAATATAGACAACACACATTTTTCTTGATATCTTATTGTATGCATTTATGCGAATTTGTAAAACTATTAAACATAAATTAATCAATTCATAGAAAGCCAAAAGAAATAACGAAATTGTCATTAATGAATAAAAAAAGTAAAAGAGCAAACACAATAAAACAAATAAAACATATTGAATTCAAATGGGCTAACACAAGAAAGCTAAGAAAGCAATGACTAAATAAATCAAATATACTGTTGTAATCAAGATCTATGATATGCACAAGTCATGTATAATAACTGGATCACTAAACTTTTTTGTAAAATTGAATAATAATTCTATACGGACAAGAACGATAACAAAAAAAAAAAAGTCAACTCAAGGATTCATTATGCACAGAGCGAGAAATGAAAGGGTTTTTTAAATATTCCTAGATGTCCCAAAAAGCAAATCCCCAACCAAAAGTTATCAAAAATATAAAGTAAAATTGAAACAATGGAAAAGAATATTAAAAACACACACATTCAAGATCAGTGAAAAATAACCATACAAATTATTATCAACCTCAATCAAAAATAAAAAGTGAACCACCAAAACTAGGTCTCTATGTCAGCTAGTTTATAGTCAGAGTACTTTGTTCTACTCTTTGTAATAATGTGTTAATTAACTTTGATGTCAGGGGGTTGTAGTGTCATTAACTAAAGGACAACTCATTTAGCTAGCACCCATTATGGCGTATAGTAGTTCAAAAAGATATGTTGAAAAAAAATTGTTTTGGGCCTCTACTAAGTTCTATTTTCTGATCTATTGGGATTTTCTTGAATAAAAATAGATATATCTGAGAGAAGTTTTTTCAACAAAAAAATGTGTTTGGGCCTCCCTAATAAGCTCATAAGGGAAAGCTGAGCTAAGCGAGTTGGCTCATTAGGTTCAGGTAACCGAAGCTCTTCTCAGTCCGATGTAAACGACTTTCCTTTAAAAGAGTCGGAAAAAAAACAACTCTAATTGTACGGAGACCCGGCAAATTAGTATTGGAAGGGTAGATTATTTTGGGGGTGGTAGGTTTGATAAAGTATTTTGTAGTTTTGATTTGTAATGATCTGAATTGTGCGTGTTAATCCTTTCCTTCTTTTTAGTGTAATTTAAAAAATCTGATTTCTTGAGGGATGTCTCTTAACAACCTTATTTCGTCGTATCGAAATGCAAGACGGGGAAAAGGAGAGGGGAAAATATTGTTAGTAGGAGTGATTTCCCAACCTGCTCGGATTTGAAGGAAATCGGACAGCACTAAGTGTAGAGAAGCATCAAGTGAGCATATGTTGTTGTGATACCTATTTATGATGATGATACATTAGTAGTACTCTACAATCAGTTAAGAGATAACATGGCAATACTGTACGTAATTGATTGTAAAGTAGAGATCGAGGGAAATGAACGTCGCATAAAGGGTCTTTCTGAGTTCGTAGTGTTAGAGGTGGAGTGTTTTACAAACGTAGGATTCATGACTCCTTTTTAAAATCTCTTGGGTCAGTGTGCCGTGGGGGGGAGTTTTCTCACTCTGGACAGGGCGGCTTTCATAAGGATTTGGGTGTGTGAGAGGGGTTGCAGCGAAAGAAAAAAATTGATGATGAAGATGAGAGTGGAATCACTCGTTCAAGAAGTTGAAGATGTTGGCGGCACGTTTTGAGTAACTCAGGATGCCGCCCGCCTACAGCGGGATGGCGGGGCCGTGTTGCGTGGCTAGACATACTTGAAGGTATTATAAATCCCTGACATGACCTTCCTTCTTGACAATTTCAACTTTTTAGAGCTAACGGAGACGGGCCTCACAGTCGATTCTACTCATTCTTACCAGTTCTTCAGTTAGAGTATAAGCCTTTTTCATTTCCCGGATTCATTTTTTTGAGCCGTAGATATCATAGAATGGATAAATATGGATGGGGCAAGGGTTTTGTTAGGATCAAGGGGAGAAATTAAATGGTTAGTTGGGATCATGGGTTTGATCTATGGTTCATAGAATTGTTTATAATTTTAAGTTATAGAGATTCTGTGTTGATTCATGTGTATGTATTTTTGCAAAACAAGAACAGGAGGAGCATAATCGGAAAGAAAGGATTATTAAAAATCTAAGGATTTCAAATTATTTTTAGGTAGGTGATGGTTGTGAGTCGAGTCTGTGGGGGTATGCATTTCTTGGATTCCTTGGATACTTGTATATGGAGGCATATTGCAATAGTGATCACCTGTTTCAAAATAGATAGAGATGTACTATAACTTAGAATATCAATGTATGATTTTGAGCTGCAAGTGGCTGATGAGTGTGACCTGGGGTGGTGTCTTGGGCTCGGTTTCCCGCTCACGGGCATAACTAAATTAGATTAGCTGCCACGTTCGGCAGAGAACTTTGAATCATCGATAAGTTTCCACGTTTGGCGGCAGAAAATTATGGGATCGATAGGACATGTATTTGGAAGCCGAGGGCCACTATTTGGGGATTGTTAACCTTGATTTGACTTATGGATCTGTGTTAGCTGTTTGTACATGACTTTTTAGATGCTAGAATTTAAATTCACTCATTTATTCGTTAAATAACTTAGTTCTTCCGTAACTTAATGGTCTTCGTTTTGCTTAGTTGCTTGGATGGCGGTGTCGATAACGACCGTGGGTAATCCCAACGTTTGGCATCAGAGCGCTATTTAATCTAGATGTATGGCAACGAGTCTACGTTGTAAAATGGTACGAGTGTCGCTCTTGTAATTGGGCGTCTGAGGAGAATGGCTTGGCCTTCTATGTTAGGGACTTCAGGAGGAACTCTCTCTAAATTTTTTCTGTCTATTTTGTTGAACATAGGTCCAATTGGATCTAGGTGAAACAATGGTAGGTAACCTAACATCTTTCACTCTTCGTCAAGATGATTGTGAATACCACGGGTCAATTGTTTAATCTCGGAGCTCCCACCCCAATGCTCCAGTGAGGAACTGTCGTGAGAGGCGCAGTCAAGACAGACCGGTAGAGGAAAGAGCTAGGGGTAGAGGTCAAGGAGAGTAGTACCGTGCATGGAATGAGGGTTTAGGGACAACTTAATAAAGCTCCTGTAAGGGATGATCGGCCATCATATGAGGATGATGAGAAGGGATATTGAGGTTGGAGATTATTGAGGAGAATGTACAAGAAGAAGAGGTCCACTACAGACTATGGTTGTACCAAGCATCGATCCGGTGTATGTTTCTAAACAGATTATGGCGTCGTACCTTAATAGGGTTGCGCAAGTCCTGATTGGAATGCTGTAATCCTATCAAGGTAAGCAAAGTCTCCGGCAGGATAGGCAGTAACAGTGCATAAAAGAATAAGTCGTACACATAGAAAAATTACTCAATACGATCGTCCTAATAGAAAGAAAAAAAGGAAAAAAGAAAGTAGGGGGAAAATATAGTAGAGGGGTAGCAGAAAAGAGGGGGGGCAGGGAGGAGGGTGTCTAGCACAAAGGGACGAACAAGGGGAGGCACTTTTACCTGAGATCTACCTAGTACACGTCAACACGTGGTCTCTCGAAATAGTAGATTGCGTATATCTTCAGGGTGATAATATTTAGGTTGAACTGGTTCGTGTTTGTACTTTAGTTTTAAATTTAGTTTTTATTATACGCCGAATGTTGTGTGTGTGGGAATGTAACCCGGAAAATATTTTTAAATTTTTATGAAAATTTCCATTTACCCATTCAATAGGCTGGTCCCGGGTAATATGATGTCGGTGAAATGATTTTGAAATTTTAAACCATCTACATGACTACAGTATTTAATAACATGTAATTTTAAATAATGTAATTTAATTGATAGTGTATGAGCCAAAGCTATTATAATAATGTGATGGTCTTCCCGGGGGCCCGTACCAAAATACTAAAAATTATAGGTTGAGTATTGTCTTTCAGAGTCAAACAAAATAATATAGAAGATATGTCCCATAACGGTAGCGGCGACAATTAATATCTATATGTGGAATGCTCAGGGAAGTGCTGCGACAAAAATCTCCAAATATGAAGATCTTTGGCATGTCAGCATACTGATAATATTGGTATGTTGGTTCTGTTAAGCTAGGGACAAGAGATGGTGGGTTAATTAGGAATTATGATGAGTAAACTTACTAGCTAAATTATATAGGAAGGGTGGCGAGCATAATTGCCTACATAGGTATTAAAGTGGTGATATAAACTTCAAGTGGGAAATACACCTTGACTATCCTGTAGTAACTTCAATCTTAATAATTGCTATGAGGAGTAATGCGTATTTGGTTATATGAAAACTATAGGTTTGTATGGTTTGGAGAAAATTATGATTTAATTCTAGACTTGAGTTTAGGAAATATGGAAGGTTGACCTATTGGTTGGAATAAAGATTTACAAAATTTATCATACATGCATGAGTGTTTTGAATCAAGACTAGACACATCTAAGTATGGTGTTGTAAGTTTCAAATTTAATTGTAATTATTTATTTGATAGATGGATTTGATTTGGAAAAGCCTAACGGACGGGAAAGGCTAACGTCCAGAGTGATTGTCGATAAATTGATGCCAGTGAATTCTAACCCTTGTTAAGGGGATGAAATTTGTGCATGTCCTGTGGGATATGTTTGGAGTAAGTGGAAATTGGTGGATGAGTGACTTGTGCACATGATTAATTCTATGATGAAAAAGAGAAAATTTTTTGTCTCGTACTCGTTTGGCTTTGGAGAAAATCAAAAGGGCAATGTGATTAATGTTGTTTGTATGTGTGTGAGGTGTGAGAATGGTTTTGAAAAGACTTGTGGAATCATTAGGTGTGGTGCATGTGCATAAATATTAAAATGGTATATCTCATTATTTGTGTATGAACAGACATTTGACATTGGTTTTGCGAAGGTTTGTTGGTAAGTGTTATGTGATATGAGGATAGTACCATTTCAGAGGACGTACGCGCCGCCACATGGATAACTATATTTCGAGGGACATATCGCCAACACCGCGGGGTACTATATCTAGGGTCGATAGCAAGCGCAATGGATTCATGGACATAGATGTCTCCCATGGGCCAGATGAGAGACAACAGGTGTATCACTAGGTCATACATGGCATCATTAGACTGACATGTGTTCAATGCATCCAATAATATAACAATGTGAACGGATATGTGTTTGCGGATCTTGTGAATGCATTTAGTGTGGAAGGTGATGATGAATCGGATGAGCTTGTTGTTTGAGGATATGTAATTTGTTTAAGTGGTGTTGTAGGATGATATCTATGTTAAGGTGTTTTGAGGATATATATTGTAAAGTTGTTGTGTTAAGCATATGTAATTTGTCTAGTGTTGTGGGTTAATATGGTTTTTATGTGTTATATAAATGGTGATGTTAGTTGGGACGGCTTTTTATGATAGTTGGTAGTGTGAGTTCGGGTTGGGGTGGTAGGGAGTCGCCATATTTCATCCCCTATGCGTGTTGTTAGAGGTTAGTTGTTTAGCGTACCGTGGGGTTGGTACTCACCCCTGTGCTCTACAATTTTTGTTAAGTACTAGCCAAAATTTGTGAATATATTCACGTCTTTATCGAGGCTCGTAGAGATTGTCAGGGTAGTGTTGGTGTCTTAGAGACTTTTCTCTCGCTAATATGACTTTCTATATATATAAACAAGGCTTTGAGACATGTGTTTTCTTTGAACAATGGTAATACTTAATAGCCTTGTACACGTTGAGAACAAAATTTGGGAGTATTTTAATTGTGATTATAAATTTTTGCACTTTATTTAGTGGGTTTATTGATGTTTTAGGCGACTTGTCTGGTGGATAAGACGAGTAACCCATCACGTAATTTTTGGGCGTGACAAAAGAGCTATCAGAACCCCAGATTATCTCCTGTGTATACAAGCAGAGTGTAAGTAGAGTCTCGCAGGACGAACGAGGACGTCTATACTTATTTTCGAGAGGCTTTAGAGTGACTTGTAAGATAAATCTTATTCTTGAATCTTAACATCGTGGTAGGGGTTCCTTGTTCGCGATTTTGAGTTATCGCGTTCCACTCTCTTCTCTATCTTTATTGGTATGTGCTAGTTCCTCAGTAGATTTAGTGTGTGTATATGTATTGGATGGTAGATTGTTACAAATGGGGAGTGATAGACTTTGAGAACGATGGGTTGTAAAGATTTGGAAAAGTTTAGTAAGTGTGAGGATATTCAATGTTGCTTATGGATATAGTTTGGGTGATTGATGAGACATGAGTTTGTTTGTTAGTTATCCAAATAGGGAATACTATGTGTGGGTATACGCATATATCTTGATAAGTTGCGAATGAAAAGTGCAATGATTTAAAGGTTCGTATATGTATTGAATAATGTTCTTTGGAAATTTCCGATAGCAAAGTTGTTTGTGATAGATGTATGGGTTGCTCATTAAAAGACTAATGCGGTTAGAAAGTACTAAATATTATAGATTGAGTATATTAAAGATACATCATAATACAAACTATAACCATATCAATGCTTTTATTTTGTTAGAGTTATGGAATCTGGTACTTTGTTTGATTGTATGACTTGTCATCGAAAGATATATGTCTCTGGCGAGAATAAAACTGATATGTTGAATTTTCTACAGTATCTAGGGTAGAAAGTGTGACCTATTTGGATATGATCTTCTTAGTAGGTTATGATCTGTTATGAGTGGTGGATTTTATCTTTTTCTTACGGGGGGGTGAATGGGGTTGTGATAGTAGTAGTATACTTGAACAACTATTCGATTGTCAAGTAGAACAATGACTAACTACTTAAAGAGTTATCAACTGATTACTGCTCATATAATGAAAATTAGGTTGAATGTACGATTTGTTAAACAAGCAGTGTTGTTACTGCAGCTGGATGGTGACTGCCAATAAGCATGCAGCAATATAATTAATATGAAGTATTTCTTAGAGCTAACTATTTTAGGATTCAACTTTGATGATTTTTCTATCGGCCAGGGCTCAATTAATCTCATCTTTTACTTGCGAAAAAACCTGTCTGCGGATCCGTTTATTTGGTGATCCAGGGGATTAACAAGTAATAATTAAAGGAACTATTATTTCAATTTTTTTAGATATATGAGGCATTGGAATTCCGTTCTTCCTATTGGTTCAACCATAGGCTTAGGGTGCATATTTTGACTAGATATTTTGAAAACTTACTTATAATAGTGGTGGAATATAAGGCTTGGAAACGATGAATTGGATAACATGCCTTTTAAATGTATAGTAAAATAAAATGAACATGTGTATAATCTAAAGAGACACGAAAAGTACTCTAAATACGCATTAGCTCATGAAGATTCAACATTTGTTTTATAAAATACTGTTGCGAAAACCAAAAAGAGTAACACTTAACATAAATAGTCAGGACGGCGGAAGTATAAACATCGTTTTCCTTAACTTAATAAGCTGTAATTGGTTTCTTTAGAATCCAGAATCCTTTAAACATAAAGGAGAATCACCTCTACATTGTCACGTGGACATCAGTTGCTCTTGTCACGGCCATCTGAAACTAGTGGTTGTCTTGCAACATTAGGGTTTAATTAGCGCAGGCACTCAATCGTTCAAATGTAAAAAAATATAAATACATTTTCTGAAAATACACGAGAAAAAGATTGAAGTCAACCTGTAGCGAATGATTGAAAGTATTTGATTTTTGGGAGGAAACACATAGTTAAAAGAAAATATTTATTTGACTCCCTAAATAGTAACTCATACACTGTGTTAAAAAAGAGACAAAAAGAAGTAATAACTGTATCTTGTTCACTCTTATGCTACGATTTTTATGCTTTTCAACCAAAACTGACTTGGTGGAAGCGGAACCCAAGATTAAAGTCACTACCACACAATGCACAATGGTTTTTAGTGGCAAAACTATATATCTGATTTTGTGCAAGGAGAAATACTAAATCATATTGCATCATTGGACAGATTCCATTTCTTTTGGTATCTATCATTATGTAGTTCTTGAGCTGTATAAAAAACAGTAAACTAAAATCAATCAAACTTTCGTAGACACAAAACCCATTAAAAATAGATCGTGTCAATGTAATCGAATTACAATTGACACGAGCAAAAAAATTGAACATCTTAAAACAATGATTACACAAAAACACATGGTGTATACGAAGTTGAGTTAATTGTATACTAGAAAGGGTATTCACGTAAACCTTGAAAATGAAAAAAATTATAGTTGAAAGAGACGATAAAAAAAAAAAAAATTAAAATCAAGTCATTATATTCGAAAGGACAAATGATTTTTCCAAAACACTATATCAAAAAAGAAATTCCCCAAAACAAAGACAAATCTAATTTTTAATTAAAGTTAAAAAACAATGTAAAGAATATTTCAAAACTCACAAATTCAAGATCATGATTTCTATAGAGTTAGGGTATATTAATATGGGTCAACTCATTTATGATAGCACCATTATGGGTATATTAGGTCAAAAGATATTCTTGACAATTTTATAAAAAATCTCACGATACATGTATGACTCCGAATATATACATGAGGTCAACAAGCTGTCTGTTTATGTTGTGTGGGTTTTAATAATATTATTAATACAATAATAAATATAAGTATATATTACACACACACCACAATTATATAAAAGGGGTTGGAAAAAACAACTCTAAATCTATAGGGAGAACTAGTTATGGGGAGGGTTCATTTTTGTGAGTGGATGTTGATAAATAGTTGATTTTGTGTTTTCATGATCTTAATTTGTGAGCTTTCTAATGTTCCTTTCATGGTTTCAATTGTATTAATAATTTGTCCCTTCCTTTCGGTTATTGCTGTAAACGACGTTTCCGCCGTGTATAGAAAATGCAAAAGCGGCGAAAGATGTGGAAAATTGGAAGGCGGGATTTTCTTTAGTAGTATTGGGGATTTCCCAACTGTGTCAATATTAGTGAAGAAAGCGGAGAGGAACGTCACTGAGGTAGAGAAATTTGGTGGTAGCAATGGGTGAATCATTTATGATTGTGATTACTTGAGTAGTTAAAACTCGTTGAACGAACAAATACCACTTAAGTAATGGAATTTGAGTTTCTAGATTCTGGAAATCGAACATGAGCATAAAGGGTGTTTTGAGAATCAGGGGGTTGGGTTTAGATGGTTTGTAAAAAAAGCTTTAAATTCCTTTTAAAAAATCTTCTTGGTTCAGTTTGTGTCGGTTGTTGCCAGGATGTTGTTCGCTCTGCAATGGATTCGTACAGCGGGGATTTGGGTGCGCAGGACGTGGGCGTGATCGAACTAAATAATTTTAAGATGAAAGCTTGAAGAGGGTCACTCAGGTCAAAAGTGCCGCTTTTGGTAAGATCAGATCGTAGCGCGGATAAGGGCCTTGTGGTGTCCAGAAGACTCAATGCCATCACAACCCCTAACATTTGTAGGCACGTTACTACCTTAAGAGCTCTAAGGCATGAGCCAGGCGCTTTCTGCTCAGTCTTTCACCATTTGGAGGCTAAAGGTAAGCTTTTTACTCCCCTATTCCATTTTTCGATAGGAAAATTTAAGAGAATAGTTTAATATTATGTGGAAGTGTTTTTGTATTGGATTTTAGGGGCAAACATATTTAAATGGTTATTGGATCATGGGTTTGATCTAGGCCCGCCGAATATTGATAATTTTGTAATTTAACGATTCTTTGGTGATTTCAGTGTATTGGTGAATGTTGTGTAGACCAAGACAAGCGGACCAAATTATTGAACGGGCAAGGACAAGTTGACCTTAGAGTTCAGCTGTTTCAAGGTAGGTTGGGTTGTGATTGTGTCTGTCTAGTGGAGTGTATTGCATTCTGTTTGATAAATGTGATACTGGGTAATATGTAATGAACGTTTGCAACACTATCATTACGTAATAAAATAGAGATAGATGAATGATGGTGCGACTACGAAATCATGATGTAAATGGATGATCTGTTGATACCTTTTATGGATTGTGGTGTGCAGGTTAGGATCGTCGCAACATGTGACAAAATAACTTAGATCCGATTTTTATATTTGACTAAAAATTTGGTTGGATGCCATCATTCCACCTATACTTTGTATCGTATTCAAGTGTTGTCATAATATTTATTAGAATGTACCTGTTACGGCATAAATATGGGATCAAAGTACAAGTTGTGGGTCGGCTAAACTGTTGAATGGGTTCTGTGATGTAGACCAATGATATGCTTTACTGTCTAATGCGGTTGTTATTTCCATGTGCTAATGTTATATTGATATATATGCATGTGATTATAATGTTGTTTGAACTTGTCTATGTTACATAGTGGGACGCCATGTTTTAATTCCTAATAGTTTATGTGATGTGTAATGATATACACTTGATCTAGCTTTGTTGGAATACGATGCCTACTTTACATGGATATTAACAGGAAATCAGCTAGAAAAACCATTAATGTTTCTCGATTCACGTGTGAGCCCATTATTCGGGCTTCCATGAGATCTCTTTCGTGCTAGGTTGACATTTTATGACTTAGACATTGTGGCGAGTAGCTGGATATAGTCTAATTTTGTCTGGGGATTTGGTATCCCTTCTGTTTAAATTTATGGATCATGGTTAAGGATGCTTTGGTACATGACGTTTCAGCTTAGGCATTTAAATTTCACCAATGTCTTTAGTTACATTAACTGTTTTTGTTACTTTAATTGTCTTAATTTTGGTTTTTGTTGCATTTTTTTGGTTTGGTTAGTGGGTTATCCCACCAGAGGGTTACTGTGGGTATCTAATCAGCGATGTTGGGTCATGACAAAGGTTTGAATAAAGAGCCTTGGTCGTTGCATTATGGAATGTACCGAACGAGTATACTGAAAATGATAGGAGGGCGCTTTACTTTTCGTCGAGAGGCTATAGGCTTTAAGAAATTTACTCTTTCGACTGCAGATAGTTAATACAAGGTTCAACTGTTTTAGTCCCGCAACTCCCACCAATGCTCCACCTGAGGAACTTGCAGCTAGAGGTTTTCGAGGAAGGCGTAGAGGATGAGCTAAGGGTAGAGGTCGTAGGAGAGTAGTGTCTACTAGGATTGAGGTACCGATTAACAATGCTCTTATAAATGAGGAGATAGAAGAGGACAATTAGGATGGAGATCTTGAGGAGAATACACAAGAGGAAGAGGAACCGACACATACTATGGTAGTTCATCCCATCGATCCGGTATTAGCTCAATAGGTTATGGTGTTTTAAAAGGTGTTAGTTGGTCTTAGAGTGCTTCCACCTACTCAAGTTAAAGATAATTCTCACGTTGCTTGCGCTACACCCAAGACGGCTGGAAATGTAGGTTTGGGTCCCATTATTACCTGTAATGAGCATGATATGTTGACTAAGATCTTGAAGATTAAGATCCCGGTATTTTTGGGTTCAGAGACCTAAGATGTTTATGAGTTAATCTTATTGTTCACCAACATGGGGTTGAGTTTCTGTCTTTCCAACATCAAGGTGAGGCCAAGCAATGGTGCAGAGCTCATATGGAGTTCACATCTTCTAGTTTACCTCCACTCACTTATACCTAGTATCATGCTATTGTTTAGGAAAAAAATATGTGCCTAGAACTTTCAAGGATCGCAAGATATGTGAGTTCATGGCCTAAGATCATGGTGGTACGTTTGTGGCTGCTTATGAGGCCAAGTTCTATGCTTTTTATAGATATGTTACACAATTTTGTGACTACAAAGGAGGAGACGATCCGCTTATTTATCCGGAGATTAAATTATGAGTTGCAAGTATTCTCTGTTTATATGACTTCTATAGAAAGGAGCTTTAATGATGTGACATATTATGTTAAGAAAGTGGAGGGATGAGAAGAGACGGTCAGGCTAAGGTGTTGGGTAAGAGAGACAAGAATTTCGGAATTTTCAACGCTAATATTCTAGAGGATTCGTTCAATAAACACTACCAGGAAAGCCAATTCAATCGCTAATGCCCACTTCTATAAGTAACTACTCGAATACTCCATCTTATAATTTTTAGGATAACCAGGGACTCGCGCCTTCGACGGGCAGCAGACCATGCTTTGGTCGTAATTAGGGAGAACATGGACGTATGAGAAGAGATATTGATTTCCCCCATTCGCATGTACTAGACTCCATGGAGCATCTATCTGAAGCAGTGATACACTCGGGGAATGGTAATAATGGTAGAAGGTGTCCACAATTTTGACAAAGAGGTAATCAATGAGGCCGTGAAGGTAGAGGATATGGTGGTGGATACAGAGGGAGTGGGATTGAAGTCTCGGAAGTAGACCGTGAAGATGATAGGGCTCAATGTTATGCTTTTCCAAGCAAGAATAAGGCAGAAGCATCTGATGCGGTGATCACAGGTACTATTCTTGTCTGTGACCGGATGGCTAATTGTTTTTTTCTCCTGGTTATACTTATTCGTATGATTCATGAGATTGGTTCAGTTTTTGATTATTATTGTGATGTACTTGCCCCTATTCAGTGCATCGACCCCCGTCTGGGAGAGTCAGTTCTAGTTACTATGTATATCGTGCTTGCCCTATTTGGGTCAAGTGGGATAATCAACTTGGGGATCTTGGGGATTTTGGATTAGGATCTGAATTTGACACATGTCCTTAGGTAAGGGTGTCAGCGGGACCAAATCGGGGAAATGCAGGCAACCGGGTACCGGGATTATTAATCGAAACCGAAATGGAAACCGGAACAACACCACCCAGAACTTTACCGAAAATAGGGACGGAATAGTACCGGCGAGTAACGTTTGGTCAAACTAACCTGTACCGTCTTAGTTCGCTAGTGAACGGTACGGAAACAGAACCGAAATTTCAGGAGAGGCGGGATATTGGGATGGGATATTAAGTTTTATAAAAAACTTATTCAAATAAATTACATGTTAAAACTTGTTCTTGTTTTAAGGGTTAAAAATATTATATGTAAGATTAATTATTATATTTTGAAACTTCAAAGTTTGAAAGTTTGTAAAATCAAAATTTAAAGCTTTTGAATGTTTGAGGTAAGTAGTAGTAAATAAGTGGGGGGGGGTAGGGGGGGGGGGGGTTTAAGGGTGTTGGGGTTAAGTTGGTAGGGGGGGTGGGTTAATTAAGTTAGGGTGGTTTTGTAAAGGTAAGGGGGTGGGGGGTAAAAGTTAGGGTGTGGTAAAAATTATGTGGTGTTGTAAGGGTAAGGGGTTGAAGGGTGGGTTAAGGGGGTGTTAAGGGGGGGGGGGTTAGTTTAGGGGGTTGGGGGGGGGGTTGGTTTGTGGGGGGGTCGTGTGTTAAGTAGGTAAAGGGGGTTATGGGTGGGGGGTTGGTAGGGGTTAGTGTTGGGTTTGAAGGGGGGGGGTGGGTAAGGGGTAAAAGGTTGGGGGGTTTTTAAGGGGGTTTGGCTTTGGGTGGTAAAAATGTACGGTTGTGGGGGGGGGGGGTTTTTTTAGCGAAAAAGTTAGGTTTAAAGTGGGGTTTTTGAGGGTGTTTGTATAAGGGGGGGTGGGGTGGGGGTAATGGTTGGGGGGTTGAGGGGGTAAAATATAGTGTTATTAATTGTAGGGCTTGGTGTAATAATAAGTGGGGTTTAGGTGGTATTGGGTTTGGGTTTGTTAAAAATGTTAGGTTAAGGGGATATTCAAATATTAGTTAGTTATAGAAATAAAGGGTGGGGTGGTGTAGGTGGTGTTTAGGGGTAGCTACAGGTAAAAGGGGGAAAAGGTATTAGTGAAGGTTTGGTAAAATGGGGTGGGTAATTAATTGAGGTTTAGGGGGTGTAGGGTGTGGTAGGGGTTTGGTTTTGTGGGGTTGGTTGGTTAAAGGGTAATTTAGGGTCGTAAGGGGCGTGGGGGGGGTGTTGGGAGGGGTTAGGGGTTATGGGGGGGGGGGTGGGGTGTAGGGGGGGGGGTTTTTGTTTTAGGTTGGGGTAGGGGGGGGGGGGGTGAAGGTGTAGAGTGGGGTTGTGTTGTGGTTTTTAAATTTAATTTATTGTGGTAGTTAATTAGTGGTTTAGTTGTAAACTAAAAGTAGGGGGTGTTATGGTAAGTTTTAAGGGGTGTAATAAGTATGGGTGTAGTTTGTTTCAGTGCAAAGTTGGGGGGGGGGTTTAAAGGGGTGTAATAAGTAAAATAAGTGTGTTTTAAGGGGGGTTAGTATTAAATTAGTAATGGTTGCTATATTGTTTTAGTACATAGGGGTGTTAATCGTGGGGGGGGGGTTGGTTTAGTAGTTAATTGGGGGGGTTTAGTTAAGTAAAAAGTAATATTTTGACAATGGTGGGTACTGTTTGGGTTATTTTTTTTAGGGGGGTAAGGGGGTAGGGGGTGGTTTGGGTGGTGTAGCTGGGGTGGGGGTACGGTAGTTGGGGTAGGTTAGGTAGTTAATGTAAAGGGGTGGTCGTTGTTTGGTTGTTTTTTAGTAATATTTGTTGTTTAAAGGGTATATTTGTATATTAGTAAGTAAAGTGATTTTAAAGTAGTTTAAATAATAAATTTTTATATATAAAGGTATTGGGTAAGGTTGGGGTGGAAGGTATAGAATTTAAGTATTTTGGGTGTAAGTTAAGTTAAAGTTAAGGGTAGGTTTAAAGGGGGTAATTTTTTGGGGGTTTTAGGTGTTAGGGGAAATTTGGTTATTAAAGGGGGTTTGGGGGGGGGGTTTGTTAACTTAGGGGGGGATGGGGTAGGTGTAGTGTGTTTAGGGGGGGGTAAAGTATAATATATGTTATTGTATAGGGTAAATGGGTGGGGTAATATGGTTAAAAGGTTTAATGGGTAGGTAGTGGGGGAGTACATTGGTTTAGTAAGTAATTTTTGGGTTAATATAAGTAGTTGGGGGGTAGGGTAGGTTTGGTTAGTAGTGGGGGGTAAAGTGGGGTTTAAGTTTTTTTAAGTAGGGGGGTAGGGGGGGGGGGGGGGGTGGGGGGGGGGGGTGGGGGGGGGGGTGTAAAAAGGGTGGGGTGGGGTTGGTTTAGGGGGGGTGTGTAGTAGGTTTAGGGGGTAGAGTGGGGTTAAGGGGGGTAGGGGTTAAGGGGGGGGGGGGGTGGGTGTTGTAAGGGGGGGGTGGTTTAGTAGTTTGGGGGGGGCGGGGGGTTTAGGGTTAGGGGGTTTTGGGTTTGGTGGTTAAGGGTTATAAAGGGGGGTTACAGGGGGGGGGGGGTGGGTAAGGGTAGGGTAAGGTTTCTTTCGGGGGGTAATTAATAGTTGTTATAGGGTTAGTTAGGGGGGTTTAAGTAAGTAAAGTAGGGGGTTTAGGGGGGGTAACTGTTATAAGTTGGGGGTATTTAAAGGGGTAGGGGTAAAAGGGGTTAAGTAAGGGGGGTAGGGGTTGTTGGTTAATTACTGGGGGTGATGGGGGGGTTTAGTGGGGGGGTTTGTTTAGGGTTGTATTTGGGGGGGGTCTGTGGGGGGGGGTTAGGGGGGGGTTAGTGGTAGGTTAGGTAAAGGGTTAGTTAGTAAGGGTGGTAGGGTACGGGGGGGGGGGGGGAGTGGGGGTGGGGTAAGTAAATAAAGGGGGTTTAATGGGGGGTTTAAGGGTAGTGTGGGTTGTAGGTTAGGGGGGGGGGTGGTATATGGTTATTTGGGGGAGGGTTGGGGGTTATTAATAATTAGGTTAAAAGTAAAGGGGGGGGTTGGTAGGGTAGGTAGGGGTATGGTAAAAAAGGGGTAGTTAATTTAGGGGTTGTCTGGGGGGGGGTCAGTTGGGGGGTTATAAAAATTTAAAAGGTTAGGGGGGGGGTTGTTAGTTTAAGGGGGTTATTAATAATGGGTATTGGTGTTAACTTAGGGTAGTTATAGTGGGGGGGGTTTTAGTTAGGGTTATTTAGTATTTTAGCGGTAGGTAAGGGGGGTAGGTAAGTATAACTTTTGTTTTGAAAAAAGTATTTAGGGGGGGGGGTTAGGTTGTTAAGGTTGTTTCTAAGTTGGGGGTTAAGTAAGGTGTAGAACCGGTTAGTTAAAATAAGTAGACTTAAGGTTAAGGGTGGTTAAAGTTTTGTTTTAAAAGGGGGGGAGGTAGTAGGGGTTAAGGTGGTGTGTTTGTAAGGGTAGGTTAGGTAAGGATTTTATTTAATTTATTATAGGGGGGAAAGAGGGGGGTGGGTAGTGTGGGTAGTAAGGGTAGGGGGTAGTTAGGTAAAAGTAGGTGGTTTAAGGTAAATTTTTAGTTTAGGGTAAGTAATTTTTATTTATTTTTTTAGTGCGGTGTAAGGGGGTGGGCTTGCTTGTTTAGGTAAGGTGGTTGTATTTAGGGTGGTGGGGGGGGTTATGGGGTAGTATGGGGTAAGGTGTAGTTAAAGGTTTTAAGGGGTTGGGGGGGTTGGGGGGTAGGGGGTATTTGGGGTAATGGTTTTAAATTGGGTAACAAATTTAAGTTTAGGGGTATTCGGGGGGTTAGGAAGTGTGGGTGGGTGGGGTAGGTGTTTCGGGTTTGGTAGGGTGTTGTAGGGTAATAGGTAAAGTAGGGGTGTGGTATATTGGTTTTTTAGGTTTAAAGGGCTTGGGGATTAATTGTAAGTATAATAGGTAGTAAATAGGGGTTAGGTTTTAAAGTTTGATAGTATTTATATAGGGGGTTTACGTATAAGCAAGGTAGGTATAAAGTGTTTTAAAGGGTTTAAGTTTTGGTGTTAAGTTAAGGGGGGGTAAGTGTGGGGGTTAGTTTAATAATTAAATACAATAGGGGAAAGGGTGGGTAGTAGTGTAATTAGTATGTAGGGTTAGTAGGTTGGGGGGTTGTTAAGTAAGGGGGTAGTTTAATGGTGAGGGGGTAATATTAGGTTTTTAGGGGGTATTTAGGGGTAGGTGATAGGGGGGGTTGAATGGGGTGTATAATTATAGTTGTTAATAGGGTTATTTAAGTTAAGGTTAGGGTAATAGTGTTTAAAAAGGTAAAGGTAGGGTAGTTTAAGTTAGTTGTATTATAAAATTAACTTCCAGATTATAAATATATAATTAAATCTTAGTTGAAACTATTGAATATTTATATTAAAAAGTTTACATTTATAGTAATTAAAAGTTTAACTTTAAAAGATTGAAAATTTAAATTTCAACTTTATTAAATGTTTGAAAAATTTAACATTAATAGGTTATAAATGTTAAATTTTAACTTTAATAAAAATCTAGAAAAGTTTAAATTCAGTAATAAAAATTAAAATTTTAAGACAATAATAAAAAAATAATGGCGACTAGCCTAGAATTTTATAAATTACTTTGATTAGTCCAATTTGATCTAAAAAATAAACTATTCGATAGAGTAAATTTAAAAGATCATTACACAACATCTTCTAGGAAGGGTTCATGTCTTGAATAAGTTCTAGATTGTAGACCCAATATAATAGACATAAAATATTTTAAAAGTAAATAGTCGGTGTTTTACTATAGAGAGAGATCTTTCTGAACTCATTTAAACATTTCTATAGAACATGGATCGGGGAATTGGTAATAGATAAAATCTTCACTTGCGTCAATGCCGTTGTCACTATGAATCTTACATGATTTAAATTAAACGTACGTTGAAATTTGGTTGGTAGTGGTTCACGACCCAAATTTCTTCTTGTCGGGCATAATTGAACATTTCTTTAAATTATACCGATATCTCCAATCTATCTGCTGCTGTAGAGAAGCTATGCTCTCAATTGAGAAACCTGAAATACACTAAAACGCCTTGCTAAGCTACAAAGTGCTTGAATAGCTAATACATCTTGAGCACATCGCTTAAAGATTTGAAAATCCTTTTCCGCGATTTTCCACCACGCTGAATATCGTCAGGATGGTTTGTATTTTGATTTTAAGATAGCATCAAAAATTATTTCTATTCTTGTGAGAAAGTTCAGTCTAAGAATACTAAATCATCATCAGTATTATCTTCATTATGTCTCCCTCCTAATCTTTCAGGTTCTTGATCAGTGGATACCATTCTATATTAATTGTATAATCATACAATTTCTAGCTTCATTTTTTATATATCTTCACTTCTTGACAATAGGTATTCCTATTTTCACTATCAATATCAAATTTGAAAAATATATTTTATCAACTTGTCTTAGATGCACCACATCTTCGTACGAGGGTTTACAAAACAAGCGGTTAACTAATTGAGTAATAAAAGATAAAAAAATTGTAAAATTTTTCAATCATTTGTTAATGTTTGTTAAAATCTGTTTTTTTTTTAAATTATAAAATTTGAGAAATATTTCAAAATCAGGTAATAAAACAGTGTGACAAATCTGATGCGATAGTAAGTGCAGAGATTCATTTGGGAGTTAAATAAAAAACTCTTAAGAAATCTATGAGTCATTGTATGTATGCCAAATCACTATCATAGATCAATGAAATTCTGTATTATGGAGAGTTCTAACCATTGTAAGGGGTAACTATATTCGCTAAGCGACTACAAGGAGTTGAAATATAATTCGATTCTAGTAGACAAGTTTTTGGACGACCCTTTGTTTCTAGTTGAAAGGAATGTGAAATTATATGTCAAAGAATGATTTGAAATCTCTACGCTAGACTAGCTTGACATTTACATATAAATGACAGGCCTTTGCAAACTTTTGGATATCCTTTTATCATACATGTGTATATCATCTCTACAATCAAATTATAGATATGTGCAACACACCTAATAGTAATTATCATCCCATAAATAGGGTAATTAAAAGACTGTTGCATTTGCAAAACACAACTGTATTATGTTGCAGCATTATCTAAGGTGTTGATACGACTTATTTTATCACAAATTCCCGTAGCTTTCTAAAAATATCTCAACTTGTTTAAGCTAATTATAACAACCGATTTTTTTGGCTTATGACCAACATTTAAACCTAAAATGACTTTTTTTCATACTCCAATTTTCATCAATCCAATGTGCAAAACAGTTCAAAAATCTTACCGTTTGCACTACAACCGTTATAGAAGTAATAACTATTTTGTACATTTTTACAATAAAATAAACAATGACGATATTGAAAACTGTGGGAATTGATTAATCAAATACAGTCTTTTAATAGTAATTATTCTTAACGATCTTTCTCTATACCATATGACCGGCGTTTGGTGTATACTAGAGCTCTAAAGCTAGAGCAAAACATTAGACAGGATTAATTGTGTTTGTTAACCAATTAGAGTTGTTTGCCTACTCCTAACAGTTCAGAAAGAGGATGATACCATTCTTTTTAGCTTCGGCTACCGCGTTAGCATTGTAAAAATCATTTTTACAACGATGACATTAAATGATAATCAAATGTTCCCGTCACCCCTTTGTTTGCGAACCAATTTTATGATTCAAAACTAGTTACATCATAAATATTGGTGTGTTATCCTTTCCTTTTGTGTCAAAAATTGTCACACAATGAGTTGTAAGCACGTTATACATTAAGCCTAGGAGTACCCGGGGGGGGGGGGGAAGGGATGGGAGCCGGAGCAGGACCAACCTAAAGGGATAACGATAGGGCAGAGACTTGGACTACGAGTCTAGTAGCCATTAGGTGGCTCGTTTCATTATCATCATCATCAAAAATAGGGAGTTATCAATTAATCATTTCGTATCATTATAATGTTCATCAGCTTGAGGGAAATTCATTAAAAAGTACCAAACTTCATTTGTAAATGTTCATGATAGGGAATCTAATCCATTAATCTACTCTCAATTATTTAAATAACAAGATCCCTTAACCATGGTATTATCATTTCGTATTAATTTTCTATAGAGATTTTTAGTTTTAGATCCAAAATAACCTACGATTTTTTATTATCGGAGGGGGATCTAAGTTTCGTATATCTTTGGAAACACGCTCACAAATAAACTTATGTTTACCCCCCTTTTGTCAACATATTTTACCGGAATCCATTATTCAAATATTAACACTGATAAAATTATAGATATATGGAAGGAAACTGCAAATACATAATTAATCACAAAATAAATAAATCTTATTGCACAAAAAAATGTGTGCTGTAATTGTAAGTTGGAAAGAAAGGAACCGAATGTCTACTTAAAAAAGTAGTGACGTGTATGACGCCGAAAACGAGAAAAGTGGAAATGAAAGTTGACTGTTGTGAATCTTTTAAGATATCAATCCAATTTCGAAAGGACCAAAACCGGGGATGGGGATTTCAACAAATTTTAAGAGAGATGTTTAGGGAGATAGGTAGCTAGAGGAGGTAGAAGTTAGGAGATTAGAGTAGAGAAGTTTTACAGAGTATTATAGATTGAGAGAATCCGTTTGAGAGAATTAGAAGCTAATTTTGTGTGGATTTTGTGAGTGAAAAAGAAAGAAAGATTAGGGGTTATTTATAGGTAAAAAAAAGGGTTGTTTTTTTTTAAAATCGAATTTTTTAAATTTTTTTGGGGAATTAAAAAGTAAGTAAGGGGAGGTTGTTAGGTGGTGTTTTGTTTCTAGGGGGTGTTAATGGGGTAGTTTCCTTTTAGGGGGGGGTGTGTTAATTGTGGGTTAAATAGGGGCAAAGAGTAGTAGTCTGTTGGTGTGGGCCAATTAGCGTTTACCCAAACCGGCTCAAATGGCTTTTTAAAAAAAAAAAGTACACTTTTTTTAGTTAATTACTGGACAGGATCGGATACGACCGAAAAGAGAAACACCATTGTTTACTTGGCCGTCACTAATAGAGTAAAGAAGGTGTCGGTCGGTTTCGTCCCTATATTACATGTCCCGGACTCCCGTCACTACACGGTCATCGGTCATATCGAAATAATCGGAAACGGGAACTCCGACCGATAACGGACCATGAAGGAAACGAGGATCCAGTCCAGACAGTCCCCCGTTATGTTTGCCACCATTAAGGTCATAGGAAAGCATGACTTGGTTTTTCCCCCCCCTATTATGTTGTGCTAATTTCTAATACCAAGGTCCTGTAATATAGAAATTCGGGGAGAAGTGAAAAGTTAGAGTGGGAGAAGGGCGTAAAACAATCCTAAGCAAGCTAAGTGATACCCTCCCCGTTGGGCTAGTAAATTATGTAGAAAGGGATGGTTTGGAATATAGGGCTTGTATTAGGGATTGGTGAGATTGAGGCTCCATCTATTGATCTATTTCTGTGGTGGTGCGCCGAAATTTAGTGAAAGTGTTTCCAGGAGGGACGTGAACTTGCAATGGGCATACTCACAGATCGAGATATAGATTTTTACCATTATTTAGGCTTGGTAATTGCGGCCCCAGTGCAATCCCTCCATATCCCAGGGTCTACGGAAAAATTTTAGCGGATGCGCGTAAGGCGCAACTCAATCTAAGAGATTCAATTGATAAGGATCTTTATTTCCCGTGATTAGTCATGGGGTTCTATTTTCCTTGTTTGTTTGGCTCCAGTTTGGTTTTGTTAAGAAGAAGGATAGGTTGGTGGGTTTAGCATGAGACTAGCATGGAGAATGGAGGAATGTGTTATAGATTCCCGTTCTAGTGATTAGACAGTCACTATTCTTGAACAAACATCCCTTGCCTCAAATAATGATTCTTTGAACCATTGTAAGGGGATGGCATTATGTTTTCGCAACGATCGATTTAAAATTCGGGTTATCATCAAGTGAAAAATTAGACCTAAGAATTGCCCAGACAAATTTAGAAATCGAAATGGCCCATATTGAGTTTTGGGCTCTATTGTCGTTTGGCTTGACCAAGGACACATTCTATTCATTATTTGATAAATGGGGTGTTCAAAACATTATATTACGTTTGTTAAAAGTATTTAATTTATTGTTAATATTAGGGTTGTATTAGGAAATGTGACGAATAACATTCAAACTATCCTCGCATTTCTTGGGTGTTCTTTTGAAGCAAAAGTTTATGCTAAATTTTCAAGTGTGAATTTTTGTTGAATTGAAATCTGTTGGTTTGTATATGTGGACATGTAGGTCAAATAAATTGTTTGTCAATGGTACGTTTCAAAAGATTAAGGCGTGTTTTAAGAATGGGTTGTTCGTCCTAGTTCTGCTGACAAAAGTTAGGAGTTTGGTGAGGAATAGCTAGCTGTATTGTGGATTTAAAAGAATTTTTCCTCCATTCCTAATAATTTAAATATATTGACCTAAGAAGGAGATACCAATTTGAATGGATTAAAAAATTTGAAGAAAGTCGCAAAGACCAAGACTCTCTTGAACATCGTCCCATTCTGGCATTATGGGTGTCGAAGGAAATGATTTTTTTTGTTTATTAGTGTTGATTCAAAGTCTATAGGATGTTGTTGATATCTATGCAGGGATAAGAATGTTATGCTTACGCCTCGCGTAATTTGAGGAACGAGAATAAGTAGCCGAAACATGATTAGAGTTGTGGCAGAGTGGTTAGGGTAGTTTTTTAAAGTGGGAGTGTTTCCTTAAGATTTGGTGACATAACCTCTGAGACGTTAAGTGTGAATGTTTAAACCATAAGAGTAGCTTGCAAACATGTTCCACTCAAAAAGTATCTGAAGTGGAGACGCGGACAGGAAGATGGATGGTGTTGTTACTCCGGATTATGGAGGTGAACATTCAATACCATCGCGGGAAGGCTGATGTGTTAGTTCGGCAGATGTTGTGAGACGAAAAGCGATTATATAAAAGGGGTAGCGGGTTATTTTGGCCTTAGCCTCCTTGAGATGTAACCAAGCGACCTTTGGCCAAAGAAATTCAGACAGTAGGTCCAAGTTCATGCAGTTGGGCATATGATAAAGGGGGGTGGTGCGGGGTGGGGTGGGTGTGTCTAGCTTAGCATTGAATATCATGGGCACATTCATATAAGGAAGGTCAAGGCTAAACAATTTGAAGATGAAAATTTTTTAAACGAACTCATGGATATTTAAAATAGGTGCCTGGAAGGCACAAGGGCCACTCTTGATAAGGGGATAGTGAACTCAGGGTTAAGGGGAGAATATGTTTCCTAAGTTTGATGACTGATTCAAAAAATTATTAGCAAAATCTCATTAGTTGTGATTTTTAGATTCATTCGGTGTGTGTATGGACAAGATGTACAGAGATCTGAAGAAGAGTTATTGGTGGTCAGGTATGAAAAGAGGACATTGTGGAGTTAGTTTGTGGGCCTAAGTGTCAAAAATTCCCAACAAGTGATAATGAGCAGTTCAAAGCCGGGGAAGGGTGTTTTGCCTCTAAATATGCCAATTCCGGAAGGAGAACGGAAAGGAAGTGGGAAATCAAGATCAATGGAATTTGTTTTTTTGTCTTCCCAAGACTTTGGGGTAAAGTTTTTTTTTAATCATTTTGTAGTGGTTGATAGATTGAGTAAGTCAGCCACCTTATTTCGCATACGGTAGACTATAATTGTTTAACACGTTGGCTAAGGTGGTGAAGAGATTAGTTAGGTAGAATGCAGTGCCCATTCATAGCTCACATCGTGGTACCAAATTCACTTCCAAGTTTTGAAAAAATACATGATGAATAAGCAACTCATTTTAGTACACATTTATGTCCTAAGACGGCCCATGGACAATCATAAAGGGCCATTCAACTATTGGAAGATTGCGTGAGAGTGTCGTGATTGATTTTAGAGGACCATTGAGATAAGTTCTTACCATTGTGTTTTATTTTGAAATAGTCTCACTTCTCAAGCTATTGATATGGCTCCTCTATGGCACATTTGAGCAAATATTAGAGGGTATGGAGATACTCATATGTTGGTTTTGAGGTTTGGAAGATGTGATGGAAACCTTAGGGGTTAATTTAGGAATGCATCTCAAGATAGGTTAGCAGTATTCAAGCATAGGATTTTACCGCAAGACAGGGTAGACAAAAGAATTATGAGGATTCATAAGGTATGAGGACATTAAACAGTCTAGAGAGAACGTTCCTTCTTAAGGTACCCCCCCCTGAAAGAGGTGAGAAGATTTGGTAGAAGGGTAAGATAAGGCCTGATTACATTGACCAATTGTGATTCTTGAAATGTGTGACCAGTAATGTAAAGGTTGGCGTACCTCCTAATTTATCAAGTTGTTGTTGGGTATTCCATATATCCATGTTGAAAGCGGTAGTCATTGATCATGGGGATTATATCATTTAGTGGGAAACTCAATGTGTTGGACAAGGGACCTCAATATGAGGAGGAAGGAACTGATTGCAATTCTTGATCAGACTGCGCAAGTTGAGGGACCAAAAGAGATTAAGTTCCCGAGGTGTAATGGAAATCAGGCTCTATCGAGGAAGCTAATTCGCGAGACCCGGATGGAAATGTGAGACAAGTATCCCTCAACTATATGTGAACCAAATGGTACTACTTCTTTCCATAGCCTTTTTTCTATTGTTTTTTAACTTGGATCGGTGACGGTAAATTGGGTATCTATGTTAATGAACCTCTTGTTGTTGTTATAAAAATGCACTGGATGTGAAATTGGGGTCGAAAAGGGTCGAAAATAATTTTACTGTAGTATTTATTGTTCCCAATCTTTGTCCAGATTTTCAGGAAATCGGAGTAGTTACTAAAGTGTAGAGAAATCTTGTAGAAACCGGGTGGGTGTGGGTGATGTGAAACAATTTATGATAATGATTACAGAGAATCAGTTAGATAAACTCATTAACGAAACCCATACGAATTTTTTAAGGAATTGATTTGAGTTAGAGATCTTGAGAATCAAAGTAGTTATCGTACATGTATTTTCTAGCGTCATAGATTAGAGGTGCAGGTTAGGCCTGTCTGTGTGCCAAAAAGGAGGATGTTGAATGAAATCCTTTAAAAGGCTCGATGATCAGTTGTTCACTTGTTGGTGGGCAGGTAAGTTGTTCGCTTCGCAGGGTATTTTAGCGGGAATTTGGGAGAAGATGGTGGGTGAACGGAACAAAAGTGAAGATGAAAGATGAATCGGCGGCCACTGGTTCAAAAGTGTTGCTTTGGCGGGGCACTTGAATTGCTTGGCTCCGTTCACTAAGTGAGATGAGGGCAGTGAGACGGGAGTGCCGCTGTGGCAGCCATATGTGACTCAATGTCATTAATGAAACCCCTCCTAAATGACCTTGTTTGACACGTTTTGATTTTAGAGCTAAGAATACGCCAGTAGCGATTTCTCTTATTTTTACGGGAAGATTTTCATTGGACAAATTCATATTCGATCTGAGAACGAAAGAGACTGGAGTGAAAATCGTGGATGAAAGTGAATGGTGTGTGAAAGGGAAAAAATTGTTTTATGGATTCCTATGGTGGAGACACCCTAAATTAGGGGGTGGGACCATGGTTTGATCTATGGTTCATAAATGTTTTTTATATTTTTGGGAATTAGTGATTGTTTGATATACCAAGACAAGAGAACGAATCGGAATGAAAGGATCAACTTTTTAGGGGTTCAAACTTGTTTCCGAAATTGGTTATAGTTGTGATCTTTGGGTTGTGGATATTCATGTTCTTGTTTAATTTTGATACTTGAATAGGTCTATAGGTTTCACGTTGGGTCATACTTGAAATTTGAGTCTGGAAAAATAAAGTTAAACGTTGCTAAAGACTCTTGAAAACTTTTAAGAACTTTGCTTGACTTTCTTCTTAATTGTTTAGACTTGAATCTTGACTTCCTTGACTTGATGTTGACTTCCAGGAAATTGAATTTAGATTAAGCTCATTTGAATCTCATGTTTTGGAATGATTTCATGATGTGTAGATGTATTAATGTGTTAGAAATCATCTAGGAAAAAGTTAGGTATATCACTAGGGAATAGTACGGAAAGATTCGGGAAGAAAAGAAGGAGAGAACTGAGTGATTCGGATTCTCATGAAGAGGGAGTCAGGTGCTGGTGCTAAATATCAGACTTTCAAGAGAGGGGTGGGGCCTTGTCTGACAATGCGCCCCAAGGTTCAACGGACAAAGACTTATCTTTTGGGGCTTTAGGAAGCGCGACGCGCCTGGGCTATTCCCTAGCGTTCTCTGACTTTTGTCTTTCATTTTTCATCTTTAAACCATCTAAACTTCCATGGTTCTTTCCCCAAACACCTAGGATAATTAGTAATATCAATATAAAATAAATTCAACCCAAAATAACACCCGAAAACATGAATTAAACAATCAAGAAACTTCAACAACACAACTATCAAGAACTCAAAGAAACTTTCACCAATGTTATCAAGAAAATCAATTTCTACATTCAATACTTGAATTGCTGAATCGAAAAACATATGGTGGTTTGAGCATGTCTGAACTAACCCAACTCTAGTGAACTCTATACCTTTTATATGTCACCCCTTATGAATCTACACACGCAAACTTGAGCGTTACGACGATTCTTTAATTTCTCTTCTTTCATCTTATTTCTCCTTCTCCAAGCCCCTCCTAGCTGAAACTCTATTTTTTCTTAAAACTTAACAAAGATATGGTTTTACCCCAATTAATTCCTAAAAATGAATTCATTATTATTTACAAGAAAAGGCGCGGACTTGCCCTTCCCAAATTGGATTGGGTTATTCCTAAATTCTAACAATAGCTTCCGAGAGGCATAAACTAATCATCAACTCGGAATAACAACAAACGATGCGGGGGCGCTGGAAAGATATTCTAAGGGGCTTTATAACCTTCTTTAATACATCTAAATCATCTATATATTTAAGATTATAGTCGTTTTAATTTGACCAAACACCATTTAAACTTAATAAATTTCCAGATTTTCCTATATATCCAAAAAAAAGTAAGATTTTAAGATTTAAACTCTTTAAATAGTCTTTCTAGTTGAGAGATGTTACCTATCTCCCCCTTGGGAACATTTGTCTCGAATTAGGTCTATTACTAGGTTAGGGTAGCAACATCAAGTCAAAAAACCACAAGAAATGAGCGAAATAAACAGCTTACCAAAACATTTGAGATGTACTAAGAAGAAACTTATACCTTAGTCTAATTTTTCGTCTGGATTCAAAGAGAAGGCAATAAACTCTCATGTAATCTTCGGCTTACGAAGTAGTTATTACATAAATTGGTTCCTCCAAAAGTAACTTGACTGATTGCCACTCTATTTTATAGCTTCTAAACTAGGCCGATCTAGAATTATGTTCCGGCATATCTCATACAAGACAAGTTATATTGATCTCAATATTTCAGTTGGAATCGATCAAAGAAGGATCACTCGTGCACTTCTACCTCACAGGGGAGTCATGACAACCGAATTAAACCGCACTAAAAACTTCTTGTCTGTAGTCCAAACTGATAATGGTACTCCAAAACCCGCTGGAATTTTATATAGACCAAACATACCAAGGGATAAAGTCACTACAAACAAAAAATATATTAACGGTCATTAAATGGCATTAGCACCATATTATGATCGCTTATAACCATTACCAGCGACGGCCCTTTGGCGCTGTATCAAGGGTCGGTTGAAGGATGGTGCCGCCAATTTGGACCAAAAGCTGTTAAACGTCAAGCTCTTTTGCCGCAAAAACGCTTTTGATCTAGTTTCAGTTGGTCGTGCGTAATTGAAAAGCGCAAAATCCCAACCCAAAGCGGTTAGTTTACTCATGTGTAGTGTAATTTCATAGTGCAAGTAAACCAACCTAACTATTGCTAAAATACAATTTGTCTCTAGCGGCAATGCTTGCGGGCAATTAGAGTCTGGCAAAATCAACTAAAAAATTGGTGTTATACTTTGTAGTGTCCATTGTTTAGCGGTAAGTTCTACTAAATTTATTCTAAAGAGAACATTACATTCTAGTGGCAATTAAAGAGAGATTTATTTTAATAAAATTTAACATGACAATCCATGTTCATGGTAACGTCCATTTTGAAGCTTGTAAATTCGAAAAAAAATGTGGCTAAACAGTTCTATCTGTTTACGACAAATGGTTTGGTCTTGTAAAGATTAAGGCTTAGAATACCCTTTTGAAAACCATCTTATTCCCCCCATTAAAGTCCTATATTAAGAACACAATTTGGTTAGCCGTAACTAAATATATACCATATCTTTGAAAAATTATGTAGTTTTGCACTTCTTACTGATAATCCAACAAATATCTAATCAAAAGAGAGGCCTATGAGATGTTATGTTTATCAACTGCTAAAAAATATATAATAAGTATAGAACATAATAGATCTCATCAAATCTAAACAACTTAAATTATTAATCCACAACTATAGTATCATAAGTTTCAACTCAATTTATAAGAACGAAACTAGTATATTATATAACAAATCCAATAAATAGTTTCTTCGATGAATTCCAACCAATGGTTCGCCATTATTGAAAGATCTTCCATAGAATTATTATTATAATCATTAACGCATGACGGACATCATTAAAATTTAATGATGTCAAAAGATGAAAATTTAAATTGTAAAAACATCACGAGTCAAAAAAAGTTTTTCATACTCGAAAACCAAAATATGTACTCGATCAAATGTTACATTAAAAAACGCGAATGTGCAAAATATCAAATGACCCTAGTATGAAAAAGACATTCATTATGAAGAATTTCACAACCTAGGAGACAACAAAACAACAACAAACAAGAAAAACCAAAAAAGCAACTTTCCACGCTGAGCAACAAACCATGAAGAACAAAAGCAATTAACTACTTGAGTAAGCTAAAAGCTAACAAAAGAAAATAGTTCGAGGAAAAAAACAATGAGGGGGGGAATTATCACCGAAGCAATGTCGCCCAGATCTGGTGATCTGAATGAATACATTAAACCGATGCTTCAAGTTGCCAAACAATACTCAAGAAAAATAATGATAAAACTAGGAGAATAAGGAGAAAGGTTGTACAATACAATACATCCCACACACCATACATTAATTATGTCTCAAACCCCTATTCAATAGGGGTTTAAGGTAAGAACTGATCAAATGTACATTTCAATATTGGAACACTCCAAATCTTGTAAGGTTATACAAAAATCCAACCAATACAAAGGAAAACAATCTTAGAGATGATAGCAAAAGAAAAGTTTCTACAGCGGGGAGGGAAAATCAGTGCGCAAAGTAGCTGTAGTAATAAACCACTAATAGTAACTATACCAACAAAACCTATTGATAAAAAATAAACTAAACTTCACGGACAAGATGCCGATTTTTAAATTCAATGTGTATCTTTTATATTCATGATCACTGACAACTAAATACAGTTTGAAGTGTTACGAATCGACCAAATAAATCACCTAACCCAAGGGTTGGGGTAGTGTCCCAAGGGAGTGGTATAGTGGAAAGTAGTAGTAGCTAATTAGAATTCCGTTTCTCTAAATAGTGATAGGATAGTCAGGACATTTTCTGAGTTAAACACCCAAATGATTCACGTGTGACACCAAGTGTCAAATATCAAGAAAAAAAGGATTTGATCCACGAGGTTTTTATTTTCAATAGAAAAAATTAAAGGAGAAGGGGGAATAGAGTATGTGTGAGGAGAGTCTTGGGATGTGTTATCTGTGACCACAATATAGTGACACAAACCAATGGGTACATGCTTTTGATGATGACAATTCGCAAAAATAGGTGTACTATGTGCTTAAGACTTTTGGTTGAAATTAAGTTCACTCTCATGCAAACTGACCTCATATCATAGGCTCTCTCGGACACCACTCGACTAAAACGACCAGCTACGCTGGTACCACACTAACATCGATCGCAGTGTTCTTGGAAGGGTTCCTCTGTGGGCTGATCCTAAATGTTTACACTAGTCCCTTAGTTTTTTTTGTTTTCCAATTCGCTCTAGTGTCTTGGTTTTGAGACCACATCTCGGGCAAGCCAAAAAATACATGAGTGATTTTGTATTTGGTACTAAAAAACCATCAAAATAACCCAAACCACTAGGTGAATGAAATCACATTATTTTAGAATGCATAATCCTATCAGCAAGCAAGGACCAACAGTAATATCAAACCACAAATTTACTAAATCACACCTCAAGAACGGGCGGGGTTTTTAAGCAACATCAAGCAATAATCAAGTATCATTAAAACTGATTAAAGAACAATCAAGTGGGTTAAGAGCTTAAAACCTTTAAAAATGGGAAAGTAAGGTAAATGAAGAAGACCCACTTCCAAGATTTGGAAGAAGGAACTTCTTTCTTTAATCTTCCCTCAAAACCCTCTATAAAGTGAGAAGAAACTTAGAACAATTGTTTCTAAGTTCAAGCAGTACGTATAAATTTTTTACTTCTAAATTTTTGTAAACAATACAATAGTCAATATTTCTAGCTTCAAATAGTGCTAGTGGATCCAGCGAAGTTTTAATCGTTAAAATCCCAAGTGATTTGGTGACTCATCAGTTCTCTAGTGCCTCACCATTGGGCCTTTCATATAATATCTGTGCAATGCGGTATACATGGCGGAGGAATAGCTCTGCTTCACAGGAATATTCAGTGAAAGGGGTCACTGCGTCATTTCGTCACCTTTTAATCCATTTCCTTCAGGGCTCACTTCGTGTAACAGATGGCAATTTTTCTATAACAGCGTATCAAAAATATGCTACGTTCATACGGGCACACCCGGCCTTGACAACTCTGAGAGCCAACTCCCAAAATTCGCCAAACAAGGCACGTAAAGGGGAGAGAGAAATGTGAGGCATAGAAGAAATACGTTGGAGGGCGGCACAGGGACAAAGGTGTGGAGCGAGACGATTAGGGAGGTCAAGGTGATTGGACCGGGACATAGAAACCAGGCGCTGATGGTGAACCGGAAAACCGGTGTAGAAGGTTTTATATTAAAGCCTCACGTGAGATATATAAAATACATAATGGTGGATGACACTATTTTCATTAAATAAGCCCTAGATGCGTTGAATTGAGGACAATCAAACTCAAACCCAAATATTAGATACGAAAACCTTCTGGTGTACACGATCCCATAGTTATTCCGAAAGTTCGGGCAATGTGATCCAAGTTAGTATATCGTGAATATAATTACATCTTTTTGTCGGAAAGGGGCAATCCGAGTCCTAGTTAGTTATGACAGAACAATGACCAATCCTATACTTCAAACACCACAATTCACCAAAACATAAGACACTCACAAAGTCATACAATCAGAAGTGAAGTGTTCATGCATAGTCATTCATGTATCTCATATAGAACAGTGTGACATAATGAAAACTTTATTAGACACTCAAGTAGCTAATGAATAGTTTGAACCCATACATACATCATACATCATTTCTAATCCACAATCATCACCGACCTCGAATCCAAGTTTGAATCACCTAAAGGAACTTGAATCTTTCCTTTTCAAGACTTCTTTACCGTTTGTTCTAGGTAAAAAAATACTTAATCATGCTAGGATCAACAAACAATATTACAATACTCGGGGTTCATACTTAATAATATAAACCCGACGTCAAACTTTGATCTCTTATGTATCCCCAAACTAGCTTTCCTACCGTTGGTTTCCAATGTAAAACATCCCCAAATGATAAGAACCGTAAGAAATAGCAATACATATTGATCAAAAAATCGATTCAGGAGGTGAAAAGCTTACCTTAGCCTTATAGAATGGTGGAAAATATGAGAAGTGTTTATGGGTTCCTTTAAGTAGCTCTTAAATCGTCAACAAGTGCCAGAAATAAAGACATGTTAGGGGTTTATTTACACTTTAAGTCGCATTGGCCCGCCACAACGGTCACCTGCTAGAGCCACAAAATAGGCAACTAGACGGTCTTTTGCAAGAAACAATGAGCCATGAATTAATTCCAATACCACCAGTCACACAACTTAACCAAGAAAGATCGATTACGACGAGTTCTACGCGCCCGAATTCAATGTTGTTAGAGCATTAGCGGTGCAGAACAACTTATCAACAACTCATGTAAATCAAAATCATAAAATATAAATCACCTGACTTTTTTGAATACTAGATTTTTCTACACCTTAATGACTTCCAAAATTCGTCGAATCTAGAATGAGGTTGAGAAGAAAAGTTTCTGGACCCTTTTTTTTCCATATTTTCGGGCTTTCGCTAACGACGAAAATTAGGCCGTTTACAAAGTGAAATTTAAAAATGGGTATGAAAACTGCTAGTATCTGTATCTACACGTTATCTATAGGTAGAAGTGGTTCCGATATACTACGATGTGGAGTGTAAAGATCACCGTTTCTTAAAAGCGGCAAAGGAATATTCTCCTAGTTCTAGTTCCACTTGTACATTCGTTTAGAGGAAACATAAATTGAACATAGGCTAGCTAGCCTAGTGATCCGATTTTCTGAGGTGTATTACAAAAATTTGAAAGTCGGAACGATTGAGGTAAGTCCCACATTTTTGGAGATTATAATTATAGCATAGATTAAATGGTATAAAATTTGAAAAAATAAAAGAAACTATTGGAAGTAACTGATAAGTTTACATTACTAGTGAATCACCTTTGTTTGAACATTTTTATTATTAGAAAGAAGAAATTTAAAATACAAAACAAAAGGCTTGGAAAACCATTAAATATATATCTAATAATAGTATTAGATGTGTACCATGTGCTTTCCCGCATACATTCATGCATACTATGAAAAGTAGAAGAAAAGAAAACATTCAAGATAAGGAGGATCAAGTTCAACAGGTATCAAGAAAATAGAAAATAAAGTCTTTGTTGATGTATGGGATCTAAAAAGTAAACACTCAACCAAGGCCTATTAAAAGGGGGCGAGGAGGGAGAAACAATGAGGTGACTATAAAAGGGGAAAAGTGAAGTTATTACGCATGTCGAGTCTTTCATCATCTCCTCTTCGGTTCTCAAAGGGCTATTTGGTTTATTGATTTAATCCTCTAGTGCAGGAGATATCAACTATGTTGGAGAAAAACTGTTCTTTTTCTGTGGGTGGAGATTGAATTATTTGGATGTAATTGAAATCTTGTTTTCTGTTTATATGGAAACCATTTACTTTGTTATTGCTTTTATATGCAATTTTGAAAGATTTTATTTGTCTTTTGCTAGTAAATGTCACCATTTCAGTAGTAGAATCTTTATTTAAGGAAGTTTTGTGGCTTTGAATTTACTGTGATACACGTTCAGTCGTGGAAATGTATGGCCTTACGTTTTGAAACACTTGGAGGATGCTAATGTTTTTTGCTAGCATGGGGTTGATGTCTATCATTTTCGCCCCTATCTCTTGGTTTCGAGAAATTGAATCTCGCCACCACAATATGTGGCTACCACCCTGGTTCAGTGACAAGGGCCGTTATCTTCTAAAAATCTTAACATAGTACAATGTTGTTTACTATTTACTAAAGAGATTAGATAAAATTGGGATCTGTGGGTCCACAGAATACATTGTTTAATGTTTTGAGGAATATTGACACTCCACTGCAACCTCCCTATGGACTACAAATCTATAGGATTATTGGCGATTCTGTAGATCTCTATAACTACGGCCATACATTATTGATGCTGGATTGTGATACTCAAATGTTTGGTATGGATTATGTTGTTTGGAGAATGAGAAATGGGTATAGAAGGAGTCTGTCAATCAAGGACTGATAACCATGGAACTGGATCTCAGCTGACCTTTGCAAATTTCTCCTTCAAGGCGGCTGGACGACACTTATTGTAAGGCTCGACTGGTATTGAAGGCAAATGTTAAAAGGTCAGTTTTGTGAATGGAAAATTAACAGTTGTGACTTTTACGAAGAGGTGCGACTGTATGAAAGTTCTTTTATAAAATTTTTGACTTTAATGAAAAGTTTACAGAATATTAATAAAAGTGGTGGACTTTTATTAAAGCTTGTTATATTTCAAAAAGTTGTGATTTTTAAAAGGTTTGGACCTTTCGGTATAAGGGAACCAATACGGAACCTTTTTACGTAATATTTGTTTCTATAAATTAGGCTGCTTTCATTTTAAAAAAAGAATTCTTAATTCTTATATAATACAAAGGCTAATCATTTTAACTTTTACTTACTGTCGTTAATCTCGTCTTTGGCACTAACGTGTTGTGTATGAGAATGCCATTGGTCTTATAGAGATCATTCAATCATGGGGAGGCGTATCCAAATCAAACTCACTACTAGAGAGGAAATCAGGGGACCATTGCATTTAGTGGGATTGTTATTGTTCTATTTTTACAAATTTTGGTGTTGTATAGATTTAGATTTGTGAATTAATTTTGATTCGTTATTCACTCGGTTCATTTAAACTTGGTAACTTCTTGTTTCTGCAAAGTTTGTTGGAAATCAGTAAGATTCTTTAAACACAATTGACAACAATCTTCTTTCATTAAGAAAAATATTTCGTATATTTTTTAATTAGTTTCTGATTCTAGTCCTCCACGAGTTTTAACTTTGTTTCAATGTTTTGTCTAAATGTGTTCAACTGGGTTATTTTCTTATAGTTTTTTCAAAGTTTTGTTATACAAAAGCCATCTTAGGAATAAAAGATGAACAACAATTGACTCCATATGGGGGTTTTCTAGGATGCCCTTGGAAAAGTGCGGCAAACTCCACAATAACTCACAGTACGATATGGAAAAGTTTGGATGACGATGGCAGACTTAAGTAGGATGTTTCTCGTTTGTAAACACTCTTCTGAAAGAAGTCAACTCCATCAAAAACAGGAGCTACATTCTAATCAATCAACTGGTTGATTGTTTGAGTGAAAATAATTTTTAAAATAGATTAATTATTTTTGGGTAGGGGGTGGGCGGGGGGATGGCGGAGGTTGGGGTTGATAGGTGTGGGTGAGGTGAGTATAACAAAAAATTAAAGTTGATGAAACTATATTTAAAACAAAATGAAATTATTTGGGAGGTGGGGATGGGTCGGGGGTGGGTGTTGGGGCGGGGTCGAGGTAGGGGTTGATGAAATGAATGAAACAAAAAACAATTGAAAGTAAAAAATATTTTTAAAACAAACTAAATTATTTTTGGGGAGTGGGGAGGGTTGGGGGGAGGGGTAGGGGAGGTGAGGGTGCATGGTGTATGAAGTTAAAAAAATAAAAATTTAAAGTTTTTAAAAACTTTTTAAAAAATAAATGTAAAAATTTATTTGGGGACGGTCGGGGTGGGGTGGGGGGAGGGGTGGGGAGGCGATGGAGGGGTGAAAATTAAAATTTGAATTCGAAATGTTTTGGGTAGTAGGAGGGTGTAAGACCGCAAACTATTGATCTAACTACGTGAGATATGTAAGGACGTGGGCATTGGTTTTGACATGGATTGAGGCAAAAAAAGTTGCAACACAAGTTCAAGGTTCTGGGGGTTGGCAAAGGCAGCGTTGATGTGATGGCTTACGTGGGGCTAAGGGATTGGAAAGACGCAGTTGAATTGATAAGGTAAGGTTGTGAAGACGGTATACTCGTCAAGAACAACAGGCAGCTCACTTGCCGAATTGATGAAATAAACCTAAGTGTTGGAAGACAGCTACACATATTCTAAGTGGTGGAAGCTGGAAGAAAATTATAGTTTTGGCAATGAAGCTGAACTATTCTACGTGGTAGAATTTAAGAATATAAATTTCGTGTTTGTTTAGATAAGAATGTTTAATTTGAATTAGATTCTACTGTTAGAATATGCTGTGGAATGGAAAGTTAAGGTTTTGAACCCTGGTGTGATGACAAAGTGTTTGTTACAAGTGTCCAGTTGTAACAAACCGAATGTGTAATGCATTGTGCAAATTGTTAATTAAGGGTGGAGGTATTGGAAATTCGTCTAAGGCATGAGACAGGTGTTTTTAGCCTAGCACGAATTTTTGAAATCCCTTCCTTTGTATTAATTACAGAGTAATAAAGGTTGGGGAAAGGTTTTTTTTTAAATTCTGCTTGCTGTTGACTTGTTGTTTTTTAGTATTTCTATACTTAGTCAATTTGTGGGGTTATTGTATTAACGGCTTGAGGTTACAGACGTTTGTAAGACTGAATAGAGTGGTGTGCGGCCAACATATAAATCGACCCTCGTTTAATTGAGTATCAGAGCCGGTTGAACGATGTTTTGTTTGACCGATGGTGAAGAACGCAGAACTGTAGGACATAGCACAAAAAATTGAATCCTCGTGGTTTAACTAAGGATTATTTGGGGGACCTACGTTTGTGGATTATATTTATTTAACATGGTTGTGAAGCACATCACATTATGAAAGACGGCTATGTTGATATGACTAGGAA